>CM028242.1:19031036-19692625 GCA_016432835.1 Brassica nigra
ACGAGAAAAGCATTACGGTAGCTACCTCCAATGGTGTCATAAGGAGGTGAAGGCTCGTGTCCCTGATAAGCGTGACTGGAGTCATCGAACCATGTGTGTGTGTTTTAGGGTTTCGTCTCGTAATGTTTTAGGGGTCAGTTGTTTTTTTAAGTGTGTTTTAATATGACGATGTGTGTTAAGTGTGCTTAGTTTTCAAGGGTCTTTGTGTCTTGTTGTGTGTTTTAGTTTGTTGCCCTTCGTTTGCTTTATTATATAAAATTAATGCATTTTTAGTTTATAAAAAAATTAATGGTAGTTGAAAACTACTTGTGCAGTTTTGATAAACTTGTGTTTTACATGTCGTTGATCATGAATGCATCTTGTCCCCAACAACTCCTTGCAGCTTTACTTCATAAGAGCTCCTTCAGATTCGATGCGGAGTTTGTGGTTCAAACATAACACATCATCAACCGACCACCACCAATGATGGTTCTTTCTCTAGCTACTCTGTTTTTGTACTTGCAAAATTTCAGATGTCTTAAAAGACAAACTAACTATAGGTTTCCTCCTTTGTTGTACTTTTAAAAGCATTGGGACGAAAATGCCTTTTGGTACCTGCTGATATTACAACTGACCTCCCTCTTCTTGTTCAAATGTATACTTTCTCTCATCTTGGTTAGCATCTAAAATGTCACCACTTAATACCTGAGACAAGAGTAGCAGCAAAAGGTGTCACGATAATCACCCAAAGTGTGATATTACAACAGCAGTAACTATTGATATCGTAGTTTCTGTAAATGTGATGAGCTCCATCGATAACTGCATTTACTCACGTTGGTTGGTGTTGGAGGGCACTAACGGCTGACTGAAACAAATAGTTAATGAAGATTAGTTTATCATTAGAGTTCTGATATGTTAATAGTTAAAGAATATCAACACGAAATAATCAAACATAATAATAACAAATATCAATACTAGGGTTTTAGCTGCGAGCTCTCATACAGGTCTGCTCATATCAACTTCATTGAAAGTTGTACCGTTAACTCATCATGACAAAGAAAAAACTACTTTTTGTAAGATGTTACATATCTTGATAAAACTAACAGGTTTGAGCAAAATTTAAATTCTAACAGAGAAGTTGGTGCCTAATAGTAATTACTCCAGCCTTCTTCTTTATATGTTGGCAACTTCGTGTTGTTTAGTAATAACCCCACTCACTCTTAGTCTTCTCACAGAGATGGGAATACACAATATCTTTCAAAGATTCAAAGCAGCTTTTCATTGTGCTGGCATTATGAAACCCGTCAATTTCTTCATTTTTAAACACAACCTTCCCTTCAAACCCGATATGACTAAGCCAAATGTACCAACAACCCGAAGTTGAGTTAGTAAATTTCTCAAGAATCACCAGTCAGATTATGGCCGAGCAACCACCAGAGGTTAGAAACATGGTTTGTAGAGGGAAGAAATGGCGAAAAAAGCATCAAAGCGGCAAAGGGGTATGGCTATGACACCTAGTGCGGCGAGAAGATTAAACAAGCCATATGGAGGGGTTTGAGTCAATCTCTGTTCGACGAGAAAATCATTCTGAGTAGCTACCTCAAATGGTGTCGTAGGGAGGTGAAGGCTCGTGTCCCTGATAAACATGACTGAGTCAGCGATGCAAGTGAGTGTGTTTTAGGGTTTGCGTCGTCGTAATGTTTTAGGGGTCAGTTATTTTTTAAGTGTCTTTTAATAAGCGATGTGTTAAGTATACTTAGTTTTTCAAGGGTCTTTGTGTCTTGTTGTGTGTTTTAAGTTTGTTGCCTTTTGTTTGCTTTATTATATAACATTAATGTATTTAATTTATAAAAAATTAATGGTAATTGAAAACTACTTGTGCAAGTTTTGGTAAACTTGTTTTTCTGTCGTTGATCATGAATCTGTAATGTCCACAAAAACTCATTGCGGCTGAACTTCAGATGAGCTCCCTTTAGATTCGTCTGGAGTTTGTAGATACCCAAGCATAACACAACATCAACCTTCGACCACCACATAGTGATCGTTCTTTCTCTAGCTACTCTGTTTTTGTACTTGCAAAATTTCCAGGCTTAGAAGACAAACTAGCTATAAGCTTCCTTCTTTGTTGTACTTTTAGATGTATTGGGACAGAAAATGCCTTTTGGTACCTGCTGATATTACAACTGACCTCCCTCTTCCTGTTCAAAATGTATACTTTCTCTCATCTTGGTTAGTTTCCAAAACGTCATCTGCCAATACCAGAGGACAAGGTAGCAACAAAAGATGTCGATCATCAGCCAAAGTGAAATATTACATCAGTAACTATTGATATCTATGTAGTTTCTGTAAATGTTATCAGCTCCATCGATAACTGCATTTACTACTTTGGTTGGTGCTGGAGGGCACTAACAGCAAATGAAACAAACGATTAAAGAAGATTAGTTTATCAGTAGAGTTCTCATATGTTAGTTAGTTAAAGAATATCAACTTGAAATAATCAAACATAATAATAACAAATATCAATACGAGGGTTTTTACTGCGGCTCTCATACGAGGTCACGCTCACATATCAACTTCATTGAAAGTTGTGCACGTTAACTCATCATCGCTTTTTTAAAGAAAAACTACTTACGGTAAGTTATTCACGATCGATAAAAACAGTTTGAGCAAAGAATTTAAATTCTAACAGGAGAAGTTGGTTCATGTATAGTAATTACTCAGCCCTTCTTTATATATGTTGGCAACTTCGTTGACTATTTAGTAATAACCCACCCACTCTTCGTCTTCTACAAAGATGGGAATACATATTATCTTTCCAAGATTCGATGCTTTTCATCATGTTGGCGTGATGAAGCCGTCCATTCTTCATTTTCTAACACAATTTTCCTTCAAACCCGATATGACTAAGCACAATGTACCAACAACTGAAGTTGAATTTATTAAATTTCTTAGAATCACCATCATACTATGATGAGAGCAACCTCGAGTTAGAAACATGGTTTGGTGAATGGTGGCAGACCCAAAGCGCAAGAGAGGGGTTGACATGATGGTGAACAGCCATATGGTGTCATCAAGGAGGTGAAATTTCCGTGTCACGATAAGCGTGACTGAGTCATCGAACCATGTGTGTGTGTTTTAGGGTTTGCGTCTCGTAATGTTTTAGGGGTCAGTTGTTTTTAAGTGTGTTTTTAATATACGATGTGTGTTAAGTGTGCTTAGTTTTCAAGGGTCTTTGTGTCTTGTTGTGTGTTTTAAGTTTGTTGCCCTTCGTTTGCTTTATTATATAAAATTAATGCATTTTAGTTTATAAAAAAATTAATGGTAGTTGAAAACTACTTGTGCAAGTTTTGATAAACTTGTGTTTTGCACATGTCGTTGATCATGAATCTGTACTGTCCCCAACAACTCCTTGCCGCTTTACTTCATAAGAGCTCCCTTCAGATTCGATCGGGTTTGTAGTTACCAAACATAACACATCATCAACCTTCGACCACCACACAATGATCGTTCTTTCTCTAGCTACTCTGTTTTTGTACTTGCAAAATTTCCAGGTCTTAAAAGACAAACTAACTATAGGTTTCCTCCTTTGTTGTACTTTTAAAAAGCATTGGGACAGAAAATGCTTTTGGTACCTGCTGATATTACAACTGACCTCCCTCTTCTTGTTCAAAATGTATACTTTCTCTCATCTTGGTTAGCATCTAAAATGTCACCTGCCAATACCACAGGACAAGGTAGCAGCAAAGGTGTCCGATAATCACCCAAAGTGTGATATTACAACAGCAGTAACTATTGATATCGTAGTTTCTGTAAAATGTTATGAGCTCCATCGATAGCACTGCATTTACTCGTTTGGTTGGTGTTGGAGGGCACTAACAGCAGCCTGAAACAAATAGTTAATGAAGATTAGTTTATCAGTAGAGTTCTGATATGTTAATTAGTTAAAGAATATCAACACTTGAAATAATCAAACATAATAATAACAAATATCAATAGTAGGGTTTTAGCTGCAGCTCTCATACGGTCTGCTCACATATCAACTTCATTGAAAGTTGTACCGTTAACTCATCACTGTTTTTTAAAAGAAAAACTACTTTGTAAGATGTTACATATCTTGATAAAACTAACAGTTTGAGCAGAATTTAAATTCTAACAGAGTTGGTTGCTGTATAGTAATTACTCAGCCTTCTTCTTTATATGTTGGCAACTGGATTGTTGTTTAGTAATAACCCCTCACTCTTAGTCTTCTCTGAGAGATGGGAATACACAATATCTTTCCAAGATTGAAGCAGCTTTTCATTGTGCTGGCATGATGAAACCGTCCATTTCTTCATTTTTTACACAACCTTCCCTTCCGATGTAGTAAATGTACCAACAACCGAAGTTGAGTTTTAGTAAATTTCTCTAGAATCACCAGTTAGATTATGGAGAGCAACCACAGAGATTAGAAACATGGTTTGTAGAAGCGGAAGAAATGGCGAAAAAGCATCAAAGCGGCAAGGAAGGGTGACTATGACACTAGTTTGTGAGAAAGATTAAACAAGCCATATGGAGGGTTTGAGTCAATCTGTTCGTGAGAAAATCATTGAATTAGCTACCTCAAATGGTGTCGTAGGGAGGTGAAGGCTCGTGTCCCTGATAAACATGACTAGTCAGCGATGCAAGTGAGTGTGTTTTGGGTTTTGCGTCTGATAAAGTAATGTTTTAGGGGTCAGTTGTTTTAAAGTGTGTTTTTTAATAAGCGTTGTGTGTTAAGTGTGCTTAGTTTTCAAGGGTCTTTGTGTCTTTTTTGTGTTTTAAGTTTGTTGCCTTTTGTTTGCTTTATTATATAACATTAATGTATTTTAATTTATAAAATTAATGGTAATTGAAAACTACTTGTGCAAGTTTTGATAAACTTGTTTTCTGTCGTTGATCATGAATCATGCTGTCCACAAAACTCCTTGCAGCTGAACTTCAGAAGAGCTCCTTCAGATTGATGCGGAGTTTGTAGATACCAAGCAACAACATCAACATTCGACCACCACATAATGATCGTTCTTTCTCTAGCTACTCTGTTTTGTACTTGCGAAATTTCCAGGTCTTAGAACAAACTAGCTATAGGCTTCCTCCTTTGTTGTACTTTTAGATGTATTGGGACAGAAAATGCCTTTTGGTACCTGCTGATATTACAACTGACCTCCTCTTCCTATTCAAAATGTATACTTTCTCTCATCTTGGTTAGTTTCAAAAGCGTCATGCGATACCGAGGAGGACAAGGTAGCAGCAAAGATGTCTGATCATCAGCCAAAGTGAAATATTACAACATCAGTAACTATTGATATCTATGTAGTTTCTGTAAATGTTATCAGCTCCATCGATAACTGCATTTACTGGTTGGTGCTGGAGGGCACTAACGACAGCTTCGAAACAAACAGGTTAAAGAATTAGTTTATCAGTAGAGTTCTCATATGTTAGTTAGTTAAAGAATATCAACACTTGAAATAATCAACATAATAATAACAAATATCAATACGAGGGTTTTAGCGCAGCTCTCATACAGGTCTGCTCACATATCAACTTCATTGAAAGTTGTACGTTAACTCATCACAGTTTTTTTTTTAAAGAAAAACTACTTCGTGGATTATTACGGATACTGATAAAAAAGGTTTGAGCAAAATTTAAATTCTAAGAGAAGTCGGTGCATGTATAGTAATTACTCAGCCCTTCTTCTTTATATGTTGGCAACTCGTCGTCATTTAGTAATAACCCACCCACTCTTCGTCTTCTCTGAGAGATGGGAATACATATTATCTTTCCAAGATTCGATGCAGCTTTTCATCATGTTGGCATGATGAAGCCCGTCCATTTCTTCATTTTCTAACACAATTTTCCCTTCAAACCCGATATGACTAAGCACAATGTACCAACAACTGAAGTTGAATTTATTAAATTTCAGGAATCACCAGTCATACTATGATGAGAGCAACCTCCAGAGGTTAGAAACATGGTTTTCAGAGGCGAAGAAATGGCTGATCAGTGTGAAAAAGCATCCAAAGCGGCAAGAGAGAGAGGTGACTATGACACCCTGTCTGACGAGAAGATTAAAACAGCCATATGGAGGGGTTCGAGTCAATCTCTGTTCGGGAGAAAAGCATTCTGAGTAGCTACCTCAAATGGTGTCATAAGGAGGTGAAGGCTCGTGTCCCTGATAAACGTGACTGAGTCATCAAACCATGTGTGTGTGTTTTAGGGTTTGCGTCTCGTAATGTTTTAGGGGTCAGTTGTTTTTTAAGTGTGTTTTTAATATACGATGTATGTTAAGTGTGCTTAGTTTTCAAGGGTCTTTGTGTCTTGTTGTGTGTTTTAAGTTTGTTGCCCTTCGTTTGCTTTATTATATAAAATTAATGCATTTTAGTTTATAAAAAAATTAATGGTAGTTGAAAACTACTTGTGCAAGTTTTGATAAACTTGTGTTTCTGCAATCGCTGATCATGAATCTGTACTGTCCCCAACAACTCCTTGCCGCTTTACTTCATAAGAGCTCCCTTCAGATTCGTCGAGTTTATAGTTACCCAAACATAACACATCATCAACCTTCACCACCACACAATGATCGCTCTTTCTCTAGCTACTCTGCTTTTGTACTTGCAAAATTTCCAGGTCTTAAAAGACAAACTAACTATAGGCTTCCTCCTTTGTTGTACTTTTAAAAGCATTGGGACAGAAAATGCCTTTTGGTACCTGCTGATACAACTGACCTCCCTCTTCTTGTTCAAAATGTATACTTTCTCTCATCTTGGTTAGCATCTAAAATGTCACCTCCCAATACCACAGGACAAGGTAGCAGCAAAAGGTGTCCTGATAATCACCCAAAGTGTGATATTACAACAGCAGTAACTATTGATATCTACGTAGTTTCTGTAAATGTGATGAACTCCATCGATAACTGCATTTTACGTTGGTTGGTGTTGAGGGCACTAACAGCAGCCTGAAACAAATAGTTAATGAAGATTAGTTTATCAGTAGAGTTCTGATATGTTAATTAGTTAAAGAATATCAACACTTGAAATAATCAAACATAATAATAACAAATATCAATACTAGGGTTTTAGCTGCAGCTCTCATACAGTTCGCTCACATATCAACTTCATTGAAAGTTGTACACGTTAACTCATCACTTTTTTTTAAAGAAAAAACTACTTTTTGTAAGATGTTACATATACTGATAAAACTAACAGTTTGAGCAAAGAATTTAAATTCTAACAGAGAAGTTGGTGCCTGTATAGTAATTACTCAGCCTTCTTCTTTATATGTTGGCAACTCGTCACTGTTTAGTAATAACCCACTCACTCTTCGTCTTCTACAGATGGGAATACACAATATCTTTCAAGATTCAAGCAGCTTTTCATTGTGCTGGCATGATGAAACCCGCCCATTTCTTCATTTTGAACACAACCTTCCTTCAAACCCAATATGACTAAGCTAAATGTACCAACAACCGGTTGAGTTTAGTAAATTTCTCAAGAATCACCAGTCAGATTATGACGAGCAACCACCAGAGGTTAGAAACATGGTTTGTAGAGGCGGAAGAAATGGCTAAAAAGCATCCAAAGCGGCAAGGAAGAGAGGTGACTATGACACCTAGTCCGACGAGAAGATTAAACAAGCCATATGGAGGGTTTGAGTCAATCTCTCGACGAGAAAAATCATTCGAGTAGCTACCTCAAATGGTGTGTCGAGGGAGGTGAAGGCTCGTGTCCCTGATAAACATGACTGAGTCAGCGATGCAAGTGAGTGTGTTTTTGGGTTTCGCCTCACGTATGTTTGTTTTAGGGTCAGTTGTTTTAAGTGTGTTTTAATAAACGCTGTGTGTTAAGTGTGCTTAGTTTTCAAGGGTCTTTGTGTCTTTTGTGTGTTTAAGTTTGTTGCCTTTTGTTTGCTTTATTATATAACATTAATGTATTTTAATTTATAAAAAAATTAATGGTAATTGAAAACTACTTGTGCAAGTTTTGATAAACTTGTTTTTCTGCAATCGTTGATCATGAATCTGTACTGTTCACAAAAACTCCTTGCGGTTGAACTTCAGAAGAGCTCCTTCAGATTCGCCTGGAGTTTGTAGATACCCAAGCATAACACAACATCAACCGACCACCACATAATGATCGTTCTTTCTCTAGCTACTCTGTTTTTGTACTTGCAAAATTTCCAGGTCTTAGAAGACAAACTAGCTATAGGCTGTGGGAACCGAAATTCACACCGTCAATTTTAATGAATAAGATTGCGGAGGAAAGCCAAGTTAACCCGACTTTCCTTGAAGGTCCGGATTCTCTACGACAGCCACAAGTGACCAATAAATGCAGAAAAGATTTGTTAAGATTTGAGACTGACCTTAAGAAAGGCTGCCTACGCACTCTTCGAGGATCAAGTCGGACGTAGTTCAGTTTAGAAAGAATTGAACAAGAGATCGAACCGCCGGGTTCGATCTAGTATGGCGCTTGTCATAGAAACAGGCATGTCAAGATAATGCCTAGGGTTTCTATGTGCGAGCTTTGAAGTAAAGAATTGTCCGATCCTTCCGAGAGGAGCGGAGATTTGCGAAAGCAGGAGGCGCCAGACGCTCAGGGCCTGGTTCGCCTATATGAGCGCTGGTCATAGAAACGGCATGTCAAGATCATGCCTAGGGTTTCTGGCGGAGCTCTGAGTAAAAGTATAGTTAGATCCTTCCGAGGAACATGGGTCTATGGAGAAGATAAAACTAGAACAAGAGGCCAGACGCTCGAAGTCCTGCCTCGCTGGCCTAACCGCCTAAGTTCTAAGTTCTCTAGCTAGCAGGATGCTCTAAGTCTCCAATCTAGGATTTTCGGATTTTCTCTTCTGCCCTTGCTCTCCTTATATATCCACCAAGGTCGGTTTGCCTTAGGATGATGGACCTCGCTTTGGGCCCAAGCTTATCTCTTCGTGAAGTATTCCATTTTCGCCGATCTTTGTAATTATCCTCGAAGTTTTGGTGACTTGATGTTTATCCGATGTTCGATATCGGACAAACCGCCATAGCCTGATTGGGCCTGAATTCCTAAATTCGTAAGTTAGTCCGTGGACTTGTCTTAAGTCGTTAAACGCTTTATACGATTTCTGAAAGACTATCTTTCTCGAAAATAAATCATAACCTAAAGGATCGATGTTCAAGTCAATCGACCTTGTTTTATACGATATCTTCTTCGAAATCCAATCCTTTTGTCGTGAAAACATCGAGGACGATTCCAATCGAAGTCGTAGGATGTTTATTCCAGAGCCGCGATCGCCCCAAACTCATGATGATTGATCCAACAAGCCAAGATGGGATCAGACCAACACGATGGGACCGAGACCAGGACGAGGGCCGACGGCCAGGCGGGTGCCGGCGCCAGGCCAGCCCGCGCGGCGGTGCCGCGCCAGGCCAGCGCGACGGGTGCCAGGCCGGCCAGCGCCAGCGCCGGGCCGCCGCCAGGTCGGTGCCGCCGGCGCCAGGCCAGCCTGTGCGACGGTGCCGCTGCGCCAGGCCGCCCGCGGTACCGTGCCGCCCGGTAGGCGGTGCCGCCAGCCGTGACGGAGCCGCCGGGCGCCAGGCCGGTGCCGCTGGCGTGGCCAGCCAGCTGACGGAGTGCCGCTGGCGCCAGGCGGTGCCGCCGGCGCCAGCCAGCCCGCCGCGGCCGGCCGGCGCCAGGCCGCCCGCTGCCGGAATGCCGCCCGGCAGGTCGGTGCCGCCGGCGCCAGGCGGTGCCGCCGGCGCCAGGCTAGCGTGCAGTGCCGCCGGCGGCCGGTCGCAGGCGGCAGCCGGTCAGGGTGCCGCCCGCAGGCGGTGCCGCTGGCGCCAGTCCAGCCCGCGTGACGGTGCCGCCGGCGCCAGTCCGGTGCCGCCGGCGCCAGGCTGAAGATCTCGGCGAGGGCTTCGATTTGATATCTTGATCGTTTTCTGGTTCCTCACGGTTTGAGAGAACGACTCTTCAAGTTTCGAGGCAGATTCTTTTGTGTTTAGGGTTTTGTGGTGATCGAATTTTGATGTCCTTGGGCGAAGCGGACCGATCTTTCTGGGACTCTCGTCCAACGCCAGAAGTCTTCGATCTCACAGAGTGGATATTCTAATTTGAGAAAATCTCAGATAACTTCTTTTCAAATTATCCGAGACTTTTGTTTCAAGAAATACTTTCTGAGACTTTCAGTCATTGATTCCGGCGGACCGATTTTGACACCAACAGTTAGCCCCAGCTCGCTAGAACCTTTGTGATGTTCTTGCGAGCCATAAGACATGTCAGGTAAGATAGGCGGAATTAATGGTTGAAAGGCTCTGAAAGTGGTAAGATTGGGGCTGCGCCTTTCAAGGCTGCCTACGCACTTGGTGTAGGGATCAAGCCTTCCGTGAGTTCGCTTTGGAGTTTAAGACCCTTGTGATCTGTTTTCCGCGAGACTTATATGGTCTGGTTATGTGTCATGAGAGACTTTCGAGCATGATGCTGTTGATGTATTTGTTTTTCGATTATTTATGAACTTCAGTTTTTTCAAGTATGAGAAAGAGGGTGTGAGTTGTCGCCTCATTCCTAGTTCCCTGATGATCACCGTATCTATTGTTTGCATAAAGCGAGATTTTCCGCGGTTTACCGATTTACGCTGAAAGTTCGTGAAACGAATAGGCTTAAGTGAAGAGACAAATTTTGATCTCGATACCATACTATGTCTGTGAGATGTCAAGATCCAGCGGCTGGGTTTAGGCAAGACCTAGGTTTACTCTCGACTGAGGCTTTGGCGATGACAAATCGGCTTTCGCTTTTGCCTGTTTGCGATTTTAACCTGACTCACGCTTAAAATCCGCTAATTGTTGTCGGCTTATATGATTTGTTCATGAGTCGAGCTACTTCCTTACTAAGAGCTAGACCAAAATTTTGATTTCTTGTATAGCGCTATGTTTATCCTTGTCGGATGCAAGAGAGCCTACCCTGAAGGGCTGCTATTTGTCCGTTTAGGACGCTAGAGTTCGCTTGTTGTGATCAGCAACAACTAAATGATGCCAGTTTAGAGGCATGTTACCGCTTATAGGTGTGTTTGTATGTTTTGAGTTCTAGAGACGAGGATTTCGTCTGGAACGCTTTGAGGAAAAGAATGTCCTTCGTTAGCGACTATCGCAGTGCTGAAGGTCGAAGTTTCCTTGTGCCGCATTTCGTGGTTGAAATGTTCGCGGGCTTTGGAGATGTTTTAATGTTCGCAGCCAGAAACTGTTGTTTGGTTTAGACGCGAGGACCAAGAGGTCGCGAAGTTCGACCAGGGGAGAAGCGCCTACATTCACAGTGCTTCGTGAAGTGTTGGCCTTCCGGATTTGTTTGTATATATTAAGGATGACTCGTATAACTCTTGGAGCCTTGTCACGAGTGTTTCTTTTCATGCAGTGTTTACGGGCGATAGAACTTAATCAATTGACGATGAGTTTGAATCTTCCGCTAACCATATGGTTGTTAGGACTGAGTTTTGGTATGGAGAGTTTATCGATGATTTCGATTCTGGGTTATGCGACAAATTGCTTGCGTAATAGTCACTTGGCGCTCTATGAACAAATCGTGGATTGTTGTTTTAGCCGTTAAGTGATTGGAGCGGTGGTCGCTCAGTAGCTTTGGATTGGCATGGAGGCTAGATTCAGCCGTATCGCCAAGGAAGTTGTTTGGTAAACGATCAGACCATGACCCTTATTAAGGTCATGTTAGTTTACGATTGTCCTTAATGCGGATGCCGAATTCAGGTCCGGGCTTTACGGAAGGGTAGTTGGCCGAGGGCCAAATAGCGTTGCCGAGATAGACATGCCAAGCATAGCGGAGTTTTCTGAATTATGGCTTTTAAACGATCTTCCACTTTAGGTCTCAGTTATACGATGAATGGTTCGTATAAAATTTTTGTTTGTTGCATGAAAATTGTTTCATTTTATCCGAGGGGGACAAAGTTTAAGGGATCGACGCAGGACACGTGCGGGTTCGTCTGCGTGATTATTTCCTGCTCGGACGAACGCTGGGAGTGAAAGCAGGAGCCAGAAACCTTGTGGAGCTTAAAACTGTCTATGTCAGTTACCCGTTGGACCCATTATGTTTATTTTACGAAAGTTGCTTTGTATGAATTGACTCGACCATACAGAGGATTTTTCGTAAAAGTGATGTAAGGGGGTTTTCGCAAAGGTAACCGGAGAGCGTTTCTCACAAATTACTTGCGATATTCGCGACCACGGATTATGTTTTCCTCATTCACTTTTGCGCATCGCGAAATCGCTTTTGCATGAGACCGATCATGTTTTTCCCTAGGCTGTTTTGTTTTAAAACGTTCTTGTTATAATGAAAGTAATGGATGACCGGTTTCATGGAGATAGAAAATCGCAGATTGTTAAAGTAGCGATGTTTCCGCGGATTACACGGAGATGTTTCCGCTATGATTTCGACCTTTGATCTAAATCTGCTTCAACTACTCGTGGAGTTTTACCGGTTATTTCGCTATTTTCGTAGTTCACCGTCGTATTAGTCTGACGCCGGTACACGCTTTTAGTTGCGAAGTTTGCGACGAGAGGTGACATAGAGTTTTCAGGACTATGTTTGTAACGGTTGGGCTATGCCGCTAGCGTTCTTAAGATGAATCTTATTGCTGCGAGTTTTCTTTGTCAAAGCGTTGTCTTGATGCTGAAGCAAAAGTTTTCAAAGATGGGATTATACGGATATAGTATACGCACCTACTTCCCTTTTACTTTTAGAAAACGGGTTAGCCGCTCTTCCAAGGCTTGTGTACGTTTTTCTTTCTTTTAGAAGCGGGATGAGTATGCTTTTAGAACGCTGGCATCGCTTCTCGGTTTTTCGAGACTAGATCGGTTTGCATGTTCTGCCTGGACAATCAAGGAACGATGGAACAAGACTGGAAATTTTGCCTAAGACTTAGCTTGCTAGACTATCCACCTAAATCCTAAGTTCCCTAAATTCTACGGCAGTTTTCAAGACGCTTTTGTTCCTGTCCTACAAAGAATTAAAATCCTTACAAAAATTTCGAGAAAATAGTCTTTTGAAGGTTTCGCATTCAAGGAATCCCATTTCCTCGTATAGTCGACGATTGGTGTTTAGAATAACCGTGATCGCATTCAAACTCATAAAGATTGATCTAAACAAGCCAAGATGGGATCGGACCGAGCACGATGGGACCGAGACCAGGACAAGGACGCCGACCGACGCCAGGCGGTGCGCCGGCGCCAGGCCAGCGTCAGCGTGCGCCGGCGCCAGGCCGTGCCGGCGCCAGGCCAGCCAGCTGCCGCCAGTGCCAGTCGAGGTCGCCCGGGGCCAGCCAGCGTCCAGCGTGCCGCCCGGCGCCAGGGCCGGTGCGCCAGGCCAGCCCCGCGTCTGCGGCGCCAGGCCAGGCGGTGCCGCCAGCGCAGGCCAGCCCGCGTCCGCGTGCGGCCGGGCGCCAGGCGCGAGCGCCAGGCCAGCCAGCGTCGCGTGCGCTGGCGCCAGGCCAGCCTGCGTCGCATGCGCCCGGCGGCGGGTGCGTGGCCAGGCCACGTCCCGCGTGCGCCGGGGGCCAGGTGGTGCGGGGCGCCAGCCAGCGTCAGCGTGCGCCCGGCCAGGCCGTCTTGCCGTCTGTGGGTTTTTCGTTGTTCGATCTTTCCCTCGTCACCGCTTATGGAAATCTTTGAGGTTTGGGAAGGTCTTTAGCCGTAGATTTCGAGATAACCGTTTTGACCCCAACAAGAGCAAAGTGAGGTTTCCACAGGCGAGGTGACCTTGGTGATAGTTGTTCTCGCCCACAGCGAGGTGGCCGGAGAGTGATTTTGTTCCCATCGTAAAATCTCAACGGAAACTCCGATTGAGACGAAACGAAAGCCATTTTGACCTAGACACAAAGGAGAACAAAGTGGGCTCTTACTAAGGCGAACTGGGAAGACTGATCTTACCTTATGGCAAGTCGTCCTAGTAAGATCAAGCTCCGACCTCCTTTCGCTTTCCGCTTGTTCCTCGAGAGTTGTTTGTAAGAAATATGGCAGTGGGAATCGGTGAACCGATTTGCCGTGCTTCTGTTCCACGAGTAATATAAGGTTTCCCCAAGGTTTCGAGGAGAATAAGTTTTATTTTTCCGAGAGGTTCTCGAAAGAAACGTTTTTCGTATAAACCTTGCTCGCTCGATTTCTCTAACTTGCTAACAAGACGAATTTTTGGGGTTTGATAGATTTTATCGCTGCCCTTCTGTTTAGATAGAGAAATTGCGAGCTCGTTTTTGTGCTCTTCCTGTGGCGGAAAGCCGGCTAGGTTTTGATTTGCTCGAGTACCGCGGCGCTTTGCGTGAAACGCTGGCCATAGGAACAGTCGCTGCTGGAGTTGTTTTACCATCGCTGACGCAAAGTGCAACTTTTCTTTCATATTTCTGACATTGGTTCGACTGCTTTCGTCGATGAGTAAGAGTAATCCGTCCCCCCTCCTTCTAGCCAAACTGTGGGAACCGAAATTCACACCGCCAATTTTAATGAATAAGATTGCGGAGGAAAGCCAAGTTAACCCGACTTTCCTTGAAGGTCCGGATTCTCTCACAGCCAACGACAAGTGACCGAATAAATGCAGAAAAGATTTGTTAAGATTTGAGACTGGACCTTAAGAAAGGCTGCCTATTACCCCTTCGAGGATCAAGTCGGACGTAGTTCAGTTTAGAAAGAATTGAACAAGAGATCGAACCGCCTGGGCGGTTCGATCTAGTATGGCGTTGTCATAGAAACAGGCATGTCGAAGATAATGCCTGGGTTTCTATGTGCGGAGCTTTGAAGTAAAGAATTGTCCGATCCTTCCGAGAGGAGCGGAGATTTGCGAGCAGGCGCCAGACG
This sequence comes from Brassica nigra, assembly GCA_016432835.1. Classification (NCBI taxonomy): domain Eukaryota; kingdom Viridiplantae; phylum Streptophyta; class Magnoliopsida; order Brassicales; family Brassicaceae; genus Brassica; species Brassica nigra. The sequence continues at coordinate 19,045,858 of CM028242.1, forward strand.
CTCTAGGGCCTGGTTCGCCTAATATGAAGCGCTGGTCATAGAAACGGGCATGTCAAGATCATGCCTAGGGTTTCTATGTGGAGCTCGAGTAAAAGTATAGTTAGATCCTTCCGAGGAACATGGGTCTGCGGAGAAGATAAAACTAGAACAAGAGGCTGCCAGACGCTGAGTCCTGCCTCGCTGGCCTAACCGCCTAAGTTCTAAGTTCTCTAAGCTAGCAGGATGCTCTAAGTCTCCAATCTAGGATTTTCGGATTTTCTCTTCTGCCCTTGCTCTCCTTATATATCCACTCCAAGGTCGGTTTGCCTTAGGATGATGGACCTCGCCTTTGGGCCCAAGCTTATCTCTTCAGGAAGTATTCCATTTTCGTCGATCTTTGTAATTATCCTCGAGTTTTCGGTGACTTGATGTTTATCCGATGTTCGGGATATCGGACAAACCGTCATAGCCTGATTGGGCCTGAATTCCTAAATTCGTAAGTTAGTCCGTGGACTTATCTTAAGTCGTTAAACGCTTTGTACGATTTCTGAAAGACTATCTTTCTAAAATAAATCGTATAACCTAAAGGATCGATGTTCAAGTCAATCGACCTTGTTTTATACGATATCTTCTTCGAGAAATCCAATCCTTTTGTCGTAAAACATCGAGGACGATTCCAATCGAGTCGTAGGATGTTTATTCCGTAGCCGTGATCGTCCCAAACTCATGATGATTGATCCTAACAAGCCAAGATGGGATCAGACCGAACACGATGGGACCGAGACCAGGACGAGGGCCGTCGACCGGCGCCAGGCCAGCCAGCGTGCGCCGGCGCCAGGCCGGTGCCGGGGCGCCAGCCACGCGCGGCCGTGGCGGCGCCAGGTGCGCCGCGGTGCCGCCGGCGGGTGCCGCCGGGCGCCAGGCCAGCCTGTGCGACGGTGCCGCTGGCGCCAGGCGGCCCGCCACGGTGCCGCCGGGCCAGGTCGGTGCGCCGGGCGCCAGCTAGCCAGCTGGCGGGTGCCGCCGGCCAGGCCAGCCCGCGGCGAAGTGCCGCCGGCGCCAGGCCGGTCCGCGTCACGGTGCCGCGCCAGGCTAGCCCGCGTGGCGGTGCCGCCCGGCCAGGCGGTGCGCCGCCAGGCCGCCGTGTCACGGAGCCGCCGGCGCCAGGCGGTGCCGCCGGCGCCAGTCCAGCCCGCGTGATTGGTGCCGCCGGCGCCAGGCCGGTGCGCGGCGCCAGGCTGAAGATCTCGGCGAGGGCTTCGATTTGATATCTTGATTGTTTTCTGGTTCCTCACGGTTTGAGAGAACGACCTCTTCAAAGTTTCGAGGCAGATTCTTTTGTGTTTAGGGTTTTTGTGGTGATCGAATCTTGATGTCCTTGGGCGAGCGGACCGATCTTTCCGGGGACTCTCGTCACGCCGCCCGTAGTCTTCCGATCTCACAGAGAGTGGATATTCTAATTTGAGAAAATCTCGTATAACTTCTTTTCAAATTATCTGAGACTTTTTGTTTCAAGAAATACTTTCTAGAGACTTTCAGTCATTGATTCCGTCGTGACCGGTTTTGACACCAACATAGGCTTCCTTCTTTGTTGTACTTTTAGATGTATTGGGACAGAAAATGCCTTTTGGTACCTGCTGATATTACAACTGACCTCCCTCTTCCTGTTCAAAATGTATACTTTCTCTCATCTTGGTTAGTTTCCAAAACGTCATCTGCCAATACCAGAGGACAAGGTAGCAGCAAAAGATGTCCAGATCATCAGCCAAAGTGAAATATTACAACATCAGTAACTATTGATATCTATGTAGTTTCTGTAAATGTTATCAGCTCCATCGATAACTGCATTTACTACTTTGGTTGGTGCTGGAGGGCACTAACAGCAGCCTGAAACAAACAGTTAAAGAAGATTAGTTTATCAGTAGAGTTCTCATATGTTAGTTAGTTAAAGAATATCAACACTTGAAATAATCAAACATAATAATAACAAATATCAATATGAGGGTTTTTAGCTGCAGCTCTCATACAGGTCTGCTCACATATCAACTTCATTGAAAGTTGTGCACTTTAACTCAACACAGTTTTTTTTTTAAAGAAAAAACTACTTCTGGTAAGTTGTTACAGATACTGATAAAAAAAACAGTTTGAGCAAAGAATTTAATTTCTAACAGAGAAGTTGGTGCATGTATAGTAATTACTCTGCCCTTCTTCTTTATATATTGGCAACTCGTCGACTATTTAGTAATAACCCCACCCACTCTTCGTCTTCTACAGAGATGGGAATACATATTATCTTTCCAAGATTCGATGCAGCTTTTCATCATGTTGGCATGATGAAGCCCGTCCATTTCTTCATTTTCTAACACAATTTTCCCTTCAAACCTGATATGACTAAGCACAATGTACCAACAACTGAAGTTGAATTTATTAAATTTCTTAGGAATCACCAGTCATACTATGATGAGAGCAACCTCCAGAGGTTAGAAACATGGTTTTCAGAGGCGAAAGAAATGGCTGATCAGTGTGAAAAGCATCCAAAGCGGCAAGAGAGAGAGGTGACTATGACACCCTGTCGAGAAGATTAAAACAGCCATATGGAGGGGTTCGAGTCAATCTCTTCGACGAGAAAAGCATTCTGAGTAGCTACCTCCAATGGTGTCATAAGGAGGTGAAGGCTCGTGTCCCTGATAAACGTGACTGAGTCATCGAACCATGTGTGTGTTTTGGGTTTGCGCCTCGTAATGTTTTAGGGGTCAGTTGTTTTAAGTGTGTTTTAATATACGATGTGTGTTAAGTGTGCTTAGTTTTCAAGGGTCTTTGTGTCTTGTTGTGTGTTTTAAGTTTGTTGCCCTTCGTTTGCTTTATTATATAAAATTAATGCATTTTAGTTTATAAAAAAATTAATGGTAGTTGAAAACTACTTGTGCAAGTTTTGATAAACTTGTGTTTCTGCAATCGTTGATCATGAATCTGTACTGTCCCCAACAACTCCTTGCCGCTTTACTTCATAAGAGCTCCTTCAGATTCGCCTGAGTTTGTAGTTACCCAAACATAACACATCATCAACCTTCGACCACCACACAATGATCGTTCTTTCTCTAGCTACTCTGTTTTTGTACTTGCAAAATTTCCAGGTCTTAAAAGACAAACTAACTATAGGCTTCCTCCTTTGTTGTACTTTTAAAAGCATTGGGACAGAAAATGCCTTTGGTACCTGCTGATATTACAACTGACCTCCCTCTTCTTGTTCAAAATGTATACTTTCTCTCATCTTGGTTAGCATCTAAAATGTCACCTCCCAATACCACAGACAAGGTAGCAGCAAAGGTGTCCTGATAATCACCGAAAGTGTGATATTACAACAGCAGTAACTATTGATATCTACGTAGTTTCTGTAAATGTTATGAGCTCCATCGATAACTGCATTTACTACGTTGGTTGGTGTTGGAGGGCACTAACAGCAGCCTGAAACAAATAGTTAATGAAGATTAGTTTATCAGTAGAGTTCTGATATGTTAATTAGTTAAAGAATATCAACACTTGAAATAATCAAACATAATAATAACAAATATCAATACTAGGGTTTTAGCTGGAGCTCTCATACAGGTCTGCTCACATATCAACTTCATTGAAAGTTGTACACGTTAACTCATCACTGTTTTTTTTTAAAGAAAAACCTACTTTTTGTAAGATGTTACATATACTGATAAAACTAACAGTTTGAGCAAAGAATTTAAATTCTAACAGAGAAGTTGGTGCCTGTATAGTAATTACTCAGCCTTCTTCTTTATATGTTGGCAACTCGTCGACTGTTTAGTAATAACCCCACTCACTCTTCGTCTTCTACAGAGATGGGAATACACAATATCTTTCCAAGATTCGAAGCAGCTTTTCATTGTGCTGGCATGATGAAACCCGTCCATTTCTTCATTTTTGAACACAACCTTCCCTTCAAACCCGATATGACTAAGCCAAATGTACCAACAACCGAAGTTGAGTTTAGTAAATTTCTCAAGAATCACCAGTCAGATTATGACGAGAGCAACCACCAGAGGTTAGAAACATGGTTTGTAGAGGTGGAAGAAATGGCGAAAAAAGCATCCAAAGCGGCAAGGGAGAGAGGTGACTATGACACCTAGTCTGACGAGAAGATTAAACAAGCCATATGGAGGGGTTTGAGTCAATCTCTGTTCGACGAGAAAATCATTCTGAGTAGCTACCTCAAATGGTGTCGTAGGGAGGTGAAGGCTAGTGTCCCTGATAAACATGACTGAGTCAGCGATGCAAGTGAGTGTGTTTTAGGGTTTGCGTCTCGTCGTAATGTTTTAGGGGTCAGTTGTTTTTAAGTGTGTTTTTAATAAACGATGTGTGTTAAGTGTACTTAGTTTTCAAGGGTCTTTGTGTCTTGTTGTGTGTTTAAAGTTTGTTGCCTTTTGTTTGCTTTATTATATAACATTAATGTATTTTAATTTATAAAAAAATTAATGGTAATTGAAAACTACTTGTGCAAGTTTTGGTAAACTTGTTTTTCTGCAATTGTTGATCATGAATCTGTAATGTCCACAAAAACTCCTTGCGGCTGAACTTCAGATGAGCTCCCTTCAGATTCGTCTGGAGTTTGTAGATACCCAAGCATAACACAACATCAACCTTCGACCACCACATAGTGATCGTTCTTTCTCTAGCTACTCTGTTTTTGTACTTGCAAAATTTCAAGGTCTTAGAAGACAAACTAGCTATAGGCTTCCTCCTTTGTTGTACTTTTAGATGTATTGGGACAGAAAATGCCTTTTGGTACCTGCTGATATTACAACTGACCTCCCTCTTCCTGTTCAAAATGTATACTTTCTCTCATCTTGGTTAGTTTCCAAAACGTCATCTGCCAATACCAGAGGACAAGGTAGCAGCAAAAGATGTCCTGATCATCAGCCAAAGTGAAATATTACAACATAAGTAACTATTGATATCTATGTAGTTTCTGTAAATGTTATCAGCTCCATCGATAACTGCATTTACTACTTTGGTTGGTGCTGGAGGGCACTAACAGCAGCCTGAAACAAACAGTTAAAGAAGATTAGTTTATCAGTAGAGTTCTCATATGTTAGTTAGTTAAAGAATATCAACACTTGAAATAATCAAACATAATAATAACAAATATCAATACGAGGGTTTTTAGCTGCAGCTCTCATACAGGTCTGCTCACATATCAACTTCATTGAAAGTTGTGCACGTTAACTCATCACAGTTTTTTTTTAAAGAAAAAACTACTTCTGGTAAGTTGTTACAGATACTGATAAAAAAAACAGTTTGAGCAAAGAATTTAAATTCTAACAGAGAAGTTGGTGCATGTATAGTAATTACTCTGCCCTTCTTCTTTATATGTTGGCAACTCGTCGACTATTTAGTAATAACCCCACCCACTCTTCGTCCTTTACAGAGATGGGAATACATAATATCTTTCCAAGATTCAATGCAGCTTTTCATCATGTTGGCATGATGAAGCCCGTCCATTTCTTCATTTTCTAACACAATTTTCCCTTCAAACCCGATATGACTAAGCACAATGTACCAACAACTGAAGTTGAATTTATTAAATTTCTTAGGAATCACCAGTCATACTATGATGAGAGCAACCTCCAGAGGTTAGAAACATGGTTTTCAGAGGCGAAAGAAATGGCTGATCAGTGTGAAAAAGCATCCAAAGCAGCAAGAGAGAGAGGTGACTATGACACCCTGTCTGACGAGAAGATTAAAACAGCCATATGGAGGGGTTCGAGTCAATCTCTGTTCGACGAGAAAAGCATTCTGAGTAGCTACCTCCAATGGTGTCATAAGGAGGTGAAGGCTCGTGTCCCTGATAAACGTGACTGAGTCATCGAACCATGTGTGTGTGTTTTAGGGTTTGCGTCTCGTAATATTTTAGGGGTCAGTTTTTTTTTAAGTGTGTTTTTAATATACGATGTGTGTTAAGTGTGCTTAGTTTTCAAGGGTCTTTGTGTCTTGTTGTGTGTTTTAAGTTTGTTGCCCTTCGTTTGCTTTATTATATAAAATAAATGCATTTTAGTTTATAAAAAAATTAATGGTAGTTGAAAACTACTTGTGCAAGTTTTGATAAACTTGTGTTTCTGCAATCGTTGATCATGAATCTGTACTGTCCCCAACAACTCCTTGCCGCTTTACTTCATAAGAGCTCCCTTCAGATTCGTCTGGAGTTTGTAGTTACCCAAACATAACACATCATCAACCTTCGACCACCACACAATGATCGTTCTTTCTCTAGCTACTCTGTTTTTGTACTTGCAAAATTTCCAGGTCTTAAAAGACAAACTAACTATAGGCTTCCTCCTTTGTTGTACTTTTAAAAGCATTGGGACAGAAAATGCCTTTTGGTACCTGCTGATATTACAACTGACCTCCCTCTTCTTGTTCAAAATGTATACTTTCTCTCATCTTGGTTAGCATCTAAAATGTCACCTCCCAATACCACAGGACAAGGTAGCAGCAAAAGGTGTCCTGATAATCACCGAAAGTGTGATATTACAACAGCAGTAACTATTGATATCTACGTAGTTTCTGTAAATGTTATGAGCTCCATCGATAACTGCATTTACTACGTTGGTTGGTGCTGGAGGGCACTAACAGCAGCCTGAAACAAATAGTTAATGAAGATTAGTTTATCAGTAGAGTTCTGATATGTTAATTAGTTAAAGAATATCAACACTTGAAATAATCAAACATAATAATAACAAATATCAATACTAGGGTTTTAGCTGCAGCTCTCATACAGGTCTGCTCACATATCAACTTCATTGAAAGTTGTACACGTTAACTCATCACTGTTTTTTTTTTAAAGAAAAAACTACTTTTTGTAAGATGTTACATATACTGATAAAACTAACAGTTTGAGCAAAGAATTTAAATTCTAACAGAGAAGTTGGTGCCTGTATAGTAATTACTCAGCCTTCTTCTTTATATGTTGGCAACTCGTCGACTGTTTAGTAATAACCCCACTCACTCTTCGTCTTCTACAGAGATGGGAATACACAATATCTTTCCAAGATTCAAAGCAGCTTTTCATTGTGCTGGCATGATGAAACCCGTCAATTTCTTCATTTTTGAACACAACCTTCCCTTCAAACCCGATATGACTAAGCCAAATGTACCAACAACCGAAGTTGAGTTTAGTAAATTTTCTCAAGAATCACCAGTCAGATTATGACGAGAGCAACCACCAGAGGTTAGAAACATGGTTTGTAGAGGCGGAAGAAATGGCGAAAAAAGCATCCAAAGCGGCAAGGGAGAGAGGTGACTATGACACCTAGTCTGACGAGAAGATTAAACAAGCCATATGGAGGGGGTTTGAGTCAATCTCTGTTCGACGAGAAAATCATTCTGAGTAGCTACCTCAAATGGTGTCGTAGGGAGGTGAAGGCTCGTATCCCTGATAAACATGACTGAGTCAGCGATGCAAGTGAGTGTGTTTTAGGGTTTGCGTCTCGTCGTAATGTTTTAGGGGTCAGTTGTTTTTAAGTGTGTTTTTAATAAACGATGTGTGTTAAGTGTACTTAGTTTTCAAGGGTCTTTGTGTCTTGTTGTGTGTTTTAAGTTTGTTGCCTTTTGTTTGCTTTATTATATAACATTAATGTATTTTAATTTATAAAAAAATTAATGGTAATTGAAAACTACTTGTGCAAGTTTTGGTAAACTTGTTTTTCTGCAATTGTTGATCATGAATCTGTAATGTCCACAAAAACTCCTTGCGGCTGAACTTCAGATGAGCTCCTTCAGATTCGTCTGGAGTTTGTAGATACCCAAGCATAACACAACATCAACCTTCACCACCACATAGTGATCGTTCTTTCTCTAGCTACTCTGTTTTTGTACTTGCAAAATTTCAAGGTCTTAGAAGACAAACTAGCTATAGGCTTCCTCCTTTGTTGTACTTTTAGATGTATTGGGACAGAAAATGCCTTTTGGTACCTGCTGATATTACAACTGACCTCCCTCTTCCTGTTCAAAATGTATACTTTCTCTCATCTTGGTTAGTTTCCAAAACGTCATCTGCCAATACCAGAGGACAAGGTAGCAGCAAAAGATGTCCTGATCATCAGCCAAAGTGAAATATTACAACATCAGTAACTATTGATATCTATGTAGTTTCTGTAAATGTTATCAGCTCCATCGATAACTGCATTTACTACTTTGGTTGGTGCTGGAGGGCACTAACAGCAGCCTGAAACAAACAGTTAAAGAAGATTAGTTTATCAGTAGAGTTCTCATATGTTAGTTAGTTAAAGAATATCAACACTTGAAATAATCAAACATAATAATAACAAATATCAATACGAGGGTTTTTAGCTGCAGCTCTCATACAGGTCTGCTCACATATCAACTTCATTGAAAGTTGTGCACGTTAACTCATCACAGTTTTTTTTTAAAGAAAAAACTTCTTGTGGTAAGTTGTTACAGATACTGATAAAAAAAACAGTTTGAGCAAAGAATTTAAATTCTAACAGAGAAGTTGGTGCATGTATAGTAATTACTCTGCCCTTCTTCTTTATATGTTGGCAACTCGTCGACTATTTAGTAATAACCCCACCCACTCTTCGTCTTCTACAGAGATGGGAATACATATTATCTTTCCAAGATTCGACGCAGCTTTTCATCATGTTGGCATGATGAAGCCCGTCCATTTCTTCATTTTCTAACACAATTTTCCCTTCAAACCCGATATGACTAAGCACAATGTACCAACAACTGAAGTTGAATTTATTAAATTTCTTAGGAATCACCAGTCATACTATGATGAGAGCAACCTCCAGAGGTTAGAAACATGGTTTTCAGAGGCGGAAGAAATGGCTGATCAGTGTGAAAAAGCATCCAAAGCGGCAAGAGAGAGAGGTGACTATGACACCCTGTCTGACGAGAAGATTAAAACAGCCATATGGAAGGGTTCGAGTCAATCTCTGTTCGACGAGAAAAGCATTCTGAGTAGCTACCTCAAATGGTGTCATAAGGAGGTGAAGGCTCGTGTCCCTGATAAACGTGACTGAGTCATCGAACCATGTGTGTGTGTTTTGGGGTTTGCGTCTCGTAATGTTTTAGGGGTCAGTTGTTTTTTAAGTGTGTTTTTAATATACGATGTGTGTTAAGTGTGCTTAGTTTTCAAGGGTCTTTGTGTCTTGTTGTGTGTTTTAAGTTTGTTTCCCTTCGTTTGCTTTATTATATAAAATTAATGCATTTTAGTTTATAAAAAAATTAATGGTAGTTGAAAACTACTTGTGCAAGTTTTGATAAACTTGTGTTTTGTGGGAACCGAAATTCGCACCGTCAAATTAAGTTGATTTGGAGGAAAGCCAAGTGAACCAAGCCTTCCCTGAAGATCCCGGATATCTGCTGGGCCGCACACGACACAATCAGTTCGACAAAGGAAATATGAAATCGAAATAAAAATCGTAAGGAAAAGAATAGAGCAAAAGATTTTATTTCGAATCCGCGTTTGGCGTAAACAACAGGTAAGAGCCTTGGCTACGAGAGCTGTCGGCAAGTTTGGTAGTCTAGCAACCTAAGTTCTAACCTAATTGAGTCGCAGCTCGCTAGTAAAAACCGAAAATAATGCCTAAGTTGCTCTAAGTGCTCTGGACGTTTGTGATCTTCTTTGCTTCTTGCTCAAAGCTCTCCTATATACTCCTCCTATGACGGTCTATCTTCTCGCGGGCTGAGTCGGGCTTTTCCATTTTCGTCCATCTTTGTGTTTATCGGAAACTTGACATTTATCTTCGGAAATCTTGACATTTATCTTCAAACTTGATATTTATCTTCTGGAAACTTGACATTTATCTCTTATGTGAGGATAAAGATAAACCGTCATAGTTACCCTTCCTTTCGAAAATCGTCGTGGGCGTTTGGCCACGTGGGCGTTGGCCCGTGGGCGTTTAGGCGTTTTACGGTTTCTCGAAGGACAGTCTTTGAAGGTTTCGGTGTTTCGAAGGAACCTCAGTTCCTTGTTTAGTCGAGTGGCGTTCTGAGTAACCGTGATCATACCAAACTTGCGTAGATTGATCGAACAAGTCAAGATGGGATCGAACCGGCACGATAGGAGCGAGACGGGGCGAGGGCCGTGGACCGACGCCAGCCCGACCAGCGGCAGGTGCGCCCGGCGCCAGGCCGGTGCCGCGGCGCCAGGCCAGAATCCGCCGGTGCCAGGCCAGCCAGCGTCCGCGTGCGCCCGGCGCCAGGCCAGCCAGCGTCCAGCGTGCGGCGGGCCCAGCGTCCGCGTGCCCGGCGCCGGCCAGCCAGCGTCCAGCGTGCGCCGGCGCCAGCCAGCGTCCAGCTGCCCGCCCGGCCAGCCATGTCCAGCGTGCGCCGGCGTACAGCCAGCGTCCAGCGTGCCGCCAGGCGTGCCGCCCGGCGCCAGGCGAGTGCCGCCGGTGCCAGGCCAGCCAGCGTCCAGCGTGCGCGGCGCCAGGCGAGTGCCGCCAAGGCCAGCCCGCGTCCGCTGCCACGGCGGGCGGGGTGCCACCGGCCAGCCAGCGTCCAGCGTGCGCCGGTGCCAGCCAGCGTCCGCGTGCTGCTGGTGCCAGGCCGCTTGCCGTCTGTGGGTTTGTTCGATCTTTCCCTCGTCGGTTGTTTGCGGAAATCTTCGAGTTTTGGGAGGGTCTCTAGTAGATCTCGAGATAATTGTTTCCAGATTCTGCGAGTATCGGGATTTGAGATGGACTTAGATCTTCAGATTTTCCGTCGTCGAGGATGAGAGCAATGTGGCTCGAGTTTTAGATATCTTAAAGATGAATCTTTTAAACAATCGGGAAGGTTTTACGGAAGACTCATTGTAGATCTCGGACAATCCAGACATGGGTTTCAAGGGACCAAGATGCTGTCATTGCCCGAGATCATGAGACGATCGCATGGACGGGCGCCAGGACCCTCGCCGTTGGCGCCAGATGGGAGTGGACGAGCCTTCCGTGAGTTTTATCGGCGGCGACCCGTTTCTTGGATTTGATCGTCGCTGGCTTTTCTTTCGAGGACTTTCGGTGACGATTTCGTCATTGACCGATTTTGACCCCAACAGTTAGCCCCCCAGCTAGCTAGGAACCTTAGAGCCTATCGGATCCTAGCTTGTGGTATAGCCGTGTGGGAAGGTGTTGAGATGTAATCGTCTGCCGAAAATCGGGGTAAATAGTGATTTTACCTCCTTTATATGGAGTAAGAAATCTCATTCTTACTTCATCACAAGGTTTTACTCTCTCTCAAGAATCCTTTCTCTCTTTAAGAACAATGTCTTCAAGATCCTCAAAGAGAAACTCTTCTTCCTATTCATCCTCGGATGACTCTCCTGCCCATGTAACGGTAAAGCAGGAGGAGTCGGTCGAGGAGGAAAAGAAGAATGCGTATTACCGAGTCCTTGTAGGTTCGCCCCAACAATGCCAGAGATCCCTGTTCGAGGAGGCCTCGAGGCAGCCTGGTGCTCTTTTGCGCCGAGCTCGGTTTCTCGTCAATATCTCAAGGTTCTTGAGATTTTACCAGGTTCTGAGGGAGTTAAATTCGGATTCCGTTGGTAACGAGTGCAAGGAATCCTCCGCAAGGTTTCTTTACATGTTCGAAGCTTTCTTCGCATCTGCCGTATGTGGTTCCCAATTCCTGGTGCCATTGTTCGTGCGCTTCACGCTTGAACTTCGATCAACCAACTCAGCGTTCCTGCCTTGGAGAGTTGGCTTGTATAATCGCTAGCTACTGAACTCGGGATTGATCTTGGTCCCGATGATTTGAAGGTCTTTGGGGTACTCGGCCGACGGGGAGTGACGGTTACTATTCCATGCTGCCTAAGAAGGATATGGCCGTGATTCAGGGGACTACTTGAATCCCAAATTGTGGCAGGCGTTTCTTCTTTGTTCAAATAGATGGCGAGTCTGTCGAGGAGAGCTGCCTCCATCTATTTCCGCGAGCATGGAACTTCAACCGAGGTAATCTGACGAAAACTCTGTTGTGTATCTCACTTTTTGGTCGCGAGTCTTGACAAAATTTCCGTTTGTAGGAACAACCCTACCGCACTTGCCTGGTGACGTTTTCGTCAAGAGATCTTCTTCGTCAAAGGCCGTTTTCTGGAAATTCTTCACCCTCGAGCGGATCCGAGATGCGGTTAAGCTTTATCGGTCGAGGTCCTGTTCCGTCGTATGGCGCCGAACCTGTTACCGTGGCTTCTACCGGGCGCAGACAGAGGTCTCGTAAGGGGAAGGAAATCGACGATGGGGAAGGCTCGGAAAATCCTTCACCGTTGGGAGAAAACCTAGTTTTGTTCCAGCGGAAAAGCGAGCCAGCGGTTTTCCACCTAACAACTTCTTTGATGGCCTTCCTCCGGAGTTTACTACTGATGAGTCGCTGGAGGATGAGGAGAAACAACGGGTTTTGCCGAGGGCTCCCAGCGTGTCAACGAGGTTTGGCCCTTCGAACTTCTTTAACCTTGCGTTGAATTGTATATAAGCATGCTTGCTGATCTTGAGTTTTATGCAGGGGCTAAGAGTGTTTAGCGAGGCGACTCGAGTTTCCGCAAATCCAGGATTGCTAACTTCAAGACCACAGAAGTGGCGAGAGCTTTTCGGTTCCGTCAAGAGGTGAAGGCACGAACGAAGCAAGCTGAGCTTCACGCCGAGCTCGTCGGGCGGAAAGGAGAGGAAGGAGGATGGTCGGCGGAGGTGGCAAGACGGGCGGAATCGTTTGCTGCTGAGTTTCAATGCTTTAAAGAAGCTCAGGAGTTTGTTGGTGATTTCCGAGTGCGAGGTTCGGTCGTAAATCTTTACAAGTCTCGAACCCGTTTCTCTTCGATTCGAGATCGCTGAAATGAAGGATTTCATGGCCGAGTGTGCTCATGCTGAGTCCTTGGTTCCTCCGGTAGAAAGAGTCCGGAGACTATGGGAACTATCGAGATTTCCGAGGATACGGTGGAGGTCGGAGCCGATGAAACGCCGAGAATGGTGGGAATGCTCGAGGCGTGAATGAGGAAGTGGACCAGCCTGCTAGTTCATTTGGGATTTCTGCATCCGTTTCTCAACGTTGACTTCCTTTTGTGAATTGAATTTTTGGCCGTGTGTGGCGTTTTAGTAATTTTATCCTGCGACCGTTGGAGGTTGCATTCTTATGTTTTGGGACTGGCCGTTGGTGGCTTTGAATCCTGCCGTCTTTTGCGGCTTTTATGAATATGAAAATTTGCGAGATTTCGTCTTTTGTTTTGATTTATACTTTCGTCAAGTGTAGAGGGAAGGATGCGGTAGTCACTTATCCTAACTCTTTTTCGTCGCTTGGTCCGTATGCTACTTTTAGTGAGCGTTTTAGGTGTAAGCGATAAGAGACATGTTTTGGGATCTCGTATACGATACTATGTCTGTGAGATGTCAAGATCCAGCAAGACTGGGTTTAGGGCAAGACCTAGGTTTACTCTCAGCTTTGAGGCTGTGTGATGACTGATCGGCTTTCGTTTTGCCTGTTAGTGATTTCTTCCTGATTCTTTTCGTTTAAAGTCCGCGACTAGCCGCTTATATGACTTGTGTTAAAAGAATCGAGCTATCTTCGAGTTTATCCGAGATGCTAAACCAAAATTTTGGGTTTCTTGTATAGCTATGATATCCTTGTCGGATGTAAGAGGACCTTGTAGGTCTGACTACGATTTTGTATTGAGTGAAACGTTTCTTATGAGCGTCCGTCGGGGCCAATCGACGGGTGAGTTATTTTAAGTCGCTGGTGGACTGTCTTTTGCGGATAATACGAGTTTTGTTATCTTTTAAGAAGTTGCGGCGTCTCCGTTTCTTTTGAAGATATGATTTTCGTTTTCGAGCGTTGATCGTTTAAGTGAGCATGAAAGATAGAAAGAATTTTATTAAAAATTTGAGAAGTTAGAGTACATATCGCGGATTTTTCGCGTTTTGTGGGAGTATAGGTATCGCGCAGTCCCCTTTTGGTGAGGGGATAGTTGAACTTCGCCGGGTTTCGACGAGCTGCCTCGATACCTCTTCGAGGATCAAGCCATCTCGTAGTTCTGATAGTTGCGGACGTTTTACTCCCGTCGTCGCCGTTCGATCGTGCTGGTCGGATCAGTGGTGTGTGCGGGTCGAGCTGTCGGTCTTCGGCGGTGGATTGAGAGGCTTTGTCGCCTTCTTGAATCGTTGCCTGTTCGGATGATTCTGGATCATCTTTCTTGAGTCTTCGGAATGTTGTGTGATTCCTTTGCTCGTTTTGGGTTGGCCGCAGGCGTTCGATCTTTCGCAGTTTAAACTTCGGCTAGGTAACGAGTCTCGACTGTTTCGACTACCCCGGGCTGCGGTTCGGTCGAGTCGGGAACTTGATACCTAGGTGATATGTGGACGGTACTGCCTTCATGGAGTTGATCAAGGGGTTCCCATGATGGCGTTGTAGATGGCGGGTTGTCGACTACTGCAAACTCGGCGATCTTTGTAACTTCCTTTGCCATGGGGAGTTTTATTTTTCGAGGGTCATGGTAGTGGCGCCGAAACCCGTCAAAGGTTTTGGCTCGGGGCGACTTCCCAGTGGGATCTTCATCCTGTATAGGGTGTCGCGGAAGATGACGTTGACCGTGCTTCCAGTATCGGCGAAATGCGGCCGACTTCGAGATCCTGGATGACCAGGTCGATTACCAAAGGGTCGCAGTGAGGTTTGTCGATTCCGGCGGTCGTGTTCCTCAGCGATTGTGTGGTTAGGAACATCGCTGTCCGGGAACCAGTTGGAACTGATCTCGGCTTTTGCCCGTAGGCTTTTATCGATGAGACAGAGTCTTGGTAGAACTGTGATCCTCCGATGATCATGTTTACCCTCTGGCGACTGCTGTTGTTCCTTGGTCGTCTGTCTTCTTCGCTTTTCCCTGATTGGTTTTCGTTAGCGGTCTTGGAGACAGTTTTGTTAGTCTTTGGCGGTCGGAGTCAGGAGCAAGTCCTTTATACTCTTGACCTTTGATAGCTCGCCGGTGAGGAGTTTTGCGGCGAGCGGGCGCAGAACCTTGCAGTTCGCGATGGAGTGACCTCGGTCTCGTGGAACTCGCAGTAGGAGTTATCCTTGTACTGGTTCCTGGTCCAGGTGTTTCGGAGGTTTTGCCTTGCTCGAGTTGATGGCGTAGTTATGCTGCGCCTTGGACGTCTTCCCCCGTGATGGGCGTATTTGTCGTTACGAGAGGTTTCTTCTTGGGCGGTTTTCTGCGGTCCGTGCTTCTGCGATAGAAGCTTCATCTCTTCTTCCATGATGATGAAGTCTGTTGCCTTGTGGAGAGTATCCTGGATTGTCAGCGGCTTTTCCAGTAGTATCCACTTTCGAACTTCGACTTGTACCAGAGAGTTTTCTCGATGCGATTGCGACATTGTCGCTGATGCCCGTTACTCTGGCCATCACCAGTTTGAACCTTCGCATGAAGTCGCGGGCGACTTCGTCTTCCTTCGAGCTAGACTCCATAGATCCACGTCGGACGTTTCTCTATCCATGAACATGGAGTACTGTTTGAAAGCGCCGAGGCCAGTTGGCGGAAGCTTCGATGGAGTTCCTTTTGAGCCGGAGAACCACTCGGCGCAGCACCTTTGAGGTGCTCGGCGAAGAAGACAATGACCTGCGTCCGTTCGCGTTCGGAGTTTGCACCTACCCATTGCGATCTGGAAGGACTGCAGGTGTGACTTAGGATCCGTCGTACCGTCATAGACCGGGATCTTGATCTTCCACGGTCTGAGATCGTGTTTCCGTGATCCGAGTGGTGAAAGGCGTTTTCCGTGCTTCCTCGAGAAGTCTATCGATCTCGGGGTGGAACTGGTCGCTGATGGATTTGCGATTTCACGCTTTCACTTCAGCCACGGTCTTTTAGAGATTCACGGAGATCATGGATCTCGCTATTGCCGGCGTTCCTCGAACCTGTCGCGCTGGTCGCGATAGATCCGTTTGATCTTCGAAGTTCTTCCTGCTCCATCCGGTAGAGTTCTTCTTCCTCTTCGTCATGGGCCTATCGAAGGATACCGTCTGCCGGCGGACTGGCCGGGTTCTCGGGTGGATGTCAGCGTCTTCATCGGAAGGGTCCGATCGGTCGCTGATATCTAGATCGATCTTCGGCGTCGCTTTCCTTGTTTCCGGCCGGAGTGGAAGGTTCTGCGAGGTCGTTTGCTGTCATTTCGAGCCGTTTCTTGAGTGGACTCTTCGGGGCATCTTTTCGATCTTCGAGATCGAAGTCGAGTCTCTGCTGGCGTGCCTTGGTGGATCCGCGGCAACTTGCTCCTCGCAGTTAAGGTATCGACCTGTTTTGCGGCGAGGTTATCAGCTTGTCTGTTGTTCCGCCCGCTGAGTAAACAGTTCCTTCATCTGCTTGAGCCTCGGTGTTTGCATCAGCAGTGACGTGGACGCGTCTCCAGCTGGAGTCTTCTCAGCGTTGGCATCGGCGGGTGTTCCGTCTGGCTGGCTGATCCTTGGTGGCGTCGGCTGACATGATCGGCGTGTGCAGTTGCGAGATAGATAGATCCGTAACCCCTCCTTCTAGCAACTGGGAACCGAAATTCGCACCGTCAAATTAAGTTGATTTGGAGGAAAGCCAAGTGAACCAAGTCTTCCCGAAGGTCCCGGATATCTGCTGGGCGCTACGACACAATCAGTTCGACAAAGGAAATATGAAAGCGAAATAAAAATCGTAAGGAAAAGAATAGAGCAAAAGATTTTATTTCGAATCCGCGTTTGGCGTAAACAACAGTAAGAGCCTTGGCTACGAGAGCTGTCGGCAAGTTTGGTAGTCTAGCAACCTAAGTTCTAACCTAATTGAGTCGCCTTCGCTAGTAAACGGAAAATAATGCCTAAGTTGCTCAAAGTGCTCGGGCGTTTGTGATCTTCTTTTGCTTCAAAGCTCTCCTTATATACTCCTCCTATGACGGTCTATCTTCTCGGGCTGAGTCGGGCTTTTCCATTTTCGTCCATCTTTGTGTTTATCGGAAACTTGACATTTATCTTGAAATCTTGACATTTATCTTCTGAAACTTGATATTTATCTTCTGGAAACTTGACATTTATCTCTTATGTGAGGATAAAGATAAACCGTCATAGTTATCCTTCCTTTTCGAAAATCGTCGTAGCGTTTGGCCACGTCGGGCCGTTAAGCGTTTTACGGTTTTCGAAGGACAGTCTTTGAAGGTTTCGGTGTTTCGAAGGAACCTCAGTTCCTTGTTTAGTCGAGGAAGTGGCGTTCAGAGTAACCGTGATCATACCAAACTTCGTAGATTGATCGAACAAGTCAAGATGGGATCGAACCGCACGATAGAGCGAGACGGGGCGAGGGCGTGGACCGGCCAGCCCGACCAGCGGCAGGTGCCGCCGGCGCCAGGCGAATGCGCCGGGCCAGGCGATGCCGGCGCCAGGCGGCCGTGGCGAGTGCGCGCCGGGCAGTGCCGCCCGGCGCCAGGCGGCCAGCGTGGCAGTGCGCCGGCGCCGCCAGCCAGCGTCCAGCTGCCGCGGCGCCAGCCAGCGTCAGCGTGCCGGCGCCAGGCCAGCGTCCGATGCCGGCGCGGGGCGGCGCCGGCGCCAGCCAACCAGCGTCCAGCGTGCCCGGCGCCAGGCGGTGCCGCCGGCGCCAGGCCAGCCAGCGTCGCGCTGGCGCCAGGCGGTGCTGCCGCCAGGCCAGCCAGCGTCCGCTGCGCTGCGCCAGGCGAGGTGCGCCCAGGCCAGCGTCCAGCGTGCCGCCGGCAGGGCGAGTGCCGCCGGCGCCAGCCAGCGTCCAGCGTGCTGCTGGTGCCAGGCGTCTTGCCGTCTGTGGGTTTGTTCGATCTTTCCCTCGTCGGTTGTTTGCGGAAATCTTTCGAGTTTTGGGAGGTCTCTAGTCGTAGATCTCGAGATAATTGTTTCCAACGAGATTCTGCGAGTATCGGGATTTTGAGATGGACTTAGATCTTCAGATTTTCCGTCGTCGAGGATGAGAGCAATGTGGCTCCGAGTATTAGATATGTTAAAAGATGAATCTTTTAAACAATCGGGAAGGTTTTACGGAAGACTCATTGTAGATCTCGGACAATCCAGACATGGGTTTCAAGGGACCAAGATGCTGTCATTGCCCGAGATCATGAGACGATCGCATGGACGGGCACCAGGACCCTCGCCGTTGGCGCCAGATGGGAGTGGACGAGCCTTCCGTGAGTTTTATCGAGCGACGACCCGTTTCTTGGATTTGATCGTCGCTTGGCTTTTCTTTCGAGGACTTTCGGGTGACGATTTCGTCATTGACCGATTTTGACCCCAACATGTTTCTGCAATCGTTGATCATGAATCTGTACTGTCCCCAACAACTCCTTGCCGCTTTACTTCATAAGAGCTCCCTTCAGATTCGTCTGGAGTTTGTAGTTACCCAAACATAACACATCATCAACCTTCGACCACCACACAATGATCGTTCTTTCTCTAGCTACTCTGTTTTTGTACTTGCAAAATTTCCAGGTCTTAAAAGACAAACTAACTATAGGCTTCCTCCTTTGTTGTACTTTTAAAAGCATTGGGACAGAAAATGTCTTTTTGTACCTGCTGATATTAGAACTGACCTCCCTCTTCCTGTTCAAAATGTATACTTTCTCTCATCTTGGTTAGCATCCAAAACGTCACCTCCCAATACCACAGGACAAGGTAGCAGCAAAAGGTGTCCTGATAATCAACCAAAGTGCGATATTACAACAACAGAAACTGTTGATATCTACTTAGTTTCTATAAATGTTATCAGCTCCATCGATAACTGCATTTACTACTTTGGTTGGTGCTGGAGGGCACTAACAGCAGCCTGAAACAAACAGTTAAAGAAGATTAGTTTATCAGTAGAGTTCTGATATGTTAATTAATTAAAGAATATCAACACTTGAAATAATCAAACATAATAATAACAAATATCAATACGAGGGTTTTAGCTGCAGCTCTCATACAGGCCTGTTCACATATCAACTTCATTGAAAGTTGTACACGTTAACTCATCACTTTTTTTTTTTGAAAGAAAAACTACTTTTGGTAAGTAATAACCCCACTCACTCTTCGTCTTCAACAGAGATGGGAATACACAGTATCTTTCCAAGATTCGAAGCCGCTTTTCATCGTGCTGGCATGATGAAACCCGTCCATTTCTTCATTTTCGAACACAACTTTCCCTATTAACCCGATCTGACTAAGCCAAATGTACCAACAACCGAAGTTTAGTTTAGTAAATTGCTCAGGAATCACCAGTCAGACTATGACGAGAGCAACCATCAGAGGTTAGAAACATGGTTTGCAGAGGCGGAAGAAATGCCCGATCAGTGTGAAAAAGCATCCAAAGCGGCAAGGGAGAGAGGTGACTATGACACCCAATCTGACGAGAAGATTAAACAAGCCATATGGAGGGGTTTTAGTCAATGTATTTTCGACGAGAAAAGCATTCTGAGTAGCTACCTCAAATGGTGTCGCATGGAGGTGAAGACTCGTTTCCCTGATAAACGTGACTGTGTCATCGATCCAAGTGTGTGTTTTTAAGTTTTGCATCTCGCCGTAATGTTTTAGGGGTCAGTTGTTTTTTAAGTGTGTTTTTAATAAATGATGTGTGTTAAGTGTGCTTAGTTTTCAAGGGTCTTTGGGTCTTTGTTGTGTGTTTTAAGTTTGTTGCCTTTCGTTTTCTTTATTATATAAAACTAATGCATTTTAATTTTTAAAAGAATTAATAGTAATTGAAAACTACTTGTGCAATTTTTAATAAACTTGTGTTTTTACAATCGTTGATCATGAATCTGTACTGTCCCCAACAACTCCTTGCGGCTGAACTTCAGAAGAGCTCCCATCAGATTCGTCTGGAGTTTGTAGTTACACAAGCATAACACAATATACACCTTCGACCACCACACAGTGATCGTTCTTTCTCTAGCTACTCTGTTTTTGTACTTGCAAAATTTCCAGGTCTTAGAAGACAAACTAGCTATAGGCTTCCTCCTTTGTTGTACTTTTAGAAGTATTGGGACAGAAAATGCCTTTTGGTACCTGCTGATATTACAACTGACCGCCCTCTTCCTGTTCAAAATGTATACTTTCTCTCATCTTTGTTAGCATCCAAAACGTCACCTGCCAATACCACATGACAAGGTAGCAGCAAAAGGTGTCGTGATAATCTGCCAAAGTGCGATATTACAACAGCAGAAACTATTGATATCTACATAGTTTCTGTAAATGTTATCAGCTCCATCGATAACTGCATTTACTACTTTGGTTGGTGCTGGAGGGCACTAACAGCAGCCTGAAACAAACAGTTAAAGAAGATTAGTTTATTAGTAGAATTCTGATATGTTAATTAGTTAAAAAATATCAACACTTGAAATAATCAAACATAATAATAACAAATATCAAAACGAGGGTTTTAGCTGCAGCTCTCATACAGACATGTTCACATATTAACTTCATTGAAAGTTGTACACGTTAACTCATCACTGTTTTTTTTTAAAAGAAAAACTACTTTTGGTAAGCTGTTACAGATACTGATAAAACTAACAGTTTGACCAAAGAATTTAAATTCTAATAGAGAAGTTGGTGCTTATATAGTAATTACTTAGCCCTTCTTCTTTACATGTTGGCAACTCGTCGACTGTTTAGTAGTAACCCCACTCACTCTTCGTCTTCTACAAAGATGGGAATACACAGTATCTTTCCAAGATTTGAAGCAGCTTTTCATCGTGCTGTCATAATGAAACCCGTCCATTTCTTCATTTTCTAACACAACTTTCCCTTCAAACCCGATCTGACTAAGCCAAATGTACCAACAACCGAAGTTTAATTTAGTAAATTTCTCAGGAATCACCAGTCAGACTATGACGAGAGCAACCACCAGAGGTTAGAAACATGGTTTGTAGAGGCGGAAGAAATGGCGATAAGTGTGAGAAAGCATCCAAAGCGGCAAGGGAGAGAGGTGACTATGACACCCAGTCTGACGAGAAGATTAAACAAGCCATATGGAGGGGTTTGAGTCCATCTCTGTTCGACGAGAAAATCATTCTGAGTAGCAACCTCAAATGGTGTCATAGGGAGGTTAAGGCTCGTGTCCCTGATAAACATGACTGAGTCAGCGATCCAAGTGTGTGTGTTTTAGGGTTTGCGTCTCGTCGTAATGTTTTAGGGGTCAGTTGATTTTTAAGTGTGTTTTTAATAAACGATGTGTATTAAGTGTTCTTAGTTTTCAAGGGTCGTTGTGTCTTGTTGTGTGTTTTAAGTTTGTTGCCTTTTGTTTGCTTTATTATATAAATTAGTGTATTTTAATTTATAAAAAAATTAATGGTAATTGAAAACTACTTGTGCAAGTTTTGATAAACTTGTTTTTTCTGCAATCGTTGATCATGAATCTGTACTGTCCACAACAACTCCTTGCGGCTGAACTTCAGAAGAGCTCCCATCAGATTCGTGTGTAGTTTTTAGTTACCCAAGCATAACACAATATACACCTTCGACCACCACACAGTGATCGTTCTTTCTCTAGCTACTCTGTTTTTGTACTTGCAAAATTTCCAGGTCTTAGAAGACAAACTAGCTATAGGCTTCCTCCTTTGTTGTACTTTTAGAAGTATTGGGACAGAAAATGCCTTTTGGTACCTGCTGATATTACAACTGACCTCCCTCTTCCTGTTCAAAATGTATACTTTCTCTCATCTTGGTTAGCCTCCAAAACGTCACCTGCCAATACCACAGAACAAGGTAGCAGCAAAAGGTGTCTTGATAATCAGCCAAAGTGTGATATTACAACAGAAGTAACTATTGATATCTACGTACTTTCTGTAAATGTTATCAGCTCCATCGATAACTGCATTTACTACTTTGGTTGGTGCTGGAGGGCACTAACAGCAGCCTGAAACAAACAGTTAAGGAAGATTAGTTTATCAGTAGAGTTCTGATATATTAATTAGTGAAAGAATATCAACACTCGAAATAATCAAACATAATAATAACAAATATCAATATGAGGGATTTAGCTGCAGCTCTCATACAGGCCTGCTCACATATCAATTTCATTGAATGTTATACACGTTAACTCATCACAGTTTTTTTTAAAGAAAAAATTACTTCTGGTAAGCTGTTACAGATACTGATAAAAATAACAGTTTGAGCAAAGAATTTAAATCTAATTGCGAGGTTGGTGCCTTTATAGTAATTACTCAGCCCTTCTTCTTTATATGTTGGCAACTCGTTGACGGTTTAGTAATAACCCCACCCACTCTTCCTCTTCTACAGAGATGGGAATATACATTATCTTTCCAAGATTCGAATCAGCTTTTCATCGTGATGGCATGATGAAACCCGTCCATTTCTTCATTTTCTAACACAACTTTCCCTTCAAACCCGATCTGACTAAGCCAAATGTACCAACAACCGAAGTTGAATTTAGTAAATTTCTCAGGAATCACCAGTTAGATTATGACGAGAGCAACCACCAGAGGTTAGAAACATGGTTTGTAGAGGCGGAAGAAATGGCGATCAGTGTGAAAAAGCATCCAAAGCGGCAAAGGAGGGAGGTGACTATGACACCCAGTCTGACGAGAAGATTAAACAAGCCATATGGAGGGGTTTGAGTCAATCTATGTTCGACGAGAAAAGCAATCTGAGTAGCTACCTCAAATGGTTTCATAGGGAGGTGAAAGCTTGTGTCCCTGATAAACTTGATTGAGTCATGGATCCAAGTGTGTGTGTTTTAGGGTTTGCGTCTCGTAATGTTTTAGGGGTCAGTTGTTTTTTAAGTGTGTTTATAATAAACGATGTGTGTTAAGTGTGCTTAGTTTTCAAGGGTCTTTGTGTCTTGTTGTGTGTTTTAATTTTGTTGCCCTTCGTTTGCTTTATTATATAAAACCAATGCATTTTAATTTATAAAAAAATTAATACTTGTGCAAGTTTTATAAACTTGTGTTTCTACAATCGTTGATCATGAATCTTTATTGTCTCCAACAATTCCTTTCGGCTGAACTTCAGAAGAGCTCCCTTCAGATTCGTCTGGAGTTTGTAGTTACCCAAGCATAACACATCATCTACCTTCGACCACCACACAGTGATCGTTCTTTCTCTAGCTACTCTGTTTTTGTACTTGCAAAATTTCCAGGTCTTAGAAGACAATCTAGCTATAGGCTTCCTTCTTTGTTGTACTTTTTTATAAGAATTGGGACAGAAAATGCCTTTTGGTACCTGCTGATATTACAACTGACATCCCTCTTCCTGTTCAAAATGTATACTTTCTCTTATCTTGGTTAGCATCCAAAACGTCACCTGCCAATACCACAGGAAAAGGTAGCAGCAAAAGGTGTCCTGATAATCTGCCAAAGTGCGATATTACAACAGTAGAAACTATTGATATCTACGTAGTTTCTGTAAATGTTATCAGCTCCATCGATAACTGCATTTACTACTTTGGTTGGTGCTGGAGGGCACTAACAGCAGCCTGAAACAAACAGTTAAAGGATATTAGTTTATTAGTAGAGTTCTGATATGTTAATTAATTAAAGAATATCAACACTTGAAATAATCAAACATAATAATAACAAATATCAGTACGAGGGTTTTAGCTGCAACTCTCATACAGGCCTGTTCACATATCAACTTCATTGAAAGTTGTACACGTTAACTCATCACTGTTTTTTTAAAAAGAAAAAACTACTTTTGGTAAGCTGTTACTGATACTGATAAAACTAACAGTTTGACCAAAGAATTTAAATTCTATTGGAGAAGTTGGTGCCTATATAGTAATTACTCAGCCCTTCTTCTTTATATGTTGGCAATTCGTCGACTGTTTAATAATAACCCCACTCACTCTTCGTCTTCTACAGAGATGGGAATACACAGTATCTTTCCAAGATTCGAAGCAGCTTTTCATCGTGCTGTCATGATGAAACCCGTCCATTTCTTCATTTTCTAACACAACTTTCCCTTCAAACCCGATATGACTAAGCCAAATGTACCAACAACCGAAGTTGAATTTAGTAAATTTCTCAGGAATCACCAGTCAGACTATGACAAGAGAAACCACCAGAGGTTAGAAACATGGTTTGTAGAGGCGGAAGAAATGTCGATCAGTGTGAAAAAGCATCCAAAGCGGCAAGGGAGAGAGGTGACTATGACACCCAGTCTGACAAAAAGATTAAACAAGCCATATGGAGGGGTTTGAGTCAATCTCTGTTCGACGAGAAAAGCATTCTGAGTAGCTACCTCAAATGGTGTCGTAGGCAGGTGAAGGCTCGTGTCCCTGATAAACATGACTGAGTCAGCGATGCAAGTGAGTGTGCTTTAGGGTTTGCGTCTCGTCGTAATGTTTTAGGGGTCAGTTGTTTTTTAAGTGTGTTTTTAATAAATGATGTGTGTTAAGTGTGCTTAGTTTTCAAAGGTCTTTGTGTCTTGTTGTGTGTTTTAAGTTTGTTGCCCTTCGTTTGCTTTATTATATAAAATTAATGCATTTTAATTTATAAAAAAATTAATGGTAATTGAAAACTACTTGTGCAAGTTTTGATAAACTTGTTTTTCTGCAATCGTTGATCATGAATCTGTACTGTCCACAAAAACTCCTTGCGGCTGAACTTCAGAAGAGCTCTCATCAGATTCGTCTGGAGTTTGTAGTTACCCAAGAATAACACAACATCAACCTTCGACCACCACACAGTGATCGTTCTTTCTCTAGCTACTCTGTTTTTGCACTTGCAAAATTTCCAGGTCTTAGAAGACAAACTAGCTGTAGACTTCCTCCTTTGTTGTACTTTTAGAAGTATTGGGACAGAAAATGCCTTTTGGTACCTGCTGATATTACAACTGACCTCCCTCTTCCTGTTCAAAATGTATACTTTCTCTCATCTTGGTTAGTTTCCAAAACGTCATCTGCCAATACCAGAGGACAAGGTAGCAGCAAAAGGTGTCCTGATAATCAGCCAAAGTGTGAGACATCCCCCCCAGTGAAGACATCTCACCATACGAACATTTTAGTCACCCTCACTTCAACACCAGCATGAAGCAATGAATCTTTATCACCATCACCTTTTATTGTTTCCCTAGACAAACTAATATGCATGTGGTGATGCTCTTTTGGCTATAGGTTTTATAGTACTTGATTGTCCTGCTCCTCACCATTCATCATCATAAGATACCTTTTACCAAAGTGTGGAAGTTGGTGCTTCTGTTTGTTTGAATATGAACTTCCAACAACATTTACAGTTCTTCTGCTGCTTCTTGCATTGAACCTTTTGAATCATTTGGAACAAACAGTTTGTGTGCAATGTTTCTTCTCCTGCACACATGTTTGCACCAAGTGCTCTGCTTCTGCCATATAAACCTGCTCTCGAACATACATATCCTCCTCATCTTGATGATGAGCATACATCACAACAACACTGTTAGAACCAGCAGACATAGTAGCAAAAAAAAAAACAGTCAACTCCAACGTTCCAGTACATTCTACCACTATACAGGTCGGTTCTTTTCTTCAACAATCTAAGGAATCAACAATTCCTTCTTTCGAATATGTTCATGCCGAGTTTCAGAGACAGTGCTATATTAATTTCTGAGTCCTCCGGGCCACATCTAAGAGATCAAATGGAATCTGATTATTACACTCCAACACGTGAGGCCACCAATAACACCATCACATCATGTCAGTACATTCCTCAACCTTAGCCTTGGAAGTGAGCTCCTTAGATTCTCGTACACACTCAGCGCACTAGAGCCATTTTGTTGAATCTCAAAGAGACGTTCGTTTGAATTCTGGCCAATCCTGAAACAGTGGCATGTTCTCAATCTCGTGCGTCTTACTTGAGTCTTTTCGTAACCAAATCCATCAGATGCCCTAATTAAAAGTGACCTCGTCGACGATAGCTTTTGCTGCTACGTTCATTGCCATTTGTCTTTTTTACTCAAGATTTTGTTTCGAAAATCTGATATTTTAGCATACAGAGAAAAGAAACCAGGGAACCGATTGCTTCTAGTATTAACGTCTGACTCTTCGTTAGCTGAATGGGCTTACCTCATTACAACATCTAATGCTTCAGAAGCAGCCATACAGCAGCTAAAATAAAATTATTATTTTATAAATTACACATAATTTATATTATTAAAAATGACTGAGAAATATAAAATTTCAAATGAAATTAATAATTATCAATTAAAAGCTATTTTTAATATAGAAATCATATAGTATATAAAGAATTTGCTAATTCAAAATAAATAAAAAGAATTCTTCGTGAGAATCTGGTAAGATAAAAGAAAAAAAACTAAAATAAGACCATCTCCAACGGTACTCTATAATTTTCTCTATATTTTACTATAAAATAGTGTAACTCTATTATATAGTTGAATTTGCTCCAATGGTTCGCTGTATAATAGAGTTACTCAGTGGAATATAAAGAAATGTTGTTTTTTTTAAACTCTATATTTGGAGTGAAAAAACAATATTATTCTATTTTCCACTCTATTATAGAGTGAACCATTGGAGCAAATCCAACTCTATAATATAATTACACCATTTTAGAGTAGAAATGATAGAGTACCATTGGAGATGTCCTAAAAGCAAGGACCACCAATAATCTTGCTCTACCTTGTTTGGTCAAACAAGCAAATCACCTTAAGTAAAGACACAAATCTGTTCTAGTTTAGGTATGGGCATTTTACCCGGACCCGAGGACCCGATCCGAAACCGATCCAAAAAAACCCTAACTGCGTAGGAACCGAACCGATGTTTTTACCCTATTGGGTCTTGTTGTGGAGGACCCGCGGGTCTTGGACCCGACCCGGCCCGAACCCGAGAACCCGACGAATACCCGAAATACCCGAAACTTTTAGTATATATTAGGTATATATGGGTTTTTTAATATATTTGTGGTATTATAGGTATTTTTTTAAGTTCTAAATTTGAATTCTTGGGAATAGTTTTGGTTTAGATTTAAATTTTAGATTTTAAAATATATAATTCGGATAATAAGATAAAAATTTCAGGTATTTTACATATCTCCGGATTAGATTTTGGATAAAATTTTGGATATTTTTCGGATATTTAAAAATTTTCAAGTATTTTTTGTGTTTTGGATCTTTTTTGGGCAAGATCCGAACCGAACCCGATCCGAAATCGAACCGAACCGATAAATTTTAGTTACCCTATTAGATCCAACTATTTAAGACCCGACCCGACCCAAATCCGATAAGACCCGAACCGACCACGAACCGAGAATTTCAAATTACCCTATTAGATTCTAAACTCTAAGACCCGAAAGATCCGGATCCGAAAGGATCCGATCTGAATCCGATCCGAGAACCCGGATGGCCATGCCTATTCTAGTTTGTGTAAACAAAACAGTGTCATGTTATGTAATAAAGCAGAAAAACAAGGGGTGGGTCCCGAACAGAACCTCTCCGTCTCTTCCACCTCTACATCCAATCCATCCATAGATAGATTTTCCTCCATCATCATTTGCTTAAAGATTTTCTCTCACTCTCTTATAGTATTTTGAGTTTATATTGTCGTCGTCACACAGCTTCAGATCTACACAAGAAGAGTGTTGTTGAGAGAGAAACCCATTCTAAACCCCTCGAGAAATCAAGTGTCAGTCTTGGTAACTAAACCTTGTTTTCTCTTTCTTTTTTTTTTTACTGACAGTGTTGATCAGTTTTGGTGTTTAGTTTTTTTTATTGCTTTGGTTTTATCACCAATGCTGTTTTGATTCCCTTAGAGTTCTTGTTTTGAGCTTCCCAAGTTCAAGATTTTCGTTTCTTGGTTTGATTGTGTTCGTTCTTTGGAGTTAATTCTTTTATTAGAGTGGTTAGGAGGTGCTTCTGGGTTTAGGATTACGAAAAAGATTTCAACTTTGATTGAGAAGTACCATAAAGTTTCTTGTTTTGCTCCTAGTATAGAAAAGATCTAATATAGTTCAAACAATGTCCGTTAATCACTGTGAAGTTCTGTGTACCATTTAGCTCTTAGTTTAGTTATAGTCTCTAATTGGCATTTGTTTTGATATATTCCTGCAGGAAACTCGTGACAATGGTGGTCACAGATGCTGAAAGTCCTCATCTTGGGGAGATCACTTGTGGTACTTTACTCCAAAAGCTGCAGGTAAAAAATCTCTCAACCATCTCCTACCCAAGTTGTTGCATGCCTTTTGCTCAATTCTTGTAGTGGCAAGAACACCATTTTGATTTTTAAAAAACAGGAAATATGGGATGAAGTAGGTGAGAGCGATGAGCAACGAGACAAGATGCTTCTCCAGATAGAGCAAGAGTGTCTTGATGTTTACAAGCGTAAAGTTGAACAGGCTGCCAAGTCCCGCGCCGAGCTTCTTCAGACCTTGTCTGATGCTAATGCTGAACTCTCCAGCCTCACTACCTCTCTTGGAGAAAAAAGCTTTGCTAATGGCGTTGTAAGTTTTGTGTCTCTTTCCCAAGTTCAGAAGTGGCATTGTAAGTGATTGTTTCTTCTGTTGTTGCAATGCAGCCGGATAAGTCTCATGGAACGATTAAAGAACAGCTTGCTGCTATAGCACCAGCTCTTGAACAACTCTGGGAACAGAAAGAGGAGAGAGTCAGAGAGTTCTCTGATGTTCAATCACAGATTCAGAAGATATCTGGAGAGATTGCTGGTGGTTTGAGCAATGAGCTTCCTCCTATAGTCGATGAATCTGATCTGTCTCTCAAGAAACTAGATTCTTTCCACAGCCAACTCCAGGAACTTCAGAAAGAGAAGAGCAATAGGCTGCAGAAAGTGCTCGAGTTTGTGAGCACTGTTCATGATCTGTGTGCCGTTCTCGGTTTGGACTTCTTAACCACTGTGACAGAAGTTCATCCGAGCTTAGATGAAGAAACAGGTGTCCAGTCCAAGAGCATTAGCAATGAGACTCTTTCAAGGTTGGCTAAAACCGTCTTGACTCTTGAAGATGATAAGAAGCAAAGACTTCAAAAGCTTCAAGAGCTTGCTACTCAGCTGATTGATCTCTGGAACCTGATGGACACTCCTGATGAAGAAAGGAGGCTGTTTGATCATGTGACTTGTAACATTTCAGCTTCGGTCGATGAGGTCACTTCGAAAGGTGCTCTTGCACTTGATCTGATCAAGCAGGTATGTTACATTTTACATTGATTTATGATATCCCTATGTGTTCTGCTAAGTAACAAGTTCATGTGATTCTTGAAGGCTGAGGTGGAAGTGGACAGGCTTGACCAGCTGAAAGCCAGCAGAATGAAGGAGATAGCTTTCAAGAAACAGTCTGAGCTAGAGGAGATATACGCTCGTGCACACGTGGAAATAAACCCTGAATCTGCTCGTGAGAGGATCATGTCGCTGATTGATTCTGGAAACGTTGAGCATACTGAGTTGTTGGCAGATATGGATAGTCAGATAGCTAAGGCTAAAGAAGAAGCGTTTAGTAGGAAGGATATATTAGACCGAGTCGAGAAATGGATGTCAGCTTGTGAGGAAGAGTGCTGGCTAGAAGACTACAACAGGGTAATGCATAACTTTTTCTCAAACAAACACTATGATGCATCATAAGACAATGACTTAAAACTGAGTTTTGGTTTGTGAGAACAGGATCACAACAGGTACAGTGCAAGCAGAGGTGCGCATTTGAATCTCAAGAGAGCTGAGAAGGCCAGGATTCTGGTTAGCAAGATTCCTGGTATGTGTTGAAGAACTTAAAGTTAAACATTCTCTTTGATATTCATATCTTATTTGGATCTTTCTTGTTTTGTGGAAAAGCCATGGTTGACACATTGGTTGCCAAGATCCGTGGTTGGGAAGAAGAACACAGCATGTCCTTTGCATATGATGGTGTTCCTCTGCTAGCTATGTTAGATGAGTACGGTATGCTTAGGCAAGAGCGAGAAGATGAGAAACGGAGGTTGAGGGTAAGTTCATAATCTCTACTTATTTATCACTACATAAACTCATTGTTGTTACTTAATGAACAGGAGCAAAAGAAGGTTCAAGAACAGCCACACACAGAGCAAGACTCGGCGTTTAGCACAAGGCCAAGCCCTGCAAGACCCGTCAGTGCTAAGAAACCTGTGGGGGCTCGAGCTAATAACGGAACACCAAACCGGCGTTTATCTTTGAATGCAAACCAGAATGGAAGCAGGTCTATTGCAAAAGAAGGAGAGAGAAGGGGGAGTCTCAACAGGCCGGCTACTCCTACAAACTACGTTGCTATTTCGAAAGAGGAAGCTGCGTCGTCTCCGGTTTCTGGTGCTGCAGATTAAGTTCAAGCTTCACCGTGAAGATGAAAAAGGAAAAGATGTGTAGTTTTCACTGTGTTTGTGAGTTGTTTTAGGGAGAGACAGGGTTCTATGAAACACCTGAGAGAAGACAGACAAAAAGATGTTTGTGAGTAGAATGGTGTACTAGAATGTGTATGTGTATGTTTTGTTAATGTGTTTTGTTAATGTTGTTTGCCATGGAATATGAGGAAGTATCTGGTTGTGCCTGTGACAGGAAAACCGCCAAAACTGCATACATTTTCTTTAGACTTGGCCTGATTCCTGATTAATCCTCAACTGAAACCTGGTGAATACAGTAGATACCCAACCAAACTGAAGCTATGTCAGTGCTGATTAGTTTCCTGGCTGGCACTGTTAGGTGGTATGCTACTTGGAAGGCGGCTGACATGAGCGATTACAGGAGGAGCCCACTTCAGGCGGTCCTGCTGCCTATGGTTAATTGTCTATTTCTTCCAGTGGTCTTAGTTCCTCATATGTGACATTTGGATTAATAATGGCACAGACAGAAGAATGCCAAGACTCGAATGATTTTCCAGTTTTTGGGGATGATCTAGAGATCCAAGTTTTCTGTTACATCAATTTGAGACACATTTGGATTAATAATAGGCTATTCTTGCTTTGTTTAGTGTAAGATATAGCTCCAGTTATGACTATAACTGCTTACTAATCCTGATGTTGAGTTCCAATTTGTTAGTCGCTGAAGCTGAGTTCCAAATTGTTTCTGTGACCAGAGTCATATCCAGCTAGAATGTCTGAAAACTGGTTTACCAAATGACTTAAATTGGGTTATCATAATATGAGATTGGTATGCTAGTTTTGATTAAGGACACAATTTGAAACAAACTCAAAAAGTAATTGATATATTTGAGCCTGAAGACCGTTACATTTATGATAAAGGAATCTGCATTAAAACTAAAAAGAATACTAGAAGAAAAGTCTACGGGGAGAAGATGGTTTGGTGTTGATAGTTGCAGTAGACTGCCTCTGGTGAGGCAGAGACATTCCTTTGTTCTCTTGTTGACCTGATGATCCCGTTTTGTCCAGGAGTTTAGCTGCTCTTGGGTCAGTCAGAAGTGTCTTCTGGAAAGACTGTGAGAACCCCGTGGCTATTATCGTTACATGAATCTCTCCAGTGTAGCGATCATCAACAACAGCTCCAAATATGATGTTGGCTGATGGGTCTGCCAAACTTGTCACCACCTGCAAAAGAAGCAACCCCCACCAAAAACATGACAAGACTGGTTTCTAATACAGTAGATACCCAACCAAACTGAACTGGATCAAGGTTCCTGAACCTGAGATACTCGGTTCACTTCCTGCAAAGTAATGTCTTTTCCACCGGTAATGTTGTAGACGACACCAGTGGCTGATTGTATGGATGAGCCAATCAGTGGAGCCAAAGTGGCTTGTTCAGCTGCTTCTTGTGCTCGGTTCTTGCCGCAGGAAACACCTACACCAAGCATTGCAGTTCCAGAATCTTTCATAACCGCCTTCACGTCCGCAAAATCTACATTGACGAGCCCAGGTATCTGAAAAAGGAACAATAGAGACAATCAGTGAACATTTTCATCAAACAAACTTGTAAAAGCTTTTACAAAGACATGAACTCACAGTAATGATATCTGAGATTCCTTGAACTCCTTGGCGTAAAACATCATCAGCAAGAAGAAAAGCGTCCTGGAGAGGTGTCTGTTCATCAGCAATATCTAGCAGACGATCATTTGGAATCACGATAAGCGTATCCACGTTCTTCTGCAGCTTCTCAATGGCTTCCAACGCCTAGAGAGTCAAAACACAATCAGTCATAACACGACTCTAAGACAGTTAAACAAGAAACAGTGTACCTGAAAAGATCTTTTGCGCCCTTCGAAGCTGAAGGGATAAGTAACAACACCAACAGTCAAATAACCAGCGTCCTTGGCAATCTGAGCCACAACAGGAGCAGCACCAGAGCCAGTGCCACCACCCATACCAGCAGTAACGAAAACAAGGTCTGATCCTTTAAGAGCAGCAGCAATAGCATCTTTAGATTCTTCAGCAGCTTGTTTTCCAAGAAGCGGGTTCCCACCAGTACCTGTTAACAGAAATGTCAACACTCCAAAAAGCTCACATCTTTAAACGCGATAAAGGATTTAAACGTTGAGAGACTAAACCAAGGCCACGAGTTAAAAGCTCTCCAATTTGAAGCGGGTTCTGCGCAGAAGACTGAAGCAGAGCTTGAGAGTCCGTGTTTATCGCGTAGAAATCAACGCTCTGTAAACCGCTGGAAATCATGCGATTGACGGCGTTGTTACCCCCACCGCCGACACCAATCACCTTGATCTTCGCGGTCTCCATCGGAGAGAAGGAGGAGCATCTCAGCCGCAAAGACTTGGACTTCGAATCGCTTCTTCTTCGTTTCGGGAAGGCGCTGAGTCTGGTGCTCGCGCAGCTACTATGGGATATCGAATTCGCGAGAAACGAGGAAGAGATCGTTAACTCGTTGAGCTGCGCCAACGGAGTAATCGTCATTTTTGGTCACCGTTGATCTGAGAGAAGAGAGAGAGAGATGAGGTTTTTAGGGTTTAAGTATCAAGAGAACTCTTCAGGGACAGTGTTTGGTTCGCTCAACACAGAGGAAAAGTTAAAAGAGATGGAGTGTGGTCCCTTTTCGTTTCTCTTGCTCAACGTCACACTCCCACGACGCCGTTTTACGTTAAAATTGCAACGCTTTGTGATGAAAAAAAGAGTCGAAATAAAATTATATACAGCAAAACTGTTAATAGCCAGCCAACAACAGAAAACTATTACTATATGATGATAAAAGGACGAATAAAACTCAGTCGCCGTCAAAGACATTATTTCATCAACAAATACATTGTTTTGAGTATCTCAGCTGTTCTGGGAACTGAATACATGGAAATTTAAATAATACAGAGGCAAAAAGTTTATGGATTTGTTCACACTAGGAAACGGAATTACAAACCATTTAAAGATTGAAAGAGATACACAAGAATCCGAACGAAATAGAAGAAGGTAGCATCCCGGTATTACTCAATTTCCTCTTAGCCTGAGTGAGTTGAGTGGAGGATGATGCTACTCTGTTTCGCTTAGGATTGGGACAATCAGAGGATTCATCTGTGCAATGTATACAATCGCCCACCTACCCACAATCCACAGACAAAAAAAAAGGGTAAGGAAAATGTGACCAAGAAACAGAGAATCAAACTCTCGATATTCATAGGTAAAAAAAGACCAATGTTGATGAGTTTCTTCAATTATATATATATGTTGGTTTCCAACTCCTAGAACGGTTGATTACTTTCATTTAAGATGTTATACCCAGCGGAAAACGAAGGTAAGCAAATCGGATTGATGTTTTATGAATTAAGGATAGGAAACAACATGTGTTTTGGTAGTATGGAGCGAAACTAAGGAAGAATAAACACCTATGCTACAGAGAAAGCGAGTGTTTTCCAACATAAAACTTACATCATCCAGCAGCAGACCGTGGCAGTAATGACCAAGGTGAAGTGAAGCCTGAATCAGACGAAACAAAGATGAGAAAAATTTACTCAAAAGATGGTTACAAAAATCATAGTCAAAAAGCAAAGAAACAAGGAGGAGGGCACAGATCATGTAACAAAGCGTAAAGCTTGATGGAAAATAAAGAACAAAGCGATTCAAAATATTCAGGGCATAAGAAGACAAAACTGGGACAGTACTTTCTCTTCATTATTCGTGTGTTTGTTACAGATATCATCATCATCATCATCATCACATCAAGGATCCAAATTCAAAAAGTCAAAATGAATCAATTTATATTTCATATTACAATTTTCTCAAGTCCAGCTATTCGATCTTCGCATGACAATCAAATTCTGGGAAACTAATCTAATATTTGATACAGCAATCAATCAAGTTAAACCTAAACCACAATCAATGAACATTGACAAAATCAAAGGAAGGGGGAAAGGAACATACAGATTTGTGGAGGGACCTCTAGCGAAGCAGATTCGAACGCACAAAGAAGCAATTATCCCAACGACCACGAAGATTAATGTTGTTATGAGGAAACCCATGTTTGATCAATTCCTGCAGGCGAAGAAGAAAAATTAGGTACACGTGATTCTAATCGACAGCAGTTAAAGCCTTGGGCGGCCAGAAGAGAAAGTATCTCAGATCTCACAGATTCAAATGAAAGCTCCCTCTTGGTCTTGGAGATGGATGGTGCGTGTCTTCTTCTTCTTCTTTCGTATGATCTGGATTTGGATCCGTGCGATGTTGTGGGAGGGGCCAAACAAATAGCCCAATCTTAACTCTTTTTATCATTCACATGCTCCTTCGGTTAAAAGTCAAATACAGTAACTATTTTTTTTTTTAACTTTTCTTTTGGAGCTCCTTTTACATTACAAAGCTTCTAATGTAAAAAATTGATTATGAAAGAGAAAGAAACCACTCAATTTCGAACAAGATATCTTGTTCACAACAATTCATAAGTAATTTACTAATTATATATATGTAAAAACAAAAACTATTTTAATCAAATTTTCTATCACTAAATAGGTAAAAAGTATATAACATTCAAGTCATGGTGAAGAAAAATGGAAATGAAAGTTACATAATTAAAATTAACAACAGCTTGAGTTTCTTTTGGGTATAAAATCTAAAACAGAGGCCGGTTTTCTCTTTGCTCTCTTATCTTATTCATCTCCTTTGCTCTCCAATGCCTTCTTCACAACCATACTTGATCCATCTCAGAAACCTTCTTCTCTTTTACCTCCAGCAATAACTAGAATCTGAAGCCTGGTTCTGCATCCATTGCCCATGAAAACTTCTCCAGAAGTGACTTGGTGAATATCTACAACATGAAAACAACATTTTGAGTTTTTTTTTTTCAAGTAAGGAGAGAAGTGAACATCTTTTGAGAGTTTGTTTCTCAAGAAGAATGGCTTTTGTTTTTTTACCTTTTCGATTGGTACTTCATTTCGTTTGCACCATGCCACCGTTATCCTAGGATCAAGGTAATTGATCTTTGACGTGCCTAGCGCCACAGTTTTCAACTCCTCTTTTGTATTCATGTCTCGTTTCATCTTCTCAATCTTCACTTCTTGTTGTGATATCTTCTTCTCCCATCTGCAATTAAAAGGTATGGCGTTAATGTTCAACAAAAAGAAATAGATATCCAGAAGAAGTCTGTCCACAAGTAAGAAAGGAGGTTTATGTTACGCGTTTGGATCTAAGTTTCTTGGCTTCTTTCCATCGGAACCTTCCAGTGGTGGTTTCCCCTCTTTAGCTCGCTTGAGATTGCTTTTCAGCTCTTTAAGACCATTCTGTGGAATTACATAACAAACAGAAGGCATATAATGAAACCAAGAAGACAAGCAGATAACTTTATCAAAAACTTACAGGAAAAAATTGTTTTACCTGGAGTTCTTTTAATTTCGCATCCAATTTTTCGATTTGTGCACTGTGTGACTTTGAAACAGCACGCTGATGATTACAGATTATGGCAACCTGAAAGAGTGTGAACCAGTAAGTATTTCATGAATCTGACACATGGGTTATGTACAGAACTTAAAATCGCCAGGAGAATGAACAATCACTTACCTTCTTATTTGCTTGCTGATAAACTACTACTTTCTGATTAACATCGCCAGCTCCCATCTTTTCATTCAACTGTTTACACACATTAAAACGGAACAAAGTTAGTGAAAAATCTAAGGGAAATGGATAAATATACTCGTCAGAGGGGAACCTATGACCAAATTGTTTACTTGTCACTAGGTACTTGTGCTTAAATTGTCTACTATGTCAACGCACTTCCACTGTAAACCCAAAACTCAAAAGGTCCAAGATTTTGAAAATACCTGTTCATCCAATGTGAATGAAGCATTATATGTACGGAATACTTTAGCTGTGAGACCAGGTACAAGCTCCTTAAGATGAGCATTCAGTTTGCTTGTGTCCAACTCATCAAAAAGATCATCCTCTTTGGATTTTCCTGAATGGAGGAACAAAAAAGCAAAGTTCTTTGGTTCAACCACGAAAAAAATAACCTATGATAAATACAATGTAAAGTCCATAACTCACCAGCCTGGAATTGTCCAATGGCCTTGTAAACAAGAGGCTCAACCTCGACTGTGTTCTCATACCGGATTGAATCTTTACCGAGAAAGTCAAACTGAGATGCACATAAGGAAGTAACGTGTGAGATAATAGGTCTTTTTGCCTCAGTAGTGCATTCTTTCTCGTTGTATGAAAACAACTTATTTGATTTAATACCTTTATCTGATTTGGAGGAATACATTCCACATTTCCAACCTTTAATGTACAGCAACCAACAGTGTCGGCCTCATCATCATCCTACAAATCAAGAAATAGAATATGAACTTTCTTCAAAAAGTTACGCGTCAATTATTTGCTCTATATCTTCTTTTTCAATTTGCAAAATATTAAATCAAAATTTACCTTCTCATTTCCAGCCCTAAGCGCCAATTTATCAATGAGATAAGTAGCAACGGCAATCTGCTTCTTTGCAACATCCTTAGAAGTAAAATTCTTGGTGTAAGTTGCTCTTATACTGTCTATGTGGTTCTGCAGTTAGAGAAAAAACATTCTGTTGCTAAGAAGAAGAATAAGTAATATCGTAAGCACAAGCTTCAAAAACAATGAAAGCTAACTACCGTAAGATTTCTGGCTTTCTCATACTTCTCCTTGTCGCTCTGCCCTTTCAAGGCACTGCTAGCTGCCAAAAATACATACTTGAATTCTTTTGGGTTAATAGGATCATTCCAGAAAGCTAGCCAGGTGACTGTGTTGTCATGCTTTACTTCTTTCCATCTGCATCACATCTCTCATGGCTTAGTCTTATCATTATATATGTTTTTCTATTTTAATGGTAAACCACGGGGAAAAATCACAATACTTTTCACCAGGGATCGGACATTCTGGAACAGGAACACCTTTCCCAATATTCATGGTGATATCAGATGGACGAATACGCTTCTTTAGTTTTCCCATCTGAAAAAAAAATAGACAGTAAACAGGTTTTGAGAGAGAAAACAGAATAGACAATGCCTTATTAAAGCCACCCAGAACCACAACGTCAAGGTATGTTGTTCACAAAAAAATAAGTCGCTATGAAATGGAAATAACCTTGGGATGCTCTCCACGGCCTCTGAAGAGCCCAGGCGGTTCAACTCTGAAATTACCAACCTGAAAGATAAACAGAAGTTTGAGTGAGGAACTCTGACTTGGAAACAGTGACAACGCTATGGGAAATATTACCTTCTCTTTGACACCGTCAACAACAGCCCACATATATTTCTCCTCTAGCTTCAGTTTTTCTTCTTTCAAAGCCTTTTTCTCCTGTAAAGATAAAATTTCAACAATTAGAAAACCATGTCTGCGGCATCACTGCAATACGATTGGGGATTATGACAGAACCACGGAAAAAAAATCTTTCTAACTACCTCTGTGCTCATTTGTTTCTTCTTCTCTTTCTCTCTCAAATGCCACTCATATATGGGAGTGAAGTCACAATCATCTAACTTCTGTATCACATGCTTCTTCCCAAGCAGTTTTCGCCAATCATTCCAAAAATTCTCCCTAAATTGCGGTTTAGTGTAATAGTCTGTCTCTTTCATTACTGCAAACATTGTTGCAACCTACATATCATCGACATATCATCAGCGTGGACGATAATGCCTTATTGAAATAACATAAGAAAAGAATCACTGGATATCAAGATGAACGAAACAACATTTAAGAAACAGGTATATAATCAGTACGATTGAGGGTATGGATGGAGAGGATAACCTCTTCTTGTTCGGTTGTTAGGTCGACTGGTTTCCCCTTGTACAAAATCTTGATGCCGTGAGGCTTGTAGGAAGGCGGAAAGATTACACCGTTATGTTCCAAGGTCTTCCATTTCGTTTGCCCATCACTAGAGGATGGTGAAGATTTGGAAGACGAAGAATATTTTGAATCCTTCGTTACTTTCTTGGCGTTTCGGTTCACTGGCTTGGACCTGGACGGAGGAGAAACTACTTTTGTTACTTTCGGCTTTGCAGCTGATGAACTAGAATTTCCTTTTACTGCTTTAGGCTTTGCAGAAGATGATACTTTACTGTTGGAGGACTCTGATTTGAGTCTCTTGGATATTGGAACATCATCATCAGAATCATCTTCTTTGGTAGATACTGGTTTCGCTCTCTTTGTTGTAGGTGAAACCAAAACCCTTCCCTTATCAGCAGAACTCTCTGTTTTAACAGATTCTTGTTTCATCTTCCCTGACGTACTTGAAGCTGAGACCTTGGGCTTCTTCGAGGAGGATTCATCTACAGGATGATTCTTTTCCACAGGTCTCTTACCTGAGACCTTGCAATCCGGCACTTCATTCTTAACTGCAGAACCATTCTTTTTCGTCAAAGGTTTCTTTTCATCACTAGAGACCTTTTTGCTACCTGACATCCCACTACTGCCAATCTTCTTTTGGAACACTGACGAGATTGGTTTTTCATCATCTGACTCATCCTTTATGACTCTATCTGCTCCATCAAGAGGTCGACCGCCAGTATTCTTTTTCTCTGGCTGCGGTGAAGAAACCTGCTTCGAAGAGGCTGGCCCTTTATTTGACCGGCTGGAGTTCCCAGATAGTATGGAACTTAAAGGTCTCTCATCATCATCAGAATCCTCACGCTCACTTTTACATTCAGGCTGATCTTTCTGTGACTGGCTCTTATCCTTAACAGCAGATGGCGTAGTATCATTCCGCAACGGTGGCTTTGCTTGTGAAGCTTTAGAAGAAGAAGTTTTATTGGAAGGAGTGGTTCCATTTGGGCTAGTCACAGGAGACTTCATAGATGACACCTTGGTGGAAGACACTGCATTGCTTCTCTGAGTATTGGATTTTGAGTTAGAAGCAGCACTAGTCCTCTTGAACACGATAGGCTTGTCATCATCGCTGTCCTCTTCATCCCGCAACGGTAACTTTGCTGGTGAAGCTTTAGAAGAAGATGATGTCACTGCAGGAGTTTTATTTGAAGGAGTAGTTCCATTTGACATAGTCACAGGAGACACCTTGGTGGAAGACACTGCATTGCTTCCCTGAGTATTGGATTTTGATTGGTTTGAATTAGAAACAACACCATTTGTCGTCCTCTTGAACACGATAGGCTTGTCATCATCGCTGTCCTCTACAAACCCATTTTCAATCACAGGTTTTGAATCCATGCCTGATGGAACAATAACGCCTGACCAAGAAGCAAAACCACACAGAAATGTCAGAGCTTCCAAAAATGAAGACAGACAGACAGACAAACAAACACCATTACACGACTACAAGCATCATAAGACACTACATCGTGATTAGATGAACAAAAATAAAAAAATCCCCAAATCCGTACACGAAACCCTAATTTGTGGTTGATGATGAAAATTGAGCTGAATCGGATCAAATTTCGGAGGGTAGACGTTGGATTGAAGAAGATACCTTCGTCTAGAGATTGAAGAAGCTGTAGAGCGAAGCCTATCTCCTCCGTTTCCCTTCTCTCTTGTGCTTTGGTTGTTTTTCTCGTTCCAGACGCCGCACAGACTAAGGCATGAGGAGACTCTCGACAGGTTAGAGAGTTCTACCGCTTGAGGGTTTTCCTTTCCTTACGGCGTCGTATTCAGTCGCGCCAAATCGTTTCATTTTACCGCTTCACTGTATCCGGTTTGTGGTATACCGCCAGAGATTTTTACTCTTGACCGCCACAAACTTTTTATTTGCCAAAATCCTTTTCTTTTTTAATTTTTCATAAGAATATAGATTAATCTCGGTTAATTTGCTAGACTGTGAAGCATCTATACATTTATGAAGGTATTCTGCTTATTTGTCAATTTCTCCGTGATTTTAGGAAATTTTGATTATTTGTCATTTTTTATTGCTTATTTGTCATATTCTCGATAATTTGGGTTATTTGTTTATTTCTTATATTTTTAATAGTTTTATTTTTTCTTATTTACTTTTCCATAATTTAGATTATTTATTTAAATATTCTTATTTATGTAGTGATTTTGCTTACTTGTCAAATTCTCCATGATTTTAGGAAATTTTGACTATCTATACTATTATTTATAAAGTGATTTGGCTCATGTGTCATCTTCTCCATGATTTTAGCTTATTTTGATGATTTGTCATTGTTTATTGATTATTTTTCATATTTTCCATAATTTTAGATAATTTGTTTATTTTTTATGTTTTTAATAATTTTAATTTTACTTACTTGTCATCTTCTCCATAGTTTTAGGTTATTTCTTTTATTTGTCATATTTTCTATAATTTTAACTAATTTTTTATGTTTTTAATAATTTTAATTTTGTTTATTTATCATATTCTCCATAATTTATGTTATCTATATATTTATCGTAACCTTAATAATTTTAATTGGTATTTTTATTTATTTGACGTATTTTAAAATAATTTTAGTTTTGATTACGTGTCATGTAATCTATGATTTTAAGTTATTTTATTTATTTGTCATATATTTTATTATTTTAGAAGCTTATTTGCTATATTCTATAACTTAGATTGAATCATTAGTTTTAATAAATTACTTTTGAATTGTTATTTTAAACATTTTTAGTGATAACTTAATAAATATTTTCATTATATTCAGGGATAATTATTACTAGCGAGTATTATCAAATTTTAACAATAATTTTATATATTTGTTCATATTATGTTTACTTTAGTAATATTAAATCGTTTAATGTTTTTTTTAATTATTATTTATAAAAATAAACTTTCTTCTCTTTTATGTTACCAAATCAACTTCCCAATAAATAAAATACGAGCCCAAAGAATACAATTTCTTGCTATTATAATTTAAAAAATCCAGAATTTTAGATATATAATTTATTACTTTTGTTTAGAAAATTTAATTAAATAGAAATATGTTTTAATTATTATAGATTTTGTTAATATGTGTCACTATAAAATATGATGAATAAGAAAATCAAATAAAATGTAATTAAGACTTTGATGAAGAGGGTTAAATTTCATAGGTTTTCCTGATAATTGGTAATTATTGTTTAATTTGTAAATTTATATTTATGTTATTTTAAAATACTAATACAGTTTTATTATGTTATTATGACGATGATATTTTTTACATGTATGGTTTGATATTAGAATAAAAAAAGATTTTGATAAAAAAATTATCCATGTTGCCCTATAATAAAAAGGTGGATTATGTCTTCTAATTCATTAATATTTGAAACTTATTAAATAATCTAGATTGAGATTAAAAATTATATTAAAATTTGAATTAGTTGGATGTATATTATTCCGCACGAGGTGCGGGCCATTATCTGGTATTTCAGTAGACCACTTTAAACGAAGAAAAAAACTATTTTTAAATAGTTATTTACTTGCTCATAAATATTACAATTTTATTGAATAATTGGATTTTGAAAAAGCACGAGATTATTATTTGGTTTTGGTAAGTATTTTTTATCTAGTGAAAATTACAATTTTCATAATTTATATGTTTTAAAATTTAAATATAATTTATATTTTATTTATATGATTTAATTTTGTTATTTTAAAATGGATTAATTTTTAAGGACTCATATAAATCTGACATGCATTATACTTTTTTTGTTTAACCCATTTTTAAATTTAATTTACCTTCATTTTATTCTTAATGGTTGATTTTAAATATAATATTTTATTTTTAATCCATTTTGTATTAATAAAAAATTATTTTTTATGTTTTTAAAAATTTTACATCAATTTTTAAAACAGTATAAGTGAAATTCCAATGACCAAGTTGGATTTTACCATTATACTCATAATAAACAGAAAAAAAACTTTCAACGTATATGACATATGAAGTGTATATGCCCAAAATTAATTAATTAGTTCTAATAATGAGATGATAAAAAAACAAATAACAATAATACCATTAATAAATTTTAAAGTTTGTTTATAAAGTTAAGGATATTTACGTAATATTTAGTATTTTATTAAATGATAAATATAGAAATGATTATATATGTTTTAATAGTATAGATATGTTATTCATATGTAAAATAATGTGTCAATAAATAATTTAGTATAAACAACATGCTATTGAGGTGTTATTTAACCATCTGGAAGTGAATTTATAACTTACCTCTAAATTATTTAACCTCTGCAAATAATTTTAATTTTGAAAACATGCTAATTCTGTTTATACACCTGAATTATTTTATTGAGTAATAATGTAACTTTTATTCTATAATACATCCCACAGATTAGTGTTTTGGCTTTACTATCAAGAGAAAAAAAAATCTTTTATAGCTCTTGGTTTCTTTCTCCTACTCATTTTTTATATTATTATTATCTATCATTGATGTTCTAGACTTAAGATTGATAATCCTGTAAAATATGGAATACTTTTTTAGAAATTATGATTTGAAAATAATACAGTACTCTGTAATAAAGGTGGTTTGAACCAAAACTTACCAAGACCACCAAAACTTTGGTCTCTTTCTAAAACTTTCCAGTAGAGACAGATTATTAAGCGAAAGCATAGTGGAGAGAGTAGTTAGAAAAAAAGAAAATAAAAGGGTAGATGCCATGGTTCGTTCGAGAGGCCTTCATGCAACGTTTCTGTTTCAAGAGGTGGTTCTCTTATCATCATTGAGTTAATCCTTTCACCCCCATCCATTGAGTCATTCTCCTCCATGCACACTTCAGTTTCTGACACGCCCGTGGAAGCATCCAAAAATAAATAAATAGTCAGACTTAAAGATATTTGGGCAGAAGTGTACATCTTGGAAATAGTCGTCCTTATTGGATGAAATTTAT
Organism: Brassica nigra; assembly: GCA_016432835.1. Taxonomy (NCBI): domain Eukaryota; kingdom Viridiplantae; phylum Streptophyta; class Magnoliopsida; order Brassicales; family Brassicaceae; genus Brassica; species Brassica nigra. The sequence continues at coordinate 19,088,882 of CM028242.1, forward strand.
GTAAAGAATAGGCTCAACCTCAGGTGAGATAGCAGTTTCCTTGGGACCTTCTGAGGCTAACACCTCAGCCAGTTGAGTAGCCGGCTCAGTGAAAACAGGAACACTGCTGTCAGTCGCTTTGACCGGCTCAACAATGAAAAAATCTGACATCAACTCAGTTGCGACAGTTCCTTCCTCAGTCCGGTCGAGATCGATATCCAGCTCTTCTATTTGCTCCTGCATCGAAATACAAAGACAATGAGACTGAAAAAGTTAAAACTGTTCTGATCAAAGCTCTTAGATTTGCTTATATTTATCTTACCCTTAGTTCTTCTATTTTCACAGCTAGCTTCTCAACTTGTGGTCCGTAAGATTCCGAGACAGTACGTTGATCATGGTCAGAAACGATGGCGACCTTAGAGCATCATTAAGCAAGGATGCAAAAAAGGCTCTTAAATTTTTATTTTTTTTTCTTTTTCGATTTTTTTTTTAAAGAAAAAAACTAACAAATTCCGGGTCGCCATGTATGTGTGGGATCCGTACACAGTATAAGAGTTAATTCTTGTGGAAGAAGTGAAAGAGTGAGTTTTAAAAAAAAATGGGACCCAGGTGGATCCCATTGCCCTAGAACTGCTCTAAGAGCCAGAGATAGGAATGTCTTAGGATATAACCAACAGTTTAGATGATAACACTGATTTATTGATAAAGTATATCGTTGTTACATTACCTTCTCGTCTCTAGCCCTAAGCGATAGCTTATCTATAAGATACGTGGCAACCTCTGTTTCCCGTCTTGTTGCATCCTTGTTACTAAGATCTTTGGTGCATGGTGCAGCTCCAAGGCCCTGCAAACAAACGGTAGGTTGGAAAGCCTGATGGTTCACGCAAAAGCTTTAAGGGGAATCAAAAGCTCGTTACCTTAAGCTTCCTCGCTTTCTCATACTTCTCCTTGTCCCTCTGTCCCTTCAACGCACTGCTAGCAGCCAAGAATACATACTTGAACTCTTTCGGATTGATAGGATCATTCCAGAAAGCAAGCCATGTGACAGTATTGTCATGCTTAACTTCTTTCCATCTGACAACAAACATCACTCTTAAAATCACGCACCGAAAGAGAAAACAACAAACGTGTCTTGTTACACAAGAAACACAAAAGATTAAAAAATACCTTTCACCAGGGATAGGACATTCTGGAATAGGTGCATCTTTACCGATGTTGATTGTAATATCACAAGGACGAATCCGCTTTCTAAGTTTCCCCATCTAGAAAGTAATAATGCAGAGATAGCTATAGAAGTTAGGTTAACAAGGAAGAAAGCTGTTCTGAGTGTGATGTGGACTAGAGAGCCCACCAACAGAACACACATAATAACTGTTCAAGAATAATGTAAGAACAAAGGAAGCAACACATACATTAGGATGTTCTCCCCGGCCACGAAACAAGCCTGGGGGTTCAACTCTGAAGTTTCCAGCCTGTAATAGTTGCAACTTGCAAGTTATGGTCAGAAATTCCAAAAATCCAAAGATATATATATATATATATATATATATATATATATATATATATATATATCCTATCAACAATGTGAAAATATAACCTTCTCTCTGACCCCATCAATAACAGCCCACATATATTTCTCTTCCTGCTTTAATTTCTCTTCTTTCAAAATTGTTTTCTCCTGCAAATCAATAGCATTATTATATCATTAATTAACAGCTTCAGGATAGCATACTAATTAATTAATAAGCTGTTTATATTATTAGAAAGTGACTGTTTACTTCTGCACTCATTTGTTTCCTTGTCTCCTTGTCCTGCATATACCATTCATATATGGGACTGAAATCACAATCATCTAAATTTCTAATCACATGTTCCTTTCCAAGTAGTTCCCCCCAATCATTCCAGAAATTCTCTCTAAACAATGGTTTATTGTAGTATTCTGTTTCTCTCATCTTTGCAAACATAGTAGCAACCTGTAGACACAAATGAGGATATTATCAGCTCACAACTCATGAACTATGACGTAAGCAAAAAAAAAAAGAATCTATCATGGCAAAGAGAAAGGACCTCTTCTTGTTCAGGAGTTAAGTCGACTGGCTTTCCCTGATATATTATCTTAACACCGTGACATTTATATGGAGGTGGGAAGATAACACCATTGTGCTCTAGTGTTGTCCATTTCTTTTGCCCATCTCTACGAAAAGGTATCGGTTTAAAATCTTTCATCACCCGTTTGTTCTTAGCTATCGTTCTAGATGAAGAAGCTATCATTTTACTAGCGTTTGGCTTCTTCACGGATGATTGTTTTATCCTCGAGGCAATAGGGACATGATCATCACCATCTGAGTTATCTTCTTTAACGGTTACTTGGTTAACTCTCAACCGCTTGAATGCCTCCATATTCTTCTTTCCTCTGCTGTCTGGAGTAGCTGCATTGCGTGAGCCCTGCTCCATAGCAGGCTCTGAAAGCTTAGGCCTCTTAGCAGAAGATTGATTCGAAGAACTTGTTCTCTTCTGCACTTCAGTCTTGAGTTTTAAACCATAATTGAGTTTGATATTATTAACCAAAGGTCTCTTCTGTTCATTATGAACAGGCTTGCAACTTGATGCACCCATACTGGTCTGTGTCTGTGTCTGAACCGTCGAGGAGGACGTCATGTGAACTTTCCCATCAGAATCTACCTGAGGTCTGATCACGTTGCTCCTTCGTACTGGAAACAGTCTGGTAAGCTGATTCGAACTCACTCTAAGCCATCCAATCACAGGCTTATCATCATCAGAAGCCTCGTCATCACTTTTATACACAGATGAAGCTTTTCCCAAACCGTTCCTCATCTGCTGATCAAAAATATAAATTTAATTTCCTATGATTGCAACAGAATATTTCTGAGACTGTTGAGATTCGCTCTGAAACAAAAGGTTTTGTGTGGAACCGATTTAGAAAGAAACACAGATTCGCATTCCAATAATCGGATCAAACAAAAAGGGTATACGAGGAAAGAATGATGAAGATGGAACGAGAAACCCTAACGCTGAAAAAAAGAATCCATTCGAATCGAGTATGACGCAACAACATATACCTTATGCCACAATGAATCTGAGGACACTCCTCACGGGTTACTTGTGTGTTTGTAGAGGATTGGTTTGTAAAAATAGCAAAGTAATGGGTTGCGGAAACTGAGTCTAGGGTTTTATATCACATCTCAGACATTTAAAATTATTAATTATTATGCGGAATCATAATAAACACAATGAATATATGTTTGTTAACAACTATGCGGAATCACGTTAGAAAACAAATGATTATATATTATATATAACCAACAGAGGATGCAAAACTTGCGCTTGAAAAAATCAATGAGCGACAAGGTTTCACTGGCTCGTCTCTCCATGAGCTGAGGGAAAAACAATAAACCACCCGTCACTACAACAAACCCTACCGTCAGAAGTCGTGAAACCATCGGACTCATCCTCCACCTCCGCACCAAACTCGTCCTCTTCACAGCTACTTCCGCGGCAGTGCAAACTCCATGTAACACGAAGAACCAACTGACTTCTCCTGTTGGTATCTCAAAGGTTAAACTGAAGAAGAACACCTCATGAGCCACACCGGAGACGATAAACGTCATCAAAACCGCCAAAAACACCTAGCATGATCGGAGCTCAATCGGCCATTGCAAAGCCGCCTCACGGGGATGTATATAGCCGGCTTAAGAAGTGCAGGAACCATGAGGTTCCAACGGTGACTCCAGAAGTCCTGAAGAGATGTAGCTAAGTACGGTTCATTAAAATTTGGTTCAAGATTGCATCCAATAGCAACAGTGACAAGAAGTTTGACGAGTGTTAAGAGAATTTCATGCTCCAAGTAGATTTGCAGAGAATAGTGAAAAAATATAAAGACCGGAGGCAGCATATGTTTGTAATCATACCAATATAATAACATACCAAAGATGGCAACTTTAGTGACAAAATTAGACTTGGAGAAATGGCCTTGAATTTTCGGGTTTTGTTGAAGCTTGATGGGGAAGCAAGTGAAGCAGATAAAATGAGTGAGACTAAGAGGAATTGGGAAAAGAGGACCTTGGTCAAAAGAGAAGAGAATGAGCTTTAAATTGGCAGTCCCTGAGAGGAAAAGGGATATGATGAAGGACATATGCAGAGAGGAGAAGAAGAAAGGGAAAACAAGGAACATAGCACAAACGGGAAGAACGGATATTAATTTGAAAATGCCAGATTTGATTCTAGCTGATAAGTAATAACAGTAAGATACTAAGAACATAGCTGAAACCCATGTTATGATGAATATCTTGAGTTCTTCATCCATCTCAAGATCTACTTTTATTTGTAATGTGTTTCTTATTTTTTTTTCCAGTCTCCAACCTAGGTTTTAGCTTGGTTGTTGCGTGTATAATAATAAGTAACCGGGAAACAGTTGATCAAAAATAAAATTAGGGATATGTGGTATTACAGCTACACAAATGGAATTAAGCAGATTCAGACAGCGAAGCGGCTTGTGCATCGTCTTTGTCCCAACTTATATTTTGTCTTGCAAAACACATTTTAAGTTTTTAGTTAAAGGTCTCACGTGGGCTGTCCTAATAATGGTATCCAAAACCAGTGAAAATTATCTTAACTAAAAGGTTATTTTTGACGGAAGATAATATAAAGACTTTCTTGATGAAGACGTCATGTAAGGGTTGATGAGGAAGTAACCGAACATGGGATAACATAACAATTACGCACTTGAATCGAAACGTCAAGTACACTCCTGTCATGGATGCGGTTAAGTTGCTGGAGCACACCCGGAAGCATCTGAAGAACTACTAAAAAAGGGTTTCTTGATAAGTACTGGAAGGGCATGAGAAGCAAAAAAAAGCAATGCATCTGGTTATATGGTTACGTCACCAGCGAGGAATCTGGTTCACATTAAAGATTTAAACAATATAAGGCATGTTTGTTTCATAGATGTTTCATAGACGCCGCGACTAGCGGGTGCGACAGAAAACTATATCTCTCGCCATAGCAAATACACCGCTGGCGGGAAAAAACCAATTTACTTTTTCAGTCGCTGCGGCAAAAATAAAAAATAAATCTGACGCTCATAAAAGCAGCGGCAGCGGTCTCCTCTTTTTGTGTCTCAGGAAACTTGTTGGCAACTGATTTCATTTTCAAAATCCATTCAATTTGTTTCTGTCATAGTGTTTTTATGTTGATGCAACAGCTGGTCGCAGCGACCATCAAAAGAACATGGCTTATGTCTGTGAGTCTACGAAGATAAAAGATTCATGCTGAAGGTCAATGCTAAAATATGTACTCGCCTACAACAAAGAAGGATCACATTAATGATTTCCAGTGTACTAACCTTTTTTAAGACTAGGTAAATCACCAATTAAATCACATATAATCTATAATTCTGTTACATATGATCAACTATTTGGAACATATGCGATATTGATGAATAGTTCCACGTATAATGATTCTACGATAAAGTTCCCCCAAGAATATTTGCATCGACGGAAGGTTCTGCATATCCGACATCTTCGATGGATAGACTCTCTCCGTAACAGATCACTACAAGAAACAGAAGTGATACCCGACAAACATATTGAACGGAAGTTTGTCGGGAACGAGTGTTTCCAATGGCTTTCCGAGAATCAGAATTTAGTCGGAGTTTGGGTCTCGGAAATCACCATTTCTCAGAAAATTCTCGGTAAGTTCCGATGACAAATATTGTCGGAAATGTTTATCGGAAAGTCATAGGAACGCACCGATGACTTTATGAGTAAACCACCTCCGATGAGTCTCCGACAACTGAATATATTAATACAAAAAAAATAAAAAATTTATTTTAATTAATTCATAACAAATATTAAAAATCTTTATACATTTTATTGCATAAACTAAATATACAAATTCAATAACAAAAAAAAAAATCAAAAGAAAAGAACGAATCTACTATCATCAATAAATTTGATAAAATTGGTGGTGTATGATGATGCAATGGTGGTGATAGCGGACGAAGAGTGAGCGGAATGGAAGTAGTGGTAAAGGAGTTGTAGCGGTGGTTGTGCAAAGAGAGAGGTGTGGCGGTGCAAGGAGTTGCAGCAGCACCGGCGAAGAAGTTGCCGCAGTGGCGGTTGTGAGAAGTGTGGTCGTCGATCTACTTTCTGCTGTACAGCTCGATTGGGCTTCAGCCCAAGAAGAAACCCATCACAGAAGCATCGGGTGGACTGGGTGGTTAAATGAGAAAGCCCATACAATAGAGTGCACGTGAACTGCGTTGCAGCAGATCAATACCCGTGTAACAACCTTCTTCTTCTTCGATCTATATAACGAAGATAGAAGAGAGGACGAAGTTAGTTAGATGATATACTCAAAAAGCTTCTGTAAAGTTGGTAGAGAGAGATCTAGTGGATTACCAGGTACCGCCCTGAAGGAGACGTACCTCGTCGATTGACAGGGAACTCTAAAACGTTGTGTGTGTTCTTTCTTCTTCCCTTTCGCTTGTCACGTTAACTTATTGATCTTGAAACGGAGTCGCGAACCTGCACAAGAACAATCGAGTGAATCGGTCGATAAGAGAGAGAGTGAGAGTGATCGTTATCTTCTACAATTGGTATCAGAGCCTGGTTGAAACGCAGCTGGTGAACTGCGCGAGATCGAAGTAAAGATCAACGTAAGGAAGAAGCAAGCAGATCGAACAATCGATCGGAGTCTACAACAAGAATCTTCACAACCTAAGGAAGTCTTTCTATCTTTGAAAGATCTAAACTCTTTAGAACTTGTACGATAAGGAACGTAAGGAGTTGAGAAGTCGTTGTGCTGTGAGTTTGCTCTCTGTTATCTGCAGGTGACGGGAGCAGGAAGATCCACAATCACGCGATGGAGCCAACTCGAGGAAAGTTCGAGATCGAGAAATTTGATGGAAAAGGAGACTTCGGACTATGGAAGTTCAAGATGCTGGCGCAACTGGAGATTCAAGGCCTGTTGTCAGTCCTTGAGGAAGGAGCGCCTACGACGTCAGATCAGGGAAAGCAAGTAGATGGAGATGATGTGAAGGTTGACAAGAAGAGATCAGAGAAAGATCTACGAGTCAGGAGTCTTCTCAGTACGTGTCTCTCAGATGTAATTCTGAGGAAGATCATGAACGAGACGACTGCGTTAGGAATGTGGAAGGCGCTCGAAAGAGACTATCAGACCAAGTCTCTACCGAATCGAATCTACTTGAAGAAGAAGTTCTCTTGCTTCAAGATGGAGGAGGAAAAGTCAATGGAAGAAAATTTTGACTTGTTCCTAAAGCTGGTCGCAGATTTGGCGAGTATAAAGATAGACATCTCAGACGAGGACCAAGCTATTCAACTACTCTCAGGACTGCCTCCACCTTATGAGCAATTGGTTCATACACTCCAGTATGGAACGGGGAAAGACACCTTAACTGTAAGTGAAGTAATGGCGTCTGCTTACTCAAAGGAGGTGGAGTTAAAGCAGAAAGGGATGGGAGTAAAAGGACGACAATCTGAGGGGTTATACACGGAAGCAAGAGGAAGAACTAACAATAGAAATGACTCAGGAAACGGCAAGAAGTGGAACAACAAGTACAAGGGAAGACCCAGGTCTAAGTCAAGAGGAAAATCTACAGTAAACCAAGACAAGACCTGCTGGGTGTGTGGAAGTGACTCACACTGGAAAAGAGACTGTCCAGAGAAGAACAAGAATCATCAAAGTCACAAGTCAAGCAACTCAGCAAATGTAGCGCTGAATCTTCCGGGTCCAGTGTCACTTACAGCAAGTCTATACGTTTCAAAGGATGAATGGGTCCTAGACTCAGGGTGTACGTTCCACATCACGCCAAGACGAGAGGTTCTGACAGACTTCACGGAACTAGAAGGAAATAAAGTGATGATGGGGAACAACTCCTACTGCATGGTTAGAGGAATAGGGAAGATCACCATAGATAATGATGACGGCTCAGTAATCACGTTAAAAGACGTGAGGTATATGCCAGAGATGGGAAGAAACCTGATCTCGTATGGACAACTGGAGCAGTCAGGGTGTCACTATGTGGGAAAGGATTACAAGATCGAGTTCTTCAAGAAGGGACAGAAGGTCATGACTGGAAGATATGCATACGGCCTCTATTATCTACAAGGAACAGTCAGGAAAGCAGAAGCAAACACAACAGAGGAAACAGTCGACCTCACAAAGCGATGGCACTCAAGACTAGCTCATATGAACATACGTTCAATGGAGACACTTGCGAGGAATGGTTACTTAAGCAAGAAAGAGATAGGAAAGCTGGAGTTTTGTGAGGGATGTGCTATGGGAAAATCTCATAGACAGAAGTTTCCTAAGGCTAAACACTACTCGAAGGATGTCCTGGAGTACATACATTCCGATCTTTGGGGATCACCAAACACAGTTTCGAGCTTAGCAGGGGCTCATTATTTCCTAACCTTTACAGATGATTTCTCAAAGAAGGTTTGGATCTATTTTCTAAAAACTAAAGATAAGGTGTTTCAGTGTTTTGCAGATTGGAAGTTGTTAGTGGAAAATCAGACCGGGAAAAGGATTAAATGCTTACGAACTGACAACGGATTGGAATTCTGCAACCAACAAATGGATAAGCTCTGTAGAGACTCAGGCATAAAGAGACACAAGACATGCTCATACACACCGCAGCAAAACGGAGTGTCAGAACGAATGAACAGAAGCATTATGGATAAAGTGAGATCGATGCTCGTTGAAACAGGATTAGACGGGAGCTATTGGGCAGAGGCAGCTTCAACCGCCGTGTATCTGATCAACAGATCACCAAATTCATCTATAGGATTTGAGATTCCTGAGGAAAGGTGGACAGGAGGTAGACCTAACTATGATCATTTGAGATGTTTTGGTTGTGTTGTGTATGTGCACCAGGTTCAGGAGAAGACGAGTCCAAGGGCAACTAAGGGGATCTTTCTAGGCTACGCTCAAGGAACTAAAGGATACAGAGTATGGTTACTAAAGGAACAGAAAGTGGTGGTGAGCAAGGATGTGGTGTTTGATGAGTCTAAATTCTTCAAAGATTTGGATAAAGAAGAGGATGTGTCACCGGAAGTAATTGCCTCCAAGCTGAAGAAGAACGTGACGTTCAAAAGCAACTTAGAAGAATACTATGTTGGGGAGAGCTCAGGTGCAGGTGGAGAATCCTTAGAAAGTCAAAAGGCTGAACGTGTAGGGATCAAAGCTACACCGGAGGAACCAGTCACACAGGCTATAGATCAAGAGGATGATTCAGACTCAGACGAAGAAAGCACCGGGATAAGGACAGGAACTGAGATAGGCACGTACTGTCTAGCGAGAGACAGAGAACGAAGAATAACTAGGCCACCTTCTAAGTATGAGGACGCAGATTATACTGCGTTTGCACTAGCAAGTGCAGAGGATCTAGAGGTAGATGAACCTAAAAGCTACCAGGAAGCTACTCGAAGCAAGGAGTGGAAGTTATGGGAAGGAGCTTCAGATGAAGAGATGGAGTCACTGGAGAAGAACCATACGTGGGATTATGCACCACGACCTAAAGATCACAAGGTTATCGGGTGCAAGTGGATCTATAAGTACAAGCCAGGGATTCCAGGAGTCGAAAGACCGAGGCATAAGTCCAGATTAGTTGCTAAGGGCTATGCACAAACTGAAGGAGTGGACTATAACGAAGTGTTTGCCCCAGTGGTCAAACATGTCTCCATTCGCCTACTACTATCTGCAGTAGTGCAGTATGAATTGGAGTTGGAACAGCTAGATGTTAAAACGGCATTTCTACATGGGATACTTAAGGAAAGAGTCTATATGGAGCAGCCGGAAGGATATATCAGAAAGGGGAAAGAAGACATGGTTTGTCTCTTGAGGAAATCTCTTTACGGATTGAAGCAGTCGCCAAGGGAGTGGAACTACAGGTTTCACACATTTATGATAAAGGTGGGGTACAAAAGAAGCGAATATGATCCGTGTGTGTACTTAAAGGGGTCGAAAGTTGAGGATATGGTCTATCTATTGCTCTACGTAGATGACATGCTCATTGCGTCAAAGGAAATGAGCAAGATACAAGACTTGAAGAAGCAACTAAGCGTGGAATTTGAGATGAAGGATCTAGGGGGAGCTAGACGGATACTAGGGATGGATATTATCAGGGACAGACACGAGAACACACTACGGTTGTCTCAAAATGAGTATCTTGCCAAAGTTCTAAAAACGTTTGGCATGAGTGACTGCAAAGCGGTGAGCACACCACTCGGATCACACTTCAAGCTACAAGCGGTTCCTAAACCTAAGGAGCTAGAAGAAGCGAAGGCAATGGAGGACATACCTTACTCCAGTGCGGTTGGAAGCTTGATGTATGCGATGGTTGGTTCACGGCCAGACCTCGCCTATGCTGTAGGTCTTGTTTGTAGATATATGAGCAAACCTGGAAGGGAACATTGGTCAGCAGTCAAATGGATAATGAGATATGTTAAGGGAGCAATGGGTTTAAACTTAACCTTCAGGAAAGGAAAGGACTTCAAGGTCAGAGGCTACTGTGACTCGGATTACGCTACAGACAGAGACCGGAGCAGGTCTATTACTGGTTACGTCTTCACGGTGGGAAACAACACTGTGAGCTGGAGGTCCTCGCTGCAACAGGTGGTTGCTCTGTCAACAACAGAAGCAGAATACATGGCGTTATCGGATGCAGTGAGGGAGGGAATCTGGCTAAAGGGCATATGTGAAGAGCTAAAGCTAAGTGAAGGAACAGTGGAGATAAGCTGTGATTCTCAGAGTGCGATCTACTTAGCGAGGAACTTTGTCTACAGAGAGAAGACAAAGCATATCGCAACAAAATACAATTTCATCAGAGACATTATAGCGGATGGAATAGTTGAAGTTCTAAAGATTCACACTTCAGTTAATCCAGCGGATATGTTGACAAAGACGTTACCTGGAGAGAAGTTTGAAGGGTGCTTGGCGAAGCTGAGCGTCTTCGAAGCTTGAGAAGAACAGGAGCATTGGCCAATCTTTGGAACTGAGAAGATTGACCAAGAAGGAATCGTCTCGGAAGTCAGAAGAGATGAAGAAAGGTTAAGGTTGATAATTGGTCTTAACAGGGAATGGTTCAAAGTGAGGACAAAAGGAACCAGAACCAGGAGCGGTACCACTACGGAAAATAAACTGGTCAAGGGTAATCGGTGGCTAGAGTTTGCGACAGCGGAGAAAGAAGAAGAGTCGAGACCAAGGTGGAGATTGTGAGAAGTGTGGTCGTCGATCTACTTTCTGCTGTACAGCTCGATTGGGCTTCAGCCCAAGAAGAAACCCATCACAGAAGCATCGGGTGGACTGGGTGGTTAAATGAGAAAGCCCATACAATAGAGTGCACGTGAACTGCGTTGCAGCAGATCAATACCCGTGTAACAACCTTCTTCTTCTTCGATCTATATAACGAAGATAGAAGAGAGGACGAAGTTAGTTAGATGATATACTCAAAAAGCTTCTGTAAAGTTGGTAGAGAGAGATCTAGTGGATTACCAGGTACCGCCCTGAAGGAGACGTACCTCGTCGATTGACAGGGAACTCTAAAACGTTGTGTGTGTTCTTTCTTCTTCCCTTTCGCTTGTCACGTTAACTCATTGATCTTGAAACGGAGTCGCGAACCTGCACAAGAACAATCGAGTGAATCGGTCGATAAGAGAGAGAGTGAGAGTGATCGTTATCTTCTACAGCGGTGCTAGAAGTTGCGGCAGCGGCTGTGAAGGAGTTGCGGCAGTGGCGGGGAACGATGTGCGTGCCGTGGTGGTGCAAGGATGTGCGGTAGTGGCGGTGGAACCCGGAGTTTCACGGTGGTTCTCTTTTGCACAAGAAAGTAGATCTGAAAAGAACAGAGAGAAAGGCTGAGAAGAAGTAAAGGAAACATATGAAATTAAAGAGATAGTGCTGATGACTCTTCTCCACCATTCGTTTGATATATAGATAAAATTGAAGACGATTAATAAAAAAATAGTTTTAGCTAAAACACAACTATTTTGTCCACAATCTTTTCTCCGTTACCCGTTTCAGTTTAATCAAGTTAAAACAAAATATTAAGAATATAATTCATCATGGGAAATCAATTATAACAATAAATTATAAACAAAAGTTTTGAAACCGACACACTACACCGGAAAAAGTCGAACTAGTTCCCCTTGCCTTTCCGATGATGATGTACCGACAATCCACTTTGGTCGGAACATACATATTTTCTACAAAGTTACGAGAAGTTTTTGAGAAAACTCTGACAAACTAATACTCTCGGAAATTGATTATTGTTCTGACAATAAACCGACAATCCACTCCCTCAAAGTTTCGACAAATATTGGTCATCAAAACTTTTTGAGAAGTTTCCGACAAAATCAATTGTTTCTCGGTAGTTCCTCGCAAAGGCCAAGCAAAGTTACCGACGACTCACGTTCTCGTAAATAATCGTCGGAGTTGACGCTCCTTTCTTGTAGTGGATGACCACAACGAACGAATTTCCCTACAGTACTCTGGAACCTTCGCTAACTTTATATACTCTACTTTTTTGAATGGTTTTTTTAATGAGGAAGAACTATAATATGCGAAAATAAATAAAAGCAGCTGTGAACGTTTCAAATAAGCCTATGTCAATAAATCTCTGAAGAAAAAGAAAAAAAGGCTATACCAATCAAAGCCTTGATAGAAGGTTATGTGTGTACATGTACGTAAGTATAGGCACATGATATACAAACCACCCGACCAAGTTCCAAAATCACGAGTTTCGAATCTCATGGTTTACCCGAACAAATGGGATGTTTATAAGATTTAGCATACATATAATACAACGACCTTAACCTTTTAGATATACAACATTTCTTTAATAAAAGTAGCTACTATAAAACATATAATGTGTAAACTATACTAGAATATGTAGTTTACTTCTTTACTTCATCACTCTGTAGTGGGTTTTCTTTATATACATAAATTTTTCTACATCATATATTCACTTTTCTACAACATTTACATGACCATCAAAATTATTCGTACGTTTTCATGGTCATGTAAATGCTGTAGAAAAGTGAATATATGATGCCATGAATATGTAAGTCATTGGTCATATATACAAATTTATCTATATATTAATAGAATATATGTAAAAGTATTTGGAAAACATATATATATATATACTTTATGAATATGTTTGTAATAGAAGCGAATATCAACTCATTAGTCATTAGTTTCAATGATATCATACTCGAATGACAAAATTTAAAAATTAAGTGTTAAATGAGACAAACCCTAGATGAACAAAATGCATAACCATTGATGGTAAATGCGCATAACCAGTGCATTGGAAGTTAAGGACACAAAAAATATTAGGGACAAAGGTCTCGTATCGGATATTGAAAAGGATCCTAAGCAATATATAAGATAGATGGACCACTCCTCTCGTTACCAATTGGTTTTACATTGGAAGCCCATCTAGCTAACATGGTATCAGAACCCGATCCACGCAGTCCAATCCAATCCATACCGATCCATCCGAGATTGACTCTCGAAGAGCAATCATCTCGAGGGAGCGTATTAGGGATTAAGGTCTCACATCAAGTATTGGAAAGGATCTTAAGCAATATATAAGATAGATGGACCACTCCTCTTATTACCAATTAGTTTTAGGTTGGAAGCCCATCTAGCTTAACATAAAAAAGGAAAAATTGCCAAAAGACAACAAAAAAACTAGTTTGTTGTCCCTTTGGTATAAAACCATTTTTGTCCATTTTTTTCCTTTTTACCCTTTGTATTTCTGAAAACTAATGAAATAAATAATTTTGTGAATCAAAAAAATTATTAAAAATATAAACAATTAATAAAACACTCATATACACAAGCTGGTAATTTTTTTTTTGTTCAAAAACTTGATAAATAACATTTTTAAAATACGTTATACTAAAAGTCGAATGCGTCTTCTACGAAAAATAGTATATTAGAAAACGATTTATAAAATAAACACGTTTATCTACTTCTTTTAGAACGCCCGTTCTACTATTTACTAAATTTCTAAATAAGAGGAATATGCATTCTACTAATCGTAATGGTATCCACTTTCCTTCTGAATGCATCTTCTACTTTTATAAAGTATTCTAAATTTCGGGGAATGTGTTTTCTACAATGTACTCTTACGTCTATTCGAAGTAGAAAGTGTATTCAGGATTTTTATCATTCTTCTAAACTTTTAGAAGGCGTCTTCTACGGATAAGAATACCTGACTTTTTGCGAAAATTAATGAAATTTCAGTTAAGAAAATATTCTAAAAATCTCCTAAAAATATTCTAAAAACCTCCTAAAAATATTCTAACTTCCTAAAACGTGTTATGGTCGATTTTATTTGTGAAAAATGATTTTTCATTTTTTTCTTCATCAATCTATGATATCTCCATAGTTTGTCTTGTGATTTTCACAAACTCTTGTTCTATTTTTTTAAGTTTAATAAAACTAAAAATTTACAAACATCTTAAGATTTTTATAAAAAAGACTTTTTAAACGTTTTTTATAAAGTTTATTTAAAATTTTTTACTTAAAACATTTTGTAAAGTTTTATTTTATTTTATAAAGTTTACAAAAGTTTACTTTTATTAAACTTTTATTAAAAAAATTTAAAAGTTTTATTTTTTTAAAAGTTTGATAAAATTATAAAGTTTACAAACATTTTGAACTTTTATAAAAAAATTGTAAAATATTTTGTATAAAGTTTGTTTAAAGTTTTTTAAAAGCTTTTGTAAAGTTTTATTTTATTTTTATAAAGTTTACAAATTTTATTTTATTAAAGTTTTATCAAAACGTTTTAAACTTTTATAAAAATAAAAATTTGTAAAACATTTTTATAAATTTTATTTAACGTTTTATTAAAAATATTTTGTAAATTATTTTTATTTTATAAAGTTTACAAATTTTATTTTTATTAAAAACTTTTTAAAAACTTTTATTTTTTTATTTTCCCTGTTTAAGGCGTTTTTAGTTAATTTTTTTAAAAAAAATCTATTAGGTTAATATGTTTAATTAGATTAATCAAGGGTTACTTTTGGTAATATGAAAAAAATTAGACTAAAGGGACAACTAAATGATGGTTTTATACTATATGGACAACCATGTTGAATTTTTGTTCGGTTTTGGCAATTTTCCCAAAAAACAAATGGGATGAAATCTGTCCAGTACATCTGGCATCACATATATAGTTGGAGCTTAATGAAATCTAGGAGTAAAAGTGATTCATTGGGAAATCTATCTATCATGCCGCTCCGTTTAAACAGAGGAAAAAACAGCCAACCACTGGTCACAACCATAAACCCCACCGTGAGAAGTCGTGACACTACTGGTTTCATCACCCACCCCTGTGCACGAGAAATCTTCTTCACCGCCTTTTCGGCCACCAAACAAATTCCAAACACAAAGAAGCAAGTGCCCTGCCCTGTCGGCGCCTCATGGTTTACATGGAAGAAGAGAACCTCATGATACAAACCGGAGACAAGGAACGTTGCCAAAACACCAATGGTCACAGACCACTAGGAGTGTTTGCAGAGCCGTCTCATGGGATCATAGAAAATCTATCGGAGAATAGAAGAGACCGTGATGTTCCACCGGCGACCCCAGAAATCTTGAAGAGATGTGGCTAAGTATGGTTCATTGAACAGTGGCTCAGATTGGCACCCAAAAGCGATAGTAACAGCAAATTTGAGGAGCCTTAAGAGAACCTCAAGAGCCAGGTATTGATGCAAGGGATAAAGAAACAATAGCATAGTCGGATGTAACTCGTGCCTGTAATTATAGATATGTAAGACAACACCAAAGATCACAACTTTAACAGCGTAAAGATATTTGGGGAAATAATCATGAGTTTTGTGGTTCTGTTTCGAATGGATGGGGAAGCTAGTAAAACATAGGAATTGGATGAGATATGGGGGAAGTAGAATAAGAGGACCTGTATCAAATGCAAAGAGGATAAGCTTAAAAATAGCATGCATTGTGAGACTTGATGTGATGAAAGTGAGATGTGCAGAGGAGAGAAACAGAGGAAGAACAAAGAGACACCGGGTTTGATTTTGGGTGTGAAGTAGTAACAGTAAGATACTGAGACTATTGTCGAAACACAAATTTTGAAGAAGCAAGTGAGCTCTTCTTCCACCTCCCCCCATATCTTTTTCTTTTGTGTTTTGGATTTTTTTTTTTTTTTTGGTAATCACCGAGCTAGGTTTTAACTTGGTTATTGCGTGTATAATAAGTTAATAACTAACCGGGATGAGTTAACTGCTAACCACATTTAAAGATAAGGCATGTGCTTTCACAGTTCTGAGAAGTTTACCACAATTACAACACATTCGAACACACCAGTATCAATATATCATCGTCTATTTCATATTTCAATGACCTGTTAATTAATTAAGAAGAAAATTAACCAAAGAGAAGTAGGACCCTGTGCAAATGCACCACACTTTGCACACCTCCGAAGCCAGAACTGATTGGAAGAAGATTCGGAAAACTAACTTGCTTTGAATCGACGTTTTGTATTCGAGGCTGGTTCTGATCATGTGCCTCATTCTTAAGCAATTTAAATGCAATACCATAATATCTTTGGTAACTTCCAAGTCAATGATTTCATGAAGGTTGTCAAATCATCTGGTATGGGTCGGTAATGCGTTAAAAATACGAATGTCTGGTTTAACTAAGTGGCTAAAAACCTAAAACCTAATTCCAATTCTAAATCCAATGAAATGTGTATTTACTTGCTGTTAGGCTAATGGTCCAACTATTCCCATCATTTTCCATGAAGCATTTACTCAAAACTCAGAAGTGTTTACAGCGCAGTGAATAATACACTGCAAAAAGAATAATGTTATCATGTATGTCAAAATCTGGTTTCCTCATATTTATGCTTAAAAGGTTATATATATACTTGTAAAAGATACAAAATTTGGTTTAGCTAAGTGGCTAAAAACCTAAGGGATAGCTATCTATAAGATATAGCAACCTCTGTTTCCCGTTTCGTTACATCCTTGTTACTATATTCTTTTGTGCATGCTGCTCCAAGGCCCTGCAAACAAATGGTAGGTTGCTGATTAGAAAAGGGAAAGCCTGATAGTTTATTCAAAACCTTCGAGGGAAGCTCAAAACACGAACGCACTGCTAGCCGCCAAGAATACATACTTGAACTCTTTTGGATTGATAGGATCATTCCAGAAAGCAAGCCATGTCACTTTATTTGTCATTCTGGAATAGTTGCATCTCTACCAATGTTATTGTAATATCACAAGGACGAATCCGTTTTTTCAGCTTCGCCATCTAAAAAGATAATAATGCAAAACAGAGAACTTAAAATGAGAGAGCTATGGAAGTTTGTGTAACAAGGCAGAAGACTGCTCCACGTTTGATGTGTGGACTAGAGAGCCCACCAACAGAACACATTTACGCATAGTTCAAGGATAATGTAAGAACGAAAACATACATTAGGATTTTGTCCTCGGTCATGAAACAACCCAGGGGGTTCAACTCTGAAATTTCCAACCTACCATTGTTGCAAGTTATGGTCAAGTTCCAAGAAACCAAAGATATGTAGATTCCTATCAAAAAAATAAAAAGTTTCGTTCTCTCTAAGGCCATCAAGAACAGCAAACATGTATTTCTATTCCTGCTTTAGTTTTTCCTCTGTCGAATTTCTTATCCTGCACATCATTAGGATTAGAAGGTTATCAACAACAGCTTCAGGATAGCATACTAATGAGCTGTTTGTATTGTTAGAAAGTGGTTATTTATTCTGCATTCATTTGTTTCCCTATCTCCTTGAAGGCCGAAATGTTTGTTATTTTAAGCAGGGCCGGAAACACATGCTTCCTTTGCTTGCACCAAGGGCTGGTACTGTCTGCAATATGTAATTTACTCATCTACTTCATGTAGTGGGTTTCTAAATTTATACATCATATATTCAATTTTATGCAGCATTTAGATAACCATCTACATTATGCTTAAGCTTTTTAGCAGCATGTATCATGTATGTTCATTCTACATCATGTGTTTAGCCATGAACATATACCTCATTTTAGTTAATATATTTATATATACTGTCTATGTATAAATCTTTTGAAAACATGTATATACATTATGTACATGTTATAGTGCATGTTACGTGTTACTGATAGTTAAAGTACATAATCATTTCATTAGAAGTAAAGGACACATAACAAATGGGACATGAAAATGTTATCTAGTACATCCCCCAACACATATAGTTGGTGCTTAACGAAACCATGAAGTAAAAGGGATTCACTGGCGAATCTGTCCATCATACTGTTCCGTTTAAACAGAGGAAAAAGCAGCCAACCACTGGTCACAACTATAAATCCCACCGTGAGCAGCCGTGACACCACCGGTTTCACCACCCACCCCCGTGCACGGGCAATCTTCTTCATCGCTCCTTCAGCCACCAAGCAAACTCCATGAAACACAAAGAACCAAGTGACTCGCCCAGTAGGCACCTCACGGTTTACACGGAAGAAAAGCAGCTCGTGAGACAGACCAGAGACTAAGAACGATGCCAAAACACCGATGATCACAGACCACTCGGAGTGTTTACAGAGTCTCCTCACGGGATCATAGACACTCCAACGCAGAATAGCCGAGACAGAGAGGTTCCACCGGCGACTCCAGAAGTCTTGAAGAGATGTGGCTAAGTATGGCTCATTAAACACTGGCTCAGGTTCACACCCAAAAGTGATAGTGACCACAAATTTAAGGAGCGTTAGAAGCAGCTCAAGAGCCAAGTAAATATGCAGAGGATAAAGACCCAGTAGCATAATCTGAGGCAGATCGTATCTGTAATTATTGATATGTAAGACAACACCAAAGATCACAACCTTAGCGGCGTAAAGGACTTTGGGGAAATGATCTTGAGATTTATGGTTTTGTTTGGGCTGGATGGGGAAGCAAGTAAAACAGAGGAAGTGGGAGAGATTTGGAGGAAGTGGAAAAAGAGGACCTGTATCAAAGGCAAAGAGGACAAGCTTGAAATTAGCATGCAATGTGAGGCATGTTGTTGTGGTCAAAATGAGAAGTGAAGAGGATAGAAACAGAGGAAGAACAAATAACAAAGCACATAAGGGGAGAACAGAGAGTAGTCGAAAGACACCGGGTTTGATTTTGGGTGATACGTAGTAACAGTAAGATACTGAGACTATTGTTGAAACACAAATTTGGAAGAAGCAAGTGAGCTCTTCTTCCAACTCCCCCATATCTTTTTCTTTTGAGTTTTAGACCTTTTTTTGTGATCACCGAGCTAGGTATTTAACTTGGTTATTGCGTGTATAATAAGTTTCCATAGTGTTCACCAACTATATTGAACCTTGTTGTGGGAATGCTATATATATTAATTTTAAATATGTTTCTAATGTGAGATCTAATAATAAGCGTTCATTTACTCTTTAGCCGTAATTATTATAACTTCTTGAGAGCCAAATGACATATTAAACTTATTCAATTTTTACTCAACTCCCTAAGCTGATAGCACATAGCACAAACGGGATCAATAAGAAAATGCCAGCTTTGATTCTAATTGATGAATAGAAACAGTAAGATACTGAGAGCATAGCTGAAACCCACATTATGATGAATCTCTTTTCTTCCTCCATCTCTCAGATCTTCTTTTAATTGTAATGCATTTCTAATATTTTTTTTCCAGTCTCCAATCTAGGTTTAACCTTGGTTGTTGCGTGTATAATAAGTAACCGAGAAACAGTTGACCAAACATAAAATTAGGATTGTGTGGTTTATTACAGATGCAAAAAATGGCATTGAGCAGATTCGGGCAGCAAAGCGGCCTGTGCGACGACTTTGTTCCAATTCGATTTTATCTTGTAAACACACATTTTGAGTAATCTTAACTAAATATCAACCAAGTTTTTTTAGATGTGCTAGTAATCCAATAGTTTCGTGTTGAGGAAGTTAAAGAAAGCTATGGGTGATTAAAATAAGTCTTATAGAGACGTTTGAGTCTTTGACTGTGGGTAGAGAAGGGGCAGAAGAAGGTCCTTGATTTATGTACACATGATAAAGTCTATTGTTTCACTTTGTTAAAATAGTTAGTTTCCACCTGATTCACATCATGATGTTTGAAAACAGCGTGTCTATACTTAAATAACCGAAGAAATCTTAGAGAAACTGAGAAACAAAGGTTTCACATGGGCTCTCCTATTAACAAGGTTCACAATATTGACAATTAATGGTATTCCAGTGAAAATTATCTTAATTGAAAGTTTTTTTCTTGACGGAAGTAATATAAGGACTCTCTTGATGAAGAAGTCATCGAAGGGTTGTTAAGGAAGTAAACCGAACATGGGGAAAAACATAACAATTACGCTCTTGAATGGAAGCATCTGAAGAACATGCCAATTTCAATCTTAATTATAAGGGTTTCTTGATAAGTATACTAAAAGGGCATGAGAAGCAATAGAAAGCAATAAATCTGGTTATATGGTTACGTTACCAGCGAGTAATCTGATTCACACTTCACATTGAAGATTTGAAGAATATGTTGTTGTTCTATAACCCAGGCGAGTCTATGAAGATAAAAGATTCCTGCTCAAGGTCAATGGTAAAAGATAGTATTCGTCTACAAAAAAGAAGGATCACATTAATGATAGCCAGCGTACTCTAACTTATTTGGACGGTTTCTTTATGAAATAGAATATGAAAAAAGCACCTATATGAACGTTTCAAGTAAGCCTATATCAATAAATTCCCGAAGAAAAAGAAAAATGCTACATCAATCAAAGTCTTACTAGAAGGTTATGTGTGTATGTGTATACACACATGATATACAACCACCCGACCAAGTTCAAAAATCATGAGTTTCGATCTGATGATTTACCCGAACAAATGGGATGATATTCAGATTTAGCATACATACACTACAATGAACTGAATCTTAAAAAAAATCAAGATGTTAAATGAGACAAACCCTCGTTAAAATGCATACATACATTTTATAATCTCTCATTGCCGACTTTGTTTTTATGGTCATGTAAATGTTGTAGAAAAGTGAATATATGATGCCATGAACATGTCAGTCATTTGGTATATTCATTCTAGGGGTGGGCAGTTCGGTTTAGTTTCGGGTTCGGTTTGGGTTCGGTTTGGTTTGGTTTGGTTAATTTGGGTTTTATAAAACTCAATCCAATTAAAACCAAAGTTGTTTTGGTTTGGGTTTGGTTTGGGTTTAGTTCGGTTCGGTTTAGTTCGGTTTGATTTAGATTTAGTTCGGTTTGGTTTTGATAGTTTGGTTTACTTTATTATGGTTTAGTTTGGTTTGTTATAGTTCGGGTTGGTTATAAAACCTATTATATTACATATTGTAATCAAATTAGCGTAACAAAGACTTGTAAGAATTCCAAAACCTATTAACTAAAAGACTATCTGCATCTACCTTTTTGTTTTTATTGATCCTATAATATTGCATAATTTTACCTTTAAACAATGGAAATTGGAGAAGATGAACGAGACGAGACAGCTACGATTTCGATGTTTATATTTTTTAGGTTTTGTTTTTAGTATAATCTTTAAGTATTATGATTAGAGAATATGTATAATAGTATTATTTGAATCATATTTGGAAAACGCTGTAAACAAAAGAATCATATTTGGAATATTTTTAAAATATATGGAAGTTACGAAAAATTAAAACAAAACTTTAACTAAAATTTATAATATGTTAATAAACATATATATATATACTGGGTTATCGGTTTGGTTCAGTTTGGTTCGGTTTAAACCCAAACCAAACCAAACCATTCGGGTTGAGTAAAACATGAACCAATTGGGTTATGTAAAGAACACAGTTTGGTTTGGATTGGTTTAACTTCGGTTGGATCGGTTTGGTTCAGTTCGGTTTGGGTTTTTTGCCCACCCCTAATTCATTCCACATCATTTGATAGTCATGAACATGTAAGTCATTTGTCGCATATAACATATATATATACATATGTATAATATATATTAAAAGAATATAAAAAGATACTAATTTTACAACACATTTGATACCATTTTTCCAATTTACATTTAAATGATACCTTAAGTATGATGAAAAAGTTTAAACTAACCTACGTATATCTCTATAATTTTATTTGAGAAGTCAGTTTCCTACGCACTCACGTTAACTCTCACAGTGGTTGATTACGATGATACCCTTAATGAATTAAAATGTTATATTTTAAACAATATTATTGATTTTTGTTTAAATTACTTTTAATATTTTCCAAATAAAATATATAATCAAAAGGAAATATTATAAAGTTTATAAAGGGAATTTAAAATGAAAATATATGTATAAATAATATGATTTCATTAAAAGAAAGTTCACAAAATAGTAATATTCTATTTTAAATAACATAAAATATACTAATATAATTTCTTTATATTTATATTTTCACAGATAATCTTGATATTAGAAAAGAAATATTATTTATTTTAAAACATAATTTTAAACAGTACAACAATATATATTTTCACAGAATGAAATATTTTTAATATATTTATCTATTTTTTAGATAATTACATAAAATAATTAAGTAACATAAACTGATATATGTTTTATTGACTAAAATATTTTATAATTAGTATTATTGAAATGTTATTTGTATTTTCTTATATTTATTTGACCATAATATCTTTCAATTACAGCAAAACTATCTATAATTTTTTTTCTTATATAATAATATTTCTCAAATACAATCACAATTTTTTACTGCTTATTTTTAAGAGATGTTGAAAAACGAAAAATTAATTTTAACAATAAACATTTTTTCATGAAATAACAAAATATTTTAAAATGACACTATACACTTTAATGAGGTAGATATATTATATTTTGCATTATTAAAATTATATGTTTTCTTAATATTAAATTTACTTTTAAATTTTATGTTTTTATGTTTGTGGAAGTTAATGTAACCATAAACAAAAGGCATAAAATCATTTATAATTTATAAAAATATTTTAGTTATTGTAAATATTGATATGTGTTCATGAGCTTCCAAAACATATCAATTACTTATTATGTAACTTTCTATAAATCAGCGTTTTATTTTCTAATTTCTTTTTTTTTCTAAATCAACATTTAATTTGATATATATATATATATATATATATATATATATATATATATATATATATATATGAAAGTACATGCACATTTAAGCGATAAATAAAATTAATTTGACTTGACTTAATTATAATAAAATAATTATACCTCAGTTTGAATTTGAAAGAATATATGTAATTTAAGATACTCACAACATGAATGACTCGACTAATTCAATTTATATCTAAAATCATTTAACTATAATAAAAAATATAATTTTATAATAATAATAATAATAATAATTTATTTTATAAATATAAATTATAAGATGATTCAAAACACCATAACACATGAAAATAAAATATTAACCAACTGTTTTAATTTAGTTCTTTTGTAAAATTTATATATATGCATGAGATTGCAGACTATTATCGTTATATTAATTTACGTAATTTGGAACCAAACACTTTAGTTTATTTTTTTATTTCATTCTAAGCACAATATATCTTAAGTTATAGATAATCTTCCTAAAATATATTTACATATCTAAGACAAAAACCAACCTAATGCAAATAAGAAAATTAATCAAAATTTTCATATATTTTGAATTAAAATTTTTATAATTGAATTCAGAGCAATAGATGCAACCTAATATATCCAAATGATAACTAAACCGATTGTAAAAACAACAAAACCGACTAGATATAACATATCTAAAATTATATGTCTAATTAAAGTAATATATAAATTATGCATAAAACTATAAATTAATTTAAAATTAAAAGTAAATAACAATCAATTATTATAATATATATATTTATTTTATAAATATTTATACCCGTGCATGAGCACGAGAAAATCACCTAGTGTAAGAGTATTTGGAAAACATATATATACTTTATGAATATGTTGTAATAGAAGCGAATATCAACTCATTAATTTCAATAATATATCATACTGGAATGACAATATCAACTCATTAATTTCAATAATATATCAAACCGGAATGACAAAATTTTAAAAATCAAGATGTTAAATATGACAAACCCTCGTTAAACCAAAACCAAAATGTAACAGATAGATAAAAAATCTGCATAACCGTTGACGGTAAATGTGCACTGAAAGTAAAGATCACATAAGAAACAAACAACAAAAGGGTTTCATTGGCGAATGGGACAGGAAATCTATCTAGTACATCCCCATTACATATACCGTTTGGAGCTTAATGAAATCTAGGAGTAAAAGGGATTCATTGGCGAATCTATCCATCATACCTCTCTGTTTAAACAGAGGAAAAAACAGCCAGCCACTGGTCACAACCATAAACCCTACAGTGAGCAGCCGTGACACCACCGGTTTCACCACCCACCCCCGTGCACGAGCCATCTTCTTCACTGCCCGTTCGGCCACCAAGCAAACTCCATGAAACACAAAGAACCAAGTGACCTGCCCTGTAGGCGCCTCACGGTTTACATGGAAGAAGAGAAGCTCGTGAGACAGACCGGAGACAAAGAACGTTGCTAAAACACCAATGATCACAGACCACTTAGAGTATTTGCAGAGCCGTCTCACGGGATCATAGACAATCCATCGGAGAATAGAAGAGACCGTGAGATTCCACCGGCCACTCCAGAAGTCTTGAAGAGATGTGGCTAAGTATGGTTCATTGAACAGTGGCTCAAGTTTGCACCCAAAACTTACAGTGACCACTACGTTGAGGAGCGTTAGGGGCACGTCCTGAGATAGGTATTGATGCAAAGGATAGAGAAACAGTAGCATAGACGAAGGCAGATAGTGTCTGTAATTATAGATATGTAAGACAACACCAAAGATCACAAATTTAACGGCATAAAGGACTTTGGAAAAACGATACTGAGATTTATGGTTTTGTTTGCGATGGATGGGGAAGCAAGTAAAACAGATGAACTGGGGAAGATTTGAGGGAAATGGAAAAAGAGGACCTGTATCAAAGGCAAAGAGGATAAGCTTAAAATTAGCATGCAATGTGAGGAAACTCGATGCGATGAAAGTGCCATGTGCAGAGGATAGAAACAGAGGAAAAACAGAGAAGAAAACACATATGGGGAGAACAGAGAGTAATCTAAAGATACCGGGTTTGATTTTGGGTGATGCGTAGTAACAGTAACATATTGAGATTATTGTTGAAACACAAATTTTGATGAAACAATTGAGCTCTTCTTCCATCTCCCTCATATTTGTTTCTTTTGCGTTTTGGATTTTTTTTTTGTAATCACCTGGCTAGGTTTTAACTTGGTTAATGCGTGTTTGATAAGTAACCGGGGTGAGTTAATTGTGCTAACAAGCATTGTAAACAGTGCAAAGAAATTTGGAAAAAACAAAGAAACTAGGATTGTTCTATGTTAGGCTCTCTGTTGTACGCAATTTAAGTGGATGTCTTCATCTTGCTTTTTCCGTTGGCTTTTGAGTCTGCCGGTTCTAGTTCGATAAATTTCCATCCATTGATTAGGCCCTATGTCAGATGATTGAGCATTCTAAAAACCTATCAGTAATTTTAATTTATTCACCTTAATTTGTACTTTCTTACATCTTTCTCTTATACCATTTGTTGGCTTTTCAAAAGTTTGTTCAACTCTATACATTAAAATCATAGTCTATTTGTACAGAACTGATAAAATATTTATGGATTTGTTTTTAAACACTATAAAGTTGGAAATAATACTAATGAACAATGTGGAAATTTATTGAGATCCCAACATTTTTTATAATTCTCCACCTATATTTCAATATCTGAGCTACATATTTTAACTTTGTTTTAGCGTGTGATGACTTACTTGAATTAATGATCAAAATGAGAATATTTGACTAAATAGGGCATGTGATCCTAGTTACACGATGGATTGGAAGAAGATTCGGACAAGTAACCTGCTTTTAATCGACGTTTTGTATTCGAGGCTGGTTCTCATGTGCCTCATTCTTAAGAAATTTAAATCCTATACAACAATATCTTTCGTAAGTTCCAAGCGAATTAATCAGTTCATGAGGGTTGCCAAATTATCTGGTATTAGGTTCGGTAAAATGGTAAAAATACGAATTTTTGGTGTAACTAAGTGGCTAAAAACGTAATTCCAAGTCTGAAATCCAAAGAAGTGTGTATTTAGTTGCTGTTAAGCTAATGGTCCAACCATTCTCATCTTTTTGCATGAAGCATTTCTGTAGTTAAAACTCAAAACTACAAAAAAAGAAAGAATAATGTCCTCATGTATGTCAAAATTCGATAGTTCCTCATTTTTCCATGTTTAAAAGGTATATATACTTTTTTTTTTCTTTGTAAACTGGCATAAAGGTTATACTTAACAAAAATATATAACCAGTTCAAAAAATACATATTGTGTGTTTACTTATCAAACCAAAAATCAATACCAGTAATGTTTAAACATTTATTTATAATTCCACGCAATAAAATGATTATTACTGAAGATGCAGTAGAACTACATTTTGAAACTTAATCTCACGTTTCCCTGGCATCCCTGCTCATGTACACCAAGAAAAAGAACACTTGCGCTTGAAGAAATCTATGAACAACAAGGCTTCGCGGGCACGTCTCTCCATCACGTTGCTTCGTTTTAACTGAGGGAAAAACAGCCAACCACTGCTCATACACACGAAACCCACCGTGATCAACCGAGAAACAAGCGGTCTCTCTGGCCACCTCCCCACAAAAGTCTTCTTCTTCACCAACACTTCAACCACCGTGCAAACTCCATGTAACACAAAGAACCAAGTAACCTCTCCCGTAGGCGGCTCATGGGTCAAGTAGAGGAAGAGCACCTCATGAGCCACACCGGATACTACGAATGTTGCTAAGACACCGATTATCGTAGCCCACTCCGAGTTTAAAAAGTGTGTACAGATCCGCCTCACAGGGGAAAATACGCTTGACCGGAGAATGGCCGTGACCATGAGATTCCACCGCCGACCCCAAAAGTCTTGAAGAGATGTGGCTAAGTATGGTTCATTGAACTGTGGCTCAAGGTCGCAACCAAGAATTATGGTGAGAACAAATTTGAGTGGGACTAACAGAACCTCAAGCTCTAGGTATACATGGAGAGGGTAGACACCTAAAAGTAGAAACGAAGGGAGATATTGCATGTAATCATACACATGTAATACCACAACAAAGATTGCAACTTTAACCGCAAAAAAACATGCAGGGAAATGGTTTTGAGATTTATGGTTACGTTTAAGCGTTATGGGGAAGCAAGTTAAGCAGATAAATGGGAGAAGGTGACGGGAAACTGGGTAAAGAGGGCCTTGATCGAAGGAGAATTGTATGAGCTTTACACTTGCAACTGAGAGGAAAAACGATGTGTATGAACAGAAAATCACAGAGGAGAAAAATAGAGGAAGTACATTGAGGATAGCACACACTGGAAGAACAAAGAGTAACATAAGAACACCAGCTTTGATTTTAGTCGATAAGAAGTAGCAGTATGATACTGAGATTATTACTAAAGCCCATACTTTGATGAAGTTCTTGAGTTCTTCCTCCATGTCCTAGATCCCTTCTCTTTGTTTTTGTGTTGCTGATTTTATGAAGTCACCAATGTTTTATATCTTGGCTGTTACTTGGATAATATGCAATTGGGATTAAAATTAAGGCATGTCGTTTTACAGGTAGATAATGGAAGAAAATTCGGAGAACCAGGTCCAACTAGCTTTTGCTTCGACATTAATCCAAGTTCAATTTGGCCTTGTAATGCACATCTTATAAGTTTTAAGTAACATTAAGGTAGCTTTTGTATGAGATTTCAAATTGTGTTTATGTGATAAAAAAACCTAACTCGTTTGAGAACTATACTCATGAGAATTTGAAATACCACATGTTTTTCATCTATGATTTATTTTGAATCTTACACTAAAATTTAATTATATAACATTAAATATTAATAATTCTTTTGTTTGAGATACTCTTTGAAACTTTTACCATTAAAAGTGCTCTTAGAATATTATATTTTACACAGAGTGATCCGATCAGCATTGAACTGGGATGTTAATAAGAGCGTTGTTGGGTAATCTAGTATTACACAACGTTTTACAACTTTCAGAATAAAACCAATTGAGACAATTGAACCAGTTAGTGTTAACCAAACCCATATCCGAAACTGCGGAGTTGAATAAAAAATGAGAAATAAACAACATATACAGTCTGACCATGAACAACTAGGGTCGAAGAAGTCCAAGCCACTGGCTCATGGTGGAGAATAATTGCCGAACCACAGTAGACTTAATCCAACAGCAACTAAACATGTTGAATGAAATCTTTGAAGTCTTTTGGTAATCAAGCAGAAACCAGTTCCTACAATTGCCTCTTTCTTGTACTTGCTTCGTACTTGCCGGCCAATGAGTCAAAGAGAATCGCGGCGGCAACTCCACCTGCGAGATCGATCGTGTAGTGTCCTCTCGTCGCTAGCAGCCTGATCGATTGTAATACATTGAGGATGTCAAAAACCATCGCAAGTCTCAACCTCTGCATTCTCCTCATGTCCAAAGATGCGATGGTCGTGCCTGCCACGTGACCCGAGAAGAAATAGAAGAACGAGAGGTTTCCTAGCGGGAAATCGATTGCTGATCCTAGATACTCCTGTAAACAAGATTGAAAACAATATACAAGATTATATATCTCTCAATAGAGGAGCTAATCAACATTAGTTAATCAATTGTTTTGGCATGTGCTAATCACTAGTATACCTAGACGAGATACACAGAAACCGTATAGTGTTTGGCTTGTAATCAGTTGTGCCCCTAGGTCCAGTCAGTCAACTCATTGAATTTTATTTTGAAAGATGAAAAAAGTCGAGTAACATGAAACAAAATAGTTCTAGTTATATGATGCCTAAGAACTACAATCATTATTTGTGATGATTATATTTAGCCTAAACGCCTCAAGTTAAATCAGTATATACAATCAACAACGCACAGCTCTTGTTTGGTAAAATAACTACGTACAAACCGAACCTCTCAATGATATTATAATCTAGCATGCACTTTTATATTGAGAGTCAGGAATATAGAAATATTTGGGGGATTATAAAACTGCTTTTTGAAGAATGGCCAAGGGAATCAACTGTGCCAACAACGTCCTAGTATCTGAAATCAATTGATCAGTAATTGGACATCTAATTTGATAGAACATCACTAGGTACCTATCAAAAGAATAATTGGTATATGATAATAGATATGTAGATGTGAACCTTTGAAAGAGGGAGCTGAGTACAGTAACCGAGAACGCCGCGACAAGTGAAGAGGAATAAAGCCGTGATGGTGGCTCGTGGCCGTCCTTCTATTAACCATGTCCATGCAATATACGATACTTGCATCACTCCTAACACCTGCATGTCCCCATCCACCGATAGAAATAAATTTATCAGTAAATAAAGCACATACAATGTTCTCTTTTTGAACAAAGAATCACAATTTTTGTAAAAAAGTGTATCCTAAAACCCTTAATTATTTTCATATTTATAATATTTGTAAATGTTATTAAAATCCAAGGATCATGTTTTATAAAAAGAACTTTGAAAGATGCTAATACTGAGAATATTATAGACTTGTTTCCGTTCCTGGTTGCAAGTGATATTTCAAATGAATTTAGTAGCAAATCACTAGTATCCCTAAATGCACTGAAAATCATGAAAAAATTACCAAACTCAAATCAGTCAAGATATGTGGTTGGATACATCTATCTTATTAAAGTAGAAGTACCTTTTGGTTTTGTTTGGCAACATGAATTGCAGAGTTAAAAAAAAAATATTGTTTGGACACAAAGATAACATCTAACTTGGGCTTATATAATTGGGTCATATTATTTGATTTGCTATTATGACCCATTTTGGTAACTTAATTATTTATTAGGTCATTGTAATTATTGGTTGTTTTGTTATAACTATTGGTATTTATAGTTTATATATAATACATAGGTAAATATATAATTCTATAAAAAAAATTGTTGTTCATGAATACAACAGATATGTAATTATTAATTTAAAAATTACATTTTCTATATTAGGGTTACAATATCAAATAAACAATGCAATATATATATATATACACTAAGGTATTGGTATTTTTCGTGTTACAAATACATTAAATACAATAACAAAAATATGATAACTAATAACGTGAACCATACTTTATACAACCCAATAATTTTTTATTGGGTATAAATTGATAATATTTTTACAAGTTAAAGTAAACACCCGCCCGACTGGGCGGGTCAAGATCTAGTATCTATTATACTTGTATGAGTTAAATGACAAAGGAAACAAAATATTAGGTGATGCGAAAAGATTTTCTTCCAAAATAGATTGAGCAATCATCAGAAATAAGAATAGTTTATGTAATGTGTTTTAAGGACTTCTAATTTATGATAAATTATAAAAATACATCTAACTTATAATATGAAAAAAGAGGTCATGAAATGGCCTTAGGGTTTTAGTTTTTCTTGGCCGCCTATAACAAAACGGAGATAATCATCATTTAGTCTGTGTCTAATATGCTACTATGAAAAATAAATATAGGTAATTTATGGACATAGTACAACACTATATAAGAAATCAGAACTTTCGTTAGAGTTAAAATAAGATGAAATTTGGGAATTGTTAGGAAAATAACACTATTTATGGTATCAAATCACATTTATATTAATTATTTTTTACCAAAAATAATTTATTTTGGTAATTGCACATCCACACATATCATCATCTATCGAATTTACTCAAACCAATTCTTAGGACATACCGAGTTTAGAGCGGCCAAACCGGTGTTCAGATCCGGTGAAGAAGCCAAGAGATGATGGAGAGAGCGAGTGGCCACAAACCCAATATCGAGCGGCGGAGAACTCTCGGAAACCATCTTGATCGAGGACTCCACGCTTACGACGAACAAGAATCCGGCCGCGAACAAACACGGTATCCAATGGTGTCTCAACACGTAGACAACGTCGCGCGCTCTCCACGTCATAAACGACGGCTTGCTTCTCCATCCTCCTTCCTCCGTTCTCATAGAAATGTCCATTTGAGACATTTTATTACTCGTTTTTTTGGTGTCTGAAGAGTTTGAGAGAGAGAGAGAGAGAGAGAGAGAGAGAGAGAGAGAGAAAGAGAAATAATTGAGAAGATTTCTTATATTTTCTAGAACATAATAACGTACAACTTTATTACACAAATGAGCGCTTCGATTTACTACCAAAACTGTGACGATTTGACTTACGTGTAATTATATCAGATCCCCAATCATAGGTGACGATTAGATATGGAAGTTATTACAACAGGGTCTTTGTGGACATTTTGTCCCGACATGCGTTCTTTTATGTTGGTTCTTTCGAACGAACTAAAACATTATTACCCAAAATATAATGTTTGAATATATGCGTACCGTGGTTAAAAAAAAAAAGAAGAATATACGCGTACCAAGAATGTTTTTTTTTTCTGAGGCTGATTCTGATGTCTCTCACTCGTACGTAATAATGATATCAATGGAACAGTGGGATATAATATAATCCATGTAAATATTTTTTACATGGATGAATTAATGGCAGTTCATGATTTGTTATTACTTGATAAATCTCTCCATTGAGCCAACATACTGAGGGAAAGACGACCAAATGCAAGTCACAAACCCAAACCCACCGTGAGCAGCCTTGATACCACCGGATCCACCGGCTACCGCTGCAACAACGTTCTCTTCCTCTTCACCACCACTTCAGCTGCGGTGCAAACTACATGTAACACAAAGAACCAAATTGTCTCCCATGTAGGCATTTCTTGTGAATAGATAGATGAACTTCGAACTCAAAATTAATTAACAATGAATCGATTGATCAGTATCAGTTATATATTACGTAAATTCATTTCAACTTCCGCAACTTCCGATGTGAGATTTGTCAATAATACATCCTCTTGAGATGATGGGTAATTAGTCATTAATCTTGGGATATCATGTATGATACTAATTTTGGGTTGGAACAATTATGAATCAGACTGAACTGTGTAAATAGAATTCTGATACTTGTTAAGTTAAATGTGTTTCTAATTTAAAATCAATTGGTAATAAGTAGGTAGAATCGTTTACGCAAGAATGTTGTTTACAAAAATACGCTATGTGGTTTTACGACTAGACATAGTAAGAAGATTCAGAAAAAAAATAATCTTTTGCTCCATTTCTATGTTTTGTGATTCTATCTTCTTCCGAGGTTGCTTCCTTTGTGCATTTCTCTTGGGCAATTTCATTCAAGTATGGACCATATTTGTATTAATCTGATCTATATATTATTTGAGGAGCTAGCATTGAAAGGAAACTTTGCAGATGTGTCGTTACCACGATACTTTCACAAAAAATATTTGATGTATCGTCACCATAATGCTCCTCACAAAAATAGTTGACGTGTTATCACCATATGGATTCTCACATAACACATTAAATAAAAGAATTCATAAAATTAGTTCCAGTTACCCGTCATAATTTGCTTAAGATGTGTAGTATGTTTTCCAAACAAGGATATAGTTTATAATAAAGAAGCAGTTGATAAATTTGGTTTATTCCTTGGGTATGTCAATAACTTCTACAAGGAGCGAGTTTCTAATTTTTTTGAAAAACGAAAACAAACATCGTAGTAACATTTGATAAAAAAACATATAAAATAATACGGATAACTTATATCTGACGAACTTGAATCCATATTAACAGGACTATCTGTAAAGTTAGAACAAATGACCATTTTATGTTTACTATATTGACATTTTAAATCAATATATATTCGTAACTATCTATCTATTTTTACATTATACAGTATTATTAATTATTTATTACTTATAATATATAGAAATTATGAAAAGTTTATAATAAGAAAGATTAACTTGTGCTTATTAATCATTTGGAAAAGTATGAATACTTTTTCTTCTAATTTTTTTGACATTATAGTATGAAATGAATGGAACATGAAAAATAATTTAAATCATATCTACGTTTCTTCATAATTTTCTGGGCTTGGGTATGTTGATGAATATACAATGTCCTATTTAACAATGTTATTACTAAGAGTAATATAGAAATATATTTAAATACATAATTACATGGTATTTAGCATGCGTAGAAAGTTAAAAGAAATATATTTAAATACAGAAATATATTTAAATACATAATTACTCTCAACAAAAAATGATTGACAGAACTTAAAAGAAATATGATTTGGTATCAATCTAATTGTGACATGTAAAATTTTATATATTAAGATTTATGTTTTTGGTAAGATTTCTTAAATATGGTAATGACTATTTTCTATATACAGATTTATATTTTTGGCAGAGTTTCATAATATAGTAATAACTGATAAATTTTATATCAAAAATATTTTTTCTCTATAAATATTTATTTTGGTAAGATTTTGAAATACTGTATTACCTAATAAATTTTCTATATATATTAAGATAATATATTTATATATATATAAATAATAATTACGAATTTAATTTTTCATCAATTTATGGATCATATATTTATTATTAAAGTAAGTGTAGTGATAATTATATATTTTATCAAATTATATATGTTATTTATATTTAATATATATATTTATTAGAACTAATTTATATATTTAAAATACACATATTTAAAATAAAAGTAACTAAATAAATTATAATATGAATAAAATAACTTTATAAAATTTTAGTTATTATTATTACAATTTAAATAAAATTAAATTAAAAGTTAAAGTAAACTTGAATAAATCAAAGTAGAAAAATTACATTATGGTTTTACTTTTAACTAATAAAATTAAAATATATATATTGAAAATTGAAAAATTTATTTATATAAAATCATTTTTAAATTTTTTATATTTAGGCATGTCGCAAGAAAACTCTTAGTTACATGGTATTTACTATTTAGCATGCGTGGAAAGTTTATATAAATTCCATATTCTATGGAAATTTGTCAAAAATACCACATTCATGTTACACTTTTTCATCTTTACACTAAACATCTTTACCATTAAAAATTTAATAGGTAAAAGACCATTCTATCCCTATCTAATAAACCTTAAATCTCAAACAATCTCAAACATTTGACGACGACGTTGAAGAGTTCCCGACGAGATTTGACGAACGATGATGTTTCCGGCGAGATCTGATGACGCTGACTAGTTTTCCGGCGAGATCTGACGACACAGACGAGTTCTCCGGCGAGATCTGGTGACACAGACGAGTTCTCCGGCGAAGCTGACAGACCCTACAAGCTCCGACGAATGATATGATCTCTCTCCCGTCGGCCGTCGCCTAAGAAACACTAAGGTAAGAGGATAATAAATGGTGATTTTCGTCTCTTTATGTAATTGTAGGTTGGTTTATCAAAATCGGTATATTTCTGGGAAGGAAGATGAAGTTTTTCTCATGAAGTCTTCAAATCTCAAATTTATAAGACTTTATAAATCGGATCCTCTTAAATCTTATTGTTGATATGTTAGCAGCCAAAAGGCATAGAGCTTAGCATATATTTAATTTATGAGAAAGTACTAACCTAAGAGTAAGATTATTCTATGATTACTTCTTTTCTTGGTTGATCTGGTAATGTTGCAGGGAATATACAAAGGTTCGCTGTGAGTTTTTGGATTTAAAGGATGCTGTGGAGAATATGTGTGGTGATATATATATCAAATACCTTATTTTCTCGAGGTAATACAACGCTACTATTTGTAGTTTGACTAGGAAAGTTTAGTATGTGCAGTATATGAGGTGGAAAGTTGGCGTTTTGGTAGTGTAACGTTCTGTTTGGTACTTTACGAGATTCATTTTTTTTTATGTTTTGTTTTGTGTATAATATCTAAAGAAGCAGTGGAGATGGATCATGAGTTTGTTGAGTTATGAAAGCATGTTTTTGCGATGTAATAATTACATATTTATAACGCTTTATAAAAGTTGCATAGTTGGCTTCTTAATACATTCTTCTCTCTCATCTTCTTCAGACATCTCTTAATTAGGATGTTGTCGCGTCCAATGACTCAGACCATACTTGTAGATGGAGCTCTTAGGGAGGGCGAGCCGCTGATTCCACTTCCTTCATTTGAGATCTTAGTTCTTCTCACATTCCCTTCTCCATCCACAAGAGTTAAGGTAAGTAGTAGTATTTATAAAACTAAACCTTGAAACGATTTTGTTTGATTCTGATCTCAAGCATGGTCTCTGTACAGTCTACAAAGAGGGTTGAGGCAATATATCCCTTGTTGAAGGATGTGGCTCTTTCACCAGATATGTCTTTTTGTGTTGATTGTCTTTTTGAGGTACTTTAGAAAAATTAACTTGTAAGCCTCATAAATCGGTTTGTAAACGTTTATAAATCATTTTTGAGTTCTTTATACTCATTCTGCCTAGCATTCCTCACAAGACTTCTCGAGTTCACACATTTATATGTTTTTATACACATGTGCGATCAACTCTTGTTTAAAAATTTATTTATAAAGACTTATAAATCGGTGAGTGGTACTTTTAACAATAGCCTGAAATCCATATTTATAAAAAATTATAATTCTGTAAAAATTAAGTTTTCACTATCCGAAAATCTTATATCTTAACAAGAATTATTCAAATAACAAGTCCAAATAAGCCTTATTTTCTTTTTGGATAATAGAATGAAGAAAATCATAAAATTACTTGAACTCTTGTTTAAAAGCGTTTTTATAATGACTTATAAATCTTTGAGTTGTACTTTTGATAGTATCCTGAAATCCAGATTCATATTTTATATAGGTAAAAAAAAATCTGAACAAATTTAATTTTTAGTAAATAACTGTATGATTAATGCTGTAGAGAGAAACTCACACACACTTTAAGACTGAATTGAACAACATTTAAAGAGTTGACAAAGTCAGTTGTTTAGAACATATTCATATAAGTTGTTTTTATAAATGTTTTATAAACTCTTATAAATTATTTACATACCTTTATAAATCCTAGAACATTATTTTATTAACTCTTACAACTTGTTTAATAAGTATTTCTAAATGATCATAGACTTATAATTGATTTAAGATCTCCAATTGATTTCTAAATTATACCTCTATAAACCTTATATATTATATACATACCCCTTATAAATGATTTATAAAATTTTATAATTTTTATAATAAACATTTATAAATAGTTTATATAGTTTATACATTGTTTTATAAGCCTTTATAGATGGTTTATAGACTCTTACAAATAATTTGTAAACCTTTATAAAATGTTTATAAAATTTATAAATTGTTTTTAATAAAATTTTATAAATGATTTATAATCTTTTAATAATTATTTATATATCCTTTTAAAGATTATTTTACAAACTCTTACAAATTGTTTTTATAAGTCTTTATAAATTGTTATAACCTTTTAAAAATGATTTAAGAGGCTTTCTAAGTGATTCATAAACCAATAAACCTTGTAAATTGTATGCATATCCCTGATACATTGTTTATAAACTTTCATAACGTTTTTATAAACAGTTATAAATTGTTTATAGACTTTATTAATTGTTTTATAAGCCTTTATAAATGGATTAGACTTTTACAAATAATTTATAAACCTTTATAAATAGATTATAAACCTTACAAATTGTTTTATAAACGTTTATAAATGCTTTATAATGTCTTATTTGCTCTTTATCTTTCCTTTGGTCTTCATTTTTATTTTCTTTCATGTGTTATTGACTTATATCATATGTTGCAAAAAAATAAATTCACAAATCCTTGTTCCCATTCGCTTTTTTCATTTTATATCCTTGTTGACATGTCAAAATCCATGTCATCAAGATCAGGATGTGTTGGGGTCATAAAATGTTTGTATTTTTCAGGAAATCTAAACACTGTATTAACCACAAGATGTAACAAAGAAAAAACAACGTTTTATAAATCTCTATAAATCTCTAATTTATAAATTTATAAATTTATAAACCCTTATAAAACTACATTTACAATCTTTTATAAAACAATTCACATTATTGGCCAAGACACCGATTGGATAATCACTTTTGGATTGCCTAGCGTCAAATTATTCACTGACTAAAACTTTATTAACTTCAAATATAAATATTACAAAGATGCATGAAAAAGCCCATACTTAATTACATAAGGCCCAACGATGGGCAAAACCTAAAGAGGAAGAAAAGCCAACACCGGATCCATCACCGAATACGTGTGCGAAGGCTAAGGCCAGAGAAGACACGTGACTACACGTAGATTATCATCCTTCCTCCATTGGCAAAGAAGAACGCCGAAAAAAACAAGATTATCACCTTTTTAATCTTTTTTAATCCCTTATAAAACTATTATTATGATTTTATATACTCTTATAAATGATTTTATGAGGATTTCTAAACTCTTATAGATATATCTATAAACCCTTATAAAATATATTTATAAAACTTTAGAAAAGATTTATAAACCTTTGTAAATAGATTCATAAACTCTTATAAATAATTTGATAAAATTATAATTTACAAACATTTATAATAGAATTATAGACACTTATATTAGCTTTATAAATATTTACTTCTAAAGTTTATTATAGACTGATTTTATAAAGATTTATAAACTCTTATAAAAGATTTATAAACTCTTATAAATAATTTTAAATAAATCTTATAAATGATTTATAGACCCTTATAAGAAGTTTCTATATTTTCATATAAATGTTTTAAAGACTTTATAAATGAATTACCTTTCTAAATATTTATAAATGATTTTATAAAACCTTATAAATATTTGGTATATTCTTATAAGTGATTTTATAAAGGTTTATAAATCATTTATAGGAATATATAAACTATTGATAAAGGTTTATAAATAATTTATAAATCTTTAAAATGATATATAAACATTTATAAATTATTTATAATCCTTATAAAGTCTTATAGACTGGTTTTATAAATTCTTACAAATGAATTATACTTTAATAATTTTTTTAGAAAGCCTTATAGACGAATTTTATAAACTCTTATAAAGTCTTATTAATTGTTTTATAAACCATTACAAATAATCTTTTATTTCATATAAATAATTTACAAAAATTTATAAGAAAATTATAGACACTTTTTGTCAACATTTTCATTAGCCTCATGGGCTTAAAAGGAGATTGTTGCTACATGAACATACACAAAATAATAATAAAAATAAACACGTGTAACTTCTAAACGAGATTGTTGCTACGTGGCGAGTCTTGTGCACTCACAGGTTGCATCTGATTTCACCTCTTTGACCAAATAGATTTATAAACCTTGTAAATTAATTTATAAACACTTATAAATAAATGTATAAACTCTTATAAATATTTTATAAGTTCTTGTAAATAGTTTTATAAACCCTTTTAAATAGTTTTATAAACCTCTATAAATAGTTATATAAATCTTCATAAATGATTTATAAATGTTTATAAATTATTTATAATCCTTATAAAGCCTTGTAGAAAACTAAGTTCAAGTTTGTTATACATATCCTTATATACTGTTTTATAAATTCTTATAAATGAATTATACTTAATAAGAAATTAAAAAGCCTTATAAATTGTTTTAATAACTAATTATGAATATATTTTTAAACTTCCACATCTGATTTATCAACTCGAATAAACTCATCATAAACTCATCAATAGAAACGAAAAATCTCTTATAAACCCTTAAAAGATGATTCAAATATTTACGAGATGATTTATAAATTTTATAATTACACATACATTCATGATGCTTTTGGTAATAAAATGATTTTGTAAATCTCTATAAATAATTTAATAAACTCTTATAAATTATTTTATAGACCTTTATAAACTATTATTAATGAATTTATATACTCTTATAAATAATTATATAAGGGTTTATAAACTAATTTATTGAGGTTTATTTTTAATTTATGAAATATTTATTAAAATATTTAGTAAAATAACACATTATATCCAGATTTCAAGGAAATAAACATGTCGTTATCATGTTCTCGTTGTGTTTTGGTGTCTAAATTATGAGGGTAAGTAAGGAGTCCATATCAAATGATTATAGACAAAGATATTGTTTATAAAGTCATGAACAAACAAAATGTTTACATATCCTTTATAAAAAGTTTATAGATTCTTTATAAATAATTTATAAACCCTTATAAAATTTAAATATTTTTTTATAAACCTTTATAAAATGATTTATAAACTCTTATTTATTCACATCCTTATAAATTATTTTACATACTCTTATAAATTGTTTTATAAGCATTTATAAATAGTTATATATTCTTATAAATAATATAGACCTTATAATTGGTTTATACACCTATATAAACCCTTATTAATAGTATACATATCCCTTATAAATTATTTATAAACTTTCATAACTTTCTTATACACATTTATAAATGGTTTATAGATTTTATAACTTGTTTTATATGCTTTTATAAATAGTTTATAGACTCATACACATAATTTTACATACCTTTATAAATTTTTTTATAATCCTTTATAATGGTGTATAAACTTGTTAAATTCTTTTTATAAACCATTATAAATTATTATACAAACCATTATTAATTGTTTTATAACCCTTTCTAAATGGTTATGAACTCTTTTAGTTGATTTCTAAACCTATACAACTTTTATAACAAGCTGCTGTTCATACAGCTTCCCTACAGCGTATCTTGCAACTAGACCTCCTAACGAATGAGCCACAAATGAGATCTTCTTTAACCCACCCCCTCTGTTCTTAACAACAGAAAAAACCTGCAGAAAATATATTTCAAAACATAGATATCAACATCAATCACCAAGAAAATGAGCTTACTTAAGTTGCAGAGAAGAGAAACACACCTCATTAGCTAGCCTTTCACCCATCATATCCACACCATCAAACGTCAAAGTAGAACTATTACTCTCACTACCTGTACCAAATTTTATTCAAAGTCAACAACTTTCGTCATCATATGTTCATCCCTAATAGGTTACAGAACACTCACGGTGCACGAACACTTTCTCTGGGAACTTCTTCACGAACTGCTCCGCCGAATACATCCAATCCGCCAAACTAAATCATGATCCAAGCAGAAAACGAGCGAAGTCTATAAACCCCCTCTGCTTCCCCGGCGACCTCCCGTTCGTCATCGGAGACGCCGCCGCCCCAAACCTCCTCTGCTTTGCCGGGATACACTGATCAAAATCCAAAGGCGCGGACTTTAACACAAAAGGAGATGGAACGTCGCTGTTTTGACTCCAAGACCCCCTCCTCGGTCTCTAACCAGGCTCCTCCTTCCCAGCCTTCCCTCTCGTTCCGATCTTGGGAGTTCCGAGCAGAGGATGCCGATGGATGCAGAGGATCCAGAAAGACGGTGGATCTCCGGTGAATCAAAGGCAGAGAGGAAGAAGAAAAGATCGAGAGAGAGAGTGAAGAAGAGAAGAGATCACGAGAGAGAGAGATAAGGTTAGGGATAATATGGTCTTTTGGTCATTAATGAAAAGTGTATTTATGAAAATGTCCCTATACTAGTGGTATAGTTGAAA
Organism: Brassica nigra; assembly: GCA_016432835.1. NCBI lineage: Eukaryota > Viridiplantae > Streptophyta > Magnoliopsida > Brassicales > Brassicaceae > Brassica > Brassica nigra. The sequence continues at coordinate 19,129,514 of CM028242.1, forward strand.
TGTGGTACCAAAGAAAGTGTAGAAGTAAAATTTTCCCATATTTCATTCTTGCCGGTTATAAGTATATAAAATATTAAATACCTTGCGGACAAATACTGAATATTTTTATGGATAACATATGGTGTATTAGTATGTGTCATTGGAAAGTAATTTAATTACAAATATTGAATCTTGAATACATGATTATCGTTATTGGAAACCTTGGGAGTATTTAAAATGCACCTAATACGTAACAGGATACAATATAACAATTAAATTTCAAAAGCATTCCCTCTTTTGTTTATAATGCTTGCTATTAACACTGTTTGAGCTGAAGTCATTTAAATCGACAGAAAATATTAGGACGAGGATAATCTGACTTTGGAAGCCTTATTCGCCAGTCGATGGGCTCACCATTGAAATGGCCTTCATCGATGCTAACGTGAGTTTTTATTAATACATCATCATACATGTTCAGTATACAATACAATACACGTTTGAAATGGTCTTCACTTGTCGTGAAAGTGTCCTGAGTCCAAAATGGTCTCTTATCTTTGTTTAGAAAGGGTTCTTCTCAACATTTGAATTTTGATATTTTATGATAAATCTTTTTATTTATCATAAACCATGGATATATATATATATATATATATATATATATATCCTTATGTGTTACGTACAATTTTATGTAAAAACGGGTATAGACCCTAGATGTTTTCTTAACTAGAATTCAGATTCTAAAATCATATCTCGATAAGATGAGTAGTAGCCAGTAGGATAAGATTGTAAAAGGATGCTCTGCATAATATTTTTGAGGTCATATAAATTAACTCTAAATAATCATCTACCAAGGTCGTTTGTACGTAGGATAACGCTTAGCTTAAGTCTTAAGTTATATTCAGAAACTCCATAAACGAAAGACTTATTTTTGGATTTACCCCCTAGGGTGAACCTCTAGATTTACCAACCAATAGGATAGTGTTATTTCATATTTGATATCTTTTAAAAAGGAAAACAAAATCTTGTTAAGTTATATTATTTTTTAAAATAAAAATACAAAAAATAATATTTATAAAAACGAAAAATATTTTTGTAACATTATATTATGTTTTAAAATAAAAGATAAATATAAATAAATAAAGTAATAATTGCAAAATATTTTTGATTTAATGTTTAATATTTAATTTTTGATTTAATGTTTAATATTTATCCAAAGGGTTTAGGGTTTAGGGTTTAGTGTTTTTTTTAAGATTTTTTTTTTGTTTTTTTTGTAAATATTACCATTTTTTATTTATTTTTTTGTATTTTTATTTTACGGTTTACCCAAGGGTTTAGGATTTAGGATTAGAGTTTAAGGTTTACTGTTTATGATTTACCCAAGGGTTTAGGGTTTAGGATTAGAGTTTAGGGTTTAGTGTTTTAGTGTTAAAAATTTAGTGTTTATGATTATCCAAAGGTTTAGGGTTTAGGATTAGATTTTAAGGCTTAGTGTTTATGATTTACCCAAGGGTTTAGGGTTTAGAATTAGAGTTTATGATTTAGTGTTAAAATATTTTTTTTTTAAAGAATTATTTTCGTTTTTATTAATGATTATTATTATTTATTTATTTGTATTTTTATTTTTAAAAACATAATATAATTTAACAAGATTTTGTTTTCTTTTTTAAAAGATATCAAATTTGAAATAACACAATTCTATTGGTTGGTGAACAGGTTCATCCTATGGGGTGAATCCAAGAATAACTCTAAACCAAATATGATCGATAATCCAGAAGCACATAAATCTATAAATCATTATTTAACCATTCATATTAAAAACAGTGACATGTTTAACCAGTTATTATCACCCAAAAGTATAAAACGTGCGCTTAGCGTAGTCAATGGACAACAAGGCTTCGTTAGCGAGTCTCTCCAGCATGTTGCTTCTTGCAAGAGTAGGGAAAAGCAGCCAACCACTCGTCACAACCACAAACCCCACTGTAAGTAGCCGCGACAGTACTGGACTCACCCCCCACCGCCGCACAAATGCCGTCCTCTTCACAGCTACCTCGGCGGCAGTGCAAACTCCATGTAACACAAAGAAGAAAGTCACTTCTCCTGTAGGCATCTCAAAGGTTAAAGCGAAGAAGAACACCTCGTGAGCTACACCAGAGGCAACGAACGTTGACAAAAGAGCCAGGAATGTAGCCCAATCAGAGGTCATTAGGCCTCTACAAAACTGCCGCACCGGGAAGAATATGGCCGGCCGAAGGATTGCCGTAACCATAAGGTTCCACCGACGACCCCAGAAGTCTTGAAGAGAGGTGGATAAGTATGGTTCATTGGCCTGCGGCTCTAGATCGCACCCAAGAGTGATAAACACGAAAAATTTGACAAGCATCAAGACAATGTCTAGCTCCAAGTACACGTGGAGAACATAGAGAACCAATAGCACAACCGGAGACATATATTGTTTGTAATCATACATATGTAACACCACAGCGAACATAGCAACTTTAATGGGGAAAAGCCATCTGGGGATTTGATTTTTAGGATTACGGTTTTGTTGAGCCTTGACGGGCAAGCAAGTGAAGCAGATGAACCGGAAGATATTTGAGGGAAGTGGGAAAAGAGAACCTTGATCGAAAGAGAAGAGTACTAGTTTTGCACTAGCGAGACATGAAAGGAAAACAGCTATGCAAATAGAGAGATGAAGATAAGAGAAAAACAGGGGAAGAAGTTGAAAGAAAGCACAAACGGGAAGAACAGAGATTAATCGAAAAACTCCAGCTTTGATTCTGGATGATATGTAGTAACAGTAAGATACAGAGATTACTGCAAGAATCCATACTATGACGAAACCTATGATTTCTCCATCCATCTCAGATCTTTTTTTTTGCGTTGCTGAGTTCTTGCAATCACTGAGGCTTTAACTTAGTGGTTGCGTGTTTAAGAAGTAATTAGAATGAGTAAATAAGAACCGATAAATAATTAGGGCATGTGGTTTTACAGCTAGACAATGGAACAAGATTCGAAAAAACAGAACAGCTTTTGCCCTAGTTCTTCTGAGGTTGCTTCCTTTGTGCATCTCACTTGCGCGATTTCGGTCATTATTTCGTTTCTTTTACTCCAATGGGACACTCCATTGGCACTTAGCGTGAGCGAAAAGTAAATAAAAAACAAGTTGACTTTATAACACTTCTTCAGTTTAAGTATAAACCATACTTAAGCTTAACTATGAGATATTATAAATATTAGAAATGAAATTGATTTCAAAAGGGCTATGATTTGTAGAAAGCTTGCCCTTGACAAAATCAATGAACGACAAGGTTCGTTAGGGAGTCTAATGGACAAGCCACTTCTCAAAAGAGGAGGACAAAACAACTACTCGTCAAAATTACAAATCCTAGGGAATTAACCAATAAGAAAACAAAAAATTTAAGAGGCAAAGTACTCATTTTAAAGTTCGTCTATTGATTATGATAATAAATATATACAACTTTTGAAATCTGTATTTATACTATCTTAAAAGAGTATTTGCAGTGTACACATAAGGAAAATGTCTTAATAGTGTATACCCAATTGACGTTTTTTGATGCATACTGTGTAGTGTAAGATTACAGTTATGTCCTTGTTCGTGTCTCATCATTGTCTACCGGTTACCGGTTTGAGTTATAAAATAACATTATTTGTAAAAGATTTTTTCATCTGCAAGTTGTGGTTTTGCAGTTATCGAAACTTCCCCATTTGCTCATGATCATCTAATTTCTAAATTTATCTCTCCTTCTCCATTTTATAATCACCTATCGTTGTTCCATCTCTCGCACACTCATAAATGAGACATAATTCTGGTTTTTACTCCTTCCACCACATAGAAATCGTACTAGTTTAAGATGGAGCAAATCGGCGGTGCATCCCATCATCCTCCATTCCCGTCTCGGATGTTTGATAGCGGTGAAGAACCAATCGGTGTTAGGGTTACCCCATATCACAAACCGTCGTGTATTCGTAAAATTCTAAACGCCCTCGAGCCAGACGAAGTTCAAGCGATAAGAGAGTCCACATTCGACAAACTCGTTGATATCGCCGATAAACCATCCTTCTCCGGCCGATTTGGGCATTTTCTTCTTTCAAGACAACTGAAGACAAATCACACAATAATTTGATGTTTTGCATGAAAGTAGCTGATGGCCACCATGAAAATAGCTTGCAGAGTAGAAATCCTAAGAAAAAAAAATATGGGGAAGATGATGAAAATTACGATTATGCCACTTATTAAAAAATTAAATAAAAAAGAACCTGATTTGTGCTTAGTCGGTTCGAACCCAGCCACTGTGGATCAATCCAACACCTATTACCACTAGGACATTGAAAATTATTGGTAATAGTTGCGAATAGGCAATCAAAGTACACTAGAAGTAATATTAGCTCGCAGTAACCACTTACGGAATATTATTACCAACGCTGACTCAGTTTATTTAAGATGAAAAAATTTAATATGTTTTATATTGTAACAACTAAACATTTGCTGCTAAAATATGATATTAGATATTAAAATGTTTTTTTCCCTAAAAGATATTAAAATGTTAGCAGATAAAACTTTATGCGCTTTGTTAAACATAATATTAGATTCACCAAAACAATATAAAATACTATAAAATATTGTTAACCAGATACCACAATCAAAGCTCCGCTAAAAATAATAGTAGCTTACGGTAAGAATGGTTAGACGTCTAACATTGACTGAGTATTAAAAATGTTGGCAATCTAACATTAAAATTAGCAAAATACAAGTGATATTAACAAATATTAGATTCACCAAAACAAAATAAAATACTAGAAAATGTTGTTAACCGGATACCACAATCAAAGATCCGCTAAAAATAATATTAGCTTGCGGTAAGAATGGTTAGATGTCCAACATTAACTGAGTATTAAAAATGTTGGCAATCTAACATTAAAACTAGCAAAATCCAAGTGATATTATTCATAACTAACAATATATATATGATATTTGCTACTAATATTGAATAAAATACTGCATTGTACACATATTCAAGATTGATAGCAAGGGGATAAATAAATTTGTTATATGTTATTAATTATGTTAGCCATTAGCAAAGAAACTTAAATATGTTAGCCATTAATTGGGGAGTAATAGGAGATTAATTTTTTAACGTTTGTAGGTATAATTATTAGTGAAATCTTATGAATACAAGAAAACACGCTGGGAGAATTGGTTGATACAAAGTCATGTAACAAATGCATCGAGAAACCTGGGTTCAATTCCACCACCCTAAGTCTTTTTTTTGTTTTTTTCTTTTAGTGAGGGTTAAAATAGTCAATTCGACTTCGTCTTCTTCCACTTAAACCTGCGATTTTTTTGTTGTAACAATGGTGGCTTCTACGATTTCTCAGATCTGTCACCATTTTCCATCACTTTTTCACCTAATCTAGTTAAAACTTGATAAATCTAACAAATACAAACCTGTTTCAACATAAAAAGGAACAAAAATTGGATTTTTTTAGTAGTTTCGATTTATTAACCGAATTGACCCTAAACTCCACGGTGAAGAGTCGCCTAGCGCTTTCACGCCGAGAATCCGTGACTTCTTTTGCTCTGATTTTTCTCTCCATGCAGCCTATTTTGTCAAAAACGATAACCCTTCCATTGGCAATTCCATTTCGTAGCCGCCCTCACGTAGAAGCTGGGGAAATAAACTAGGCTAATCATTACCCATTCGACCAATAAGAAATCAAGCTTTTCTAGCTTCCAAGCTTCTATTACCAGTAGCAATGCATATCCTGATATTATAAAAAGGCTAATTTCGTCATTTCATCTGTCACAGTCACTTTTAAAAACCCGCTATTTTTTGGTATAGGGTATTTTCCTAATTACTACATTCTCCTTGTATTTTCAGCCAATTCACTCATCTTAAAAACATGATATTTCTTTCTTTTTTTTAACATCTTTAGTGGGGGACTTTCAACCTTTCACCAATAAATAAATAGAAAAAAAGCAAGAAAGAGAAAAGAGACGGTTTTTCAGGTGAGAGATTCTGGTTTAAAAATTCAAGTGACAAATAGTAGAATCAAGTGAGAATTAAATAAATTCCAATGTGTATCTCAGAGCACACACAACGGTGGCACCGACGGCTCAATAACCTAGAAATAACTTTTAGAATATATTTTTTTTCCCATCCGAATTAAAAAAAATTAAAAAATTATTGACCAATCGGCCGCCACGTGTAGTGGGACCCGCGAAACAGTAACGGACTTGTGCATGAATCAGTTCTTATTTACGTTATTTATCAACTTGTGGAGGCACAGAAACCTAAACAATAGAATTTTTTAATATTTTTTCTCCTGACAAACATTGCTAAGGATTCTTATGATACTACCGCTGTGTATGCTCTAAACATTGCTAATGTTTTTTGGAAGAAATTTTTAATTTTATCATAAGTTTAATATCAATTTCAAATTTATCTTTAAATGATAATTATTTTAATAATTACCTTGAATTTGTAATTAAAAGATTAAATTAATTTTCTTAAATGATTTATAAATGTTTAGAATAATTTGTAAAACATTTATAAAACGTAATAATACCTCTAAATACTAAATCCTAAACAATAATCATTAAACTCTAAATTCAAATGTTATAATATTTTAATTAAAATTCTTTTTAAAATAGTAGCCAATTTAAGATATGTTTATCAATTTCTTTGTTTTAACTACTAAAAACACTTTTTTAAAAAGGCTTTCATTCGAATTTAAAGCAGAAAAGAAATAAAAAAATTAACAACCTAAAGGTTAGATTTTTAGAACCACGTGAAGTTGAAACCCAATATTAGTGTTTGCCCAAAACAAAAGATGAGGGCCATAGAGTTAAGGTCCTCAGAAAAGTTAATTTGTCGCATGTTCTAGGTGAGTCCGCCATCCATGGCTTGAAGCCAAACTTGCATGAGGGAAGATGATGAGGCTGGATTGGAGTCCCTGACGCTCTCAAGATCTTCTCTTTTATCTGCCTATCAATCAGAGGAAGCATTGTAGACACTGTTCGAGAGGTATGTCGGTGAAGTCTGTTGTTTCTCTCCATCCAAGTCCAGTAGATCGTTGCTTGCTTGCCAATACAAAAGTAAGATCCTTTTCCAAAATTTGTTCCCAGTTAAGTGCTGCATCTGACTAATACTCCTTTCCCAAAGGAGTTAATCCAAGGCGAGCTGCAATGGTTGACCAAAGTTCCCAGGAGAATTCACAATGAAAAAAGAGATGATGATGAAGACGATCTCGAGTTGGATTTCTGTTCAAGACAAATAGCCAAGCCAGAAACCCATGTTTTTGGGATTCCTCCTACGATCCAAATCGCCTTTGTCCAAGGTAGTGTCTGGTGTTGCTCGATCTCTAAGATTTCTGTAGAGCATGCCTATTGAATACTTGCTTCTGACTTTTTCTTCAATCTCCCTCCCATTCATAATAATCAGGATTAGGCGTGAAAGAGAGACGTCTGTGAGGAAAGCAATTATGTTCACCTGATTTTCAGAGCGTGGAAAAGGAAGAAGCCATCTACCACTGCAGTACAAGTCAGCAATCGTTGCATTCCTTCTGATGCCCAATCTCTACCAGTTGTCTGTCCAAAACCCTGCAACCCACACAGAACCTGATTGAAAGGTTAAAACTTTTACAAGTGCACTGAAATTTAAGTTACTTCCAGAAACCTACTTAAGCAGTCATAAAAACATTGGACTCATCTTCCATTGCCGCACAATACGTCATCGTCTTCACCGCTTCTTCCGCCGCTGTGCAAGTAAGTAACACAAAGAACCACGTGACCTCTTGTGTAGGTATCTTGCGGATAACATAAAAGAAGACGTTTCCAGGATATAACGTCTCTTAAGTCTTTTAAGTTATTTTCAGAATCTCAACTATGATTGATAATCCAGAAGCACATAATTAAATTCATAAATCATGGTTGAACAATTTATTATTATAAGTATAAAAATGTGCGCTTGAAGAAATCAATGGACAACAAGGCTTCGTTAGCGAGTCTCTCCAGCATGTCGCTTCTAGCAGCCGTAGGGAAAAGCAACCAACCACTCGTCACAACCAAAAATCCCACCGTACACAGCCGCGACACAGTTGGACTCACCCACCACCGCCGCACAAACGCGGTCCTCTTCACAGCTATCTCAGCGGCAGTGCAAACTCCATGTAACACAAAGAAACAAGCCACTTCTCCTGTAGGCATCTCAAAGGTTATAGAGAAAAAGAACACCTCGTGGGCTACACCAGAGACAAGGAACGTTGCCATAACCGCCAAAAATCTACCCCAATCTGAACTCATGCGACCTCTACAAAGCTGCCGCACAGGGAGGTATATGGCCTGCCGAAGGATTGCAGCGACCATAAGGTTCCACCGGCGACCCCAATAGTCTTGAAGAGAGGTGGCTAAATGTGGTTCATTGAACTGAGGCTCCAGATCACACCCAAGAGTGATAAAGACCACAAGTTTGACAAGCATCAAAATAATTTCTAGCTCCATATATATATGCAGAGGATAGATAACCGATAGCACAACTGGAGACATATACTGTTTGTAATCATACATATGTACCACCACTCCAAATATGGCAACTTTGATTGGGAAAACCCATTTGGGGATTTGAGTTTTAGGATTAGGGTTTTGTTGGGCCTTGATGGGTAAGCAAGTGAAGCAGATGAATCGGAAGATATTTGGGGGAAGTGGGCAAAGAGAACCTTGATCGAAAGAGAAGAGTACGAGTTTGAAACTAGCAAGCCATGAAAGGAAAATAGATATGCAACAAGAGATATGAAGAGTAGAGAAAAACAGAGGAAGAACATGAAACAAAGCACAAACGGGAAGAACAGAAATTAACCTAAAAAGTCCAGCTTTGATTCTGGTTGATATGTAGTAACAGTAAGATGTAGAAATTATTGCTGAAATGCATACTAGGACGAGACTTTTCGTTTCTCCCTCCATCTCTCAAATATTTTCTTTTTCAATTGCTGAATCCTTGCAATCACCAAGGCTTTAACTTTGTTGTTGCGTGTATAAGAAGTAGCTGCAATGAATTAAACAAAACTTAATATAATATATAATTAGGGCATGTGGTTTTACAGCTATGTATTCTAATATTTGCTTCTTCTGATCTTACTTGCGTGATTTTAGTCATTTGTTTCATTATTTTTACTCCAATGGCACACTTCATTGACACTTAGCTTACGCTAAAAGTAAATAATACATGCATTATAACATTTGTTTAGTTTAAGTGTGGACCATATTTAAGCTTCAGTATGAAATAACAATAAATCTAAGCAACCTAATTTGATTTCAAAAGTGCTCTGATTCGTAATTCGGAATCCAAAACTAGTTTAAACTCAAACAATCTGCTGCTTCTTTTGACAAAGAAATCTGCTCCCTTTTATTGTGTAGAGTTTACTCATTATACTCGGTTGAATAATATAATTTGGCATGGCTTGGACTCAGAGCCGTGCCTGTGGTGTATTGGAAAAGGTATTTGCCTTAGGCCTCCAATTCATATGATTTTATTTGGGGCCCCTTTTGTTGATGCTTGATGCAAGTGAAACAGATGAAGAAATGAGAGATGTTAGGGGGAATGGGATAAAGAGGACCTTTATTGAAGGAGAAGATGATGAGCTTGAAAGTGGCCAGCCATGTGAGGGACAAGGCAGTGAAACCAGTGAGGTGAACAGAGGAAGCAAAATATGTGTTTGAACCATATCAGATGTAAAATATGTGTATTTTGGATTATATAATTTAATCCTAGTAATATAATTTACACATTAAATTATAATAGATTATAGATAATTATTTATTTTGTATAGAAGAGACTAAACTAATATGTAAAATGATGATGTAGATGTGATCTCTAGTAGATGATCTACTAAAACCACCAATAACCATGACCATGAGTGTTATTCTGAAACTCCACAATGGAATATGATTTTATAATCCAGAATCAAACACACATACATCCATGAATCATAACCCAAAAGTAAAAAATTTGTCCTTGACAAAATCAATGAACAACAAGGCTTCGTTAGGAAGTCTAACAAACATGCCACTTCTTATAAGAGGAGGGAAAAACAACCAACCACTCGTCAAAAGTACAAACCCTACCGTGACCAGTCGTGAAACCATCGGACTCATTTTCCACCGTCGCACAAACATCAGTTTCTTCACCGCCACTTCCACCGCCGTGCAAACTCCATGTAACACAAAGAACCAAGTGACCTCTCCTGTAGGCATCTCGCGGGTAATGTAAAAGAAGATCAGCTCGTGAACTGCACCGGAGACAATGAACGTCGCCAAAACCGCCAAAAACCTAGCCTGATCAGAGCTCATTTTCCGTCGAGCGATTCGCTGCACCGGGTTGTAAACGGCTGGCCGGAGGATCGCGGGGACCATGAGGTTCCACCGGCGACCCCAGAAATCTTGAAGAGAAGTGGCTAAGTATGGCTCATTGGACTGTGGCTCGAGTTCGCATCCAAGAGTGATAAGGACCAAGACTTTGACGAGCATTAAGACAATCTCAAGCTCCAAATATAGATGCAGAGCGTAGAGAACCAATAGCATCGTCGGAGACAAGTGTTGTTTGTACTCATACATATGTAACGACACACCAAATACAACAACTTTAATGGCGAAAACCCATTTGGGTATCTGGTTATGAGACTTAGGGCTTTGTTGAGGCTTGATGGGGAAGCAAGTGAAGAATACGAACCGGGCGAGGTTTTGAGGAAGTGGGTAAAGAGGACCTTTGTCGAAAGAGAAGAGAATGAGTTTGAAATTGGCGAGCCATGTGAGGAAAAACGCTGTTGATTCAGAGAAGTGAAGAGAGGAGAAAACCAGAGGAAGAAGAAGAAACAGAACACACACTGGAAGAACAGAGAGTAATCTTAAAACACCAGCTTTGATTCTCGTTGATAAGTAGTAACAATAAGTTACTGAGATGATTGCAGAAAACCAAACCTTGATGAGGTTCTTGAGTTCTGGTTCCATCTCTCTCTAGATCTTGTTTCTCTTTTCTTTCCTCCAATCACCGAGGCTTTGACTTTGATTTTATTATATAGTATAAATGATCAGATGAATCATCCACGTTCTGAATTTATAAAAAATTAAGTAAACTTGATTTAACAGCTACACGCATTGTTACCTGTTTTTGTTCATCAGCTTAGACAAACTCAACAAACTCGATTACCACTCTCCTAACCAAACAGGGGACTATGTGTCAATGTAGACGTTTGGAGACGGTGGAATACGAGCACCACGTGCAAGACTATAATATGATTCTACCATTATGAACCTGCTATTGTAACCTATCATGATTAAATAAAACTGTAATATGATTCAAACCATGGTTCCTAATCATATGGGCCATGGGGAGTCCATCGACCTAATAGACCACCTATATGGTATAGTTTCTTGGCACATATTTGAATAAAACCGTTTTTGTTTTTGGATTGTAACTCTTGACAAAGTTCATTGCTCCAGCTTTGTCCTGTCTCTACTTCCCAAGTGTGTGGCCTAACCTTTTTATCGATAATAACGATGACGATAACAAGAAACGCTTCTTCATATTATGAACGTTACATCAAAAAGTGAACAACTTGTGCTTTGACAAAGTCTATAGCAAACAAACATTCATTTATCAGTCTCTTATGCACATTATTTCTCAGCACTTGAGGTGTAAACAACCAACCCGCAGTAACGAACACAAACACCAGAACCACAAGACTCGAGACAGCTCGATGCGGTGGTGGACACAACCGCATACTCTTCACCCATATCTCCAAACAAGTGACAACTCCATGCAACACAAAGAAACAAGTGACTTCCCAAGTTGGAGATTTACGGATAATATAAAAGTAAATCAGCTCATGCATTAACCCCGAGACAAGAAACGCTGCCAACATTCCAGCACAAGAAGCCATCTTTGGACCGATTAACCGAGCTGCATACTGCTGAACCGGGATGTGAACGGTCGGACGTAGAATTGATGGAACCATGCGGTTCCATCTACGACTCCAGAAGTCTTGTAAAGAAGTAGCTAGGTAAGGCTCGTTGAAGACCGGTTCGATTTCACAACCAAGAAGTGTAGAGAGCAACGTACCGGTGGAGAATAAGATAAACTCTGACTCAAGGTAGATATGGACAGTAAAGATAGCCAAGAAAGGTAATTGAGTTAAACTGTTATGGTAGTTGATACTGTAGAGGTGTACTAAGAAGGAAAATATAATAATTTTGGAAGCAAGAACCCATTTAGGCTTAGGTTTGTTTGTGACACGAGTTGAAGAAGGATTTTGCTTGGTTTTGATGGGGAAGCAAGCGAAACAGAAGAAACGGGAGAGAGTTGAAGGAAGTGGGCTTAAAGTTTCCTGATCAAAAGCAAAGAGAGCTAGCTTGAAGCTTGCGAGCCATGTGAGGAAGAAAGCTGAGATGACGCAGAAGTGGACAGAAGAGAAGAAGAGAGGAATACGAAGAAAGATGATGAAGATGGGAAGGAGAGAGAGGAGACGAAGAAAACCTTTGGAGATTCTTGAAGAGATGTAGTAACAGTAAGATATGGAGATAAAAGCAGAGATCCAAACCTTGATCAAGTTTCTCAACTCTTCTTCCATTCTTCTGGTTCTCTCTTTCTTCTAAGTTCTGTGGGTTTTTAATTGTGTGCAGCATGCAATTAATAAACAATATCCATAAGAATATGAAAAATGACAAAATCCATAAACTGTAAATAAGTTTTACATTTGTCAAATTTTCGTCTTTAATTTTTGGATTTACTATTACTTATTTTGTAAAACAAAAAAAGAAGTAAAGGATAAAAGTCAGAAGGTTTGCTTTTCCTGTGTTTTGGAAGTTTAAGTGAAATATTGTACTATTCAACTAACTAATTCTTTTGAAATAACATATGAACAAATGATTTACAAGAATTTTCTCTAGTCAAACAAACGAAAAAACTTGAGACAAACTTTTGTTTCCTATAAATTTTTTTGACATTATTATTAAATCAACGCAATTCAAACAGATTGAAATGTCTGGATGAGATATATATAGGTGACGGCAAGCTTAAGACCAGCTCTAAATGGACTTATATCAGATATTTTGGCAGTCTGTTATGTTTTAAATACTTTGTAACAGATATACTTTGACATTTATCTCCAGAAAAATATACATATATACATTGACATGCAAAGTAACACATTTCTGGCAAAGTTACTTTTCCTTTGTTAGACACATTCAATGATACGTTACTTTCAATCTTTGGAGGTTCACGTGTTCTTGACTTCATGGGTTTCTTAAATTCCGCAAACAATCGAGTTTGTTGCGCTTGATCCCAATATTATCTTTTTGGAAACTGTTGTATTCTTACCGATTTACATGAAACAGTCAAAAGAATCCACTAGACTGACTGTCCATAGTTTGTCTTTTTTGACCAAGCATACAATACAAAAATTGAATTGATACAACCTAAAACCTAAAGAAGCAACAATATATTTTATCAAATTTAGTGATAAAAAAAATCAAGCTAGCAACGTGTTAAACTTAGTACAGAGCGAATTAGACAACGTTCCTCTCTTTTTTGTTACTAGACAAAAATTGAATTGATACACTTCTTTTTTTTTGAGACACTTCAATATATGTTTTCACACAGTGAAGAGTATTTTCAAAGTGTTACAAAAGAAAAAAGAATCCAAAGTTTGGTTGCTTTGCTAATAGTATTCGTAATTATATATTTTTAAAAAAAGATCATGCAGAAAAAATGAACAACGTGCGTTTGGCAATGTCAATAACCAACAACCATTCACTAATCGCTCTTTCATGAACATTATTTCTCAGCAGTTGAGGGAGGAAGAGCCGAACTCCAGTAACGCTCACAAACGCTAGAACCCCGAGACCTGAAACAGCCCTATGCAGTGGTCTCCACCGCAGTCTTCTCTTCACTGCTATCTCTATGGTTGTGGCCACACCGTGCAATACAAAGAAACAAGTGACCTCCCAAGTTGGAGGCAGACGGATTGCGTAAAAGTAGACCAACTCATGCATCAAACCCGAGACAAGGAACGAGGTCATGACCCCTACTAACATAGCTGTGTTAGGACCGAGAAAACGTGTGCAGAAACGCTGAACCGGAATGTGGACAGTTGATCGTAGGACAGCTGAAACCATGAGGTTCCATCTGCGGCTCCAAAAGTCTTGTAGAGAAGTGGCTAGGTAGGGCTCATTGAAAACCGGCTCGATATCACAGCCAAGAAGAGTAGATACCACGGTCCCGACAAACACCAAAAAAAGTTCAACCTCAAGGTAAATATGGAGACAATATATAGCCAAAACAGCAAACCGAGGCAAACTGTCGCTGTATTCATAGATATGTAACAAGAGACCAAAGATCAAAATTTTGACAGCCAAAACCCATTTAGGTATACGTTCATTCTTACGAAGACCATTTCTGCTGCCACTTGGAGACGAGTTTTGTCTGATTTTGATGGGGAAACAAACAAAGCAGATGAAACGGTAGAGATTAGCATGAAATGGACACAAAGGTCCTTGATCAAAAGCAAAGAGAATAAGCTTGAAATTTGCAAGCCATGAGAGAAAAAGAGCTGTACTGGCGCAAAAGTGCACAGAAGAGAGAGACAGAGGAAGAACAAGAAACAGAATACAGACAGGAATGATGGAGATGAGTCTAAGAAGACATTTGGAGATTCTAGATGATATGAAATAACAATAACAGATGGAGACTAAAGCAGAGATCCATACTTTGCTTAAGATTCTCAACTCTTCTTCCATTTCTAAGATATGTGCTTTGCTAATTTTGTGAAACAACCATATTTTCACGGGTCAGTATTTGAAGTGTCACCACAAGATCTGATATAAAGATGAGAGATTTACACTATGACACTTTTCATTACTAACACACTTTTGCTTCTTCCAACACACTTTTTTTTCTCAATCTATTAATTCACATTAGGAGTAGTACCTAATGTTTAACTAAATAATAAAATTCTCACTAACCACAAATTTCATTTTTGCAAAAACATTAAAACCGCAAAATCAGATATGCAAAGTAGATATACTTTGTAACATATATACTTTGACAACTAATCTATTAATTTAGGATCCTACTTTTTATCTATTGTTGACAAATCATGGTAGGATCAATCAATTATTTACTTAATATGACATGTTTGATTATTTATATTAAATTTTAATAATCAATAATGATATTAATAATAAATCAATATTAACAATAAATTTTAATTTTATTTTAGTTATAAAATCCTACCAATCATTTTAAATATTTTTATAAAATAGTTCATTAATTAATTTTGTAATTAATAATATAATATTACTATAATTAATGGTAACTAAAATTTTATCATACAAATTAAATAAAATTATGTTATTTTATAGATTTATCATTATAGTATGTATTGTTTTAAAATAGAGGTGCTCTATGAACTAAATAGAAAAAAATATATTAAATTAGTAGATTAACCTATTTTCTTAAATTCTTTCATTTAAATAAATGTATCATTCATAGTTAAAACATCCTAAACTATATCTAATATTTTATGCAAAAACTAAAATTATTTAACTTGTGTTAAATTTTTATTTATAACTATATATTATCTTTTGTTTATTTTGAAACTCATAGAAATATATTAAAATGATTATATACAAAATATAATACTATATAACTAAACTTTAGTTCATGTATTATTTACAAAATATGTTACTAGAAAATTATAAATTTAATATTTATTTTAATTATAACAAAATCTCTGGAGAAAAATATTTAAAAGTATTACAAAAATTTAAATATATTTATATAAAATAATGAAATAATTTAGTAACAAAGACATTGAAAAATCATATAATTTTCCAAACTCAAAAATAGTTGTGTAATTTTCTAAATTTTCTTGACAAAGTATACAATTTGAAAAATAAATATTAAAAAACTCAAAAGATAATATTCCAAATTTTGTAAAATATAAAATCATAGATGCTAAAAGATAATTTTTTAAAAGGTAACAAAAAAAACAAATTAGGTTGTAAGAATCAAAAGTAATATAATATTTTGAAATCTTAATTTAATAATTAAAATCAGAAAAATCAATACCCAAACATCCAAAAATATCCTATATTGATAAAATTTACTAAAATAATATGACAAATACTACAATTTACTAAAATAATAGAGTAGATATTGTTTACGCATAACAATGTATTTACTTATAAAGTTTCGCAAATTAGAAAATGATAGATGTTCAAATATATTTTCTTAAACACAACATGAAAATATAAATTATCATAAGCAAATATCCATCTATAGTATAACTAACTAATTTTAAAATGTATTGTATAGAAACTATAGAAATTAAAGAGTTATATTAACCGAGATTTTGTATTTGATTATTTCAGTTTGTCAATTTATTGTACTAAACTCAAAAATTTATTATAAGTAACAAAAATTAATAAAAAAAATAAAATGTATAAAACAAATCACTATATATTAATCCTGACGAGTATGAAGCCTAAACAATAAGATTATCAAATTGTACAAAATATATAACACCAAATGTAAAACATATATTTAAAACGTTTATAATGATATCAAAGTTTATACATTTATAAAATGAAAAAATATCCCCACATATGTGCGGGTCAAAACTCTAGTCTATCTTCAAAATCAGGTATGCAAAGTAAAATTCTCACAAACCACAAATCTGTTCTGTTTTAAATACTTTGTGATAGATATACTTTGACATCATGGTTACCAGTCACACCCTTTGACATTTATATTCCAAAAGAATATACATACATTGGCATGCATAGTAGATTTTCCTTTGTTAGACACATTTCTGGCTAAGTTAATTTTCCTTTGTTAGACACATTCAATGATACGTTATTTTCAATGATTGGAGGTTCACGTGTTCTTGACTTCATGAGTTTCTTAAATTCCGCAAACAATATTATCAAGGTTTGCTGCTCGCTTAATTGATCCAATATTAGTATATCTATATGGTAAAATCTCTCACTTGGAAATTGTAGTATTTTACCGATTTACATGGAACATTCAAATGAATCCCAATAGACTGGCGGTCCATGGTTTGTCTTTTTGACCAAGCATACAATACAAAACTGAATTGATACAACCTAAAACCTAAAGAAGCAACAAAATGTTTTATCAAATTCAATGATCAAATCAAGCTAGCAACGTGGTAAACTTAGTAAAGAGCGAACTAGACAACGGCGTCTCACACTTCCAAATACGTTTTCACACAATGAAGAGAATGTCTAAGTTTGGTTGCCTTGCTATTAGTGTTCGTCATCGTCATTATAGGAAAATGGATCATGAAGAAGAAATGAACAACGTGCGTTTGAAAAGGTCAATAACCAACAAACATTCACTAATCGCTCTTTCATGAACATTATTTCTCAGCAGTTGAGGGAGGAAGAACCGAACGCCAGTAACGCTCACAAACGCTAGAACCCCGAGACCTGAAACAGCCCTATGCGGTGGTCTCCACCGCAGTGTTCTCTTCACTGCTATCTCTATGGTTGTGGCCACACCGTGCAACACAAAGAAACAAGCGACCTCCCAAGTTGGAGGCAGACGGATTGCGTAAAAGTAGACCAACTCGTGCATCAAACCCGAGACCAGGAACGAGGCCATGACCCCTACTAACACAGCTGTCCTTGGACCGAGAAAGCGTGTGCAAAATCGCTGAACCGGAATGTGGACGGTTGATCGTAGGACAGCTGAGACCATGAGGTTCCATCTGCGGCTCCAAAAGTCTTGTAGAGAGGTGGCTAGGTATGGCTCATTGAAAACCGACTCAATATCACTGCCAAGAAGAGTGGATACCACGGCCCCCACAAACACCAAAACAAGTTCAACCTCAAGGTAAATATGGAGACAATATATAGCCAAAACAGCAAGCCGAGGCAAACTGTCGCAGTATTCATAGATATGTAACAAGAGACCAAAGATCAAAATTTTGACAGCCAAAACCCATTTAGGTATAGGTTCATTCTTACGAAGACCATTTCTGATGCCACTTGGAGATGGGTTTTGTCTGATTTTAATGGGGAAACAAGCATAGCAGATGAAACGGAAGAGATTAGCAGGAAGTGGACACAAAGGTCCCTGATCAAATGCAAAGAGAATAAGCTTGAAATTTGCGAGCCATGACAAAAAAAGAGCTGAAATAACGCAAAAATGCACAGAAGAGAAGGACAGAGGAAGAACAAGAAACAGAATACAGACTGGAAGAATGGTGAAGAGCCGAAGAACACCTTTGGAGATCCTAGATGATATCAAATAACAATAACAGATGGAGCCTATGGCAGAGATCCATACCTTGCTTAAGTTTCTCAACTCTTCTTCCATATCTCAGATCTAGACGGGGTCCCAGTATTGAAGTGGCACCACAGTATATTATGATATATAAAGTTAAACAATAGAAGCTGACTTTCTTTAATAATTTTATAAACAGAATAAGAAAGGCCCACTAGCAACTTGAGTTGATGAGAAAAGCTATGGATTTCTTCTTCTAGTCTTCCTACAACTTTAGCTGATGATCTGAAAGATCGACCAAACTACTAATGTTGTACATACAAGGTAAATAAGAGCAGTTCTAGTCATTAAGCCAACCGCCAGATCTACCCGTATAAGGGTAGTTCGGGCCAGGGGCAAACCCCATTGGACCCATCCCAAAGTCTCCAGATGGTGGTGGTTGCTGCGGAAAGCCAGGAGGATCGTAGAAACTGTGTCCACTATGTTGCATTGGAGCCTGAGGTGGGAAAGAGCCCATCCTCTGGTAATTCATTTCATCAAAATGAGGTGCATAACGTTGTTGCAATGGATGTAATGCATTGTCCATCAGATTTGGAGGAGGAGGTGCTAACATGGGACCCAAATGCCCACCGTACTGCTGCGGGTACACTTCAGGACCAACCCCTCTACTGAAGTCAGAGTATCCTCGGTAATCAAACATCTCGTTAGGACCATTCCTCATAGAATGTGCCAATGGAAACTGATCTGGTATCAATGGAGGATCCGGCATTCTGTAGTCTCCCCTCATACCATATCTAGCAGCAAGACCATCGTCGAAATGGGATAAACTTGCACCATAAGGTTGTTCAAAAGCTTCATGTGGTTGCTCACTTGTATTTGCTGTTGATGGACGAACGGAGTAGCTGTCCTCTCTAGAAGATCTTGAAGAGCTCCTCGGTCGATTTCGCATCTCTTCAGGTTTTCTAATGCCCTGCACTTTACTCTCAGGTTCTCTAATATCCTTTCCCAAGTTACTTTTTTTCCTTGTTAATGCAGGCAGAGATGCTTCTACAGGCTCGTGAGATCTTTGTGGTGACACATTAGAAATTGATGTGCAGACAGCATATATATCATCTGAAGAAGACCTCACAGGACTCTGCCAATCAGATGTCATCTCGGGGATATTTACTTCGTTGCTCTCCGGTCTTCTATTCAACTCTCTTCGGTCCCCTTCCATCTCATTTCTCTTCCAATCGACGGACTTCCCATGCATCCTACCAGAGTATTCTCTGGTATCCCTCTCCTTTTCCAGCTGACTTATCCTTGACAAGTGATCTGACTGATGATTAACATTTGCTGCAGTTTCCCTTGCTTCTATTTTCTCAGAGAGCAGAATGTTATTAACACAATCATCCACCTCACGTTCATCTATTTCCATTGGAACATCTTCGTTTTCCAATCTGGAATTCTCACCATGTTCAAAGGGACTATCTCTCAGCGTCGAATTATCTTCACATATATCATCAGAAGGTCCAAGTGGATGCAAAGATGCATTTTCTTCTTCGTCCATTTCCTTCAACTGTAAGCTCCCCACATCCCTAGGCAAATGGTTATGCATCTCCGCTATTTCCCGGTGCTTGGCTGCAAAGTCCGGATGACTCCAGAGAGAAAGCGGCGGTGAAACTACATTCCAGCTTTCTTCTAATTGTTTGTCTTCGTTATTGACAGATCCAGGCAGGTAAAATGACTGAAGGGAATAAACAAGAAGCATATTTTAATAGAAACTTAAGGAAGGCGCAACATCTCAGAAGACTAAATCAAGGAGGGCAGACAGAACAAGAAATTTCAAATAATTTACCTTTCCAGATACGATCTCCTCATCTTCCCATATGCACACATAAGATGACCTCTTTTTATCTAACCTGTTGAGAAAAGTGACAGATTTAATGAGAGAGAGAGAGATAGGAGTCGATATTTAGTGTTCTGATTAGTACAGAGGAGCAGATGAGATATATGGAAACTAAAACCTGTCAGTCTCCGGAGGAACAATGAGGATGAGAATCTTTGGGAGAAATTCAAGAGCCTTAGCAACAAAGGCGTTTGCAAGAGAAGCATTGAGTCCAAATGGCGGATTTAGCCCCATAATCTGTTCATAATGCCAAACATATGATAAATAGTCAGATACTAAACTATTTCGACGAAACATGAGCTTACACAGAGTTCATATTTTTTATTTTAGAAAAAAATTATCTTACCAGCCTTCGACCTGGTGGCAATTCCTCTTTGCATACAGTCAGCCAATCTCTTTTCTCAAAACAAAAATCGTTCTAAAAGAAAAGAAATAATTCAATGAGTAATCCAAGAAGACTACTAACAGCTCACGATGATAGCAGGTGCACAAGTCATTTACCTTTGCTTGGAAAAGATCGTAATTTTTATATGAACACTTCTTGCCCGTTTCTTCAAGCTTCGCTTTCATCAGCCAGCTGAAGTCATTAGCACCACAACAAAAGTCTACAATCTGTTGGAAGAGGAACCAGAAAACAGCATCGAACACAAGAAAATGATATTAAGAGAAGTAAACAAAATAATAAAACTGAATCATAACAGATAACGTTCGTGAGCAAATCTCACCATATCACCATCTTCTGCGTACCAGTGGAGCCTATCTACAATCTGCATGACACAGTAACAATAAGATCGGATCAAGTTTCAGATACAAGAGTTAAAAAGATAGTAAGCAACTAGTCATGCAGGTGACAGAAAGTATAAACTAACAGCACAGTGATCCTCACAGAAGAAAGTTTTTTAAGTTGATAATTAATTCTTTCAGTTGTCGACTTCACAATTTTTGAAGTGTGAACCGACAATCCTTGAAGGATGCAAGATAAAATATGCTTTTGATAAGATTTGTTACCAGTTGAAGTTTGTCGGGCTTAGTAAAATGACGACCAAAGGAGGAATAGCGTGAACCGTGGAGAAAGGGAGCAAGATAAACTTTGAACTTATCCTGAAGCAAAAGAAAAAAACTTTTAAAAGGATTAACCAAAAATGCAGGAACAGACAGCTGCGGCCATGTCTAAAAAGCTAAGCTTAGGACCTTCCACTTGAAGATTTGGCTCAGAACCTCTGGCTCACAAACTGCTTTTGCATCCTCAATACTTCCTCCTTCCTCGAGCTTTTTCAGTGCTGTTCTGACAGCCTGTAGAAACAAAGTTTGAAGTTTCATTAGTGAAGGCTACGAGTACCTAGATAGAGATAAGAGTTCAGCTTTCTAACCCACCTGAACTGAGCCCTCTACCTTCCCCATAGTGATCGTCTTGCTCAGAACACTCATTGCAGAGCTTCTATACGTAGATGGACCTTTGTATTTATCTAATATCGTATCCATAGTGATTTCTTCCTTAGCTTTTTTCATTATCGCCAAGAGCCTACATTGACAAAAGTAGACATGTTAGATAAATTTATTCAGAAGTCGTAAACTTTTGTTAAGCGGGAAGAAATGGAACTTAAAGTACAAACAAGAAAAATACTAACCTCCTTTGAGAATCATTGTCTAGTTTAGGGATTTCACTTCCTGGCTCCTTGGAAGAGACTGAGTCGGTCTTATTGTGTTTGCTGTCGGCTGGAACCACGCGCCCAGATTTTACTATGTTAGAATCATGCATGTAATTAAACAACCCCTCACTCAGTGAGACCTTGCTTTGTTCAGCATCGCGTGCTTCATTCACCTCCATTTTCTTCTTGCCAGCTTCACGAGACTGTCCATATTCCATCGTCTTCTGGGATTTGTTTCGAACCAAGTTCGACTTTCTATACGGATCAACTTCCTTTCGTTTCCTCAAATGATCTGGTACAGACGAAACTCCAGGCTTCTTTGTCGAGACACCATCTTTTGAAGAAGGAAACGAACTTCTAAATGATTTTACAGAAGGTTTTCCACATCTATCTCGTGAGGCAAGATCTTTAAACGTAGGTCTGGCTTTGTCTCTTCTCTCTCTTTCCAGAATCTTTCTTCTCTCTCTTTCCAGTATCTTTCTTCTCTTCTCCTCCTCGCTAATAGGAAATTCAACATGGTCCCTAACTGGTGTCATGAGCTCTTCATCCATCTCGTGTTCTCTACGCAAGGGAAATCATTGAAAAGAAGTGTCTCAACTCAACGCAAGTTTAAATTTGAATTCCCACTTGGGATACATCATATAAAATCTTACAGGCAATATATCAGTACACGGTTGGTCAAGAGATCGTCCCATGCACGTGTAAATATATCCTCGTCCTCAATATCTTCAAAAGAAATCTCCCTAGAAACCAACAAGACAGTTATTCAAATAGAATTCTACAGTTGCAACAATAAATAAATGACTAATAGATGAAGGAATACCGTGGCAGGCATTTTCTGTGGTAGGACTTTGGACAACGCCGGCATACAGCAAATTGCAAGTCAGAGTCAGTCTTAACCTCTCCGTTTTTACAGACACTGCATTTGTGCAATGGGCACGTAAACTCTCCCGCAATGATTTGTCTCTCTAGTGCTTCAGCCTCTTCTTTATTTCCTAAATGTAGTCGTTTTGAGACACAACGAGGATGGTAAAAGTACCCACAGGTGGCTGACACGCATTGGAAAACCTACAACATTACAATATAAATTGCAAATGTCATCTAGTTAGTTCACAGTCACCATTATCAACAATACTCGCCTGAACAGCATTCGACATTAGAGATAAATAATCCATACCTCTGCTGCGCCATTAGAGTTATCAGAGGAACCAAGCTTCTTGCAAATAAAACAACTATGCATCTTATGCTCACAGTTTGGGCAATAATATTTCTGAATCGCCTGAAAAAGAATCCATAACAACAATAACATTTAACTGCATGCCTACTCAAGGCCGGAAAAAGTTTTGAAATGATAACCAAGGCATACAAAAAAATGTTAGATAATTGGACAAGAAGACCAAGGTGCTCAGATATCTTAAGAACTAATAAGAAATATTATATGTTACATACTTCCACTTGCATTTTCGTCATGCCAAGAGAATCGCAATGTGACTCTACACCATCGTTTCTGGTAGCGTGGAATGATCTCAGGCAGCTTCCTTCACAACTGCACAAAGCAGAACACAAGGCTTATGATTATATTTCACTGAAATAAAAACACATAATCTAGTACAAAACCAGTGGATCTTTAGAAACCTTTCTAGGCTCCCCGTTGTCTCAAACAATTGCGTTTGCATCTTTCACATTGCTAACATTTTGAGGTTTTAATTAAATATTTTTCGAATAAAAAAATGGCAACCGGATAATGAAAACGGAAGGTAGACTAGAGTTAAAATTAACAAAAAGATTATTTAAAACGCTAAAGGTTGTCGATCTTTTGGAGAAAATACAAGATTTGTTTAAAAAAGCGCCAACATTAACACAAACAAACAATGAAGCCATATTCTAACAAATCAGGCAAACGGTGGAAAGACTTATTCTGCAAAGAAAATCCAGAGAAAATCAAACTCCAAGACCAATATCCAGCAAGGAAACATACCACAAAAGCTCGCCACCATTGTCACAAATTGCACAAACAGACTCAAAAAAGTCACCATCGTCGTCGTCATCATCCAATTCATCTTCATTGGAAGCTACAGCTGAGTCATCTTCAACAATGAAATCATCTTTTGGGATGTCCTGATATATAATAGAAATTCTTAGCAGAAGTTAAGACAGTGTAAAAGTAAGGGAAAACGCACATGAGGAAAACGAGTAAGCAAGTGGGGGAAAAAAGCAAACCTCATCAAGTAATCTCTTTTTGGTAGGCTTCTTTGCGAGAAATGCAGGTATAAACTAGCCACACAAGAAAGACAAACTCCACGAGATTAGGAAACTCTTGATAACAAATATGGGCATCACAAACTCTCCAAGACACAGAAACTACAACACTATACAAGATTTGATGCCCTCGTCTAAATCAAACATCTCACAAACCAGAAAGACAGCAGAATTCTCCTTACTAACCTTGGATTTAGACAGTTTTCCATCTCTTTTAACAGCTTCAGCGATCAAATCAATGTGATCGACCAAATCATTCTGTGATGGCTTCACATCATATGCTCTACAAACAGCATCCAAACCACAGGTGTCAAAACCAAAATAATGATAAAACTAAAAGAGTTACAGAGAGTCAGTCAATCACTTGAAAATCTTAGACAAATGCTCCCATAGAGATTTATCCGAAGCCTGGGGATTCCTCCCAAGAAACTTAAGGGAGTGCACGGTCACCAGAACCGTTCTGATCAACTCCGCATAGCTCTTCCTCGGCTTCTCGAGCTTGATCCAGATATTGTCCTTTGTGAGAACAGAGATCTCGGGACTGAAGTTGGAGAGGTCGAACCTCCAAGCCTTAACAAGCTTATGGAGAGGCAAAAGACCATCATCAGAGGTTCCTCTCAAGTACAAACCAGCTGCACTACCGTCCACTTTCTCCTTGTCGCTCCACTGAATTGGCAGGCAGGCGAATGACACGGGTTCCTTATCGTCGTCTTCGAAGTAGTAATTGGTGGCTGATTGAGGAACACAGTCTTCCTCTTCATCATCGTCGATGAACGCCATAATTTGCCTGACACTAAAGACACGCAAACGATCACAAGAGAGTTAGTTAATCCACCAACGTTTCACTGGAAACGAAAAGGGTAAAAATTGCAAATTTACACCTTTCTCCTAAACCCTAATCGAAATTGGAATTATCTTAGACAACTGAATCGAAGAACCAAACGAAATAACGATCACGAAGAAGAGGAAGAAGCAAGAACCTTGGAGAATTCTCGTATCCGTCTCCCTCGCTCTGTGTACTCAAGGAATCGAATCGAATCAAAAAGAGAGGAGAAATCGTCAACATTAATAGAAGACGAGAGAACAAACGTTAAGAAACGTGTCCGCGATCGTCACGTGTGCGCGCACGTGCTGAGAAACGTGTGCTTTTATGGGCTGTTTGGGTGTAAAGCCCGTAATGGTAATTACCTTGGTAGAATAGGCCCAAGATTTCTAAAAGAGGAGCTAAATACTCTCGCTCTATGAGAAACGACAGGCGCAGCAGACACGGTGGACCCCACACGCTTTAACGGATTGGTTTAGGTGTCGTTTCTAATCAGACCACTAATAATAAAGTAATAATTGTTTCTTCAGTTTGGACCCAATGTTTCTGAATTATTTTCGTTCCTTCATTAACCATCTATTGTTTTTCGGTCTAAATTAACCATATATATTTGTTACTATTGAATTAGTTTCCAAATAAATCTTAACTGACCAAACGTTATTTCCATTATTGAAGAGTTTCTATTGTTGTCTTATTTGACAAATCTCTTAGCATAGTTTTCAAGAGATTTCTATTGTTGAGGAGTATAAATTGTTTATTTTTCATGTTTTTGAAATAAAATGTACGTCAGTTTAATGTGGATGATTTGGTTGATCAATATCCAAATTCCAAGTATTAAACGATATTCAGAAGAAAAATCAAATAATAATGCAATTATGCAATCCATGTAAGTTACAAAAAAAAAACAACCATGTATTAAGAAACAAAAGATTTTTTTTAAACACAAAGTCATCAAAAACTCAATCCTACTAGATTCATATATATATATATATATATATATATATATATTATATATATAAAATCATTTTATTAATTACTCAATGTAAGGAAACAAAACGCAATTAGTTAAAAAAAAAAACATTTTGTCATTCACATCCCGGATACTATGGCATGCGCAACTAAGCCTTCACACATTCTTCCGTTTCTTCACGCATCTAAACATGAAGGACGCCTAATGATTACATATCTTACGTTACTAGCACCTTTCAGTTAACACTACAGCTTTGCTATATAAGAAGCTCATAGTAGAAGATTTAAAGTTCTCACAAGTAGTCTAGAAAGACAGAGAGGACAAGAGAGAAAATGGGTAAGAACAATACCTACATCCTTACGCAATTTGCAGTTCTTGCAATGGTTTTAACCTCTGCAATAATGGGGAAAGTAGTTACAAGCCTTACCATTTGCAAAATCGACATAAACGATATGCAGAAATGTCGTCCAGCCGTCACTGGAGTCAACCCGCCGCCTCCGGTCAACGAGTGTTGCGTAGTGGTCCGCTCCGCTAATCTGGAATGCTTCTGCAGATTCAAGTTTTATCTCCCAATTTTAGGAATTGATCCATCTAAGGTTGCGGCTCTTGTAGCCAAATGTGGCGTTACAACAATCCCTCCTAGTTGCCAAGGTATAGGAAAATATATATATTAAAAAGATTTTCAGCTTCACTTTATTTTTAACTATAAAATTTGAAGTAAAAGAGCTTCAACCTATTAAATATTTCACTCTATAAAAATGTATTTATTTTATAAATAGTATAAATCATTTTTCTTTCATCACTCTATTTTGCATTCTAAATTAGAGTACCACTGAAGTAGAATTCAACTTTAATATAGAGTTATTTTTTTTTGAAGAAAAAGTAAAATGATCAAGATGGTTTAAATTGTATTTCTCATGTGATTATAAATTTACTAGGATTTTGAGAAAAAAAAATTTACTAGGATCTTGAAAGTAGGGTACGGTGTCTAAAGTTTTGCCTTCGCGCAGTTTGAAGAATGGAGCTTGAGACATGTCTCTCTGGTGCTGCAAGTGTGTGATGGGTCTTGTCCTGCATCTGATCTGATGTATCTGAATTTACAATGTTTTTTTAGTGTTCTGATCCAAATAAATCATGTAAGGATTTTCAATATACTTTGTCTATATATTAATGAAAACGGTAAAGGGCGCATGATTAGTTATCTTTTCTTGAATATCCAAAAAACTAACCCATAGAAGACTGAAGAAAGGCAACTTCCCCCAGTAGAAGTGGAAGTTTGCACATGATTTCTTAACCTCTATTTCTGGTGTTGTGACATAAAATGATGGATTGATGAGGAAGCATAGCACGTTCACAAAGAAACCTCGCGTTACATGACAAGAAGACAATCATTTGATCTTTTACACACAAAAAAAAACTCAGTTTTAAAACATATATACACTAGGTGATTTTCCCGTGCTCATGCACGGATATAAATATTTATAAAGTAAATATATATTATAATAATTTATTGCTATGTAATTTTGATTTTAAATTAATTTATAATTTTATGCATAATATATATTAATAATATTATATTACTTTAATTAGATATATGATTTTAGATATGTCGATTAGATCTAGTCGATTTAACTATCATTTGGGTATATTGGATTGCATCTATTTCTCTGAATTTTAACTATAATATTTTTTATTCTAAATCTATTAAAATTTTGATTAATTTTCTTATTTGCATTTAGGTTGGTTGTTTTCTTACATATGTAAATATATATTAGGAAGATTATGTATAACTTAAGATATATTGTGCTTAGAATGAAATAAAAAAAGAAACTAAAATGTTTGATTACAAATTATGTAAATTAGTATAATGATATTATTCTGAGGTCTCATGCATATATATAAATTTTACAAAAGAACTAAATTATAACAGTTGGTTAATATTTTATTTTCATTTGTTTATGTGTTTTGAGTCTTCCTATAATTTATATTTATAAAATAAATTATTATTATTATTATTACAAAATTATATTTTCTTATTGTAGTTAAATCTATGATTTTAGATCTAATTTGGATTAGTCGAGTCACTCATATTATGAGTATATTGAGTTACATATATTCTTTTAAATTCAAATGAAAGTATAATTATTTTTATTATAATTAAGTCAAGTCAAATTAATTTTTTATCATTAAATGTGCATGTAATTTCATAATATATGTCAAATTAAATGTTATTTTAAAGATATTAGAAAATAAAGCAATGATCTTTCGGAGTTACATACATAAGTAACTGATATTTTTGGAAGCTCATGAAGACATATCAATATTTACAATAATTAAAATATTTTTATAATTTCTTAATAATTTTATGAATATTTATTGAATTATATTTTTGCTGTAAATGAAAGATATTATAATCAACTAAATATAAAAAAATAACATTTCAATAATACTAATTATAAACTATTTTAAGTCAACTAAACATATATCAATTTATGTTACTTAACTATTTTATGTAATCATCTAAAACAATAGATAGATATATAAAAATATTTATATTACTTTGAAAATATATTGTTGTACTGTTTAAAATTGTGTTTTATAAGAAATATTATTTCTTTTATAATATCAAGATTATCTGTGAAAATATAATTATAAAGAAATTATTTTATTAGTATATTTTATGTTATCAATCTTTTAAAAAAAAAATAGAATATTACTATTTTGTGAACTTTCCTTTTTAATGAAACCTTGTTATTTATACATATAATTTCGTTTTAAATTCGTTTTAACTTTATAAACGTTTCCTTTTATTATATATGTTATTTGGAAAATTTTATAAAGGAAACTAAATAAAAATCAATAATAGTATTTAAATATAATATTTTTAATTTATTAAGGGTATCAATGTAAACAACCATCGTAAGAATTAACGTGAGCACTGTTGAGATGAGGTGAAGAGTTGAGAAAGAAGGAGGGCAAGATTGTCTTTTAACTTTAAAAACCCTAATGTCTCTACCTCTATATATATTGTAATCACTTTCATTATCTAATCTAAGAATTCTAGTCTCTTATTCTCTATTGTTCATCATGGTTCTTCATTAAATCTCATCCTAAATCTTTCTAATCTTTCTAAATCTCTCTTAATCTTTTATAATCTCTCAATACCAATCTATTCTCTCTAAAATCACATGGTATCAGAGCCAGGTTGGCTTTGGTATTGAGATCTAGTTGTGTTCTTCAGCTCATTTCAAGATCTAGAAGTGTTCTTGAGGTGTTCTTGGTGATGGAAGATAACAACAACAACTACAAGGTGGTGACAGTTCCGGTTGCTCTCAAGGGAGGAAGCAACTATTTGCTGTGGTCTAGGCTGGTGAAAACAGCCATTGGGAGGCTAGGGCTCGAGAGTCACATCACAGATGAGACTAGGAAAAGCCAGTAGCCAAAGAAGATGAAGATCCAAAGGAAAAGGAGCAAGCTTTAGCGGGTACAAGAGATGGGTGAAAGATGACTTGATGGTGCTCTCTATTCTTCAAGGCTCACTTGAAATCCCTCTCCTGGATGCTTACAGCTATTGCACAACTCCTAAGCACCTTTGGGAAGTGCTTGCAAAGACTTATGGTAACAAATCTAACCTAAGTCGTGTGTTTGAGTTGAAAGGAGCTATCAATGCCCTTGTGCAAGATGGTGAAGGGTTCACCACACATCTAGCAAAGTTTAGAGCTTTGTGGAATGAGCTTGAAGGCTTAAGACCCAACACCGATGATCCGGAAATCCTTGCTGAGAGAAGGAGCAAGACCAAGTGTTTGGGCTGATGATGACCTTGATCCACCTTACAAGGATGTGATTTCTCACATTTTGAGATCACCAACCTTACCTTCCATGGAGGATGTATGCACAGCTACAAAGGAGGAAGGGTCCATTGGTCTCTTTGGAGGGAAGAAAGATCTTTCAATGGCTCACATGGTGGAGGAGATACTAGCTAACAAAGCTATGTATAGAAGTGGAAACAAGAAGTATGGTGAGAGGTTTGAAGGAGAGTGTGATCACTGCAAGAAGATAGGCCATAAGAAGCACCAGTGTTGGATCCTACATCCACACCTCAAGCCACCAAAGTTCAACAAGGATAGAGAAGCAAAGGCTCACCTTCTGCTGGTACAAGTGGAGCTGGTCCATCCGAGCTAGTTCTAATGTGCAAGTGGGTGAAAGTGAAGGTAGAGCCATGACATCTCATCACTTGGATGGAAAGAACCTGGACAATGAAGCCATAAGGAGATCAGACATTGAATCCCTCATCAAAGCTCTCAAGGAGTCTGGTAACAAACTTGGAAACACTCTTGGTATCTCTTATAGTGCACATACTCTATCTAGTACTCCGGATAGGTTGCTAGAATTGAGTAAGAACACTTATAGTGATGATAAGACTAAGAATGTGCCTGATAGGTTGCTAGAAGTCATAGAAAAATTCAGAAATGGAATTGATTATCCTAGAACTCATATTGCTCAAAACATGATAAAACCTTTGATTGTTGATTCTGGTGCATCTCATCATATGATAAGTGATAAGAGTCTCATTGAAAATATTGAACCTGCTCAAGGAAATGTTGTAATTGCGAATGGATCTAGAATTCCTATTAAAGGTGTTGGTAAACTGAAACTGTTTGATAAGGATTCTAGAGCTTTACATGCCTGATTTTACTTCAAATCTCTTATCAGTAAAAGGTGCACTAATGATCTTCAATGCAATGTTATTTTCACTCCTAACCAAGTCATGTTTCAGGATATTGAGAGCAGTAAGCTTATTGGGCAAGGAGTTACAAAAGGAGATCTTTATTTGCTTGAAGACAATTCCATCTCTAGTTCTAGTTACTCTTTTAATTCTGTTTCTTCCTCTAATAATGATGCATTGTGGCATGCTAGACTAGGTCACCCTCATCTTAGAGCTTTAAGTTTAATGTTACCAGGTGTTATGTTTAAAATAGTGAATGTGAAGCATGTATTTTGGGAAAACAATGTAAGACTGTCTTTGAAAGATCTGCTACTATCTATGAGAATTGCTTTGATTTAGTTCACTCTGATGTTTGGACCTCTCCATGTTTATCTAGGGAAGGATATAGATATTATGTAACTTTCATAGATGAAAATCAAAATACACCTGGTTAACTCTCATTAAAACTAAAGATAGGGTGCTTGATGCTTTTAAAACTTTCAAAGCTATGTAACTAACCATAATGCCAAGATCAAGACTTTCAGGTCAGATAATGGTGGGGAGTACATAGGCCATTCTTTCAAGGAGCATCTTGCAAGACATGGAATTTTGCATCAAACTAGCTGTCCTTACACACCTCAGCAGAATGGTGTTGCTGAGAGGAAGAACAGATATCTCATGGAAGCAGCAAGAGCTCTTATGTTCCAAACAAGTGTACCAAAGAGATATTGGGGTGATGCTGTTCTAGCGGCCTGCTACCTAATCAACAGGACACCAACCAAGATCCTCAAGGATCAATCACCATTTGAAGTCCTTAACAAGGTCAAGCCTATCTTAGACCACTTGAGAGTGTTTGGTTGCGTGTGCTATATTCTGGTACCAAAGGAGATGAGAAACAAGCTTGAAGCAAGAAGCACTAAAGCTATGTTCATTGGATATTCTGCTGAACAAAAGGGTTACAAATGCTTTGATCCAGATGCAAGAAGAGTTCTTATATCAAGAGATGTCAAGTTTATAGAAGAGAAAGGTTACTATGAAGGGAAAAATTGGGCAGATCTTGAAGATTTGGCAAGACCATCTGATAGAGCTACTAGCCTAAGGAGAGTAATGGAAGGACTTGGTTTCAACATGTCCCCGGATCCTACACCTACTTATGAAGCTGAAGAACCAACCCATCTCGATCATGAGGGGGGTAATGAACCTGAACCTGAAGCTGGAGGTCAAGGAGATCAAGGATCAGGTGCACATGATCAAGATGGAGATGTAGAGAGTCATGAACCTGAAGAAGAAGAAGGTCAGGCTCCAAGAGAAGAAGAGCAAGAGGAGGTGCAATCAGAACCAGTTCAAGCACCAGTTCTAAGGAGGAGTACAAGGCAAAGGTTTCCTTCTAACTGGGTAAACACGAAAGTGTATTACAATGCCCAAGCTGTGGAGCATCCTACCCAAGCTGTGTGTTCCTTTGAGTTTCCAGAAGAGCATAAGTGCTTCATGATGAGCCTAGATGAAAGTTATGTACCAAGAAGCTATGAAGAAGCTATGTTGGTACAAGAATGGAGAGATTCATTGGGCTGAAGCGGATGCTATGATAAAGAATGACACATGGTATGAGAGTGAATTGCCTAAAGGGAAGAAGGCAGTCACTAGTAGATGGATCTTCACTATCAAGTATCTTCCAAATGGAAAGATAGATAGCGAAAGACCAGATTGGTGGCAAGAGGATTCACTCAAACTTGGGGAGAGGATTATGTTGATACCTTTGCACCAGTAGCCAAGCTTCATACTATCAGAATTGTGCTATCACTTGCTGTGAATCTTGAGTGGGAGTTATGGCAAATGGATGTAAAGAATGCTTTTCTACAAGGAGAGCTAGAAGATGAAGTCTACATGCTCCCTCCTCCTGGTCTTGAGCATTTGGTAAAGAAAGGAAATGTGTTGAGACTAAAGAAGGCAATCTATGGTCTCAAACAATCTCCTAGAGCTTGGTACCACAAGTTAAGCACAACATTGAATGGAAGAGGCTTTAAGAAGTGCGAACTGGATCATACCCTCTTCACTCTCACCACAAGCTCAGGTATCATTGCTATCCTTGTGTATGTGGATGATATAATCATCACTGGCAGTGATAAAGATGGTATCAAAGCTACCAAGGACTTTCTCAAAAGTGTGTTTGAGATTAAAGACTTGGGAGAAATGAAATACTTTCTTGGAATTGAGTTGTGTAGATCCAAGGAAGGTTTGTTCATTTCTCAAAGGAAATATACACTTGATCTTTTGAAAGATGCAGGTGTTTATGGAGGCAAGACAGCCAAGATGCCTATGGAGGATGGATACAAGGTTCCACGTGAGGGGGAGATAGAAGAAGGCAAGGCTTTCCATGATCCTAAGCTGTATAGGAAGCTGGTGGGGAAGCTGATTTACTTGACTATCACAAGGCCAGACATATGCTTTGCTGTGAATCAAGTAAGTCAGCATGCAAGCTCCAAAGGAACATCATTGGTGCATGGTGGAGAGAGTTCTTCATTACTTGAATGGTTCAAGTGGTCTTGGTGTATGGATGGGGAGCAATGCAAGCACTGAAGTGGTAGGCTACTGTGATGCGATTGGGCTGGAGATAGAGCTGATAGAAAGTCTACAACTGGTTATTGTACATTCATTGGAGGCAACTTGGTGACATGGAAAAGCAAGAAGCAGAAAGTGGTCTCATGTTCTAGTGCGGGAGAGTATAGAGCTATGCTCAAGCTTACTAATGAGCTGGTGTGGATCAAAGGGATCTTAAAGCATTTGGAGGTTGAGCAAGCTACACCAATGACAATGCACTGTGATAACCAGGCAGCTATACACATTGCTACAAACTCGTGTTTCATGAGAAGACAAAGCACATTGAGGTGGATTGCCATAAGGTGAGGCAGATGATAGTCTTGGGAGTGATCTTGCCATGCTACACGAAGTGAGGACCAGTTGGCTGATGTATTCACCAAGGCAGCTAGAAGACAATGGAGTCCATACACATTCGGCTTGGGCTCATTGATATTACTCATTGCAGGAGCTGATCCCCTTAGTCATGGGGTCTTTACTCTTTTTCCCTCGTCAAGGTTTTGTCCCAACGGGTTTTCCTTGGTGAGGTTTTTAATGAGGAAAATCTCATGACTTTTCAAGCTGACTTGTTTCACATGGTCAAGCTTGAGGGGGAGTGTTGAGATGAGGTGAAGAGTTGAGAAAGAAGGAGGGCAAGATTGTCTTTTAACTTTAAAAACCCTAATGTCTCTACCTCTATATATATTGTAATCACTTTCATTATCTAATCTAAGAATTCTAGTCTCTTATTCTCTCTATTGTTCATCATGGTTCTTCATTAAATCTCATCCTAAATCTTTCTAATCTTTCTAAATCTCTCTTAATCTTTTATAATCTCTCAATACCAATCTATTCTCTCTAAAATCACAAGCACGACGTATAGGAAACTGATTTCTCAGATAATATTATAGAGATGACTCGACAATAACAAGGGCGAGACAAAATTCGAAGACTAAAACCTATTGGACCACGTAAGGAGAAAGTTCTTTCATCCACCAACCCGGAGACTTATGCATGAGACTAAGGTCTCCCCACATTTGTCCGTTTGCTTACGACTCTTCGACGTAAAAGACCCGTGACACGCTCTAATAACTTTCTCTTAGGATTAACATTGCTATATATATAAGAAGCTCATTAGCTTTAAGCTTTCACGATAGAGTTGAGAAAGTGAAGATTAAAATACAGAGATGGGTAAAAAAAGTACAAGATTCCTCATCACAGTTCTTGCTATGGTTTTAACCGCAGCGATGATGATCCAAGAAGCTAAGAGCATTCCCCTATGTAAGGTCAACACAAATGACTTGCAGAAATGTCGTCCAGCTGTCACTGGAAACTACCCGCCACCACCGACTCCCGCCTGCTGCACAGTGGCCAAAACCGCGAATCTTGAATGTCTCTGCCCGTTCCTCTCCAGGTCCGGGATTGACACGGCAAAACTCAAAGCTCTTTTTGCCAAGTGTGGCGTTAGCAATCCCTCCTGTTTGCCATGGTCAGTAAAAATCAAAGTACCATTAACAATATTAGAAACTGGTTTGGGTAAAGAGAGAAAGTCTTACGTTTTTTTTTTCGTTTGTTCTTTCTCTAACACGCAGATTGAAGAACTGAGGTGAACTGGACTTAAGCCGGTCTGCATACTTTTCCACCACCTGAAAATTAAGTCCCTAAGTAATAAATTCTTATGGTGTTTCTATTCAAATAAATCAACAAATTTTTCAGTCATTTTTCAGTCACCTTTTCTATCTACAACAACCGTATTCTATACATTAATAAAAACAATAAAGTACTGTTTTTGGCCTTTTTCCATTGTGTTCTACTTCCCTGAATATCCAAAAACTAACTCGTCATGCTTCTTCCCTGCTTGAGATTCTTCTAATATAACCCCCTTGAATTCTTCTAAATATTGTGTCTTGGTTTGGAATTTAACTGCTTCGTAACATTAAGAGTATTTTTTCTCAACATATAAAACTATGATTTCCTCTCCAGTGGAAACAAACATCATGCATCGCAAATGCTTGCAGAATTAATAGAGATGAAGTCAGATAAAAGTTTCTTGTGAAAGAGGCTTGAAGAAAAGAAAAAACGTCTGGAACAGGTAGTCATTGAACTATCAGTCCTATTTTGTAAGATACATTATGCGAACATTAGAACACCACAGTATAAACCAGTGAACATCCTATGGAGATAGCATGTTTTTGGAGTTTCAATGATTTTGAAGCCAAGAAGAATACAACAATCAAATAAGGTTTTTGACATGCGTAAACTTCATGGAGATTTACCATTAGTATTATCTTTTATAGGAATTGATAAGTAAAAGAACTGTCAGATCTAAAGTATCTGAATTTACGGTGATTTTTTTACTGATCCATTTTTTGTGCACCTGTTCTGATCCATATAAACCACAAACTTCTGTAATCACAAGTTCATGATGGCTTTTCGTAGGGTGTACCAAACTAAAAAAACTGAAAGAAAAAAAAAAGAGATTGTTCACTTGTCATGATTATGAACCAATCATATAGTTCTGGATCTGAAATCTCATTGCGTACTTTTGGTAAACTTCTCCAGTGAGTTTATTTATGTTTCTAGTGTTGTGATTTTCATCACGTGGAAGCAGATCGTCCACAAAACCAAAGACTTGTTGTTACATGTAACATGACAAGAATACAGTCTTTTGGTCTTTCTTTTTTTTTTTTGTAAACTGGCATGTCTTTTGGTCTTTTGGTCTTTCTTTACATAGAAAACTATACAACTTGACTAAAAGATGCAAAGTTCTATCATTCACAAGCCGGAGACTTATGCATACAACTAAGAAGGGGTCTACCATATAATTTGTTCGTTTGTTTACACATTTTGGACTGAGAACAGAAGACGATTTGACTAAAAATAACCGTGAATCTATGCTTTTGTTTATTACTTAGCATTAACATTGCTATATAATAGGTAACTAGAATTTGATCCACGCAGAGTCGGAATGTTTGTTTTGCTTTTCTTTTAATAGATAAATATTTTTTTGAGCAATAGATAAATACTTTTGATCAAAAAAAAAGCAATAGATAAATACTTTTTTAAATGAATTATAGTATAGATTTTAAAATATATCTGTATTAAATATTTTTAGTGTAAGAGCATAAATATCGGCAGGTTCTAAAGTGGGTTTTTCAACTGTTTGTGGACCCCAATGACATGTGGATCCCTCACAAAATTTAAAAGTCAGTCCCTAAAATCACCAAATAAGGATCGATGTTTGGGAGTTTTTTGTACTGTGCGCGGGCCCCACTAATACGTGACGGCCCGCAATTAGTTACTTTTTATTTTATTTTTTTTCGGACCAAAAAGAAAAAAAAAATTAAAAAACCCTAACACTACTTTACCGATAAACATGGTCTAACTTTTCTAAACACAACTCTGCGTGGTTAAATTACATCATGGGCTTTAGGCCCACAACTCAACGTTAGCGTAACAACGAAGCTTTTTTCGATGCGTCAAGAACACGCACCCCGGGCAAAAAGAAAGGAAAAACGGTTCAAAATTTAACCGTGGAGCCATAAGACGACGCTTGTCTCTTTCTTGGTGTGTCTTGCTTCCCCGACTTAGCACTAGGGTTTCTCAGACGCGTTATAACTTCCTCCTCTAGGCTGCTTATCTTTTACTTACTGAGAGCAATTATGAGAAAGGGAGCGATGGGAAAAACTCAGAGCGATGAGGTGATGATTGAATCTTTCGAGGAGGAGACTCAGCTTCAGGGTGATGAAGTCAAAGATGCATCTCCTTCTCAGCAGCAGGAGGAAGACACAGGCGAGGTAGTCAATGAGGATGAGAAGAAGCCTGCTCGTCGTGGTGGTAGAAAGCGAAAGAGAGACACGAAAAAGGAAACTGAAAAGGATGATCATGTAAAGAAACACGCTCCGACAGCTAAGAAAGCCAGACCGACCAAGGTTGAGCCTGAGTACTTGGAGGAGAAGCGTAATCTGGTATGTGTTGCTAACCCTAGTTAGTCTTTGATTGATATATCATTGTGATTAAATATGCAATTGTGCTGCGTGTTTAGGTTATATAAGCTTTATACATATGTATAGATATGTATATATGTGTATGTATATATATGATAACGCTATGAAAACAACAACTAGATACGTTTTAGACCTCTCTATGTTTACTTGTTTGGTGGGGCTTTTCTTGTAACGTAACCTACATACTAAGAGTTTGTTTTGTTTGTTGTTTTCAGGAAGATTTGTGGAAAGCTGCGTTTCCAGTGGGAACTGAGGTATACTATTGGTTGTGGAATTAATTTGGCTTAAAAGACATACATCAGAGTTACTGGCTCCATAATGATATATATATTATTTGCTTATTGGTTGTTATAAATTGTGATTGCAGTGGGAAGTATTAGATCAACTTTATGATTTTAACTGGGATTTCAAACATCTTGAAGTAAGTTGCTTGGATTACATTCTCACTTTTCTATATACTGTTGAGGAAATTCTTGTTATTTATGTTTCTGCTTTTTTGTGTCTCAGGAAGCATTGGAGGAAGGAGGAATGCTCTACGGGAAGAAAGTCTTTGTCTTTGTCAATACAGAACGTAACATATGTTTCTTTCTTCATTTTTGTTTAAACTTTTGTTTCTAGTACTTGTTTAATCTTCTCTTTTACGTTCACAGCCCAGTGGATCAGCTACAAAGGTGGTGCATCCAAAATTGTCTGGCTCCCAACAGTTTTTGCTGTGAGTTATCGTTTAATTCTCTATCGACGGTTTTCTTGCTATTATCATATATATATATATCCTATCTAATTAATTATTTATCTTTGTAACATTCTATATATGCAGATTGAGTCACCCTTTCCGCCTTCTGATAAGTTAGCAGTCACATCGGTTCAGAGTGCAACCGAGAGCATCATTCCAATGAAGCAGATGAAAATGGAATGGGTTCCTTACATTCCCTATGAGAAAAGGTATTTGTTGGGATAAAGCTCAATGAGAAGAGAGATAGAGATTATCATGGCACAACGCTATTCTTACTATTTGATGTTTTATTGCTAATTACTTTTGTTTTGTTCTTCTTGCAGAGATAGGCAAATTGATAGGATGAAGTTTGAAATTTTTATCTTGGCCTGTACACAGAGGAGGTAAGAAACATGTCTCAAATGACTGAGTACGAAAATTAAATAATAGATGTTCACTTTTTAGGATATAATTTTTAGATATTACATTACATAATATCTGAAACTATAACATGGAACATGGCAACACATATCTATTAACTTGATAGTGTGATTAGTTGTCTATTCCTTCAGTATTGTTTGAACGTGTAACTCAATTTAGCTTTGTACATAATCTGCAGATCTGCTCTCAAACATTTGAAGGAAGAGCGCTTTAAGAAGTTCAACTATTGCCTTCCTTGTGAGTTTTTTTTCCTCTTCTAAAAAAGTTTACAGAGTGAAAACCATTTATATATGAAATCTAATTTCTCTTCTTTTTATTTTGCTTTGCAGATTTCTATGATCCGTTTAAGGAAGACGAACTTGAAAATAGTACTGAGGTCAAAATAGTGTTCCCCTCTGACGAGCCGGTAAGTTTTCTCTCATGCGATTATGAATGTGTTGGAAGTGGCAAGTCTACATGATTGTTTTCAGTATTATGTTCTTAATACTCCAAACTTTGGTTTCTTGTTTTGGCACGTTTATTGTGAATTTGACTGGAGTTTTGACAGACTTGAGGTGTGTGTACTTTTTCTTTAACCATAAAACTTAAAATTGCTTCTTCTTGTGTGTTCAAATTGCATTCCTTGTATTGCTGAATCTTGAGATGGATTTTTGTGCATCTATCTCAGGCATTTTCTGATGACCTGATTGAAGCAGAAGAATTATTTGCGGACCAGAAGGATGAATTCAAAGTAAGTGCTGGAGCTGTAACCACTACAATTTGTCTTTTAATGAGGAATTGAGTACATCTCTACTTACCATTTTTTATATTTGCTTATTCCTTTTCTCAGGTTTTTGTCAAAGAGCATGTCCGAGCAGCAAGGAGAGCTAGGCAAGAGGTAAAATATATGTAGCTGAGAAAAAGCTACATGTAATGAAACTGTATGCTTAAAAAGGTAGTGTGTTTTTTCTTCTTGCAGGCAAAAGCTGCTCGACTGAAAGCAATAGAAGAAATGAGTGAAGAAACTAAGCTAGCCTTTCAAAGCATCAAGTTCTACAAATTCTACCCTCAGCCTTCACCAGACATCTCAGGAGTCATACAGGTAAGAAAAAAAGGTTTGGCACTGTTTCTAAGTTGATCATAAGAAGAAGCACGTAAGTATAGTTTGTAACAAAGCTCTGAATATGTGAATCATCATCTTTTTTTGTGTTTTTTCTTTTTTACAGTCTCCCAAGATTAACAGATATTACAGGAATGCTCATCAAGTCCTTTGATATGGATTCTTCAGAAGTCAGGATAGCTTTTCTTGGCTGCCAGCTCCAACAGTGCTCTCAGATTCTCTTTGAGCTTTATAGTTAAAGTAGGCTATTTTAACGATAAGAAATATCGAGTTTGCTCAAATATGTAACATCTTATGTCATGTCTAGCAAAATAACTTATTTTAAAATGATATAATCTTCTAAAAGTGATTAACGAAAGTGATTAAAAAAACTAGGTAATAACCACAAAAGTGATATAAATTTTGTACACGATTTGGAATAAATGAAAACGAGTAAAAAAATAGTGAAACGTTGGAGATACGGGGTACTCGCATGCTAAGCGAGCGCTCTACCATCTGATATACATCCCCTTATTATTTCAAAGAGGAAGAGGCCTGATTAACAACGACTTGATAAGGTCTTTGAGATTTCCGTGGGGGTCACTGAATCCATCACCCTCCCGATAATAAACATTGACCAGTCGTATAGTCTTGAGGCACCGTACCCGAATCGGTCGCGGCACAGCTTTTATAGTCAAGAACTCCTCCATCACTATCTTACAATACTCTCTAACTATCTTCTTGATTTCTCTAACCGCCACCTCTTTAGCAACACCATGTTGTTTCATGTAACAGTTCACCCCATTAGCCACCTCTCCTCTCCTCATCTCAAGCTCAAATCCGGCTATGTCATTTTCAAGACGGAATATAACACATAGAGCTCATATCATCCTCGGCTCGGATTTGAACCACTCGATCGTTTGATCCTCGTCACAATCTCCCATCGCCATAAAGGTGTAGATCGAAAAGCAACGTACCCCTGACGAGTCTATCCTGACCTCCATGTACTCATCAAAAGTTGGAACGTAACCTGCCAGTGCCCATTTCGATATGGTTGCGTATAGGAATTTCAAATGGACTGTCCATTTTCAATGGGCATGTCCAAGTGGACAAAGCAGCTTATTGGTTATTATATTTTTTAAGTCCAAATTGTACCAAATCTAGATTGTCCAAACCAAATTGCCCAATTCCAGATGGGCCTTCCACGAAAGCCCAAATACAGAGACAGTGTTAACATCCTAAAATTCATTTTTTGTTGTGAAAGTAGTGAAAAGAATGTGTAAATCTTATTATCAAATCGATCATATGAGGTTCCTTTATATAAGGGTTACAAATAGACCGTCATAAGATAAATGTAAATATAGCAATTCATAATCCAACTAGGAAAAGGAAAACACAAAGACTAAAGGGAAGAGGAAAGTGGCCGACTCTCTCTCTCTCTCTCTCTCTCTCCAGTGGGGCGGTCGGCTGGTTCTGGTCGGGCCAGATTATGGGTCGTCCATCACTTGATTTATAACACTCCCCCTTGGACGCCATAACCTTTCAGGGTTTGTGATATGCTTCATGTTGCCTCATTAAAACCTTACCAGGAAAACCCAATGGGACAAAACTATGGTGAAGGAAAAAGAGTACAACCATATCACTCCCCCTGATGAATGTATCACTGAAGATCTTTCAGTCGACGCATCCCAATCTGATGTATGAGTTTCTTTAACGTCGAGGTCGGTAATGCTTTAGTGAACAGGTCGGCTGAGTTGTCACTGGAACGTACTTGAACTACTTGAACCTCTCCGGCTTTCTGCAACTCGTGGGTGAAGAAGAACTTGGGCAAGATGTGCTTCGTCCTATCTCCTTTGATGTAGCCGTCCTTGAGCTGAAAAATGCATGCTGCATTGTCCTCATACATAACGGTTGGTTCTTTGTCTTCGGACATCCCACAATCAGCTCGAACATGTTGAGTAATCGACCTCAACAAAACACATTCGCGGCTGGCTTCATGAATAGCCAAGAATTCCGAATGGTTGGATGATGTGCCGCGATCGTCTGCTTCATGGAACGCCATGATATGGCCGTACCTCCATGTGTGAAAACATAGCCAGTCTGTGATCGAGCATGTGCGGATCAGATAGGTAACCTGCATCAGCAAAACCAACTAAACCTTCTTTGTTTCGGTTAGTATAAAACAGACCTAAGTCTTTCGTTCCTTGTAGGTAACGAAGAACATGTTTAATCCCGTCCTAGTGCCTTTTGGTCGGACAAGAGGTAAACCTAGATAATAAGCTCACTGCAAAGCTTATATCAGGCCGTGTGTGAGTTGCCAAATACATTAATGCTCCTATAGCACTGAGATATGGCATTTCGGGACCAAGGACATCCTCATCGTCCATCTTGGGACGAAATGGGACAGTGTCCAGGCCGAGGGACCTCACGACCATAGGGCTAGATAATGGGTGAGACTCAGCCATATTAAATCTCTTTAGTACCTTTTCTGTATATGCCATTTGATGCACAAGGATTCCATCATTTATATACTCAAGCTGTAATCCCAAACAGAATCTTGTCTTTCCAAAATATTTCATTTCAAATTCTTTCTTAAGATATTCGACTGTTTCTGAAATCTCTCCAAAGGTTCCAATGATATTTAAATCATCAACATACACTGCTATAATCACAAAGTCCTTATTTTCAAATTTCTTTATGAAAATACATGGACTGATCGGATCATTTCTGTATCCTTCTTTTATGAGGTACTCATTTAATCTGTTGTACCACATCCGGCCAGATTGTTTCAGTCCATAAAGTGATTTATTCAACTTTATGCAGTGTTGTTCACGAGAGCTCTCTTTATTTTTCAATTCAATACCCTCTGGGATTTTCATATAGATTTCATTATCCTGTGGGCCATATAGATATGCTGTAACGACATCCATCAATCTCATATCTAGATTTTCTCTTATGGCCAGACTTAT
Organism: Brassica nigra; assembly: GCA_016432835.1. Lineage (NCBI taxonomy): Eukaryota > Viridiplantae > Streptophyta > Magnoliopsida > Brassicales > Brassicaceae > Brassica > Brassica nigra. The sequence goes on from CM028242.1 coordinate 19,171,891, forward strand.
CAGGTATCTAAAAGAAGTTGCATCCACCACAGGGGAATATGTTTCCTCATAATCGATTTCTGGTCTCTGTGAGAATCCTTGTGCAACGAGTCGTGCCTTATATCTCACGATTTCACCATGTTCATTTCTTTTCCTCACAAAGACCCATTTGTATCCAACTGTTATGACATCATATGGTGTTCGGATTATAGGACCGAAAACACCTCTTTTCTTTAATGAATTTAACGCCACGTTTATGGCTTCTTTCCACTTAAGCCAATCTGATCTTTGCTTGCATTCATATATAGATGTGGGTTCATGATCCTCATTATCCATAAGTTCAAGTGCTACTTTATACGCAAATATATCATCGATGTCGACATCTTTTCTATTCCATTTTATTCCAGACAAGACATAATTTATTGAGATCTCATTATTATCTGGACCGTCAGTACCATGAAGCAAGGCGTCCCGAGCATCATTGTTTGGTACATCTGGACCATCGACCATGTCTAAGGACTTTGGGTCGGGTGCGGCCATATCTCGGGTAAGATTGGCCACGTCTGTAACACCCCCAAACCGTTCTAGGCATAAGTCGAACCACCGGCCAACAATCAAACAAGAACATGACCGAAGGACCGACCAACACCCAATGATCCGGAAGCGTTACATGACGGGCTAGGGACGATCCAGTCAATGTTGCAGAATTTAATCCGCAACTTAGACCAGTTCATCCATTAACACGTTCCGCTAAATCGAGGACTAAGGCTTTGTAATCCGTACCAAGAGTTAACGGTTCCGTTAGATCGAGGCTTAAGGCTTTTCAACCCGTACCAAGACCTAACGTTGTGTTGAGACCAGACAAGTCTAATTATCAGAGAACCATTGTAACGAATATAAAACATCACTTTTATTAAATATAGTAAAGATTCATTACAAGTAAAATGTTACATATGGATCCAGGCCTAGTGCCAATACCGAGTCAAAATACTATAACAAGTACCATTTTACAAAAGGAAAGACAAAGTACTTCCGGTGCTCCTAACGCCCAGCTTCCACTCTACCCGGTCTCCCACTAAGGTTTCCTGCAACGATAGGTGAGTTTAATGAGTAACCTAATGTCACTCAGCGAGCCAGAGCCCCAACTAACAAATACAACCCCTCGCCATCCCACGCCAAACAAACTAAGATGAGGAGTTCGCCTAATAACAATAATAAATAATAAACATCACTCGAGACTTCCCCCGTGGAAACCCGAGTGACCAACAAGAGCATAAACATATAAGACAATAAGATAAGTAGCGGAATATAATCCACCATTAGCATAATAATAGGATATACTAGACTCTCTCTCTATATATATATAGATACTATACAACCTCACTTTCACAACCACGAAACACCTAACTTGCAGCCACAAAGGCACACGAGCTAGAACATCCAATATAACTGACATGTAACCCCAATAAAGTGTCACACGACGAAGCATGCTTTCTAGCAACCTCTCCGTACAGAGCATGCTTTATGCAACCTCTCTACCCAGCCGCGTAGGGACATACTCTAGCAACCTTCCTTGCCGCAAACTAACATGTAGCACCCACCAAGGATACCACATGATGGAGCATGCTTTCTAGCAACCTCCCCGTACAGAGTATGCTTTATGCAACCTCTCTGCCAAGCCGCGTAGGGACATGCTTACGTAACTTTCCTTGCCGCGTAATAAACCTAGCATTGCTGATCAGGCAAGCTATCGGCACAACAAAACACAACCACTAGTACCAGCAGTCTAGCCTATATGGCCTAAGACCCTGAGTACGACACTAACTAGGAATTTGGCCTATACGGCCTAAAACCCTAGTACTAACTTAACCATAACAATACATACTAGGAATTCGGTCTATATGACCTAGAACCCCAGTACTAACTACTAATCAACTAAACAACAACAATCCCTGCAAGCAAACAGATAATAACGCAATAGCAATAATTATCTAAACAGGAAATCTATCAACCTAGCAATCAATTAAGCATCCTAGTTATCTAGCAATCAAGAAGCCATAACTAAGCATGCAATCTAACAACCTAGCGATCAATAAATTCCAGATCCTAACTATCCACAACCTAGAGATATTATCTAAGCGTTCGCTAACTAACCAATCAACCTAACCATTAGCATGCTACTACGATTCTCAAGCAATAACTAAGCATGTTATTAACTAATCAACCTAACCATTACTACTAACTAATCAAACCGTTACTCAGTTTAGACCTGGCCTCCTGCCATGATCCAACTTCCAAATAACGGGAACCTGCATGAAAACAAGTTAACAAACAATTGATGTGACTCACCGTGTTCGGTTCGTAGTGGCTTTGACCCCTTCCCGAATCCTCGACCAAAACCCTTTCTTGAACTTCTCAAGTAGCTTCCCTTCTGAAATGACCTTGAACTGATCTGATATTTACTTGACTGATCTTCACTTGAAATAACTTTCTCTGGACGCTGACCCAAATCTGGTGTAGTAACTGCTCTCGAAAACTCTCTAAAACTCTCGAAAAAGCTCGGAAATTCTTGCTTTCTTTTTCTACTTTTTTATCACATTTTTAACTTTATTTGAAGTGTTCTAGATGTGTAGAAATGAAGTGGGGGTCGTGGGTATTTATAGAAGACAGCAGTGAATCAGATTCAGCTTGGTGGCAGTCCGTGTGTCGCTCTGCATGGCTCCGGACGCATGCGTCGCGGTCGTGCTCCACATGGCTGTCAGCATGTCCAGGACTCATGCAAGGCGCCACATTACCTCCCAGATTTCAAGCTGCATGTCTGGAACTCATGCAAGACGCCACTTCAAATCCACATGGCGATCAACATGCTTCGGTCGCAGGTTGAGCAGCACCTCGTGCTTTTGTGATTCACTGCGCATGCTGTGATCGGTTGGGCTTCAACACCTCGTGCTTCCCTTGCCACCTACCATTCCAGGAAGTTGACACCACATCCTCCACATGTCTGAAGGCATGGCTTGGTTGCATGCATTTTGACACCACATCGGCCACATGTCGATCAGCATGCCTCGGTCGCAGGTTGAGCGGCACCTCGTGCTTCTGTGTGTCACTCAGCATGATGTGATCTCCTGAGATTCAACACCTCGTGCTTCCCATGCCAGCTACCATGTTGATGCTCGACCAATCTTCTGTTTTCTCTAAACCATGTTAAGTTTTTGGTTATTGAAACTTAACATTACTCAAGGTGTGTCAATCTCCAAAAGCTTGGCTCTAAATTCCAACTTGTCGATCTCGACCATTTTACCCTTTCGGGCGGGTTCTTACAGCGTCCATGTCTGGGATTCCAACCTCGGCTTCTGCACTTTTCTTTTTCCGAGGTTGCTTATCTTTGGAACTAATAGGTTTACCACGTTTCAAACATTGTCTAGACTCTGTAGCAACTTGATTGTGTCCCTCTTGAACATCAATTTTAATTGGTGCATTAGCAGCTCGTATATGTGACTTAGTCACTCTATTCGGGTCAGCAAAGAAATCTGGCAATTGATTAGCTAGCTTTTGTAAATGTATTATTTTCTGGACTTCAAGATAACACTCTTGAGTCTGAGGATCTTGCCATATTAAGGATGTTTGATTCTATGAAATTTCTTTTACCAGCTTATTATCTCCCCCTAATGTTGGAAGTTCGGATTCATGTTGGGGTCAAAATCGGTCAATGACGAAATCGTCACCCGAAAATCCTCGAAAGAAAAGCCAAGCGACGATCAAAGCCAAGCGATAAAACTCAGGGAAGGCTCGTCCGCTCCCGCCTGGCACCAGCGGCAAGGGTCCTGGCGCCCATCCGTGCAATCATCTCATAATCTCGAGGAATGGAAGCATCTTGGTTCCTTAAAACCCATGTCCGGATCGTCCGAGATCTACAATGGTTCTTCCGCAAAGCCTTCCCGATTGTTTAAAAGATTCATCTTTTAACACATCTAGAGCTCGAAGCCACATTGCTCGCATCCTCGACGACGGAAAATCTACAAATCCAAGTCCATCTCAAATCCCGATACTCGAGGAATCTCGTTGGATTAGAAACGATTATCTCGAAATCTACGGCTAAAGACCTTCCCAAACTCAAAGATTTCCGCGAACGACCGACGGGGAAAGATCGAACAACGAAAACCCACGTGACGGCAAGATGGCCTGGCACCGGCGCACGCTGACGCTGGCCGGCTCGGCGCCGGCGCACTCGCCTGGCGCCGGGCGCACCTGGACGCTGGCTGCCTACGCTGCACTTCGCCTGATCGGGCGCACTGGCCACGCTGGTCGCCCGGCGGCACTCATTGCCGTCACGGCGTGGCACGCAGACGCTGGCTGGCCGGCGTACGCGGGATCGTTGCCTACGGGCGGCACTGGCCGTGGGCCGGCCTGGCGCCGGCGGCACTTCGCCCGATACGCGGCACGGAACGTACCGCCTGGCCGCAGCGCAAACACAAAACGCTGCCGCCTCGCCATACCGGGCGCACTCCGCCCCGCTTCAGCGGCACTGGCCGGCATACCGCGGCACGCCACGCTGGTCGGCTCGTTAGTCCGCGGCCCTCGCCTTGGTCTCGTCCTATCGTGCCCTGTTCGATCCCATCTTAGCTTGTTCGATCAATCAACGCAAGTTTGGTACGATCACGGTTATTCTGGAACACCACTATCTCGACTATACGAGGAATTGAGGTTCCTTCGAAACACCGAAACCTTCAAAGATCCGCCCTTTCAAAACCGTTAAAACGCTTAACGCCTAACGCGGGCCAAACGCCCACGCACGATTTTCCGAAAGGAAGGATAACTATGACGGTTTATCTTTATCCTCACATAAGAGATAAATGTCAAGTTTCCAAGATAAATGTCAAGTTTCCAGAAGATAAATGTCAAGTTTTTCGAAGATAAATGTCAAGTTTCCGATAAACACGAAGATGGACGAAAATGGAAAAGCCCGATTCAGCCCGCGAAGATAGACCGTCTTAAGAGGAGTATATAAGGAGAGCTTTGAGCAAGAAGCAAACCAGATCACAAACTTTAGAGCACTTAGCACTTAGAGCGATTTAGCATTTTTTCTGTTTTCACTAGCGAAGCGACTCAACTAGGATAGACTTAGGCGACTGGACTAGCGGACTTCTCGCTTTCCACAGCATTTCTTTCTTGTTGTACACGTTCAAACGAGAATTCAGAAATAAGATCTCTTTCGCTCAACTTTTACGATTTATATTTTCGCAACTTTTATCTCTATTGATTGTTTCGTAATGCGCCCAGCAGATATTCGACCTTCAAGGAAGATCGGGTTAACTCGGTTTCTCCACAAATCTTTATCGGAAATTGACGGTGCGAATTTCGTTCCTACAGTTTGGCTAGAAGGAGGGGTTACGGATCTATCTATCAAGAATGCACACGCCGATCAGTCTCATGACGTCACCAAAGATCAACCAGCTAGACGGAACACCCGTGGACGCCAACGTTGAGAAGACTCCAGCTGGAGATGCATCCGCGATCACCGCTGATGCACGAGCTTCAGGCAGATGAAGGAACTGTTCACCTGCACGGCGGAACAACAGACAAGCTGATAACCTCGCCGCAAAACAGGTCGACACCTTAACTGCGAGGAGTAAACTGCCGCTGATCCACCAAGGCACGCCACAGTAGAAGACTCGACTTCGGATCTCCGGCAGAAAAGATGCCCGAAGAGCCCACTCGAGGAAACGGCCCGAAAGGATGACAGCAAACGACTCGCAGAACCTTCCGCCCCTACGGAAACAAGGAAAGCGACGCCGAGCGATCGATCTGATATCAGCGACCCGGATCCTTCCGATGAAGACGCTGACATCCACCCCGTGAGGACCGAAGCCAGTCCCCGCGCAGACGGTATCCTTCGATAGACCCATGACGAAGAGGAAGAAGAACTCTACGTGATGGAGCAGGAAGAACTCGCGGAAGATCAAACTCGATCTATCACGACCAGCCGACAAACTCGAGGAACGCCGGTAGCAATAGCGAGATCCATGATTTCCGCGAATCTCTAAAAGACCGCGGGCCGGCGAAAGCGGTGAAATCGCAAATCCATCAGCGACCAGTTCCGCTCCCGAGATCGATAGACTTCTCGAGGAAGCGGAAAACACCGTTCACCACCGGATCACGGAAACACGATCTCAGACCCGAGAAAATCAAAATCCCGGTCTATGACGGCACGACGGATCCTAAGTCGCACTGCAGTTTTCCAGATCGCAATGGGCAGTGCAAACTCCCGAGCGTGAACGACGCGGGTCATTTTCTCTTCGCCGAGCACCTCAGCGCATGCCGAGTGGTTCTCCGACTCAAGGAACTCCATCGGAAGCTTCCGCCAACTGGCCTCGGCGTTTCTTAAACAATACTCCATGTTCATGGACAGAGAAACGTCCGAGCGTGGATCTATGGAGTCTAGCTCGAAGGGGAGGACGACACCCGACTTCATGCAAAGGTTCAAGCTGGTGATGGCAGAGTAAGGCATCGCTGATAATGTCGCAATCGACGCCGAGGAAAACTCTGGTACAAGTCGAAGTTCGAAAGTGGATACTATTGGAAAAGCCGCGGACAATCCGGATACTCTCCACAAGGCAACGGACTTCATCATCATGGAAGAAGAGATGAAGCTTTTGTCGCGAAGCACGGACCAGAAAACGCCCTCGAAAAAAAACCTCTCGTGAACGACTAAAACGTCCATCACGAAGGGGAAGGCCCGCGAGCATAACTACGCCATCAACTTGGAGCAAGGCAGAACCTCCAAACACCTGGACCAGGAACCAGTACAAGGATAATTCCTACTGCGAGTTCCACGTAACAGAGGTCACTCCACGCGAACTGCAAGGTTCTCGGCGCTCCACTCGCCGCGCGAAAGCTCCTCACCGCGAACTATCAAAGATCAAGAGTATAAAGGACTTGCTCCTGGACTGACGCCCAAACACCAACAAACTGTCTCCGAGGACCGCCGACCAAAATCAATCGGGAAAAACGCGAAGAAGACAGACGACCAAGGAACAACAACAAATGCCAGAGGGTAAACATGATCATCGGAGGATCACAGTTCTACCAAGACTCTGTCTCGTCGATAAAAGCCTAGGGCGAAAAGCCGAGACAAGTTCCAACTGGTTCTCGACAGCGATGTTCCTAACCACACGATCGCTGAGGAACAGAGACCGTCGGAATTGACAAACCTCACTGCGATCCTTTGGTAATCGACCTGGTAATCCAGATCTCGAAGTCGGCCGCATTCTCATCGATACAGGAAGCACGGTCAACGTCATCTTCCGCGACACCCTCTACAGGATGAAGATCCCACTTGAGGAAGTCGTCCGTGAACCAAAACCTTTGACGGGTTTCGGTCACTACCATGACCCTTGGGAGAATTAAACTCGGTCATGGCAAAGGAAGTTACAAAGATCGCCGAGTTTGCAGTAGTCTACAACCCGCCATCTACAACGCCATTATGGGAACCCTTGGATCAACTCCATGAAGGCAGTACCATCCACATATCACCTCGGTATCAAGTTCCCGACCGACCGAACCGCAGCCATCCGGGTAGTCGAAACAATCGAGACTCGTTATCAGCCGAAGTTCAAACTGGAAAAGATCGGAACGCCCTACGCCAACCCGAAAAGGCAACATTCGAGGACTCGAAGAAAGATGATCCAATCATCCGAACAAGCAACGATTCAAGACGGCGACAAAGCCTCCGAGTCCACCGCCGTAAGAGCGACAATTCGACCCGCGACAAACCACCGATCCGACCAGCACGATCGAACGGCGCACGCGACGGGAGTAAAACGTCCGCGGCAACTATCAGAACTACGAGATGGCTTGATCCTCGGAAGAGGTACGAGGCAGCTCGTCGAAACCCGCGAAGTTCAGCTATCCCCTCACCAAAAGGGGACTGCGCGATAATTCTATACTCCCACAAAAACGCGAAAAATCCGCATTACGTACGAACTTTCAAATTTTAATAAAATTCTTTCTATCTTTTATGCTCACTAAACTTATCAACGCGGAAAAGAAAATCATATCTTCAAAGAAACGCGAGACGCCGCGAACTTCTTAAAAAGATAACAAAACTCGTATCATCCGCAAAAGATAGTCCACCTGCGACTTAAAAATAACTCACGCCCGTCGATTTGCCCCGACGGACGCACACAAGAACATTCAATACGATCCGCAAAAGACGTTTCATTCAATACAAACTCGTAGTCAGACCTACAAGGTCCTTTTACATCCGACAAGGATATCATAGCGCTATACAAGAAACCCAAAATTTTGGTTTAGCTCTGGTTAAACTCGAAGATAGCTCGATTCTTTTAACACAAGTCATATGTTTACCTGACTTTAAACGAAAAGAATCAGGAAGAAATCACTAAGGCAAAACGAAAGCCGATCAGTCATCGTACAGCCTTAAAGCTGAGAGTAAGCCTAGGTCTTGCCCTAAACCCAGTCTTGCTGGATCTTGACATCTCACGACATAGTATCGCATAAGATCCCAAAACATGTCTCTTATCGCTACACCTAAAACGCCGCTAAAAGTAGCATACGGACCAAGCGACAAAAGAGTTAGGATCTGAAGTGACTACCGTGATCCTTCCTCTACACTGGACGAAAGTATAAATCAAAATAAAAGACGAAATCTCGCAAATTTTCATATTCATAAAGCCGCAAAACGGCAGGATTCAAAGCAACCAACGGCCAGTCCCAAAACATAAGAATGCAACCTCCAACGGGCCGGAATAAAATTACTAAAACGCCACACACGCCAAAAATACGATTCACAAAAGGAAGTCAACATTGAAATCCGGATGGAAATCCCAAATGAACTAGCAGGCTGGTCCACTTCCTCATTCACGCCTTGAGCGTTCCCACGCCCTCGGCGTTCATCGCCTCGCCTCCACGTATCCTCGAAACCTCGATAGGTTCCCATAGTCTCCGGACTCTTTCTTCTACCGGAGGAACCAAGGACTCAGCATGAGCTTTTCGCCATGAAATCCTTCATTTCAGCAATCTCGAATCGAAGGAGAAACGGAATCTAAGACTTGTGAAGGTTTACGACCGAACCCCGCACTCGCTGAAATCACCAACAAACTCCCGAGCTTCTTTAAAACATTGAAACTCAGCAGCAAACGATTCGCCTTGCCACCTCCACGCGACCATCCTTCTTCCCTCTCCTTTCCCCAACAAGAGCTCGAGCATGAAGCTCAGCTTGCTTCGCATTCTCGCCTTTACCTCTTGTCGAACCGAAAAGCTTCGCCTGCTTCGTGGTCTTGAAGTTAGCAATCCTGGATTTGCGGAAGCTCGAGTCAAGCGCTAAACACTCTTAGTCCTGCATAAACTCAAGATCAGCAAGTATGCTTATATACAGATTCAACATAAGGTTAAGAAGTTCGAAGGGCCAAACCTCGTTGACACGTTGGGAGCCCTCGGCAAAACCCGTTGTTTCTCCTCATCCTCCAGCGACTCATCAGTAGTAAACTCCGGAGGAAGGTCATCAAAGAAGTTGTTAGGTGGAAAACCGCTGGCTCGCTTTTCCGTTGAGTAAAACTAGGTTTTCTCCCAACGGTGAAGGACTTTCCGAGCCTTCCCATCATCGATTTCCTTTCCCTTCTACGACCGTCTCCGGTAGGAGCTCGGTGACAGGTTCGCATCATACGACAGACAGATCTCGACCGATAAAGTCTAACCGCTCGAATCCGCTCGAGGGTGAAGGATTTCCAGAAAACGGCCTTTGACGAAGGAGATCTCTCGACAAAGACGCCCCAGGCAAATGCGCAGTGGTTGTTCCTACAAAGCTTAACTTTTCACTAAAACTCGCGACTTCCAAAAGGTGAAATAGACAACAGGGTTTTCGCAGTATTACCTCGGTTGAAGTTCCATGCTCAAGGAAATAGATGGAGGCAGCTCTCCCGACAGACTCGCCATCTATTTGGACGAAGAAGAAACGCTCCTGCCACGATTTGGGATTCGAAGTAGTCCCCTAAATCACGGCCATATCCTTCTTAGGCAGCATGGAGTAGTAACCGTCACTCCCCGTCGGCCGAGTGCCCCAAAGACCTTCGAAATCATCGGGACCAAGATCAATCCCGAGTTCTTAGCTAGCGATCAGTACGCCAAGCCAACTCTCCAAGGCAGGAACGCTGAGTTGGTTGATCGGTTCGCGTGAAGCGCACGAACAATGGCACCAGGGATCGGGAACCACATACGGCAGTACGTAAATTATCAACCTAACGGATCATTAATTTAAAGATACTAGTCGATACTAGCAATTTATCAGGTTATGAACAAGCTGAATGAACAATCAATGAACAAGTGAGAATGATCTAATCAATCAACTTAGCAATCGGTTTCATTCAAGCATTCAAGCAATTAATCGATTTTAATCATCCTAGCAAACGGTTTCTATATGTGATAAAATAATCAAATCAAACTTAGCAATACACTTTAACAATCAGATCACTCAAAACAATCAAACAGATTTGATTTAGGGTTTTGAATAGTTTCATGCATGGCATGCAGATTGCATCCATGCGATTTTATGGTTTGATATTTATAGGGTTTTGATTTGATCATAGATCAAGGGAGATTCAAAGCACACAATATGATCATTGGATCATAGGTTTTGAGATTCAAAACTGATTAGGGTTTTGATTTTAATTGATCAAGTCAATCTCGATTTAGGAAAGAAGGATTCATGCTTCTAGCAACTTTGCAACCATTGATCTATCAACCTAATGAGCAATCAATCTAATCCAGAACCTAGTTCCTTATATATCTAGGGCTTGATCAAACTTATATGAGCTTCGATTTACTCAAAGCGGATTTGATCTATTATCCTAGATTAGGGTTTATCAAATTTAAGGTTCAAATCCTTATCAAGCAACCAGATTCAATATGGGTTCTCTTTTAGGGTTTCGATTTTACCTTTTTTCAAGTCGGGTTGATAGGACCACCAAGAATAGGAGAACCTCGAGCTGGAACGCGGCCTGGACGGATCGCGAGCTGGACGCTATCGGGTCGTGAGCTGGATGCTATCGGGTCACGATCGGCTGTGCTGAGATCGTCGGATGGGATTGCAGCTGAGGTCGTGTGCTTGATTGATTGCTGGTCGAGATCGTGAATAGGTTTAGATCAGAAAGAAATCTCGATCAGGATTAGGGTTAGGGTTCGTCAGCTAGGGTTTTTAGGGTTTATGTTTTTCGGAGTTTAGCTTAGGGATTTAGAGAACAACTCGTGCTGATAACGTGTTGTGAAAGTAGTGAAAAGAATGTGTAAATCTTATTATCAAATCGATCATATGAGGTTCTTTTATATAAGGGTTACAAATAGACCGTCATAAGATAAATGTAAATATAGCAATTCCTAATCCAACTAGGAAAAGGAAAACACAAAGACTAAAGGGAAAAGAAAAGTGGCCGACTCTCTCTCTTTCCAGTGGGCCGGTCGGCTGGTTCTGGTCGGACCAGATTATGGGCCGTCCATCACTTGATTTATAATATTTTTAACATATTTTGATTATGTTTTGTGGATATCAAAAGCATAGATAAAGTATCATAGATCATCCAAAAGCATAGATAGGTTCATACATAATCCAAAACCAAACTCCAAAGCATAGATAGGTTCATACATACTACATAATTAAACTTCAATCACTTCAGTCTTCCCTTTTCTTTTTCATCTCTTGGGCTCCTTATCAGCATTAATTAATACCATTCAGAACTAACTACATGAATCATAAAAAATGTAAGCAAATCATAAAAGAATATTAACCTTTATTACCCATTTTTGGTTTACAAAACCTATTTTACAATATCATAAATTTCATGCTACAATAGAAAATTAGAAACTTTTTTCTCATCTATATAAATAAATTATACAAAATATTATAAATATTGAAACTCTTCAAAAAACAAATTTTAAATATAATATTAAATACAATACAATGTATAATGAAGTAATTTTTATAAATATATATATATATATATATAATTTACGAAATTAAGTCACCTAAACTTAGCACAAACAAACCAAAATAATTTAATTCATTTACAAAGAGCTATAAAATATTCAACGAAAACTTTTAAAATTAAGAAACTAATAGAAAAAAAACTATTGACGTAATAGTAAACAAAGACATAGATTACTATTTACGTTAGTAGTAAACAAAGACGTAGATTACGTATGCATCAAAGATATTTGCTTTACACCTATGCAGCGACCTTAAACGAATTAAAAAATTTCAAACATAATTTTATAGTTATATATTTAAGTGTTAATTTAGAATATAAACAATTAGATTTATACTTTCACTATTTTACTCAGGAAATATTATTTCTAGCCTGACATATACCATAACGAAATGCAATCATGTTGACCCCAATCCGTTTATACAAATGATAATTATGGGAGCCACGACTTATTCTTAAGAACTTAAAATATAGTAAACCACAATTAACCAACCAATTTTAGATTCAAACTTATCAAAAACCATACTGGGAGAGCACTACGTATACCTCACACTCAATATAATATGTTATACTCATAATCTATTAATATACACACAAACATCGAACTCAAATATAACTAATCTTACATAATTCTTCAACACCCTAAGAGCGTAATTATTGAGGGTTCTTATTTCACGTCTCTTAGGGAAAATAAGAGACGTCTAACTTAATCTAAGAGCGTCTCTTAATATGAACTGTCTCTTATTTTCCTAAGAGACCTCGAATAATGCTCTAACATTCTCAAAAACCATAAACATTATTATATACTTCGCTTATCAAAAGTTTACAAAACAAACACACAGAAAAATATACAATTACATCACTTGTAAAGCACAAAGGAAATTCTAAAAAAACACGAATTACTTTAAGGATGACTTGAAGTTTTGATTCATATTTGCAAGAATCCTTTAATAAGTTAGTTTAATGAAGAATATTATAAAACTAAACATTGAAACTAAAATAAATATTAAAATATAATGCTATTCATCAAAGAATAGTGAAAGTTACTGTCATTATAATTCAAAACAAAAATATTTATTATAACGATCTCATAAATCTTTCATTTTCTGTTTATTTATAATATTTTTAATCTATAATAATTTTAAATACTTCAAAATTAATATAAAATTACTTTTATTATAAATTCCCGCAGGACGGGTCGACCCTTGTGATTATAGTATGAGAAAAGTTATTAAAAAAAACAAGAAATGTGATTAAAATTAAAACCATTTGGTTGTCCACGATTTGATATATAAAAAAAGTAATATCAAACCAATGCTTAAGCACTAATACGACATCCTCTTCACAAGATACGACACTGCTGCTCGCCGGTGACGCCGTCTCGCGTCGGTATATACGGCGGCGGAGAGTGAAGCACCTCCGGTACGTAGTACGGATAATAGTTATACGGAAACGCCATAGGATGAGGTTGTTGGATATTTGGGTCTTGATGGTAGTTCAAATACTGCGTCATTGGAGACGGCGGCGCCGTCGGTTGGTACATCAGCGACGGATACGGCGACGGTGGCCATGTAGTTTGGTAATTATTGTATGTGATAGGTACGGTTTCGAAAGGATTAGGAGGGTTGTAGGGAGGAGGAATAACGTGACCATAATCCATGTGGATTAACTTTGCATGTTTCTTCGCTTTACGAATCCTTAGAACAATCTCGGGGCTGGCTCTTCCTGATAGATAAACTAATCCTCTTGTTGCATCGATTGTGTATGTCACATCTTTTCATAATCATGCACGTACAGCCGAAAAAGAAAATCAGTTCTCGGTGATATAAATGGTAAACTCTAGTAATGACTAGTTGACTATTGACTGGGGTGTTTACAACCATAAAAAGGTTTTAATAGAATCTCGTAATTAAAACTTTTATAATTCTAACTTTGACTACATATCTCTATGTTAACTCCAATATGAAATTTTGATTTAATAAAATAAACCAAATTTCAGAATCAGTGTTCTAAACAATGTTTTAACTGATTCCATTACTGCAACCTTCAGAAGAAAAATTACTTAAATGAGAAAGAATTGAAAAGAACCTTGAACGCCCTTAAAAAGCTTATGCATAGATTTGTCCCATCCACTAGTCTCAGTATCCAGCCTTAGAACGCAAGTCTGCAAGACACAAAAATTAAGATCGCAATGATGAAAATAATTAAGATGACGATGATGAGAGTAAGGAGAAAGACCATTTGAGTTGAATGAAGAGGATCCATGACTTCAGTATGTTTTTACAATATGTTGTCGTTAGTTACTGTTCCAATACAATTTTCTTAGAACCAAAAGACTGTTTATAAGAGCCTAATGAGTTGAGTTCGGTTCAATGGATAAGATATTCAATTGTTAAAGATACTTTCCTAATTCTCAAAATCATTTAATTTTGTGTTTTTATTTATTTAAGATAATATCTAGATTATGGTATTAAATCCGAGTACTGATTGTTTTAGTCTAGAGACGTCGCATTATTATGCAAAACCATTTATACAATGAAATTTTTTTTTTTGCCAATTTTATTTGTTACTGTATCTGCTTACACAAATATCTCAAGAGAATTAAGTAGTGCAAACATAGAGGTGTTAGTTTTAGTATTGGATTAAACCAAAATGATTTATTCAAATCGAACTTAAAACTCAGTATAAATTTATTTGAATTAGATTCGCACAAATAAATTGGTTATCCAAAAAATCATAACCAAAGAACCAAAAAAACAACAAAAGGTATCTTTAGGAATATTCATAAATTTGCAGTTGAAAATTAGTACAAATAAAAAGTAAGTCAAACCGGTGCTTTGATGTCTAAAATACAATGCTAATTAAGCTACAAATCTTTTCAACTGAACAAAAAAAATCTTTGCTTAAACACCCTAAGAAAATATCTGGATTCATCTTCATTCTTAAAAAAAATAACTGATGAATAATTTTAAGATCCATTTTTAGTTGATAGGTTTTGTTACTAAAGATTCATGTCTAATATAGTGATAACTCATCTTGAGACTTGTGCTTTGATGTTTGCCTTTTGTTGACAGTCCTTCACGGATGAAAGAAAAGGCACCAAAAGTTAGACTTCGTAACATTGTTTGTAATTGTGGTGCACCTGCAACACACGCGATCATAACGCGTGTTAGCTCGGATATGCATTATCTTTACTTCTTTTTTTTTTTTTTAAACAAATATCTTTACTTCTTTTAGTTCAGTATGTAGTAGTTATCTCTTTCTGCTACTTCTCAAGTAACAACCTGCCTGATAAAAACAAGTAGAGTAACTTCCTAAAATGAATGGTCAAAACAAAAGTGAATAGCTCAAAATCCGTCTCAATTGTAAAGGAACAGTGCCAATAGAGTACTTACCAGGGAAACTAAGAGCAAGGCTGCCAAATAGAGATCATGTTAACATATAAGCAGAGACACACCAAGAGTTCAATAGACTCTGCATGTATGCAAATATTAATATTGCTGAAGAAGTGAGAAAGGATAAGGAGTTAAACATTAAAGAATCTCACTATCATTTTTGCCTCGCAGTTTAAAATCTACACAATGAAGTATACACAGACCATTTGCTGTCCATAACTCACGTAATTTGGTTGTTCGTAAAGTCGTTAGAGCCCACAGTTAATGAAAGCATAAGCAGAACGCTAAGCTAACTTGAGAAATGTTTTTCTTATCTATGATTAGTATAATACATATACCGAATTTCCCAAGCTCAACTTCTGAATCTAAATCAGAAACAAAAGAAGATAATGAACGATTTTGGCGAATTTATAATATTCAGATTACAAGAAAACCTGATTCATCAGTTAATGGCCACACAACAAATGAAGATGTAAAGACAACAACAACAATAACAAGACAGAATAAGAATGTTTAGGCAACATAAGAAGATGAGATGACCCAAGATGGGTCTTGTCTGAGACAAAAGGAAACTGATTCAACAAAGTTTTTGCTCTTGAAATAAAATGATCGCATCATCATCAATACTGATGGTCTTGATATATGGCACCAAACTCAGCTCTCCATGCCTGATCGTCTGCATAGTCGTCATAGCTGACCACACCGGTTCTGCGTTCTGTTTCGTGTTCTTCATTCTCCTTGACCAAACCGGTTCTGTGTTCTGTTTCATGTTCTTCATTCTCCTTGAACCATGGCTGTAATGCAGACCCTGGCAATTTGCTTTCTGCAAGATATTGCTTCATTGTGCTCGTCTCTGTCTTGTGCTTACTCTTTAGCTTCTCCATTTGCATCTTTAACTTTGCATTCTCTTCTTCAAGTAAGCTGAAACGTTCCTGCAGATATGGTTTTTGAATCCAACACAAACCAACATTAAAATTCAAAAGTGTGAGCCAACCACAAGCAAAAGATTGATGAAGGTAAGAGGTTACCTCAGAGGATTGTACATATTGCTCAGCTTCTCGGAGTCTGATCAGTAACTCTCCAGCAGCTTGGACAGCTTCAGCGGTGTCTCGCAGCTGAATCTTAAGTCCCTTGTTCTCCTTTTTCAAGAACTCTCTTTCTTTCTCCTTCTCAGCTCTAATGGCAGTAAGCTCAGCTGAAAAGGCCTTTGCAAAACTCTTCCCATGACGACCTTTCACAGCAGCTTTAGCCGCTGCTTTCTTCACATCAACTATTCCTGCCAACGTCACATGATGCCTCTCAACTAGCTCATCATACTTCTCCTGTAGCTCTGTGTACTGCTCGATGAATCTAGTGTGACCAAGCATGGCTCTACCAAGAGCGTCGTTTAACTCCTCCGCAGCCGTTTTCTCTTTTCTGAGCTCTATCTCCAGATCCTCTGCGTGCTTACGATGGTTATCAATATCCATTCTTAGATCATCTGTTAAAGATATCCATTCACTCTCCATTTCTGTCCACCTTTCACGTTCCTCCTCTAGACCATCACTGTTGTTCTCAGCGTTTCTCGTTAGATCAGTGCTTTTCCTCATTTGAAAGGACCGCAATAGCAGAGATGATCTCAGGTTCTCAGTTGATTTAGTAGGCTGCAGCTTGCTCTTGAGCTCTGCAATCTCCTTCAGAAGAGCTTCCTTTTCACCGAGATCAATCTTAATCTTCCCAAACTCTTCATTAAGCTGGATTGTCTCATCTCCTCCATCATCAGATTTGGTTAGCTGCACAAAACAGATAAGCACAGTTAATGTTGTGAATACACAGGAAATGAGCTGGTTTGCTTGTGTTTTGAAATGTAACACGTTAGCTTACCTTACTAGACTCTTGCAAAGTGTTCTTTTTGTATTGGTCTACCAGACAAGTTAGCTGCTCAATTTTGGTAGCCTGCTCAGCACATATGTTCTTGAGATGCTTCTCGTCCGTGCATCCTCCCTGGTAATATAAGATAAACATTCAATATGAACAGCTCACTAAACACTGAAGTAAAATGCATCTCAGATGTTATAGACATACCTCAGCTTCATGGTCAAGTTTCTGTCTGCAAGAAAGGCAGAGGAGAATCGATGATCCACCTTCTTTTGGTCTATCTTCCTGTAACGATTTAACCGAGGCACTGAGGATCTCTGCTTCATCGGAAGGCTTCAGAGAAAGATGACCAAACGAGAATGAGACAGAAGATCTGTTAGATATTGAGCTCCTTTGGTGAGAGTCTATAATTTGCAGTCCTCTCTGGAGACTTGCAGCTAGAGAATCCGTTGGATTCAAAGGCTTGTTGGACACAGCCACGCTCTCGGTTACATTCCTAGCACTTGCTTGGAACTTTGTGGAAGCAGCCAGGCTCTTGCGGAAGTTCCTCAGCTTTGGAGATTCAGACAAAATTGGCTCTTCAAGAATACGAGTCTGATGAGGTAAACGGATTGAAATCCCATTCCCCACAGATTCAGCAAAGGCACACTCTTTGTGCATCTCAACATCTTCAGAACAGAGCTCATCTCCACTCATTGACTCAGCTTCACAGCAGGAAGCACTTGCAAAGGAGGATTGCACTGAATCCCTCAAGTCATCAATATCACAGTACTTGTCAACATGTTTATTCAGCTCCATCACATCATCATCATCATCATCATCTTCTTTGTTATCACAGGACATGATTATAGACTTGTTGATGCTCATCCTCAGTTGACTCAAGCTCTCCCTAGCAAAGTAACCACCACTCTTGCTTCCATCAGGCTTGTTGTACCCATCAGACTTGGTTCTGATTAGTTCCTCCTGTAAAACCAACAAAAACCAACATTACACACAATACATTGTGAAAGCATACAACAAATACTCAAGGGATAGAAGAAGAAAAGAGAGACCTTTAGTTCACGGATCTGGTCACCCAATTCGTCATCTTCCTCTGTAATCTCATTATCCATTGAGTTAGATCTTGTAGCTAGTACACTCCTACCTTCAAACTGTTGTAGTTTTAAATTCAAATCAAATAACTAAAAACAGTAAAGATTCAGAATCATGTTCAGGCAATAACTGTTACCTTGGGTGGAGCGTTTGAAACACTGTCCTCCTCGTCTTCAGAGTAAGTGTTTGGTCCCGATTTGAGAATCTGTCACCATTTGAATAAAACAGATAAACCCTAGAATCATCATCTACTCATGTCAACACTGTGTCGTATCGAAAGGTATGGATCTGTACCTGAGTATGTTCTTCGGGGAGAGTTGAGGGAAACACTTTGTTGTTCTTGAGTTGAAGATCGTTATGAGGAGTGAGTGCGTTTGGATCGCAGGGAGGCGCGTTCTCGTCGTTGGATCTGAAACTCTGCTGACTTTGGATTGATTTCTGCTTCGCGTAGATGGATCTGGGAAGCAAGTTTCGGATCGAGGAAGTCGAGATGTTTCCTAGTAATCGAGACTCTCCGATCTTCGCTGGGGACTTCATCGTTTTCACACAGAGAAAAACGGAAGAGTTTTTTAGATTTAGAGAGAGAGAGAGAGAGAATGTGAACGTTAAGTTTGAGAGAGATAGAGGAAGACGCTAAGGTAAGCGAGTTTTGAATGTGTGAGAGCTGTCGATTCGACCGTTGTGATTTGAAATATTGTTTTTGATATTTGTCTTTTACGGAAAATAAATTAATAATGTGGGATCCACTCGTAGCCGTTTTAAAAAATTGGGCTTGAAATGGACGTATTGTTTTGGTAAGCTACTACAAAGCCTTTTTATACTTTCCAATTTATTTCCTGATTCTAAATACGTTTTTATGATTTTCTTTTTTTTACCTTTTAAGTACAATATTTTTTTGTCTAACAAATTGCAGTCATTTTTACATGATATAAGCTGCTGCACCGCCCATGATGCTTGACCCACAAATTTACCGTTCGTGCACAAATCAGTTTCAGTTTCAGTTTCGTTACTTTTACTAACAGTTTGTATTTAATATTGCAAGTAACTAGTTGATTGTTTTCTTTCTTTGACATGTAAAAAATATTTTATGAGGAAGAATCATTAAACAATAATTTGGTATTAGAAGAAAAGTAGATTTTTAGCACGAAAATAAAGATTTTTTACGTTAATAAAATTGAATATAAGATTTTGAGCTACTAGCCTAAAGGAAAGGGTAGGCATCGAGATGATAATGACATTTTGTTTGAAAAAATTGGCATGAAAACATATAGAACCAAAAGTTTATGTGGCCAAGACTCTGCTTTCTCCCATGTTTGGAATCAGTTATAAACAAAAAAAGAGAGTTTGATAGTTTAAGCTACTTGGATTTCTAGTCTTTCACTTTAACATACTTTGTGGTTGAGGTGTACTTTGAACCTTTTTTTTTACTTTTTATGACGAATTTATCCTTGAATAAAACATAAACTCCAACGTAAAAAGAGTTGTGGTCAAATTTAATTTAGTTTGGTGTGGTCAAATTAAAATCAATTAGAAAATGTGACTGTCGAAAATTTAACTAGTTAACATAGCTGTTTGTTTTGTGGTCAGACAAGTGTGGTCAGACATGGCAAATGCCTATAAGTTGGATTCGGGGCTGTTGACCTCAAATAGATTATTGTTGGGGTCATGGTTAGAGGTAGAGTGGTTGTGTGATACAGAGGTATGGTTACGCATGGGGTTAAGATGGATGAGGTTATGGATATGATTATGGTTGAAGTGGTCATTGATGAAATTAGAGTTAAAATGGTTGTGGTCATGACTCAAGTTAGAGTGGATGTGGTTAAAGGTGAGATTAAGATAGACCGTTTGTTTCTGGGATGGTGGTGAGATAAGATAAGGTTAAGGTTAAGTTAAGATGGTTGTGGTCATGGCTCAAGTTAGAGTGGATGTGGTCAAAGGTGAGATTAAGATAGACCGTTTGTTTCTGGGATGGTGGTGAGATAAGATAAGGTTAAGGTTAAGGTTAAGATGGTTGTGGTCATGGCTCAATTTAGAGTAGATGTGGTCATGGAGGATAGAATTAGAATAGACAATTTGTTTATGGGATGATTGTGGGAAGGAAGAAAGTTCTATACATCAATGCTGGTTCGATGAGTCAGACTCCGAGCTATCACAATCACCATAGTTGGACGGGTTAGAGAATTGCAGTGAGAAAAAGAAGAAGAAGAAGAAGAAGAAAAAAAAAGAAAAAATTGTTTGATGGTCTAAATAATTACGGTGGAGAAAAAAGAAGAAGAAGTCTTCAGCGGCCGTGTTAGATCTAGGTTTTTAGATCTAAAAGTAAACTGTTAAATTAGGGTTTTCTAGTTGCTTTTAGTTTTTGTTAGGATAAGGATGTTTTTGTCATTCAATCATTCAGAAGTATACCTCGTGTTGAAAGTATGTCAATACGTAAAAGGGTCCCTAGAAAATATGTCTAAATGTAAATTTTTCACAAAAAAAAAGGCTGTGTCATTTCAATATCGAACCAAAAGTTTATGTACAACCTAAAGAGACAAAAGAATCGAAAGTAAAAAGAACGAAACAATGCCTCCCAAAATGTAAAAAACAGACTCAAACCACCCAAGACAAACAAACTGGCCACGTTATGCATCCATCCACCATCAAGAAACAGTACGACCAGTTCCACCATTATCATTGTTTTCTTCTTCTACTTCTTCATCATCTACTATACCATCAAAGAATGGATCACGAAGAAGCTCAGCTGCAGAAGGTCTCACCTCTTTTTGCGCAATGCACTTCTCAATAAAGGCCTTAGCTTGTACATCCTTTACTTTATTCAGAGCCTCTGGTTTGACTCCACTGCTCACCCTTCTGTATATCTTGGCCACGCTATCGCACTCGCTGTATGGAATCTCCAGCGACACGAGCTCCAAAACACACATCCCGTACGAGTAAATGTCAACCAACTCCGTGTACCTTTCCTCGTATAGCTCAGGAGCCATGAACTCTGGTGTCCCGAGGATCGAGTGAGCTGAATGATTCTTCCCCACGATTGCAGCTAAACCAAGATCACCAATCTTAACCTGGTTTTTGACAATCACGATTCAAGACACAAATCATTAACACAGATAAAAAGAGAGTGACTTTTAGTATTACCTGGCCGATGTTTCCATTGACGAACACGTTGCTGCAGTTGAGATCTCTGTGGATGATGCAAGGCTCACGGGTGTGGAGATAATCCAACCCTTTGAGTATCTGCTTAGACCACTTCTTCAAAGCTTTCATGGACACGTGTCTATGCTTCTTCCTATACTCTCTCAGGTTCCCGGAGGTGCAAATCTCGGTGATGAAGTTCAAGGTGTTGCTCCCCTCGTCTCTCCAAACCTTGTACAAGGCGATGATGTGAGTGTTCTCGAGGCTCTTGAGCAGCCTGACCTCAGAGTAAAGCCTCTCGAGCATAGCTGCGTCGTCGGAGAAACATCTCAGCTTGACTTGGTTCCACGCGACCTCGATGCCTTCTTCTTGGTCAAAGGCTCTGTATACTTTTTTGACGGCGCCTGAGCCGAGTAGCTCGTCATAACGGCCGTATCTACCAGTTGGATCTGTTTCCACGAAAGGCTCGGAGTCCTTGTCAAAGGGTTGGGAGCTCGCACAAGGAAGCATCTGTGTAACGAAAACAGAGTGAGACTCTAATAAGAATTCACAAAACGGTACCGTTTCGGTACTCGAATCGAATCTAAGAGAAAACGCCAGTCCTAAACCTAGAAAACCATTTCGAAAATCAAAATCGTGGATTCAGAGCTGTGATTCAGTTTTTCACAGTATAGAATTAAACTTAAATCGAGCAGATTGAATCAGGAATAGATTCAGGAGCCGAAACAGTGAGGACTATATAGAGAGATTGAAGAAGATACCATCAGAATCGACTGAATCGGAGAGAATGGAATAAGCTAAATCAGTTGTTGCTTTTTCGATGAGCTTTCGCGGCGGAGCGTGCTAGTGATCAGAGAAGCTTTTGTGTAAGACGAAAGAGGCGGAATAGATTTGCGTGCGTTTCTTATATATATATATAGTGAAGATTTTAAAATAAATAAATAATTATTTTTTTTTTTTGTTTCAGCGTATCTGAAATTGGACTCCTGATAACATTCAAAATCGAGTTTAGGGTTTAAAAGGAATTTAGTAGAGAAAATTAGTAAATTTTGATATGAATCCTACATGATTTACCATTTACTTTGAGTTATTAAATTACGGTAACATAAAAACGTTAGAATATTTTATTAACTATATTCCTAATTAAATTTTTTGTTAAATTTAGAAAACAATAATATCTGTTTTCGACTTAAAATTTTTTGGTTATGTTTCTATTCTTTAATTTATATCGATCAAATATTGGTTAAAATTCATTTTAAATAAATATGTAACTTATTAAATTTAGTTATTTAAATGTATTTGATAATTTAAATTGTAATTTAAATCAGCATAATATCAGAGTTGAAATATAACAGATACAGATAGATCTATTAAAAAATTTAAGCTGAAATCGGACATTTTCCATAAAATCTGTATCAAAACTTAGAAACAAATAAATCTATAGTAATTGGGATAAGAATATGATTTTATATATTTACAAAACTCTAAAAGTTAAACTTTCGGCGTGTATAGAGAAAATAACTAAACTAGAGTAGAATCCTCTATAAATGAATACTCAATAAATTAATAATCTCTATAAATTAATAAATTCCTTCGATCATAAATTGGATCCGTTCAAAATTTGACACTTATCGATAAAATAATAAGATAATAATTTTTTAGAAAATTCTATCTAAATATATGGTCCCGTTAAAATCATAAATTAATAATTTATATGTATACATATTTTATATAAGTAAGAACCTATTATATATTATTTGTTTTATATTCACAATGAAATTATCTTTATATTTTCTTAACACTTAATATATTGTTGATGAGATTTAGTAATATTATATCTAAAACCACATTTAAGTTCTATGCAATATATATTATATACACCAAATAATACAATAAAATTAATATAAATTTCAAATTTCATAAAATAACAATTGATGTCTATACACTAAAATCAAATATTTTTCTTATCTTAACATAAATACATCTTAAAATAAAAAATCTAAATAAGGAAACTTTTATAAATTAATATCTCTATAAATTAAAAAAAAATCTCAAAATCCCAACATTATTAATTTATAGAAATTTTACTGTATTCATTTTTATCAGAATTTATCATTTGGAGGACCAACATTAGTTAGTTTTTTTATGGGGGTTTCTACAATTTTCAAAGCACAAAGGCAGCTCTGGAGACTGGAGTGAAGGGACTGTCGAATGTACAAGAGAGTTTTTTACCCTAAGCCCTAACATATGAATCATTTCTAGTCTTTTGTCAATAAATCATTTCTTAATATTTTCCCCATGAAACACGGCTTTAGATAAACATCCGAATTTTTTTTTCACAACACATTTTAGATATTTATCAAAGATATTAATATCAGTACGATATTTCCATCAATGTGTAGACTTTTTAAAATTTTAAAATTTTCAGTTCTCGTGTAAGTATATGATCAATAGGATCACAAGTGGTCTGGAACAACAGACAATGGCATTTTCTTGTGTAAAACTACTCATGTTTATGGTATCTTGAAAAATTCCCAATTATGTTAAAGACCGATTTATATTGTGAAATTTCCAATTTCCTTCTGTTAATTTTTTTAATTTTATTTTAGTAGCCTATTAGATAATTATGCAAAGTCGTTTGTAGTTTATACATATTTTCTGCTAAAGTACATTTTGTTTCTTCTCGTAACAAAATGTACATTTGGTTCGAATGACTCTGCGTGAAAAACGTGTAATCTGCCTGATAAGTTTATAGCCTTACTGATGTCTGTGACATAGTTTATAAAAAGAGCAAAGCTGCATGTGAACTTTGAAGCTGTTATCTTCCTCGGTCACGTTAACTCTCTCATATTAAAGGTTTTGCCCAACTTGTTATCTTGCTTGCTTCTATTTATCTCACATGCATGCATATTTTTGTTTGCATGTGAAAAAACCAAATTATTCGTATGCTGAGCAAACATTTTCACAATATATTTTATTTTAGCATATATATATATATGTTCCTTCATATTTTTATATCATGGTTATGGGAAATTATCGTTTTGGTTAGGCACTGTAAAACTGTAAAACATCTTCAATAAAAGTATCTCAATGAATTTTTCAAAAATATAAGACTGAAAATAATGATAATGTATAAGAAAGAATGAGAAGAATTTTTCAAATAAAAAACTATAAAATAAAGTAAATAAACTTTTTAACACATGTTTGTTTCGTTGGCTTAGACACTTTTAATAATTTAAATTAAATTATTTAACTAAACAAGACTAAAAGTAGTGATATTACGAGTAAGATACTATATACGATTATGCCATGATGATGCTTTAACTACACTAAGTCAAGTAATACTACATCTTCTTTTGACCGAAGTAATACACATATTTGCAAAAATAGTTAATATGTTCGTTTTTTGTTCTGTTCAAACAAAGCCATTTGCATTTTTTTTTGGAATGAAAGTCATTTGTATTTTTAATTTCAAGTTCTACTATAATGGAAACTCTGATTTAATATTTTATCCACGAATAATAATATGATGGTAGCATTTACTTTTTCTCCTTTTCCCTTTTTCTTTCTTCAAGTTCGTGACAACTAAAAAGTGGCAATAAGGGAAACCACGTTGGCACGTAAAAGATTGATACGTACAAGTAAAAGTCTAAACAAAAAGCTCCAGCCTCTTTCTACAAACTCCGATCAACCCTAGCTCCAGTCCGGCTTCTCCGGCGTCAGAGGCTCTTTCCTCCTTTCCTTTTTTCTCCTTTTTCCTTTTGCTCTCTTCCACATCGCCTAATCGGTGCTGATGCATGTTACTCTGGTTCGGCGAGACTCTATCAGAGAGTCGCTTTGCGGCACGATGGTATCAGGTTCTTACCTTCACTGGAGCAACGGTGAGGTTCATGAAATGGCGGAAGAAGAGAGGGTCGGCTCTTAGGGTTAAGGAGGGATCAGATCTAATTTTCCTTTTTCAGATCTGACGAATCCTTACCGGTAAAGACGTGTGTCTCTGTGGTGACGCCTTCTCTATCGTAGATCTACCGTTCCTCTGCGACGGTGACTTATGGAAGAGAGTTCTCGAAAGTCAGCGAACAGAGTTTTGTCTCCCGGGTCTCGGGGACGACTTAAATCAAGACCGGCGACGATGGAGTCGGCCACCGGAGGAGTCTTCCTACGGTCGGTTCATGGAGGAGTCTCTACATTCCAGCGATGGTAATGATGCGCCCCAGTCCATGGATCAGTACATGGAACTATCTGAAGAGAGTGTGCATGAGCTGAAACCAGCTGAAGTGAGAGTTGATGAGCTGGATGAGTTTAGTGAGCTAAGTGACACTAGCTTGGAGCTGAATGAGCTAAGTGACACTGAAGATGGAGCTGGTTTAGTTGCTGGGCGAAATGGGCCTTTTTCAGCCCACGGAAAAATTCATAACAAATTCAATTTGGGTCTGTTTTACACCAAATTCGACCAGGCCTTTGCTGATGGTCTCCTGCCTATTTGCATCAAGAAATATCAACAAAAGGATTCAAAGTCGTGCCTAGGAAAGAGGCATTCAAACTCTGGTCAAAAGTCATAGTCCACATTTCGGTTTTCCATAAAAAGCTTAGTCTTTGTTTGTGTTTTTTATGCTTCTAGTTTTCCACAATTATTTATATCTTTCTTTGACTCATTTGAGTATAAATATGTAACTTCAGTCCATGAATAAAATCAGAGAGTTTTTGGATTTCATTTTCGTTCTTCTTTTCTCTGAGTGAGAGAGAGTTCTTAGCTAGTTCATCGGTTTGAACCGGCTTGTTGATTTGGTGGTCAGCCAATCATCTTTGTGTGTTCCTTGGTGGTTAGCCAACACACAATCATCCTTTCTTAGGTGGTTAGCCTTAAGAACGTGGTATATCAAGAGCCATTCCGCATCTCTTGACGATCCATTCATTCCATCCCAGTTCCGGAAGTGCCAATTGCCTTCTCGGTTCATATCCAACACCCGGCTAAAGTGATCCTTCCCGATTTAGGGTGCATCAGGTAAGCTCTTCAAGGTCATATATACTTTAAGAGACAATCTTGGAAGTGTTGATTTGTTATGCCGTTCGTATCCTTTGCTGAACTTTTCAGTCGGATGACTCTGTCCGTTTTAGGTTGAGGACCAGAACAGAGAAGCCGGTAAATCTAAGTCTAGCTGATTATGCGCCTCTAGTGTTGTGATTATTGGGTCAAGCACTACACTCTAATCTTTAGGGACCAATAGTTGGGTCAAGTTTAAAGTATCAGTTTAGGTTGATGGTTCACTGTGTCTGTAACTGTTTTCGTGTCATTGAGGTCGAATCTAGGGGTCTAAGAGAAGAGTTCACTTCGGGTCTTGGAGTGTTCGTTCTTTTCGGTGTGGTTAAAAATGCAGTGATGGTCAGTTAGGTAGCGTTGGATCCATCTCTAGTGATTCAAGGTGATACTAGACTACATTACTGTATTGGTCTAAAGTCTATTGAGATCAATGTATGTGTACTTTTGAATTGGATGAATGAATGAGATGTTGAGTTAAAAAAAAAAAGTGGCAATAAGGCGGATTCCGACAACGCCCAGGAACATTGTTGCCTATTTAAATTAAATTCTAAGAAATATTAATGTTATCAAAGAAAGAAATATTGTTACTATTTCTAGGAATGGGCAAGCAAATTTTAAATTATTTATTCATCCACTCAAAAAGTACCTATAATCATACCATATGAATGTAAAGGATATGAAATCGATGGTTGACACATCGTGATTCATGGACAGATATAATCCAAATTGTTCCTTGATCCTTCATCTCGTCTCAGATTGTCATATATTGCTAGTGTTGACTTTTGAGAAAACCCAAATGCATGTAAGCTTCGTTGAAGGAAAATTCTTGTTGATTTGATGATAAAACACTATTTTATAATGTCTTACAATTTTTGAATGGGAGAGAAAGAAATGGAACTTTTTTTTTGAACACCGAAAGAATGAAAGGAAATTGCACTCTATATATATAACAAAAACATAAATTCACTAACTAACACTCTACACTCTCTCCTATTTTCTCTTAGTATCTATCTCTACTCTCTCTCTCAAAATCTAAATTATTTAACTAAACAAGACTAAAACTTAGGCGGTCAACGCGGGAGTTAGACGGAAATTAGACGGTCAATGCGGGAATTAGGAGGTTAAACGCAGATCAACGTCTAGATTCACCGATTTGGTCAAATTCGCCATGGTCAACTTTCGAACAGCGCCTAGGTGGCTGCATTTTCGAACAAGGAAAAAAAGCCAAGCAAGCTAGACTTAGAAACCTCACCACTCTCCCCAAACGAACTCTTTGCTCGCCAATGTTTTGCTGCTAGATTCCAAAAACCATATCCAACAGAATCATCTAATCTGATCATCCATGTTATTAACTACATAAGTTAGTTTGTCATTAGATGATACTATATATTATATCATCGCCTAGTTGACTCTCTTAACGGCATTTTTATTAATTTAATCACATTTTCAGCATTGGGTTAAGCAACTGCCGGAAGACCCTACTAAAAAAAGCTTCACATGATCACAAAGATCCGACCCGAAGATCCAAGCCATGAAGATTAAAAAAAAAAGTAATCAAGGAATTACACGGCGAAACTTTCTGCACTCCGTAAGAGATCTCTGCTCTCGTCCCTGGCAGAAGAACAACGTCGCCGGACACCACGAGAAGCAGTTCCCCGCGAGCTGCACGTTCGCTGATCCAGGCTCGAGCGCCATCAAAGGACCCGGTACAACACCAAACAAGAAATTCCCCCCCAGTAACAGCCTCTGAAACCCGGCGATCCCGGACGCAGGCGACACGGTTTTCCACACGTACTGCCTCGGAATCATACCGGAGAAGCCGTTGTTCTCTAACGACAAGGCCGATAGCTTCGGTAACAGGCCCACGAAGAGAGGTAACGGGCCTCTGATCCGGTTGTTGCCGAGGTCCACGGAGATCAGCTCGCTGGGGAGACCAGAGGGCGAGTAGCGAGGCGTGTCGAACGAGGTGAAGCCGTTGGAGGAGAGAGTTAGCTGTTGGAGAGTTTGGTGAGTGAAGATGAAGGACGGGATGGAGCCGCTGAGTTTGTTGTGGCTGAGATCGATGACTTCGAGAGAGGCTAAGTTTGTGAAGCTCTCTGGGATGGTTCCTTGTAAGAGGTTGTTTCGCATTGAGATTTGGACGATTGAACCGGGTAATGATGACGGGACCGGACCGGAGATCCGGTTATCGCTCGCGTCGAGGTAGTTTAGGTTCTTGAGGGAGGTTAGATCGGGGAAGTGGCCGGAGATGTTGTTGAGCTGGAGTTCTAACCGTTTTAAGCTGGAGAGATTGTTGAAGCTTGTCGGAACGGAGCCGTTGAGGTTGTTGTTGTCGAGGAGGAGCTCTTCTAGAAGGGGCATTGACCCGAGGGAATCGGGTATGGTTCCTGAGAAGGAGTTCCCGGAGAGGAAGAGGCGCGTGAGGCGGGTGAGGTTGGAGAGCGAGTCGGGAAGTGGACCGGAGAAGTAGTTGCCGGAGAGTTCGAGGGACTGAAGATGAGGGAAGTTGAATGAGACGGAGGAGAGGGAGCCGGAGTAACCGGCTTGGTCGAGGACGAGCTCCGTGACCCGACCCGATCCGGAGACGACGGTGTCGCAGCGGAAGCCGCAAGTGAACGTCTCGCCGGATAAACCGTCGCAGGGATCGACGGAGAAGTCCCATGAGCTGAGGCAAGAGCCAGGGGTCATGGACTTGGCATCGACAGAGTTCTTGAACTCTTTAAGAGCTGCCACGTCACCCCAGTAGGTCTTGGACTCTGCTAAAGACAAAGTGAGCAATAGAACAAGAAGAAGAAGAGAAACAAGTGAAGCCATGTTTGGCTTCTGAGACAGACTGAAGAAGAAGAGAGTTTGGAGTGGAAAAGGACCGTTGGATGAGAGAAGCAAGACATGTGATAGATTCATTGAAAGATGTTCCTATATATATATAGAGAGATTGATATTTAATATATGCACATGTAACTAATTATCTGATCATGTGTGACATGGTCCATCCCTGGAGACAAGTACTGTACAGTGAGGTGTGGTTGGTCCTATCAACATCCACCATAAACTCAGATGTAAGAAGAGCTTATTCAGATTCTTCTCTTTAGATTCCAAAGCAGAACAATTCAGATTATTACCGATTGTCATATATAGACAAAATTCTGTTAAGGATTTGTTTTTCTTATACAAGTCATATTTGACCACAAATTTTATCAATATATAAATTAAATAATTGGTTGTTGACAGAACACTGCAGGTAACAATTGGATATACTTGAAACAAAATTTATCTCTGAGCGTATGGCAGAAAATTTTCTCAAAAGAGACACACATAACAATCACATAAAAGCTAGTTGTCAACATCTTTGTGGTGGAAAATAATAAGGGGTAGAAAATGTACCACTTGCAGTAGCGATGGACATGTCACCTAAATTAAAACCTCCGATTTCATCAACATCGAGGATGTGAATGTAGTTACGACGCAAACGAGGAAAGGAAGTAGAAGGGACACAGAAAGGTTCAGACTTTGAGAGGAACATGGTGAGATCTCCCATGTCTTGAGTGTAGACCCGGTTTCCTTCATCGTCTAGCTTGTACACGATCAAAAACTCTGTTTTCATTCTAGCGACACCTTCTTTAACGGTTGTCTTCTTTTTGTACTGCTCAACCAAGAAAGTCTCACCAGTTGGTGACTCCACCAAGTGCTCGCTCTGGCAGAGCGAATCCAAAAAATTCCACTGAAGCTTATCGTTGTTTCCTTCGTCGTCTAACCTGAAGAAATTTAGAGCTTTCGTTCTCATTTTGGCTACGCCACTTTTGGTCATCTTGATTGTCTTCTTGTACCATCTGACCACAAAGGGCTCCCTCTTGCTGAAAAAATCACATGACACGATGATGTGGTCTCCAGATCCAAGAATACGAAACACCTTGTCTTTCTTGGAAAACATGACACGGGAGGAGGAGTGGAAGCATGGGTTCTCCAGCATGATGTTGGTCCACTCTGGTTTACTCTGAGCTGGCCAGCAAAAGCTGAGCTGAGGTCCCAAGAACTTGACAGCCACGACACTGTCCTCATCATCCTCTGGAGACGATGATGACAATGAGACGTTGGTGATGATTTTGGTTTGGCAGTGTGGCAGAGTCACAAGAGGAGGCAGCGGGATGCGTTTCGGATTTGTATCCGATGCAGCAGGGTTTAGATCGTCTTGGAGACGAAGGATGCCGTCGTCCTTTAGCGTAGCTATCCACCCATGAGATGTCCCGATCGTTTGCGTTTTATCATTATCATTACGAATCTGAGGATACACCAAGTTCATAGGTACCCTCTTGTCCAGATCAGTCAAGGCACGTTGATTAGCATAGTGAACTGTGAGTCTTGCGAGATCGTGTCCACAAAATCTAGCGGCGGAGCTGGAAATCAAAATTTTTTTTTTCTGTTTCACTAGGAAACAGTTTTGCTTTAATAGCAAAGAAGCAGAACAAGGCCAAGGAAGTACTACTTACGACAAATATTTAAAACAAAAACATTTTTGTGAAAACGGCAACAAAACATCTTATAGTAATTCCAACCATGACACCAAATTTAACACTAAAACAATATTATGTACTATTAATTTAATATATTAATTAGGTGTTTTCATGTACTATATGCAGTCAGAGATTTTAAAAATTTAAATTATATTTAAAAATAAAACTTATTAATACTGTAGATTCTATTTTTAGCCAATATTTTAATATAAATTTGATTTAAATAAATATAAAATTAAGATTAAAATAATTATATTTAAGAATATATATATGTATATATTTAAAATTGTAATCTTAGACAGATATTTTCTATCTTTATATTTTGGTTAAATATAATAAATTAATTTGTATAATATTAACAATAAATTGATATACAGATTATATAATTGTCAAAATTAAAACTAAAAATTATTTATAAAATTTATAGATATATAAGAAACTAATGTTTATTAAAAATTATAAATTTTGAAAATTTTCATAGTAAAATTGTATAATTATTAAAAATAAGAAAAATTAAAATAATATTTCAAAATTTGTAATGTCATATTTGAATATATTTATTTTAATGATGATGTATAAGTTATCAATAAATTCTAAAAAGCTTATCAAACATAAATATCAACACTAAATGTAATGTATGAGTTATTATCATATTTTAAAAAGTTTACTAAAAATATAAATCAACAATAAATGTAATTGTCCATGTCATATTTAGCTACTAGCCATGTCATCAATTTTAGTAGTTATTTCACTTTTTTTTTGAAAATTAATTGTAGAGAGGACATGTGACAAATCACTTTTCAAATAATGTTTACATGATTATTTGTTACTGGCTAACTATATTTTATGTTGATTTTTTAAATTTGATAAATAAAATAATATTAGTAATGTGAAATAAAAGTGAAAAATATAAAATATTATGATATATTTACTTTAACTATAAATTAAAATTATCCATAATACTAATCTATTCATAATTAAATAAAAATAAACTATTTTAATATTTGGTATGATGAATTTGGTGAAACACTAGTCAGAGAACACCAAATTTGGTGAGTTGTGTAATTTTTATTGTCTAATTAGAAATAAAATTTACTGGAACCTCAACAAAAAGCCTACAAATATTCAAAACACATAGTAATATCCACTTTCAACAAAATGTAGAATTTCAATTATTCGTGGTAGAGATTAGGCCCGGACGTTTGGTGTCTTGTTCCGTTGATTCGGATGATTTCATAATTAGTGACACTTATTCAAGAATACAGTGCCATGCTTGAAAGAATGTCCAATCTTCTCCACCTAAAATATTTCCATTAATACAGAGAAATAGCCTTGCCCCGCACGGCAAGTTTTTTGGTGGGATATTTACTAAATCTACCAAAGAAGACCAAAATGTTCACATATGATTAAAATGGATCATTCATTGGCGTTAGGTGTCTTTCAATCATGCTGATTGGTGGGTAACTAAGACTATGCTGAGGCGGGTAGAGCAAAAGGTACTAACAATAATCTATTCAGACCATCTGAACTTGGTGTCATCCTTGCTATTTCTCCTTGTGTTGTTCTTCAAGAACTGTCTCACTGCTTTTTTGTTAATCTTGAACACAAAGACTTCTCCTCTAATCTGCACATCTTGGAAGTTTTTTGTTAATAGAAATATGCATCACACCATGCATAAATAAAGCATATTCTAGTACTTACGTCCACTGAACTACATGATTTGAGGGATACAATCTGTCCTGTATTGACCTTCTCCCTATCAACGAAGATATATCGCTTTCCAAGGTTCTTTAGAGAGAATGATCCGTTGTTCTCTAGCTTCACCAATGCCTAGGAATAAAAGTATAGCACATAATAAAGTATGGTGACTAAGAACTTTGATCAGCGAAGTTTGGGAAAGATAAAGAGAATCACCTGACGCCGAGATATCTTGCTTCCGTAACCATATTTACCCAAGTCAATGTCAACATTCATGCCATCAGATGACCTCCCAATAATTACCTTTCAACAGACAAATGAGATTGTGCCGTGTAACTAAGAGGACTTAGATAGGACATGTATTATCTCGCATACCTCTTGTTTCCTAATATAATGCTTTAAATGACGACAATGCAGGACAGCTATTGCCCCTTGAGAAATAATTCCTCTCGGAATCGAAGTCATTGAGCAGTGTTCCAGTCCAAGTAATGTATGCCTTGGATGCTTAGACATGTTCCGTTCTAGAAAACATAAAGCGTGACATGTATTTTTTTAACAATCTTTGTGGATGCAACAAAGTGAACAAAGTAACCATGAGCTACCTTCCGTATCTAAGCACGAATCTGAATCATCAGGGATCAGATCCAATCTGCGTATCTGGAGTTGTTTTCAAGTGAAGTCAGAGATCAGAAACATACATTCTAATTAATAATTATAAAGTTTGACAGGCTTGTGTGTCAAGAGTACTTAAGTTTTACCATTGCATCAATGTCAGAAAAGGACATCTCATCTTCACCATCAGCTTCTTCTTCCTGGTATAGAGTTTGAGAAAGTTTTGCATCCCTGCCCTCAGGGGCACTTACATTCACATATAACTGTTCATCCGAGGAACTACAAGCATCTGAACTATCCCCCACTAGAGGTATGTTTCTGACTGCGGCTATAGAGCCACACACTGACCACGGCCTACCAGGTCCTTCAAGGGTTTTCGTTAAAGGTATTGGAGAGATACCAAGACCAAACTTATCATCATGAACGTCGTACTCACTGAGGCAAATGGAGTTGCATGTGGACAGAGATTCAGATCCAATCAAACCCTTGTCTTCTACAACATGTTGTGATATAACATCGAACTCTGAACATTCAGACAGGTCTGTATCACTGTCACTGCAGCAAAAGTCATCACCTTTCTCCTCGTAATCGAAATCCGAAGAAGAAAACATGTCATCATCATCAACAGAGATGTCCCCACGAGCTCTCTTTCTCATAACGCAGAAGAGACCAAAAGAGCTTTCAACTTTCCTCTTGGTGTTGGGACTATGACTACCAGAAGCTTCAGTGGATGAAAGAGCATGATGATGATGAAGGGGATAACCATCCTGCACAACCACGTAGAGAGACCATTACGAATCAATAAAGACTAAAACTTGCAAAAGACATAGAGATTCTAAAGGAAATAGAGACGCACGAAGAGGTTCCTGTTGTCGGAGTCATCTTCAACTTCCATTGATGTGCAGTAGTGCCGTTTTATGTTTACAGTGTACAAGTGTACGTCGTTCTTAGTTTTTGATTGAACGAGGATTGCCTTCTTACCACAGATCAAGTAGAAAGCTTTCTTCAACTTCTTTTTACGCCGGCTAGGATTCCGAAGTCGCAGACTCTCCGGTGACACTAGGCGTCTTCTTCTCCAAATGGGCCCAGTATTACTGGGCTCGTAACCATTTTCCAAACCCGAAAGTGCATTTGTTACTTTCCCTACGATCTTTAATTTTCGTGGGCCGACTTTTAAGTGGGTAGTAGGTCTGGCACTTTACCCAAACGGCAAAATCCAAACTGAAATCTGAACAGAATTAACAAAATATCCGATTTGGTTTTGTTAGAAAAAATGAAACTAGCTATTAGGTTGGTACACTATAAAATGTTTGCTTTACATATATTAATAACGCTATTAATAACACCTTATATTTTTTTTTCAAATTTACTAATTTTACACATCTATTTTGTTTTAACATTATTTCGACCCAATTACTATTTATATAAATTAAAGATTTTTATATTATACAATTATTACAAATACATAAATAAATAAATAAAGAATTTTAGATTTTATAAAGAAACACTAAAGACAAATTCTCTTAGGTGATTAAAACTGTATTTTAAAACAAAAAATGAGCTTTTTTCTTCTAAATTCTTCTAAATTCAAATATAAAATTCTCAGAAATTAATAATTTCATGTTTTTCGTTATTAACATTCAAGTAGATAAAGGTAATAATATAAACTTTGAAACTAATTAGAGGACATTAACACTTCTAATTTGTTTAAATACAAAATAACAATAAATAAAGTTAAAGATTAACTTGTAAATAAAACAGTCATCTTCAAAAAATAAATAACTGAAATTCTTCAAAATTTGAAGAAATGAAGAAAAATGAAGTACTATTGGAATAAAAATAAAGCAAAAGTAAAAAATGAAGCATCATGGAAGATGCTCTAAGGAAAACTTGAAAATATAAATTAAAATCCAATAAAAATTCAGTTTAATCATCTAATTTCACATCTAGAGGAAAAAACTCGGTCATAAACTCAGTCATCTAGTGTTTATTGCATAACAATAGTAATTTGTATACTTTTCACTTAGTTCTCAAAAATAAAATATAAATTATGCATATTCCAAATGATAGTGTGCAATACTTGTTCGTTTGTGTTCTTTTCATAAAGAATAAATTTATCTTTGGTTCGTCAAATTCAACACTAACATACTTTTTTTTAATAACCGTCTTGTTGAGTTCACATTTTAATTAGTTGTTGATTATGTTGTAAAGCTGATTATTGAACTGTTTTGTAGGGTTTTAAATACAAAAAGTATTAGACTTTATTGGGTTGTAAATACTTTCACCTAACATTTTATTAAATTGTTTTGCGGAGTTACTTACTACACAAAATTGACGTGTAATGTACGTGTATGCAATATAAGAAATTTATTAACTAAAACTAGGGTTTACAGTTTTAGAAATTGACCTTCAACAATATTTTTTCTTAGTTATTATCCCTGATTTACTCTCTCACTGCATTTTTTAATTGATGCATGTATGAGTATCTGAAATTTACAGTTCACTACAAGAAAACAGGTCTTTAACTACTATAATATTAGTAGTAAAGTGGTCGTAATTCACCTATTACGACCAATTAACTTCCAAACACGATTGGTTGTTATCCGCTGATCGTAATTCATAGTCCGAGGTAAATTGGTCGTAAATTACGACTAAATTTATTAGACGTAAAGTAGTCGTAACTTTACGACTACCGTGGTTGGTCGTACATTAGATGTAACCGTGTTAGTAGTAATGTGGTTGTAAAGCATTAGACTCTAATTGGTCGTAATATTACGACTAATTAACTTCCACCGTAGAGGTAAATTAGACGTAAATTAACAACCACGTTACATCGACAGTTGTCTCTAATTGGTCGTAATATTATGACTATTTAACTTCTAACGTAGAGGTAAATTAGACATAAATTAACAACCACATTACATCGACATTAGATGTTCATTAGTCGTAAATTTGGGACCTATTTACGTCTGATATATTTATTTACGAATTTGTATTTTAATTAAAATCATAATATTTTAAATTGTTTAATTTGATATTTGAAAATTTGATAAATTTAAAAGAAAATCAAGTAATCCATAACATTAATAATAATATATCCATAATACCGAAATATTCAAAATACAAATTAATCAAAATAAAAAAGAAACTAAACATTAAGGTTTATGTCGTCAAAGAAATCGGAACTGTGCTGATCCGCCCGTCGCTCTAAATCTGTCTGCTCTTCTGGAGTGGGGTCGGGGACAAAGGTCGGACGTATAGTCTGCCACGTAGAGGCAAGAGTCGGGTTGGGGTTCGTCTCTAGCATGAGATCGAACATATTTTCCATAAACCTAAACTTGTCTCTGTGCTCGTCTATGACTCGGTTGGCAGCTGTCAAATCCCTCCGGAGAGTGGAGGAATCTGCTTCGTTCTTGAAGCGTATTCAGCTCTCGCCCTCGGGACATCGTTCACAGTCCCGATACCGACCATACGTCCCCTTCTCTTCGGGACAACCTTCAACTAATGAACGGATATTAATTAGTACACACATACTCCATAGTTCATTGTTGCTCGCCGACTTCCATATTCGTAAGTGTGAAAAGTATATCCTCGTGTGAAATACATAGGTGATGTAGTGACCTTAGCGACCGGACCTTGTATCAATTCGTGAAACCACTGAGGATATAATGGATCATCATAATCAACCTGCATTCATCAACATATATATATATATATATATATATTTATATGAATATATTATAACTTCATTAATTATATATAATAAAATAACATATATAAGTAATTAATATTGTGATGTATACCTGTGTTTTTAACCACTTCACAAAGTGTTGGTCTTTCTTTTTGTTGAGATCATTTGTTGATATCCCTGGTATAGCTTCTTCGACTTGGGCAACGAAATCCCTGTTTTAAAACAAAATGATCATTAAGGAGTACTATACTATATATGTCTGGTAAAATTTTAATTACCTTTTAAATGACTCAAGCTCCTCGCAGTTAAGGAGTATATATGTGTGGGCACTATGAGCATCTTTTGTACTCGATCACCAAACTTCTTTCAGTTTTCCACCTAGACGTCCAATCTGGCATAATATGTCTGGAACATCTTCAACAACATATGTCGGCATAACACCACCATCATCATATCTGCTCGTAGTCCTTTTCCGTGTCCGGACTTGTGACCCAAAGTAGTACGACGTGAAGTGAGATGTTTCCTCGTTTAAACTCCCAGCAACTATTGAACCTTCCACCCTTGCCAGATTTCTTGCTTTCCCTTTCAAATATTTCATGGCTCGCTCGTAAAGATACATCCATCCATTATGAACAGGTCCACGAAGCAATACCTCATACGGAAGGTGGACAACTAGATGTTCCATGACGTCAAAAAATGATGGAGGAAATTTTTTCTCCAAATTGCACATCAAGATCGGGATATTCTCATCAAGTTGTCTGATGACATCTACAGTTAAGGTGCGTGCGCTGAGATCTCTGAAAAAAGCTCTGATGCCTACAAATAATGTACAAGTTAACATAAGATACTTTTTATAATTTTTTTTTCAACAATAACAAATAATATTTGTTACCTGCAAGTGTTTCGTGGACATTTTTTGGAAGCAACTCCGCAAATGCAAATGATAGAAGTCGTTGCATAAACACATGACAGTCATGACTCTTCATCCCTGAAAACATTTGTCCCTGCTCAACACATCTTGATAGATTTGAAACATATCCATCAGAAAACTTCACATCTGATGCCACCCACTTGAACAACGCCGCTTTTGCTTCTATTGACAATCTGAAAATGGGAACTGGAATTTTCCCATCGTTTCTAATATGCAGCTCAATCCTAGAACATAATGCAGGCAAATCCAACCATGAGTTCTTGTTATATTTTGTCTTCCCGGGGACGTTCAACAATGTATTGATGATGTTGTCAAAGAAGTTCTTCTCTATATGTATCACATCAAGATTGTGGCGCAGAAGTAGATCTTTCCAATATGGAAATTCCCAAAATATACTCTTCTTATGCCAATTATGCTGAGTCCCGTAACCATCAGGCATATTTGCAGGAGTATGCCAATTACCCCCTTTGCTGACTGTGCTTTGTCCACTATAGTAATCAATATCCTTCTCGATTTCCTCTCCAGATAAATATGGTGGAGCGGTGTCCCGTACAACCCTTTTTGACCGAAACAATTTCTTGTTCCTTCGGTACGGATGGTTAATGGGAAGAAATCTCCGATGACAATCAAACCAGGACGTCTTCCTACCATTCTTCAGCTGAAATGCGTCAGTGCTTCTCATACAATATGGACAAGATAGCCTCCCATGCGTCGTCCAACCTGACAACATCCCATACGCAGGAAAGTCACTAATGGTCCACAAAAGAACTGCTCGTATTGTAAAGTTTGTTCTCGTTGAACAATCATATGTCTGCACGCCTGTTGACCACAATTCCTTCAATTCTTCTATCAAAGGCTGTAGAAAAACATCAAGGGACCTCTTCGGATTCTTTGGCCCTGGTATCAATATACTCATGAAAAGCAATTCTTTTTCCATACACATCTCTGGTGGAGGGTTGTATGGCGTCAAGAAGACTGGCCAAAGCGAGTATTGTCTTCCAGACATTCCAAATGGACTAAAGCCATCTGTGCAGAGCCCAAGATAAACGTTGCGGGGGTTGCTTGCAAAATCAGGATACACCGAATTCAAGTGTTTTCACGCTTTTGCATCAGAGGGATGATTGATCTCGCCTTCCTTCTGAGTATGTTCCGCATGTCATCTCATCGCTGCTGTCGTCTTTTCAGATTGATATAATCTCTTCAGTCTATCCTTAATAGGTAAGTACCATATCCGCTGGTACGACACCTATTCTGCCCACGTCCTTGTGGTTTATATCGTGGCTTTTTGCAAAATTTACACTCTAACAATTCTGCATCTTTTCCCCAGTATATCATACAATTGTCTATACACACATCAATCATCTCCGAAGGTAACCCAAGACTATGAACCAGTTTCTGAATCTCATAATAAGATAGCACACAAATTATCTTCAGGCAAATACTCTTTAAACAATTCAGCCCATGCATCCATGCAAACTTCAGGTAAGTTTTGATCAGTTTTGATATTCATCATCCTAGCTGCAAATGATAATTTAGAAAGACCTTCTCTACAACCTTCATAAATTGGCTCATTAGCTGCTGCTAGCATTTCATAAAATCTTTTTGCATCCAAGTTAAGCCCCTCTACATTTTCTACCTCCTCTATTACTGATCTTGTTTCACGAAATGCATCTGTAACCATATCATGCATCCTATCATGATCTACCATATGATCTTGAAGGTAACTTTCAGAAGGCAAATGTGATTCATCTCTGGTACGAACATTTTCAACCTCATTACTACTACTAGCTTCATTCCTATTATCACTCTCTCCGTGGTTAAACCAGATATAGTAATGTGGAGTAAATCTTCTATTTACTATATGTTTTCAAACCGTTTCACTAGCAGCAAATTTGGTATTGTTGCATTTACGACAGGGACAGAACATTTTACTCGTTTCTTGTGTGAGAGACATCTGTCCGGCCTGGTACATGAATATCTCTGCTCCGTTGAGAAATTCGTTTGTTACTCTTCCCCTTGAATCTTTATGCGCATACATCCAACTCCGAAGCTCATAGATATTTCTAGACATTTTTTTTACTCTCTTAATTCGTTTTTTTTGTGCATCATAAGAATGAGGGAGAAGATCATATTTATAGGGAAATTTTGATTTTGGTATTATTCATAAACTACGAATGTACAACTACGTTTCTCGTAAGTTGGTTGTTAGTCGTATAATTACTCGTAAATTGGTTGTAATTAGATGGTAATAATTCGATGTAAGTTAGTCGTAAATGTACTCGTAAGTTGGTCGTTAATAAGATGATAAATACTAGTCGTACATTGGTAGTAAAGTTACGACTAATGTACGACTACATGTAAGTGTAGTCGTACATTAGTCGTAACATTACTACCAATGTACGACTAACATATTTTGAATGTACTAGTCGTACGTTGGTAGTAATGTTACTATCAATGTACGACTACACTTACATGTAGTCGTTAATTAGTCGTAACTTACCAATGTACGAATAAAATATTTTGAAGGTAAATTACGTCTAATGTACGACTAACTCTACCTTAGTCGTACATTAGACGTAACTCCGAATGTAATTTACGACTACACTGTTGTGGTCGTAAATGTTGGTAGTTAACCTCATATTTTCTTGTAATGGTTCTAGAAATTAGATTGCCGAAATCGATGGGTATCTGAAACCCAAACCACTACCCAAAGTCATCATGTACATATATGCACACCTTAACCTAAGGCTACATCGATCTCTCATCTTTCTCTCATTGTAACTGAATTTGTGTAGTTAGTATAAAATTCCCGATATTCACAATTTTAAATAGGCAATTATTCTCACCAGAAGAATCCTAAATATGAAAATGATTAAAAGAAGTTTCATTAATGAGACAAAAATTCTTATATTTCTTACTTTATAGATATATAAAAAATAATAAAATAATATTTTTTCTCAGGCTAGAGTATTGGTTCATATTTATAGTTTTGTAAGTTTTCGATTGATAAAAAAAATACAATTGGTTTTTCAGTTTGTCTATAACTGTTTCAAAATAACCGTAATAGCTAGCGGAAATAAGAAAAGAATCAACTATATTCGGAAACTCTTGCATATAAAATTAGATACCTAATAAGAGGGTCAAAACACTGAAATTCAACCAATTAATCAAGGTATATTATAATTTATACCTTATCAATTAAATAGTAAATAACACTTAGGATACAATTTAGTTTCTTAGTTTGCAAATATTTGTTTTCAAAATAGCCATATTAGTCATTGACAGAACTACGAAAAAAATCCCCTAGAATAAAAAAAAAATTGTATATAAAATTGATTACCTAATAAAAAGTCAAACTAATGAAATTCAACCAATTAATTAAGGTATATTAAATTTTAAAATTGATATGGATCAACTGACTCAGCCTCTGATACTAGTCATTCTTAGATTTAAACTCTTACTTAAGAGTATCAAAATGGATAAAATAACTTAAATCAATCCATATCCAAATAAT
Source organism: Brassica nigra (assembly GCA_016432835.1). Lineage (NCBI taxonomy): Eukaryota > Viridiplantae > Streptophyta > Magnoliopsida > Brassicales > Brassicaceae > Brassica > Brassica nigra. The sequence goes on from CM028242.1 coordinate 19,213,343, forward strand.
TTTAAGACTATATGAATTATGGATTGACACAACCCATTTGACAAAAGGATTCTACAATTTTGATAGAAAAATATAAGATTGCGGTAGTGTAGGAAAAAACAAGATTATACAATTTTGACTGGAAAATATAATTCACAATTTTGGCTAGATAAAATAATATTGATGAAAAGTCAAATATAATGTTAATACATTTATGAGAAATTAGGTTAGGTTTAGTTTAGTTTAGTAAAATAGAATTAGATATATGAGAAAACGTACTTAAAAACTTTTAAAAAAAATTAATTTGGTTATTTTTAATATATCTTATTTAAGTTTACGTTGCTTATAAATTTTATTGGTTTGGTTTTGGATAATCCATTGTCTTTTTTTTTGAAACACCATAAGATAATCCATTCTCTAGTCTAATTCATTTTAACTCAGTCCACTAAATAATTTAATATATTTAAACTCATTTGTATTCAACAGTCGTATATTTTATTCCTTTCACGGTACATGGTGTAAGAGAGAATCCTCGTATTTATTTAAAACCCATCTTATTTAACTCACTCCCACGTAAGAGGGTAGAGAAGAAACAGCCCCTGAAAACGTTTTTCTTCACAACTCTGACAAAAGAAACCACACTTATCTTTTTGTTTTCTTCTTCTGATCTTTCTAGAGACATTCTCCATGAAAGCCAAAGCCTTTATTCCCTCGGTTTCATTTCTCTGTTTTTGGGTTCTGTTGGGTTTAGGGACATCGGGATTGTTGCAGAGTGATGATAAAGGTAATGAGTTGGGGAGATACATAAGCTGGGAAGACTTCAGTGTTGTGAAAGATGTCAGAAGGGAGAGGAGCCTTAATCACGATAAAGGGTTTAGCCAAGAATATTTTGCGCCCTCAAACCCTGGAGACGAGAGCAGACTGATTGTGGTTGGAAAGAACGGAAGAGGAGACTCTGTTACAGTTCAAGGAGCTGTTGATATGGTTCCTGAGTGGAATTCACAGAGAGTTAAAATCTTCATTCTTCCTGGGATTTACAGGTAAATCAAAGATTCTGAATAAAGATATAACCCGTGTTTTTTTTAAGTAGAAGATTATAAACGTTTTGTTAACATTTATAATATGTTACTAGGATAATCTTACACATCAGTTACGTGTGTAGTTTTTGTCAAACATATTTCCACAGATTCTCTGTCTGTGTCATACTCTTGCGTAACCGGTGACTAATAAAATGAATAGATGAAATTATAGGAATAATTATTTATGGAATAGAATCATCAGTCCATTTATTCAAGATTTTTTTTAATGTGAAATGCTTAATACAACTATAACTCTCTCTACTCTACCATGCATCTATGGACTAATATGGAAAGAAATACAAAATTCGTTTTTATTTTTTATTTATTTTAACTGGTCAACATTTTAAAGAATGCAAAAAAAAAAATAAGTGACTAAGATTTTATTCCAAAATAATGCATTTCACAGAATCTTTGTTTTTGTGTTATTTAAAAAAAAAAACGTTATGTCTTGGTCTTTGCAGGGAGAAGGTGATTGTGCCGATCACAAAACCGTACATTTCGTTCCTAGGAAATCAGAGCTACGAGGGAAAGACAATCATTAGTTGGAGCGATAAAGCTTCAGACCGTTATACCGATGGTGGTGAAATCGGCACTTACAGATCAGCCACTGTTACAGTAAACTCTGACTTCTTCTGCGCCACTGCCATCACTATCGAGGTCCTAAAACCCATCTCTCTCTCTCTCTCTGGTCTCTTCTTTGTGTTCTTCTCTATGGAGTTTGAATTTCGTTTATCTGATTTTTTTTGGGAATGAGTGCAGAACACGGTGGTGGCAGAGCCTGGAGAGGTAGGGAAGCAAGCCGTGGCCCTGAGGATAACAGGGGACAAATCAATGTTGTACAGAGTAAGGATTTTGGGATCACAAGACACTCTTGATGATGAAAGTGGATCTCACTACTTCCTCAAATGCCATATCGAAGGCAATATTGACTTCATCTTTGGCAACGCCACGTCGCTTTACAGGGTACTGATTTACCCTTTTCACTTGTCCCTTTTTTTTAATCCTTTTTGTATATCGAAAACAAAAATGGTCTGAGAGACTTGGTGTGGTTGGTGGAAAAAACCTTCAGGGCTGTTATATCCGCTCAACCGCAAAGAGTATTGGATCCATCGCGGCTCACCATAGAGACGCAGAGAATGAGGATACTGGTTTCTCGTTTGTGAACTGTGTCATCGCTGGAACAGGGAAGGTTTATCTAGGAAGAGCTTGGGGAAGCTACTCGAGAGTTGTTTATTCAAACTGTTACATGGCTGATGTCATCACTCCTAGAGGCTGGGATGACTGGAAAGACACTACCAGGGACAGGTAACAAAAACAACAAAAAAAAGGATCTTGAAACTGAACACTCAGCTGTTCTTTTTTTTTTTCTTCTTGCAGTGAGGTGCTATTCGGAGAGTATAATTGCAGCGGAAGAGGAGCAGATAGAACAGGTAGAGTACCGTGGTCGAAGGGTCTCACTCAAGATGAAGCGAAGCCTTTTCTTGGGATGGAGTTCATATCTGGAGATCAGTGGCTGAGACTCAAAACCTCAGATATAAAAACTCACAATGGTCCATTTAGCAGCTTTGATGATGACCTAATTATATTTTAAACATTTGTAGTCCGTTATTAGATTATCTACATTGGGTTATTGAATAAAAAAATTCAAAGTTTAATAAACTCCTCTCTCTGTTCACATTCATCCACGTCACGTCTCCTAAACACGTCACTGTCAGCACATATAAATTAGCCTATGTAAAATATTTTTGTTTAGTACCGTAGTGTCTCTGTTCGTTTGGTTCTATGCGTCTCCTTTTCACTTCAGTTTGAGGATATGTCACCCTCTTTGATTTTCAGTAACCATCTCGAGTTACCTCTGAGAATGTTATTTTTGGATTACGCCTTTCTTACCTCTGTATGAGGGACTATTATTTAGACTTTTTTTCTTGGCTGGTTCTGGTTTATATTGTTTCAGGCTTGTTCTCTTCATAGCTCTCAAACAATATAAGCCGGTGCTTAGTAGATATACCTCTGAATGTAGAGCCGTATTTTTTCCAATTGTTTATGTTAGAACTTAGAAGGTGTTATGTTGAAAAACGAGTTTATTTATTAATGGGTCGGTTTAGTTAGGATATTATGGGCCTTTAATGGGTCAAACCTTAAATAAAACAGAGGTATATTTTAAGGACAAGTCAGCAGAACTCTTGTCTTTTCAGAATCTATATTAATTTTTTTCTCGAGAAAAAAAAACATTTTAACGGAAAGAAGCTAGAAGAGAAAATCTACAGCAAGTAAAAAATCACAAAGCAAGCATAAGATTTACACTTTCTTCTTCTTCTTCTGATTGAGATAGACATCAACAGAGATTCGTTTAGCCTTGTAGCAATGGCGGGAATAGCTATAGTTTTAGATCTACTCAAGAAATCCCATAACAATCACCGTATCCACTCCTCGTCTCTGTCTCCCGCCTCTGTCGCCGCCGTTTCTGCCGCCGCCACTGCTCCCTTCGCCTCTAGGTTTCTCTTCGGGTATATGTCTCGTCTTCTTCTCTTTGTATTGATCGATGCTCTGTTCTGTATTTGATTGGATCGTGAGATAGATAAGTGTAATTGGATTTTGATTTAATCTCTTAGTGCTTTCGTGATTAGGGTTAATCACTATTAATGTGTATAGTTGGTTTATTACGGTTACGTGATTGTACCCGGTATAACTATAAACGGGTACTAAAACACTATATAGTGTAACGACCTGTAACAGAACCAATAACAGAAACACTTTTCCATTTTCATCCTCTTCTCCGAGCTCATATCAGCTCTACTAATAAGAAAGTCTTCAGCTTTTTTGGTTTCAACCTTACCTTATCAATGTTTATGTTATGCAGTTCTTTTGAGCCTCGAGTTGCGTACTGTGACGCCGCCGCAGCAGCTGGAATAGATGATGATTACCTTTCCGCTATACGGAGAATGTCTGCGGATGCTATGCAGCTTCAACCGCCTACGTACATTCCTAGCTCTAAAGTTTACAACATCCAGCCAAAGCCGCTTTTCTCTGCCTTTGAGTTCAGGGCGCTTGCGATGACCACTGTGAGATCCCTCCTCATGTTCTATCTCCCTCTTTTGGAGCCTAAACCGGCTTCAGAGGATGATGATGATGATTTCCTAAACAATGGTCCAGAAGAAGAACGCCGCCGCGTGGACTTGATTGTTCCTCTTAAAAAGTCAGCCAAGCAGATTGCACGTGAGGTTAGTAGAGAAGGCTGAAACTGTGAACAATACGCATCAGAAGGTTGCTTCATGGTTTGTCGTGATTTTTCAACTGCTAATGTTGGGTGTGTGTATATGATTCAGACCACAGTTGTCACCACTAGGAGAGTTCTTGAGAGGTTGGCTGTTAGTTATGTCTCACAGCGTATGGCATGGAAACTTCTAAAGGGTAAGCACCATCTTCTATTACTTTGCTTTACCAACATCAAACTTGTCATTACATAATGACAATGTATAACATTGTGTACATATGCAGATGTGCCTCAGTCAACTTTACGCAAAGCTGGGAGAGGGTGGCCCACACATGTATACATCTACAAAGTCAGCCAGACAACTCTTAGAGGTATGATGACAGAGTCAGCCATCAAAAGCTCTGTTCTTCTATCTTACATGAGCAATCTCCTAAAGCTTGCGCATGTATATATGTTATTATTGGTGGGCTTTACGCAGGACACTTTCTTGGGATTGCAGCATCGTGGACAGTTCAAGTAGGCATAGAGATATACAGATGTGTGTTCCGGTATGTTAAACCAGAGGGGGAGGAGGAAGAAGAAGGGGAGCAAGTCAAGATGTCAGAGCAAGCCAAGGATCTTGGAAACAAAGTTGTGGGTATCACAGTTAGATGTGGTGCTTCCTTAGTTTTTGCTGCCATTGGAGCTGGCATCTGCTCTTGCCTCATACGTCCCTCCATGGGCCAATGGATCGGTTAGCTCAACTGTTATTGATGATAACTTGATGGAAGTTTCACATTTTTGTAACTATGATTGTGATGTGTATTGTTTTATTTAATGCAGGGTGCACGCTGGGGGACCTGGCTGGTCCGATGGTTGTTTCGATTTGCCTGCAGAAGACTTTTCAAGCTGATTCTTAACTCCTTTTGTGGAAACTGAATTCTTTTGCTTTGTGATCCAATTTGATTCAAAGAGCTTTCTGAAATTTTCTTTATCGTTATTTCACTGAAATGTTTTGATAAATGGACTGGAACAATTCATTAAATGTACCTACTTTTAGTGTTACAAAAAAAAAAGTACCTTACTTTTGATAAAATCGCAACTGATATTTCTTCTTTTTGTAAGTATTGGCAGAACATTTTAATTCTCTTATGCAAACTGCATGAATGGACGAAGTGAGAATTGGTGGTGCTAAATCCATAAACCAGACTTGGATTGGGGATGGTTCGGAATAGAAACCAGTAACCACCAGTGTTTTGCTGCAAAAAATTGGATACAAAACTTTTGCAGACCAGCTAAAGTGAAAGATCTTCTGCTATCCCATGTTTTGTTTTCGTCTGAAAACACATGTTGGGGAGGGCTTTATCTGGGCGGCTCACTAAGATGGCCAAGGAGTGGTGGACTTTAAGCCAACACTTTTTTCTTATTCTTTGTCTAGATTTGGTTCTTTTAAGTGTATACAGAATATTTAAATATTTTTAACATGTGTTTAATTTTGTATCCAATTTTTTACATATGAATACATACTTTTATTCGATTAATAGGAACAATATCCGGAAACTGCATCATGTATCTGTACCCTGGATGATGAAAGGAACAGATCCATCTAATGACTACCATTACCAACAACCACAATTTTTTTTTCTGTAACTTTACAATATTGATGAGAGGTCTTTTCAACTAAACAAAAAAAAAAGGGAAATTTGCCGATAAGGAACAAAAAGGGAGCTCTCTTGTCCCCTTATAATTTAATCTCAAAACTTTGTCCCTATAGAATAAACATTTATAGATATACTGTTTTGTCCTTTTTGTTTAACATAAAGTAATAAAATATATTTTAACTTTAATTTAACATTTCAAAGTTAAAAACAAAAGAGATAAGAGGTTAAAAAAAAATATAACTTTCACTTTGTCGTCTCCGATTCGTTCTCAATCGAAGAGGATGAGTTCTTCCTCGCAGTTCTTGCTCGCCGTCGACACCTTCGGCATCTGAGATTCTTGGTTCGTCGGAGACCTTATCTTCTCTTCACATCTCTCTCGTCATCCTTGTCTTACTCTTTCCTCTCACTGGTCGCAAGAATCTCCGCCTAGAACATTCCGAGTTGTCGAAGCTCTGGAATAGGTAAACCTCCCCGATAAAGGACGATCAGGAGCTTCATTGTCTTCTTTTGCTATTCCTTCATCTCGCAACCCTCAATTTGAAGGTTAGGGTTTCAGAGCCCCTTTTCGATTGAGATTTTTTTCTTTTCGTTTTTGTTTATCTCCATGTACTAGAAAGAGATGGCTATGGTTTGAAATTCCCTTTTCTATTTTGATTTCAATTTTGCTATTTTTTTTGTGTTTGACACCCAAATCGATTCAAGTTTCTAGATGATTGTAGCTTTGGGTTTGTCTTTTCTTTGTTTGGTATCGCTAACGAGTTTTCATTTCATGTTTATTAGGAATGACTTACCAGTTTCCTAAACGCATTCACGAAGCAGAGTTGAGTCGCTGGATTGAGAAGATTAACAACACTTGTAGACTAACGCTTCGACAAGGTGAAGACTGTTCTCAAAGATGAGTATAATGAGGTTTTGAAAGACCCCGTCTTCGGTCCGATTCTGGCGATCATAGATAATCAGCTCATCTACTCGGGAAGATTGTTCACAGCTTCATATGCAAGCAGCTCAGGGTTTCCAAGCTTCACGAGCTGTGGTTTCTTTTTGCGAAGAGGCCTCTTAGGTTTTCTATGAAAGAATTTCATGCTGTGACTGGATTGAAGTTCAAAGAGGAACCAGAAGTAGACTTCATCAACTGGAAGAATGATAAGGGTTCGGCCACTGCTCAAGACAAATCGGAAGATCAACTTATACTGTATAAGGGATGAGCTCCTTAGTGTCTGTAACGAGTGGACGTTTGTGGACAGAGTGAGGTTAGTCTATCTGTGCATTTTACAATCATTCGTCATGGCTAAGGACTGGAAAGTCTACATCCCTCAGGAGTACATCCGGTTGGTCATGGATTTTGAGAAACTGAGGCTGTATCCTTGGGGTCTTCGTGCTTATGATGAGCTGATTGCATCAATACTCAGAATAAGGGAAGAAGTGAATACGAAGAACAGTTATGTGTTGGATGGATTCTCATATGCGTTTCAGATATGGATTATGGAGGCAGTTCCAGACATTGGTTCTATGGTGGGTACAAAGATCAGGAAAAGTATGACGAAAATGAGATGTAGGAATTGGAAAGGTAGTGGAAAAGTATCCTACCAAGATATCACCAGCCTAGAGTCCCACTTCGATAAGGTAACTCTTATTGCTTTTTTTTCCATATTGAGTTCAATAATTGATAAAAAAAGTTAAGCTTATTGTTACGTTTGTACTTGCAGGGGGAGTTGTTTGCTTTTATATCGTCCACTGGGAATTTCGATGTGATTGATAGTGATGAGTTCTTTAGGGAAGATGAAAAGAACGACGAAAGAGTGGGTAACATTGTTGCTTTGATCAATGCCAAACAAGACTGGAAGCAATTCGCTTGGGAAGTTGAGGCTTTGCCTGCACATATGGAGCTTTCTGATTCTGATGATGGACAAGGCGAAAATGTCTCAGCAACACATGTGGAGGAACCAGCTGTGGAGGAACCGGCTGTTGTTGCTGAGGAACCAGCTGTTGTTCGGAAAAGGGGCAAGTGCAAGCTAAATGATGCGGGTGCCGAGTCTCGAAAGAAACAACTGCTTTGTCAACGGGCGGCTGAACATAACAGCGGTGTCTCCGGTGAAATGAAGACCTTCATTGAAGATTTGTTCACCTCTTCTTTCAACTCTTTCAAGGAGCTGGTGCAAAAGGACTTCCATCATCGTTTTGACAAGGTCACCAATGAGGTGGCTCAACTTAAAGAACAAGTGTCTCAAAATATGGGTCCTTCAGATACAGTGGGAAAAGGCAGCGCTTCTGAGATTCAGTGTCCTTCAGCAACCTTTGGGAAAGACCAAGGAAACTCCTCTCATTCTCCAGCTCCTTCAGCAGCAAAAGTAAAAGGCAAGGCAGCTGCAAATGTGGATCCTACTCTGGTTCGTCGTAGCCCTCGACAAGTAAGAGAGGTAACCAAAAAATGAAGCTCTGTCATTTACTTCTCTCTGTTTTTTGCTATGTTGATTGTTATGTAATCTGTCATGTACTTCTCTCTGTTGACTCTTTCTCTTGTAATATCCTTGTATTGTGCTATGTTGTATTTTGGCTTGTATGAAATGAACTGATGACGATGACATTTTGTAATTTAAGTTTCTCTATTCTGCTATGGACAACCTTTTTAAGTATTAATGTTATGCTTGTTTTTATTAACAGGATGAATATGAATTGTCGGATTTTTTGAAGAATTTGACCAAATCTTCGACATATGTAGATAAGGGGACCCAAGACTCTTTACAAGAAGCAATGGGGAACCTTTCTCAAGCGTCTCATGTTAAAGGTTTTGATCCTTCACAACTTTCTGGCGAAGAACCAGCTGAATGGATCACTCCACTGTCTTCATTTAAGCCTGCCGATTGAAACCACCTAGTCTCAAAGACGTGGAGTCACATGAGGACAGGATGCATGATCCTGATTACTCACTAGTGTTTGTCCATGAGGATTTATGGGTGAAACTTGTTGAGTGGACCACAAGTTCCAAGTAAGTTTACATTGTTTTTAAATTTTACAATTGTATCATTCTGAGAATTAATTTTGAAATGCAGAGAAATGAGAATTGGACCATCTATGCTCACGAGTGAGTTAGTAGCTCGTGTCATCGGACCTGCAGAGTGGCTGAAGAATCAGGTGAGTTATTAACTTGTTGCTTTTTATTTTCATTACACCAACTTACAATCTTTTAAAAATTTATGCAGGAAATTGATGCTATGATGTGGTTATTCACTGAGAGGACTTCCTTGCGGCGATGGCATCCAAAGAGAGTAGCCTTCATGACATGCTTGTTCAGTAATCAAATGAAGAACTCTTTGAAAGAGTTAAAGAAGGACATCAAGAAATTCAAAGTAACAGGACTGCTACACCAGACGGCATTGGCGAACTTCCAGCACATGGACGAACATGACTAATGTGGGATCTTGACGTTGATCGCATGTATGTGCCTCTAAATGTCGGTAATCATTGGATCTCTATGTGCGTCGACTTTGTTACTCGGTCGATAGAGGTATTTGACTGTGAGGGATTGAAACACAACAGCGCAGTGGAGCCATTTGCAGTTCTCATCCCTAGAATTGTCAAACATGTTCAGTCTTCTAACATCGACAGCATAACGTCAAGAAGTATAGTGTCACGTGCCTCAATGCCCTTGCTGCTGAACAAGAGTAGCAGTGACTGTGGAGTATATGCCCTGAAGCACATTGAATGCCATCTTCTAGGCTTGGACTTTTCCCTGTTGAATGACGACAACATTCGTGAAGCGCGGCACAAGATTGCTTATGACCTATGGGAAGCTGCTAACGATCCTGTCCTTATTTCGAGAATGGCCAAATTCACTCCTCCGAAGACAATTTCAAACCCTCTATTGGAAATCGAATGAAGTTGTTTCACTTATGACTTGTGTAGGAAGTAGACTGTCATTTGTCTACTTTATTTGATGCTTTTAGTTACTCTTTTTAATCCTTTAGTTACAATCTTATTTCACTATTTATTTGACTCTTTAATTTGCTCTCTCTTTACTCTTTCAGTTGACAACATCATACCCTACATGGCAGTAAATTTGGCCATTCTCGAGACCTCATCTATACCCTAAATATACCCTATCTATACCCTAAATGGCAGTAAATTATGCAAACGATGTGAGCTCCTACATATACCCTAAATGGCATCAAACCCTATTTATACCCTAGATGATAGTAAACTACATACAATCGATTTCAACCTAAACTTATCAAAATAAATATTACTAATCAAAATAAATCTTATTAATCAAAATAAATCTTACTAATCAATTCAAATCTTTATAATGAAAACACAAACAAATTGACCCTAAAATACAACCCGATTAGAAGTATTGATTTGCCCTAATTATATGGCTTATATAAGACCATCAAACCCTACATATTACATAGTCTTTCTTCTCCGACTTTTTCTAAAAAATCTCTCCTTCTCAAAACAGAATGACGAACAGGAACATCAATGGAGGGATCCCTTCGAGATGCTGGTGTGGAAAGGGGATTGTCACTTACGTTTCAAAAACGGAGGAGAACCCATACAGGCGATTCTTCAGATGCGAGATTGGTTTGCAGGTAAATCTGATTTTTCATTACTTCACATTCTTCTATATGACAATTCATTTGATTTGTGTTTTGGAACAGAGAAAGAAAGAAAATCATGTTTTTAAGTGGGTCGACGAGGCTCTGCTTGATGAGATTGAAAGGATGGCTGAGCATCAGGCGAGACTTGACGAGGAAATTGAAGATCTGCGAATTTCTATGAAGAAGACAGTGCAGGAAGAAGTTATGAACCATAACAATGTTGGATGCGTAGGAACCCTTTTCGGTTTATTATGTCTCTGGTCAAAGTATGATTGATATTGTAATGGTTTTCTGATTCAAGTTTCATTTTTAAAGATTGAACCAATCTGATTTCCAGTTTTATTGTCATGTCACGAACAGAGTTTGATAACTAATCTGAAACATAACTTTGAAAATCTGAATTCAACATGAAAAAAACTGAAACATAACATTGAAAATCAGAATTCAACAAGAAAAAAACTGAAACATAACATTGAAAATCAGAATTCAACAAGAAAAAAACTGAAACAAAACTTGCATAAACGAGATGAACAGAGTTTCCATGAAACAAACAGTGAATCCTATATTGCTCGATCACATGTTCTCCTATCGTGTCCTCGAATCCCACATCGGCTACATTTGCGACCTACAGAGCCTTGATTACCTTGTGACGAACGAATCTTATCTTCGGCTGTCTCGTATCTGCGTTTCTTTCTTCTACCTGCAGCTCGTCTAGTCTCTGGAGGAAGGACTTTCGACTGCTCCACATCAGATGGAACAGTCCATGCATCTTCAGGGACACCAATAGGATTTATACTTTCTTCATAAGCAGAGTACCATGAGCCAGTAGTGTATATGTCGTCCGTGAGTGTGTGTGCTTGTATTCCAACACTGAAGCCTGCTTTTATGGCGTGCCTGCAAGGGATTTTCATCAGATCAAACTTCCCACAAGAACAACTGCGTCTGACCAAGTCAACCATGCAGTCAAACATGTCACCTTGGACCAAAAACCTGTCATCGCTAACTGAGAAGACCTTAAACCTTTTACCCTTCTCGATCCTTCTGTCAATCTTCTTCTCGACAGCAATGGTCAGTGGCTTAAAGTGCTTAGAACTTAAAGTTCTACGTTTGAAAAACCATCTAGTCATCATTTCCCTAATGTTGTCCAACAAAGGTATAATTGGAAACTCTCTAGGCGTACGCAAAGCAGAATTTATCGACTCAGGATTTGTAGTCCTCATATCATACCTGTAACCCGGGAATTGACAACGAGCCCACTTCCTCACATCAGCTTCTATGAGATAATTTCCAATTTCAGGACTAATAGAGTAAATAGCAGTGAACAGCTTTCGAAAATCAGCAGATCGATAAGCTTTAGAAGCCTTTGCAACCAAACCAGCCATACCTTTCCCACTGAAATAAGTTACAACATTATTCAGCAAGTGGTGAATGCAAATTCCATGATGAGCTTGCGGGTACACATTCGCAATAGCTTTAGCAATTGAGGAATTCCTATCAGACACAAAAGCCAAACTATGCTCGTCAGCAATGACCACATTAAGTTGTCTCATAAACCAGTCCCACGCGAGGTCATTCTCTGAGTTGACAACTCCAAATGCAATAGGATATAAATTCGAGTTTCCATCTAACGCAGTAGCAACCAGTAATACTCCTCTGTATTTGCTCTTCAAGAACGTCCCATCCACGACAATAACTTTTCGAATTGCAGCATGGAAACCGCGAAGACTCTGACCAAACGAGATGAAGAAGAATCTGAATCTCCCTTTAGAATCTATTTCGTAAGACGTGTGTGTCCCTGGATTAGCTTCCCTCATCATGTGCAAGTATTTGGGAATTTTTTCATAGCCTTTCTCTGGGATACCTTTCACTGCGTTGATTGCATACTCACGTGCGTCCCAAGCCAAAGAATAGGATATCTCCACTCCATGTTCTGAACGCATATACTGCATTATATCATTAGATCTCGGACCTTCTTTAGCCGTTTCATACATATGCATAATAAGAGTACCAACTGTTTTTGCTGAAGCTGTCCGAACAGAACCGTTCCTTCTAGATGGAGCACATGAATGATGAGGTACATACTTTTTGATGATAAAATAAGATGACCCAGTTAAACCCTCTGCTCGAACACGCCAGCTGCAATCATCATCTGCGCAACGAATGTACCACACCTTTTTATCGGATTTGGCAAGCGTATAGTCGAAATTATGTTTCATTGCACATATTTCGAATGCTGCCTTCAAATGCGTCTTGGAACTAAAATGTTGCCCCTCCTTCACAAAATCCACCAAAGAAAAGCGAAGACCATTTCCATTGCTCTTCTCTTTGTCACACTTTTTGTCATCATCATTCTCATGTACCTCGACATCTTCTTCTGAATCGATATCATCTGAGTCGTTACACTCAATACGATCTTCTTCTCTGTTAGGCGACTCAGTAGCTTCTTCATTCAAGTCAAAATCGTCTCTGGTATTGCTTTTCTCGAGCTTAGATTGAATACTCACAGTCAACCGCGTTGAAGCTTTGTTCTTCACATATGTAAGAAAATTCCTAACTTGCCGATCACTATTGATGATAACAGGTGGTGAGTCAATGCTATTTATCAAATCAGAAGGTAAGTAACTCAGCTCCATATTGACCACGTTTAGATCAAGTCCAAAGTCTTCAGACACCATAACCTTTAGGTCGTCAAATGTAGAACTTGTGTCCAAAGTAAGTAACCTGCCTCCTTTTTCCTCATCAACAACAAATCCCCATCCATTCTTCATGGACGATTTCCACAAACCACATGAAGCATATATGTGAATCTTCATAATTTAGATAGACAAAGCTTTGGAAAAACTAGGAAAAGAGATGAAAACTCACACGATTTTTACAAATCGTATTCTAGTTAGGAAGAAGACTTAATTTTAGGAAATAAGAATTAAAAAAGGAAAAAAAAAAGATTTACAGAATATTATGTAACCGTTTTTAGCAAGATTCTCGGATTAGGTTTAAAAACCGTCTAGAACCTACATTCTACCAATTCAGAAAGTAGAATAATAGCTAGGATACGTACAATAGAACCGTAGATAAAAAGATATTTTCTAGAGTGTATTTTCTATCTTAGTAGATAGTTAGGAAATGTTTTGACTTTTTAATCTACCCGAAATATAGATAAGGGAAGTATATGTGGATTGTATATTCTACCGTCGTAGTTGTATATGTCTCCGGTATAATGTGCCTCATACCGCTTTAGAATATTGTCTGTCTTTTAGATTACATTTTCTAAACTGCCGTAGATGGTAGATTTGATTTACTAACACATTTACCCCATTTTTGAAATAATTATTCACACATATTTTGAATCAACAAATATTTTTCTTATATGAACATGGTTGTCTACATCATGTTTTTTATTTTTCCAAATTTTTTTGCTTTGTAAATAAATTTATATGAATTTTTATACAACAAAAGGGTACCTAATATCCAAATGTGACAAAAGTTGATTTTGTTCTAAGGGGACAATACTATAGCTAAGTTGTTCCATATCGGCAAATTTCCCAAAAAAAAACATGATGTGGTCTTGTATGAGACAAAGGTAAGTTCGGAAAAGATAAAGTGATCTCTTTAATTTGTTAAAAGTTAAAACAATCATAGAAGAAAAAAATCATCAAATCATGAATTGAATCTTTTAGCCACCTATATGATCAAATCGACATAATACTTGTTGACAACAACAAAAAATCGACAAACTTATAAAGGGGTAACCTCTGGTCAAAGATGAAATCATATGTAATATATGTATCAACCAAACCTGGTTCTGTGTAATTGAATTTAACCACGTATAGTTGGTATGTTGCTGTTGGAGGGTGTAGTTTGATTTATACCTTTGTATCTTTGATAGGTTAAGAAATAATCTTTAAAATTATTACTTTAGTAGTACTATATAATTATTCTTGATTATTTTTAAAACCAATCATCCTTAATTAATGGGCTTCACATGGAATTACCAAATTGCAAAGCTTTTTCTGGAGTGCTTTTTATATATTCTCAAAATACATGCAAAAACCAAGACACATCATTTTGCTCGAGAAAGTTAGTTGCAGGTGTGTAATTATATAGAGTGAGAAAATAAAATACTTTCGTGTTTGATTCCTCTTTCTTTCCCAGATCTCTCTCGCTTCTGAGACTTGTCTGAAACTTTTCAAGAACTCAGATTAGTCCGTTTCTCATTTAAATATATTTTCTTATTAAAGACTTAAATCAGATATAATATATCAATTACTAACACCAATGTATAACTAGCATTATTCTCAACTTCTCTTTAGCTCTTCTGTGTTATCTTGAATCAAGTTTCCGTGGAATGATGAAAATGGTGGAGAAAACTGATGAAGAAAATCACTTTTCTTGGGGCTGTTTTCTTTTACAGTCGCCATTGCTGTTTTTCCTTGTAACCCTTGCTGCATTTCTAGCTTTACTCTATTTCTTAAGCTCTCATGGATCTTCTCTCCTAGTAACCATCGCAGTCTTGTTCATCTCTACTCTTTTTTTCTTTCGAAGATTCTTCAAGAAAAGGACAAGAATCTATTTTGCTGAACGATCCAAAAAGCAAGATGATGATGATGCTGGTAACGATGATGCTGATGCTGGTAATGTTGATGATGAGGTTGATGTTGACGACGAGTACGGTCTCATTGAGATTGCACTTGTGAGTGAAGAAGGAGAGGCTATAGAGGCAATGAAGAACATTTATCAGAGTCCACAGAGAATTAGGGTTCATGAAGAAGAGGAAGAAGATATAGATGATATGAATATAGAAGAAGATAATCTTATTGAGATTGATATTTCCATTGGATCTATTAAAAGAGTAAGTAAATGAAAAGTAAGTTTGAAAAGAAAATGTACAAAGGGAATTCAACACTCTAAATATATTGGAGTTTTATAAATGGTGATTATATCATGTATTCAATTTAGGGGTGTTCAATCCGGATATCGGTTCGGTTTCGGTTCGGTTTTTTCGGTTTTTCGGTATTTCGGTTAGTAAAATATAACTACCATTCTAAATCCATATTTACTTCGGTTCGATTCGGTTTATATACCGTCGGTTTTCGGTTTATTCGGTTTTATACCAAAGAACATAATTATTTAGTTTGAGGTCGTATTATATGAATTTTAGAGTCATATTGTCAACACATCCATTTATTAAAAAATATTATATGTTCAAATAAATGAAGAAATAATTAAAAACGCTTCTACCATCAAGTAAAATAATCAAATCTAGAATTAAAATCAAAACTCGAAATTTTGAAAATAAAAATAAGAAACAAAACACAAGGATGAAAGAATTTTTTTTCCATTTTTCCATATTTAATGTTCATCAAAATCATGCTTCTTCGATTGAACACGAAACTATGTTCGTTTATAGATAAGAAAAAAATTGTGAAGAATTTTCACTAAATGTTGTCCATAAAATTTATAACATTCACATCAATTTAGTCAATACTAAAATAAAACCAAAAGATTAAAGAAAAGACTAAGAAAATAAGAAGCATCGATTGTGATGTAATGTTATTTAATAATGATTCATGTGTTTTACAAATTAGGGCTTCTTTATCACTATAAAAAGTATGGTAATGGTTATTAACAAAAAATTAACTTATATAACAAACAAATGTTCATGTGTCTGTTATAAAATAGATACATATCTACATGTTTCTACTTTTGATCGGTTTTATTCGGTTTATTCGGTTTAATCGGTTATAAACCTAACCATATCCAAATCCTGCGGTTTTTATAAAATCACATCCATTCGGTTTATATGGTATATACCAAAACCAAACCATATTATCTATTTCGGTTCGGTACGGTTCGTTTTTACCATATTGAACATCCTTAATTCAATTTATCATATAAATCCCTCTTTTTTATTGATTCAATTAGCTTTCATAGATATATAATGCTAGTTAAATGTTTGGACGATGATTGTGTCATTCCTTTGCCTTTGAGATTGTGATTATCAACCAATATATATTTTCTTATTAAAACATAAACATTTAACTGTACCTATTTTTTAATTAATGTGTTGTATTACATAAATATATTGGTAATTAACACAAACAAAGAATTTATTAATAATAATACAAAACAGTACTATAATATTAATTATGTTTCTAAACAATAAAATAATTAATTCTGTGAATCTAAACAGTATAAAACATTAAGTCTCATCTTTTAGTAACTTTCTTATTAATCGTAATATAAATTATTTGATAAAATAAAAAAATGATTAAACACTCAAATAAATTATGGAAACTAACTTTTAACAGATTTAAATACCAAATTATTTTAGTTAATTTGAAGTAATTTAATTAACTGATTAGTCTATTTGTATTTTCATATATATGAAACACATTTATTTAAACAAAAAATCATATAAAATTAAAGATTGTATAAAAATATGATACTAAAATCAATAATTTGACATTAAATTAATTTTATAAGAAAGATTTTATATAACAAATTCTTAAAAATAAAATACATAGATTTATAATAGTTCATTACAAAAATACGTAGTACGAGTTATAAATAAAATAAAATAAAATTTTATATATAATTTTTTATTTAATATAAATTTGAAGCATTAAATTATAAAATATTATCATATACACCGAACTATTTTTTCTTTTATTAGATTAGCTTTGTTAAAAAAAATATTTCTGTGTTTTTATATCACGGGTTTAAATCTAATAAATTCTTAAATACTCTTACAAACATTAAAATCTGGTCCACAACTGGAGGACGAATGTAAACTACTTGGCGTTCAGACTTTCGAAAATTGGATGTCACGTCGTCTGATCTTCTTTTAGTTATAGTAACCGGTTGCCCTCTTCCGGTTAACGGCTACAACACTTACTACAGCCGGTCAACTTACAGGCGCCTCCTCCACCTCCAACGGTCATATATCTCGGGTATAACAATTCACAACTTTTCGCCTTCTATAGAAAAATCTATTTTCTTATAAAATCCATTTACTACTTGCGAACACTCACATTTCTTTATTTTTTTCCCCTGAGACGACGACAAAAGAAAACGATGAATCGTTTTGTCGTAGTTTCTTTAATTGTTTTCTTTCTTTCTATTTCTGGTAATGTACAAGCCGACGACAATGCACCCGTTCAGTCGCCGAGACTCGCTGAGAAACAATCTCCTCCGGCGAGTCCTCCGCTTCACGTCCCAGCGAAATCACATCGCAGTAATCCTCCAGCGAAGTCTCCGGTGACACATGCGACGTCTCCAGCGAAAACCCCAGTTTCTTCCCCGACAGTTGCGGCTCTTGTGAAACCCCCTGGCTCTGCTCCGGTAAAGTCTCCTGTTTTCTCTCCTACTCTTGCAACTCCGTCGAAGTCCCCTGTTTTTGCTCCGGCCCGTTCCCCTAGACCCTCTCTGACCATCGCCACTCCCCTGAACTCCCCTGTTCTGTCTCCGTTGAAATCCCCTGTTTTTCCCCCGGCGACTTCCCCTGGATCCTCTCGGACCGCTGCCTCTCCTTTTAAATCCCCTGTTTTTGCTCCGTCCACTTCCCCTGAATCCTCTCGGAACATTGCATCTCCTTTGAAATCCCCTGTTTCCTCACCGACCATCGCGTCTCCTTTGAGATCCCGTGATTTTCCTCCAGCAACGCCGCCTGTTTTGTCTCGAACCATTGCGTCTCCTCCGAAGCCTCCTGTTTTTGCTCCGGCGACTTCCCCTGTTTCTTCTCCGGCGAATAGCCCTTCTTCCCCTCCAACTACGATCCCAGTGAAGTCTCCTATATCTGCTCCGATGACGAGTCCCATTGCCTCTTCAGAACCGCCTGCCACTGCTCCAGCAAACCAGCCACCAGCCACCGCCGATGCTCCGGCGATCCCATCGCCGATAACAACCCCTGGTATTCCGTCTAGTCCCTCCACTCCAGCCAATGCGCCGGAAATATTTCCTTACGGACGTGGCCCGGTGAGTAGTTCTGCACCGGTAACGGCAGACTTAGCACCGGAGACTGCTCAGGTTCCTGCTGGGCACAAGTCCGCTTCTAAAGCCGTTCAACACGATGTTCTATGCGCACTCCTGATCTTGGGGGCCACTTTGGTTGTATAGGAGAATAAATTTAACATTTTTGTCAATTATTACTCTTCATTTTGATATGTAATTTCACATTTTGTATCAATAAAGTTAATAGTTTCCTGAAGATTTCTTCACAATCTATTATAGACATTTTGTTTACAATTATTGAATGTATTTATATAAAATATTTGTACCCTCTCCAACAACATATTTATTTAATTTTTTTAAAACAAAATTACTCAAATTTATATTGGTTTTGGTTTTAGCAGTTTATATAATTTATTTTGTTATATCTCATTTGAATAGATGTTATATAAAATATTTGTCAAGTAAAGAATTTGTAAACAAATTTGTTTGCAAATTTTTCAATAACAATGTGACATATTGTGATATTAATTCAATATTTACATTTGTAAATTAAATTTTATACAAATAAAAATCATATGTAAACATTCTTCTTAGTTTAGTACACATTTGTGCTAATCATAGGAGGTATTACTTTTTGTTACGTGGATTTGCAACATGAAACCTACTGTCGTTAAGTAACTTTTTAATACATTTAACAACGTGTAATCTAAATAGCTTATCTGTGTAATAGCCAAAATAAATTAGATGAATAACAATGATTTTGACACAATGTAATGTCAGACAGACCATAAACTATCTAGTTTTGTCCCTGCACGTAAAGATTTTCAGGTGTATTGACAATCACATATCGATACATAATATAATATGAAGTATTATTAAAATAGAACAGTAATAAACAGAATACCATAATACATATTGTTAAAAAATGTAAATGTTTATGATTGCAGGAAAAAAAATAATGATTACTTTAACATCAATTCAAACCTTCTATAAACTAACTTTAAAATACTAATAAAAAAAAGAAATATAAACCATAATCTAAATATAAAGATATGCAAATATTACATAATATGATTATTAAATTAGAATATTAACAAACAAAACAGAATAGTATATGCTGTTCAAATTTTGAAATGTCTATGATTGCAGGAATGAGGTAAGCACCTCAACGTCAATCCAAACCTTTCATAAACTAATCTCAAAACATTGATGATTAAATCCTAAAAGAAATATATAAACTTCAACCCAAATATCAAAATATGCAAATAGTACATGATACAAAGCATTATTAAAATATAAATCTCAAACCCAAATAGAATGAAACAGAATGGAACAAAATAAACAACATAATGCATATTGGTGAAAATATGAAATGACTATGACTATGAAATAAGTTAATGCTGACCTCAACCCCCACCTTCCAAATACTAAACCCTAAACCTTAATCACTAAACCCTAAACCCAAATTAAACCTCAAATTCAAATATAAATCTTAAACCCAAATAGAATGGAACAAAGTAAATAGAATAATACATACTAGTGAAATTATGAAATGTCTACGATTGCATGAAAAAGTTAATGCTTTCCCCCAATTCAGATCGACTGTAGAGAAAGAGATGAAGATTGACGACATTAGAGAAAAGAGGTGTAAGAGAAAACATCATATGAATATCATTCCATTCAACATCACATTGTATTCCGTTTTATCTGATGTCACAGTAAATTCTATTCCATTTACGTTTAATATACTATTTCTCTTTACAAATTCATATACACACCAATATAAAACACATATATACACTGATACAAAACTCAAATCAATAGAACATGAAACAACAACGAACAAAATTGAACTCTCTTTTTCAAGCATCGAATGAAGTATAATATAGTAAATAGTACATTATATATTAATAAACATGGCAAATAAGAGAAAAGTAAAATTTGAAGGAAAGACAATATGTTCCATTTTATAAAAAGTATAGAAATAGTCTCCTTGTTCATCTTCCGCTTCATCTTCAAACCCGAATATCGGAACTTACATGTTTTCACGTTTTGATTTCACTCAATAACAAATCTCGGATTGGGAAGATGGATGCACGGAGCCGCAACACCATTGGCTCGGGTGATGTGGAGGTGAATCAGCCCCAGTGATGCCAGCTCCTCCGCCTCAATTGTAACTGCGGCGGCATGCTGGCAGTTTCGGAAGCAGAGAATGTTGGAATTCTGGAAGAAATTTTTCGATCACAAAATACTCCCAGAATTCAGGTGGTGGTGATGATGTCGATCTAATCCGTTAGTGAGACCATGGCAATCGTAGAAGATTAACAAGAAAAGTTACATAGGAGAAGGATGTGAATATTGAAGAGCCACAAATTACTTTTGATAGGTAATAATTATTAGATGTTTGTATATGCAGGTTTCACCGGTTGTGTAAAAGGACAAAATGACATTATTATATAAAAGCCATACTGTGTATAGATGTACTAGGGAAATTAGACATATAATTAGTGTTTTTATGGTCATACAACCTAATTTTCCTAATTTAAATTAGTTTTGAATCACGATATAATAGAAGATGTTTTCATTTTTCTTTTGTCAAAAATAGAAGATGTTTTGAAGATCTTGGAATCCAACCAACTATCAAAGGTAAAAAACAAATCAAATGACATTATTCATCAGGGAGGCTTACCAGAATTTTAAACCTCATGGGATAGTCTGAGAACGGCTTCACGTTTTTGAACATAATGTTCCCTAAACCACATTGCATTGGCTCCATATATGCTGTCCTCTGCACCATTGAAACATATTGATCATCCGAACAAACAATTCCTAAAACTTGGTTTCAGTCATCTCAGGCTCTGTCACATTAGAGAAGGAAGTATCGGTATTTGAGATTATTTGGTTAAGGAAAAAGAGAAAAACGAACCGGTTCTCCTCCATTGAAAGCAAAGCAAACAATTGATTTTGCTTGAGACATGGTGGATTGTAACCGATGGAACCAAGTAGGCCAAGAAGCCTCAGGAAAGTTCTGAATCTTTCTCGTAGCGTTCTTGTAGATAGTAGGTTTTGGTGCAGCTGCTTGAAGCATTGTCTATGCACTTGCTTATGATCTCTTTGACTTTACTCTTATCGCTCGGCAATAACTAGAGCTGGCCTTGACACTAAGATTATAAACTTGCGCTTCCAGCCCATAATGAGATATTTTACCGGCTCCAAAATCATTAGAGTTTTCTATAGTGTAGTGGTAATGGTCCTCAAGTAGGTGTCAGAGCTCCTGAATTCGAATTGCATGCCAATAATAAGATATTTATCAAAACAAACAAAAAGACATGTATTCACGCCACAAAGTGTTGAGAACTCATTCGATTTCTTGTATAAACATGTCTTCCTCTTCTTGTAAGTCGTTATCCTTGTCTTCTCGTTCATTATCTTTATCATCCATTGACTCATCAGATACCGAAAATCAAAGAAAAGGAACATGTATTATAACTTTAGGTTTTGTTGACAATTTTAAGCGTTGACAAGAATAAAGAATAATCATGTTATGAATCTCTGATTTCATTGTATATTTACTGGAAAAAAACATTAAATAAAAAGTTTTTTTTTGTATTTTTTCTTAATTTTACTTTCTGAGAAAAAAGTTAAATCATTTTTCGATTTATGCATGTTATCCTTGTGCAAGTGACCATGCTAATCTTCTCTGTATAGTTCCAGAGTTTTATCGGATATCTTCGAAGGGACATCTTTTCTTAATTTAACATAATCGTTATTCTATTAAGTCAAGATACGAATTAGAAATTTCATACTCCCTCCGTTTTGTTTTTAAGTCCTTTTAGAAGATTGCACCCAGATTAAGGCGGTTAACATATTGTCTGTTTTGTCCTTTTTTATCCTTAAAGTAACATGTGCACTTATTTAGATTACTACTCCCAATCTATCATTAATTAGTCAAATGTTACTAATCCCAATTTATTTTAGTCTCGGCCATTTAACACAATCATCATTTCACAGAAATATCAATTAATATTTTAGTCAACTTTATATGTTGATTTGAGAACATAAGGGTAAATAAGATTTGTAAAAAAAAATTTAACAAATTATGGAGCCAAAACAAAAATTTAATATGGAGCCAAAACAAGACTTCAAAAAAATTCATTGGAGCCAAACTTAGAACAAATTATGCTTATATATTGATCGAAAGACAATCAAATGAATCATAAATTCACTCATGAGTTCTAACTTTGATCTAAATTTTCCATTCCTAGTCAATGAAAGTGAGTTTTTGTTTGATCTGAACCAAACTCCAATAGATGAAGAAGTCGACGTATTCCATAACGAAGACGACGATGTGGCAATGGTTACTAATCAGGTGGACTCCAACAGTTTTGCTCCTGAGGCAGATTCAGGAAATTTTCTTCCGTACAATCATTTGTTCTCACATTTTTTTGTTCAAACAATTATACACTTCAACTCGTTTTGTTTTAAACTGTTATATTTGCAATATTTCTATGCACATGTCTTATTTGTTTTATGTATGTTTATTTTGATATGATCTTTATTTTTAATCGAATAATTAAAAATTTGTATACGATCACAAGTTTAAAACAATAAGTCAACAAAAATGGCTGCTTTTGTTTGTTTCTTTATTTGTATATATGCCTCGAATCGAATTTGACTTTTTATTTCTGTTTACATATGTGTGTCGTATTTCAGATGATTAATCTAACAATTATTATTATTTATATTAATATGCAGAAATAGATGATCAAGTAGAACTTCAAAACAACAAAAGGAAGTTCACCTCAAATACAGAAAGATTGGATATTTATAATGCTTTACTAGAGAGAAGTCAAGATGGGAAACTAAAACAGAACACCACTCGAGAAGTTTCTGATTTATTTTTGATGTCAATTCGCACAATACAACGGATTTGGAAACAAGCAAAAGAAACTCCAAATGGTGAAGAGCTTAACGTATCCCACAAAAAACAGCACGCTGTGGTCGTAAGAAACCCCGCTTGATTTGAATCAAGTTATGGATATTCCATTACACAAGAGAACATCACTTCGATCGCTTTCAGTGGGTTTGGGTATTGCTCCGTCAACATTGCATAGACGTGTCAAAGAAGGTACGATTCGACGTCATACTAATGCGATTAAACCAGGTTTAAGCTATGAAAATCTGAAAGATAGGTTGAAGTTTTGTTTGCCCATGTTAGAAAAGGAATCTTTGGTTCATGAACCAAAGTTCATTGATATGTACAATATTGTACATATTGATGAAAAGTGGTTCTACATGACAAAGAAAATAGAGAAATATCATTTACTTCCCGAAAAAGAGGTGCCACATCGTACATGCCAAAGCAAAATTCATATCGTAAAAGTTATGTTCTTAGCGGTGATGGCTCGACCGAGATTTGACGAAGAAGAAAATGAGACATTTTCTGGAAAAATAGGAGTGTTTCCTTTTGTGACCCTGGAACCAGCTAAAAGAAAAAGCAAAAACAGAGATGCTGGGACATCTGAGCTAAAAGCATTAACCTCTGTGAAGAGAGAAGATATAAAAAGATGTATGATTGAAAAAGTCATCCCGGCCATCCATGAAAAATGGCCAATTGAAGATTGGAAAAGGACTATTTTCATCCAACAAGACAATACAAAGACGCATGTTTGGTGTGTTGATAAGGATTTCAAGAAGCTGCGTGCAAAAACGGATTTGATATACGGTTGATGTATCAACCAGCGAATTCCCCGGATCTAAATATTTTAGATCTTGGATTTTTTAGCACTATCCAATCGCTGCAACACCAGACATGTCCGAAGACTGTAGAAGATCTTGTTCATGCCGTGGAAGAATCATTTGATGAATTTTTAACAGAAAAGGTAAATCATATTTTTATAACCCTTCAATCATGCATGAAAAAGATCATGAAAGTGGGAGGAGCAAAGAAGTATCAAGTTCCACATATGAAAAAAGCGACTCTTGAAAGAGAAAACCGTCTTCCTCTTCAAATAAGTTGTGACGTTGCTCTGGTTCAAAATGTAATAGACATGCTGGCATCATCTTCATAAATTCTTGTCGAATTTTTTTTTTAATTTATTCAGATTTTTTGTTGATTTTATTAGTGATTTTATTTTAGATGGAATAAGATTTGTTTTTCTTTTGTGTTTATTTTATTATTTTTATTTAACTAAATTCTTTTCACGTGTTGATGTTATTCAAATACAATGCTTTTAGATTAAACTAACCAAAGTAATTAAGGATGGAATAGATCTTAAATCTAACATGATCATTTTTAAAAATGTTTTCTGTTTGTACTAAAATTCCATTTACTTGTATGAGAGAAATTAATAATAAAAACATTGAAATGTGAAACTTTATAATTTCACATACTTATTATTAAAATGACCTGCAATCATAAAATAAGATCATATCTGAATTTAAAAAGAATGCTGGAAATAAATCTTCAACATTTCGAATATAGTTTTTTCAGTTGCTTTGTCAGGGTGAAGTTTTCCTTCATCATATAAAAACAATATTTAAATCAAAATCACGGCTCACACGGTCTTCTCTTTGGTCTCTTCTTTCTCTTTGGTCTCTGTTTTTTCTTTGGTCTCTTCATTCTTTGTTTTTTTTGTGAATGAGTTCCGTATAATGGCAAGTGGATTATATAATGGAAGGTGATGAGATTTTGTAATTACACTTTTACATTATTAAATTCTCAATTGACTGAAAATGATCATAAATCTTGTAAAACATGGATTGTTCTGAAACTTGAAATGATTGAATGAAAAAATAATTTTTAAATCAAAGGGTAGATAAAATCTAAAATGATCAAATGTTACATGTGTTCAAAAAAAAGATCAAATGTTACATAGAAATTTGGAAACGACTATTATTTTGACACAAAACAAAACCTTTAAAATGACTTAAATAACAAAATGGTGCGAGTATTAGTTTTGGTTAACTATTAAGAACCAAACCACTATCTACGGGTGGGCGTTCGGATACCCGTTCGGGTTCGGATCGAGTATTTCGGATTTTCAGGTTTTTCGGTATAGGGATATAGAACCCGTTCGGATATTTCTGTACTTCGGGTTCGGGTAGTTTTGGTTCGGGTTCGGTTATTTCAGATCGGATTCCGGATATTTTGATTTTGAAAAAAAAATTAAATTCTTCGTTTCTCAAGTTTTTTTGTATTTAAAAATATAATTTTCACTTAACTGGTATTTTTAATAGATTAAAAGATTTGAAGATAATATTTTAAAAATAAAAGATATTATTTTGATTATTGTTTTTAAATTTTGGTTGTAACTTTTGTTAATGCAGGAAATAAAAAATTTGACATGCATTTTAAGCATTCTAAGTGAGTAAAAATTCACTTTTCTTGCAATTATATGTATATTATCTAATTTTTAACTATGTGCATAATCATTATAAATTTTTTGAATAAAATTAGAGAAGTAAACTAGGAATATAGGATTAATGATACATATATTCAGTTATCTTCGGATATCCATTCTGGTTCGGATATTATCCCATTCGGATTCGGATATCCAATCTCTCCTAATTCAATACCCGTTCGGATATTTTGCTACTTCGGTTCGGATTTGGATTCAGGTTTTCGGGTCGGGTTCCGATACAGGTTTGGGTATCGGGTAAAATGCCCAGTCCTACCACTATCTCAGAATCATCGGGAGTAACACACCTTCCACGTCATCTACCCAAAAGACATTTCCTATGATATCAAAAATTTAAAATCGAGGATAATACCACACAGACGTACCCATTATTTCTTTCAACATTTTAAAGAAACAAATGTCCTTGCAGATACACAAGCGACGCCATAAATTAAAAACAAACACCTCATACACTGCTATGTCAAACTATAAAATTAACTAACCGAATCTTGTCATCTATTTCACATTCGAATAAAGAATCAAGTATAGTTTTTGCCACTTGATGAGTACGAGACTGAAACGTCACATATCGTGGAACCCATCCATGATTTAAATTCATCGGCACTTATGGAAATATATATACAGAAATATTAATGGTACATAATTATTATACGTTTTTATGTATAGTATTGATTATGCATAGTACCAAAAACACACTAAAATTGGTAAGCAGAGTTGGTGGAAGATGTGAACGAGGCGGCGAGTAGCATGGGAATTGTTTCGAATGGATAATTTACATACTTTCTTATCCACTACGGGCCGTGATGTTTCCACGTCAACAAATATTTTACATTCAGTAGGTTATTTTTTTATAATTGAAAACGCTGTTCAATGGATAATATTATAAAAACTTTTACCATTTAAAGTACAATAGTTTGACTATATACTACTCAAGTCCTCGTATTTTTTTTATTTTATAAAAGGCGCAAAATAATTTACATTTTACACTATTAGTTTCATCTCATGTTACACATTGGGTACAAAACATTCATATGTTACACGAGTTTGGAAAATAAATTATACTATACATGCATCACTGAAAAAAGTTTATTAACAATTAAATCGTATTTTACGTATTGTAATTCACTGATTTATATCATACAATCATCAAACTTTTTTTGGGTCAAAACTAAAGAGGGTAAAACTAAAGAGGGTATAAATAAAAAGAGAAATACTAAAGGGGTCAATTATAGAAGTATAAAAACATATGGGTAAAAAAAGAAGAGGGCCAAAGATGAATTATAAAGTTAAATAATCTTCTTGATTTTAAAAAGTAAATAAAAATTGCGTTTCAGGTACTCCATCTCCGTCTCTTTTCCTCCGCATCCCAACCATCAGAAAAATATCTCCGACGAAGGAGAAGAGAGGTACACGAAAATGGCGGAGGTCGGAGGAATCGGCTGTGGCTGCCGCGGAGTTTCCGGCGGTACCTTCTTCCATCCCGGAGGATTCTCTTCACAGTCTTGCTTCCTCGAGCAGAGAACGAGGAGTAATCGCAGCTTCTTCCGAAACGTTTCTTATGTTCCTTCTTTCAAACGCGGTCGTTTAATTACAAAACGGAGCTCCGTCGCCGGGAACAGCCGAATCTTTAGGTATCATCACTTTCTGGCATTCTCTCGATAAGAGAAGAACATTTCGTTTGGGGGAATTGAATCTTTAGGTTTTTGTTGATTGAACATGATACAGCATGGATGCTCGGGAGAAATCAAGATCGTTTGTGTTGGTATCATCAAAGCACAAGAAAGTCCCCGTTTACGTGATGATGCCCATCGATACATTTGGAATCGATGCTTCTGGCTGCCCAATCATTAAAAGGTAAAAGCTTTCACTAAATGTTGCAATGTATCATTTACCTTACATGGTATGTTATCTTTTCAGAACAAGACGAGTGTAACTTTCTGTTAATTGTTTCAGGCTCAAGGCTTTAACTGTTTCTCTCAAGGCACTCAAGTTAGCAGGTGTTCATGGAGTCGCTGTTGAGGTTTGGTGGGGAATTGTTGAGCGTTTCTGTCCTCTTGAGTTTAAATGGTCATTGTACGAAGAGCTCTTCAGGCTGATTTCTGAGGCAGGGTTGAAGTTGCACGTTTCTCTTTGTTTTCATTCGAATATGCACTTGTTTGGTGGAAAAGGAGGTATCAGTCTTCCACTCTGGATCCGAGAGGTTTGTATTGTTAAATATATTTTGGTTTATGCGTTGTACCCATAGCAAAGGCTTTGGTAATCTGGATATTGCCTCTTCAGTTTTTTTTTGAAACACGCCTCTTCAGTTTAATATTTCTTTTTTGAAAGATTGAGAACATCAGATAATGTTGAATATTTAGATTTATGTTACATAGTCTTGTATGCTTCCTTATTATAATGCCAGTGGGAGTGATCTCTTTGGTATGAACTTGTAATTAGTTTCATTTGACTGCTTTTTCTTATACAATCTTTTTCAGATTGGAGACGTCAATAAGGATATATACTATCGAGACAAAAATGGATTCTCCAATAATGACTATCTGACACTTGGAGTCGATCAACTTCCTTTGTTTGGTGGTCGAACCGCTGTCCAGTGCTATGAAGATTTTATGCTCAGTTTTTCTACAAAGTTTGAACCATATTTTGGAAACGTGATTGAAGAAATAGGTGTCGGTCTTGGTCCTTCCGGGGAGCTTAGGTACTTCCGATTTTCTGTAGATTACCAATCATAAAGCCACAATGTATTTTATCTTACACTTTAATTCTTCCAGATATCCTGCACATCCTTCTGGAGATGGGAGATGGAAATTCCCTGGTATCGGTGAATTCCAATGCCATGACAAGTACATGTGAGTACTTATTTTAATTCGAAGTCTTTACTTTCATGCGAATCACATTTACAGTTTGTGAGCTATATTGTGTCGAATAGGATGGAAGACTTGATGGCAGTGGCATCTCAAGAAGGCAAACCTCAATGGGGAAGCAGAGATCCTCCAAGTGCGGGCTGCTATAATAGCTTTCCGTCTGGGGTTTCTTTCTTTGAGGAGGGCCATGATAGTTTTCTCTCTGACTATGGCCGTTTCTTTCTAGTACGTTCTCGTATCATATTAATAATCCGCAGTATTATGATCTTGAAATTTTTTGATACAAGTGGATAGTAAGCTAGATTATTAATACTCAGTGAACTGCTTTTCGTTGTAGGAATGGTACAGTGGGAAGTTAATTTGTCATGCTGATGCCATTCTCGCAAAGGCAGCCGATGTTTTGCGCAGACGTCAGGAAGAGGAGAAAAGCTCTGTAATGTTGGTTGCAAAAATTGGTGGGATCTATTGGTGGTATAAGACATCTTCACACCCCGCTGAACTCACTGCAGGTTACTACAATACCGCTCTCAGGGATGGTTATGATCCTGTTGCTTCTGTTTTGTCTCGCCATGGTGCTGCTCTGCATATCCCGTAAGAGCCTCTTTTTGAAGTTTTCTTTTGCTGTCTACCATTTTTTTTTTATAGAAGGTGCATGAGTTTGGTGTTGCTAACGAAATGAATTTTTCATATCTATTCTAGTTGTTTGGATATGGCGGACTGTGAAACACCTGAGAAGTATCTTTGCAGCCCTGAAGGATTGCTTAGACAGGTAATGTACTTTCTTTCCTAATGTTTCGATCTAAAATTCAGTTCTCTTCATATGAAGATTTTATGTACAGTGTGCTGCTTGTATTTATACCGGTGAGCGCCACCGCACTGTTTTACTGTCATTGAGACACGTGAAAATGGTCTAGTCTCTGTTTTCTTACTGCGCTGCAACACTAGATTCTTCCCATTGGGACAATCAAGCATTCGTTAAGAACATGAGCTAACCAACATTGTCCTTTTTTTCTGCTAGATACACGATGTTTCGAAGAAGAGGACAATACAAGTGACTGGTAGAAACACAAGCGAGAGATTTGATCAGGTTAGAGGTTTACACAATCTATAATCCTATAAGATGAGGTCAGAACAAAAAGTGGTGGTTATTAACTGTTTATATATGATGAATTCTGCAACAGATGGGACTAAGGCAAATAAGAGAGAACTGTGTGCAACCGAATGGGGAAACTGTACGATCTTTTACATTTTTCAGATTGAACGAGAAGATCTTTAGGGTCGAGAACTGGAACAACTTTGTTCCTTTCATTAGGCAGATGAGTGCAGATATGTAAACAGCAGCCGTAGCCATTGTCTTGTATTTTCCTTTGTTACAGAATTGGTCTTCCCTCACCATATTGCTTTTTCAGATATGTGATTGAGGGTAAATAATCAAATCAAAATATGAAAATTGTTGTATGATATCTCTCCCTCTCTTTGCAAATGCTCTTTTCAATGGATCAAAAAGTTACATTATGTTTTGATTACAAGAAACAGATCCAATACAGAGAAAGTGCAATCACAGCACATGTGTACATACAGATATATTATTTGTTGTTTCACTTTTCTTCACAAATCAAAGGACTTGCCTATCAGCAGCATCAGCAACAATGGGCAACCTAGGGGTCAGACCAAACAAGCAAGCAGAGAACCCATAGATCAGACAGACAAGCAAGAAGAGGAACACAGTGCTGTCCAAACTCATCACCACATCCAAACCAAACCCATCTCTGGGATTGAAGCTCCTCTCAAGCAAATCCGGGAAGATCAACAGCACGTCGAGCACGATGGCCTGCATCGTGTTGAACCTAACGTACCTGCTGAAATTAGAGTTCCTCACGACGACGAAGTAGAGAGCGATGAAGATGAGAAAGCCATTGAAAGGGAAGCTCTTGAAGGCCTTGATGGCGGGAAACAGAGGCTGGATGAGAATCTGGAAAGGTTGGTATTGCGTGATGATGAATTTACCGTACTGAATCCCATCGAAGAACGGGTAGAAGTAACAGACGGCTGAGATTATCCGATCTGATGCGTCGACGGAGTCGTCTCCCTTGGATCGGAGGACGAGTGTGGCGGCTCTTTCCCTTGAAAGTCTAGGTTTTGAGAATTGAGGGTTAGGGTTTAGAGGGAGAGAAGAAGAACGACCGGTTTGGAAGAAGGCGAGAGGTGGTAATGGAGAGACAAGATGAGATATTGCCATTGCTCTGTGTCTGTTTTCACTTCACACAAAACGAAACAGAGTTTTGGTTTTGCTCAAATGTGTGAGAAGATAATAAACAAAACTCTACGCTATTTGAGAAGTTTAACTTTAAACAATGTGTCGTCTTTCAATCTTTGTAATGGCACGCAATCCTTAACCGATGGAACCAAATGTTCCACGAAGGTTGATAAACAACAAAACCGGGGCTGTTTCTGGAGAACGTGTTAAAGACCTTGAGAACGGCACGTACTTCTATGACGTGAAGTTAGAAACTAATAATAAGAGCATGTTCAACCCAAAAACCAATTAAGAGTAACTTAACTAATTTTTAATAGTAATTGTAGGCTAAGAGACTTGGTTAAGAGAAGACAACATTTAATGTGTTCCAATGGTAGTCTTTTAAGTAAGGATTTTTAGAAATTAAAAATTAATAAATTTTTTTAAAAAATTATTAGGTAAATAAAACATAATAAAAGGTAACATTTTAAACATTGATTTTTAAGATGAAAACATAAAACAAAAATTAGTAAAATAAACGAAAATAACATGAAAGAAGCATCACAGCTCAGTTGTTGTCTTGATCATGTCCAAATTTCTGTCATATATGTTCAATCAAATCATTTTTCAGTTGTTGATACATTTGTCTATCACGAATTCTTCTTCGATTATCCATCATATTGGCGATATTTGTAGAGATAGTTATAGACTACGTGAGATCGACATATGAACTTCCGTTGTCTTCTGCCACTTGGAACTCCGAAACGTCAAATTGAGTGTATTCATTTCGTTTGTCTTCTACTATCATATTATGGAGTATGATACAAGCTCTCATAATCTTCCCAATTTTGTCTTTATCCCAAAAAAATGTTGGACCTTTAACAATGGCAAAGCGAGCTTGCAAGACTCCAAAAGCACGCTCGACATCTTTGCGGACAACTTCTTGACATTGAGCAAATAAAACTGCTTTCAGGCCTTGTAGTAATGAAATTGATTGGATAAAAGTTGCCCATTTCGGATAAATACCATCGGTGAGATAGTAAGCCAAATGATGCTCTCTTCCATTGATAGAGTATATGACTTGCGGAGCTTGACCATTTATTATGTCATCAAAAATAGGTGAACGATCAAGAACATTGATATCATTTAAGGTATTTGGAGTTCCAAAAAACGCATGCCATATCCACATATCATATGAAGCAGCCGCCTCTAAAACGATTGTTGGTTTACTCAAACCCCAAGTATATTGCCCCTTCCAAGCGGTGGGACAATTCTTCCACTCCCAATGCATACAATCGATGCTTCCTATCATCCCGGGAAATCCACTATACTCACCAATATCAAGTAGACGTTGAAGATCGGCAAGTGTTGGTCTTCTTAGGTACTCTTCGCCGAATAAAGAAATTATCCCGTAAATTTTTCAAACATGACAGAGTAGTAGATGCACCGAGTCGGAGGTATTCGTCGGCCGCATCAGCCGCATTACCATATGCCAAGACACGAATGGCTGCTGTACTCTTTTGATGTGGAGAGAGATTACGCCTGCCGAGAGATTCTCTCTTTTGTTGAAAGAAATGAACTTCATTGGAGAGTCGATTAGCAATACGCATGAACAATAGCTTGTTCATTTGAAAGCATCGTCGGAATAGATTGTGAGGATATGTTGGGGTTTCGCTAAAATAATCATTCCATAAACGTACATCGCCTTCTTCGCGATTCCTTTCGATATAAGTTCTTTTTTTTTTTTTTTTGCTCTTTTTTTCTTGATCACCATAACCAATGGAACAATTCTCGAACGTTTGATCAAAATATTGATCAAAAGTATCATCAATTGATCCATCAAATGTGTTATGAGAAGAAGATGCCATTTTTGATAATTGTTGGATGAGAATGAGACAATATGAATTGGTTTATTTTATTTTTTTCAGTGAGAAAGAGAGAATGTGTTTGGTTTAATGAGATTGGTGAGAAACAGAGAATGAGATTGGTGAGAAACAAAGAGTGAGATTGGTTTGTGATCTTTGGAGGCTTGGTTTGTTCGCAAGTGAGACAGAGAGATTATGAGAAAGTGAGACAGAGAGATTGTGAGATAGTGAGACAGAGAGATTGTGAATAAAACATCAACGTAACATGAGTTAATATATAGAGAGTGGGAACCAAAGTCTGATAGAAGACCCGTGACACAAGTACTACAAGACTACAACAACACTCCAAGACTACATACCAAGACTCGTGACACAAGACTCCAAAAGACTACAAGACTTTCACTCCGTGACACAAGTACAAAAAGACTCCAAGACCACAAGACTCCAAGACCACAAGACTTCAAGACCACAAGACTCCAAGACCGTGACTCTGTTCTTTCCGTGACACAAGACTCCAAGACCACAACACCACAGAGACTCCGTGATAATTCCACTCCCATTGCTCCATCTTTTCACATTGTCCTGACCTGAAACAGAGAGTTAAACAAGAACAATAGTCAGAACCATTTCTAAGAGAGTCAAGTAACAATAACAAGAAGCATTTCTAACAATAACTACACATACGCTAATTAAACATAATGTCACTGATGAGCTTCTTCTTTAAGACTTCTTCATACTCGGCTAGAGGCTCTTTTTTTGCAAGCAGAGAGTCAAGTATACTCACTTCGACAACTTTTCCTTGGCGGCCAAGTCCTGTTGTTTAATGGCCCACATACTTTCAAACTCTTTAAGCACTTTCTCCTCTACCATAGTCTTCTTCCCAAAGGCCTTTGCTGCCTTAACACCCGCGAGACGCTTGGGTTCAGTAGCTTGGGAGTTCGATGTTTCTCCACCGTCATCACCCTTCCTCTTGTTAGAGTTTCCCTCGTTTTTTGCAGAACATTGGTCACTCCACTTCTGGTCGTTCCTCAACTCTTTCCAAGCATGCTCGAGGGTAAATTTCTTGTTATAGTTATTGTGGAATATTTCATGAGCTTTTTTTAGCACATCATTCTCATTGCAGCCGCTACTCTTCTCTCTTCTAGCAGCTACATACGATCCAAAGAATTTGCAGACCAAGTCATTGATCCTATGCCAGCGTTGTTTACAGTGACCAGGCTCTATCTCTTCTCTCTTCTAGCAGCTACATAGAAGAAAAAGGAGGATTAACGCATTGATCACAACCACCATCTATATCTATTAAACCGAGTTGACATATTCCTAACATATTCATCACACTACACCATCTATATCTATCAAACCTTAACATCAATTCATGAACTACACAAAACCATCAATTTATTACCTAAACACAACGCTAACCTAACCAAAGCATTTATTCCGTGGATTCAAGTTCAAGACAATGTTTTACCTAACAATTACCTAAGACAATGCTTTACTCTATTGGAAAGATCAAAGATAAATGTTTACCTCTATCAACAAGAGTACACCTTTGGTTTGGCGAACCTGGATCATGCGTCTTCATCCATCCATCTCCCGACTCAAAGACAGAAAGAAACGAAAAAACAAATTAGCATATGAAAGTACAAAACGGATCATGGATAATTGGAAGACTCAAAAACATAACCAAATGAAGAAAGTATTACCATTTCATACACCTGGATCGTGCGTCTTGATCCATCCATGTACCGACTGAAACACAGAAAAAAAATAAAAACAAATCAACAACCAAAACAAAGATTAAGACATGCTTAATTTAAGACATAATCAAGTGAAAATATTTTTACCTTTTGATTCTCCTGAACAACAATCGGCGGCTTTTATCTGCGTCTCTGAGAGCCACCAATAGACAGATCGTCGCTTTCCTTCGTCGACGAGACCCACCGTTTGAGACATCGCCATATCGCCGAGGAGAGACACCGGCTCAAGCTCTGCATTCAAATCGCCGTCATCCTTCGTCGAGCAGAGCCATCGATAGAGACGTCGTCTTTTTCTTTTCTCGATGAGAGGAGACGTCGCCGAGGAATCGAGGAGAGAAAAGCCACTGAGTGCCAGAGGAATCGCCTTTCTCGTCGTCGAGACGGAGAAACCAAAAGAGAGAAAGAAAGAAGATGGAACGAAGACGCGTCTCCACCGTTGCCCCTTCCAATAATAATGTGACACGTGCCCCTTAACATACGTATCATCGCGCTCCTAATTAAGGAACGTGGCTTCGGATTTTGTCTTTTCTTTTATTTCTTTTAATCGTGTTTAAGCGTTAAATACCCCCTTAAGAGACGGCGTTGAACGTGCTCTAAGGTTTCACAAACGAAAGAGTTTTGGTTTTGCACGAGAGGTCCATTAAGCAGCCCTGGGACGGGTACAGGAAACGGGAACGGGGACGGAAAACGGCAAACTTAAAATTTTTAGATACGGGTACGGTATAGAAACGTCAACCAAAATATAGTAAAATATTAAAATATCTATAAGTTAAAATATTAAAATCTGAAACATAAGTTTTAAGATTCAAACCACACTTATCAAAATTCTTTGATAGAAGTTGTAGGTTGTTGCTGATGAAAACCAAGTCTTGAGCACGATTAGGAATCTTTTTTAGAGTTATCATCGATGTTTTGTTTATATATAATAAAAGTAGTCAACATAAACAATGAATCGCTGTAGTCCGCGGCTAATGTGCCTAATTAAAATAACAGAACGTGGTTTTGATGTACACTTGTACAGTTAGTTAACTTTGTGAGTTTTATTTTGTTAATGAAGAGCAGAGAAGTCATTTTCCATTCATCTTCCTCATTGAACCTGCAACCCTAATTCTTCAATTTTTTGGTGATTCGCGTTGTTTAACATCCATTTCTTTGTTATTCATGTGATAGATTCATCATACAATTATCATTTTCGAATTTTGAAAACCCAGATTTTTTTTATGGCCGAAAGGATACGACTCCTTTGCCTTGAAACGTTTCGGAGACGTCTCGGGTCTCTGACCAAACCCGTCCCCGGTTAGTCACGCCATCCCGGGTACATGGCACATGTGTTGGGGACGTTTCCCAGCCGTACCCGAGCAGTACCCGTCCCCCTGGCGAACCCGGTACGCGAGACGTCACCCAAGTGGCCTACCCGTGCAACCTAGAGAGGATAATAAACTTAGGGGGTGTTATTGGTTTGGGAAGTTTAGTGGAATTGAAGTATAATGGCACGCAGTCCTTAAATAATGGAACAAAACGCTCCACGTAGGTTGATAGACAACAAAATCGGTGCCGTTTAAGTAAACTACACGACGTGTTAAGAACTTTTCAAGACGGCACGTAGTCCTAACCCTGTGAAGTGAAGTAACAAACAAACACTATTTTTTTATGTCAGCACAAACTCACGAACTAGCAATTAAATAGCCTCTGTTACTGTTTTGTTTTTGTTCTATAATACTGCTTTTTATTAGAAACCCACCAATATAAAACGGCGTAATGTCTTGTTGGACCCAAGTCTTTCAATTTTCACCTAATATAATTACCTCCGTATTTATTTAGATGCCTCTTGCATATATATACTGACTAAATTTAGCACTTGTTCATAGTGAAATGATCTAGTTTACTTAACCTTTTGTTAAGACAAGAAAATAATAATGTCTACTGTATGTACCATTTTCTTGTTTCTCTTAACCGCTTCTTCCGCGTTTGCGTCTGCGTTTCCTAAACCGTCACCCGCAAGGCAATGGTCAACATCAGAGACATCAAACTCAACAGCTTCTTGCTCACCAACTGGAAATCCAATCGACGACTGCTGGCGATGCGACCAGAAGTGGAACTCCAACCGCAAAAGCCTCGCGGACTGCGCGGTTGGATTCGGCCGCGACTCAATAGGCGGTAGAGCCGGGGAGTTCTACACCGTGACCAATTCAGGAGACGAGGATCCTCTAAACCCATCTCCAGGTACATTACGTTACGCCGCAACACAAGACCAGCCTCTATGGATCATATTCGATAGAGACATGGTAATAACACTAAAAGAAGATATTCAAGTGACTTCATACAAAACCATAGACGGTAGAGGAAATAACGTCCAGATAGCTTATGGACCGTGTTTAGCTTTGTATCAAGTAAGTAACGTAATCATACACAATATTTATATTCACCATTGTGTTCCGGCGAAACGGTCCTTGGGAGGCTATTCGGATGGAGATGGGATCTCGATATTCGAGTCACGAGATGTTTGGATTGATCATTGTACGTTAGAGAAGTGTCACGATGGGCTTATTGATGCTGTGAGTGGGTCGACGGATATAACGATTTCGAATAACTACATGTTGAATCATAATGAAGTCATGCTTTTGGGTCATAGTGATGAGTTTGACGGTGATCGAGACATGAGGGTTTCGATCGCGTTTAATTATTTTGGTGAAGGACTTGTCCAGCGAATGCCCAGGTAACATACAACTTGTAATGTGTAGATAAACGTAAAATCAATATGTGCGTTTACATTGTATTTATTAATGGCATGTGTAGGTGCAGGCATGGATATTTTCACATTGTGAATAATATTTATAGAGAGTGGGAGATGTATGCAATTGGTGGAAGTGCTAATCCAACCATTTTTAGTCAAGGGAATGTTTTTATAGCTTCGGATAATCAATTCACAAAGGAGGTACGTACGTTCGTGACAGTCGACCACAACAATAAGAGCGTTTTAAGCTAACAATTTTATATACAATTTAAACAAACTTAAATATAAACCAAGCCCATAAACCGATATGACTTGAATTTTATAAGTTCCTTACATGCTATGTACGCAGGTTACAAAGCGAGAGAGTGTAGACGGAGACGATGAATGGAAGGAATGGAACTGGAAATCAGAAGGAGATGAAATGCTTAATGGTGCTTTCTTTACACCATCAGGGAACGAGGATTCTCCTAGCTATACAAAAATGTCGAGTATGGTAGCTCGACCAGCTTCACTTCTCAAGACCACACATCCATCAGTAGGTGTTCTTAGTTGCCAAATTGACAAACCTTGTTAGAACACATTCATCAGCTTATAACCCATATATTGTATTGTCTTCTTATTTATTGTGGTTATTGTTAGAGCACTATAGGATTTGTATTGAATGTGATGATCATAGAGCCAATCAAAACAATTGCATAGCTCATTGTCAATTTCATTAAATGTTTCTATCAAGAAGTCGCTGAGATTTTACCTTCTTGACGTCTCCATTTCCGACCCATATACTTCAGTGATTTCCAATAATCGTTTAGATATTACATCATGTGATTATATATGCGTTTTAGGACGAAAAGAAAATCAGGGATATATAGCTCAAGCAGAAGATGGTAGCAAAACTGTTTTATCTTATTTTGGCTGTTAATTAGTATGCTATTCATGCATGTTTTTATTGGTTAAATTGTTTAGTGTTTTCATGTTAAAATAGATAAATATAATCTTTGAAGTTACTTAAATTTCATACATTTAGCCATTTAGGAGTTGACTGAAAGGAGCTCTAGCATTGTTGAAAATCCCATTTTCTTTCTAAAACCATTTTACGAAGCTATCATGCTATAACTTCTAAAAATCGATCTACAGCCAAAAAATCAGAAAATGAAATATAGTAATTCTAAAATTAAGTCAGTTTTGAAAATAAATCACAGAAAAATAAAATTAAGTTCCCAACTACAATATCTACAATTTAAATTCTAAAGTAAAAAAAACTAGAACTGAAACTACATCACCAACTACTAAAGCCCTTAACCAAGACATCATTTTGTTAAACCGAAGAAATATGTAAGTTTAGTTTGGTCATTTTCTACATTATGTGATTCAGTCATTTTATTGTGGTTTCATTTATATTATTAAGTATTTACGTTTAACTCTATTGAAAATCATTTTGTATTGTAATTCTCCTACATATACCATTAGAGAAGTTGGGTGAATTACCGCAATCAAATACTAAAGTAACTATAAACTAGTGCTCAATCCCAACACTTTTCTTTACATCATCGACTCAACAAACACGTGAAGCAAAAACACAAAATAAACATACCACCGACTAATTGTTTCGGCCACCAAGCATTAAAACTTTATAATAGGGCGAAGTTAAATAAATATAATTTACTTTCCCTCAAAGCCATAAATAAAGATTCTACGAAGGAACAAAAATAAAAACTAAGTGAACTATATAAGCCAAGAAGAAGCAAACAAGCTGAGCAAGCCAACCACAAAACCAGCCTTAGCTCCTCCCACGATCCTAACCGCACTGGCTTCATCCGCACTCGCATCATCCGCGTCTCCATCAGGCCCTTCCGCAGGTGAATCGGACTCACCAAAAGAATTATCAGGCGACGGTGCAGCCTTCTTCTTCTTCCCTTTTGCTTTCCCTTTAGTCGATTTAGGAGAATCCGCAACATCTCCGTCCTCTGGTGTTGGAGCAGGAGCCGGAGCTTCAACAGCAAAAGCTTTGAACAGCTCTTTAGGCAATAAAACCTTATCAGTCGCATAAATAGCCAAAGGCTGCTCGTCGATCAGAGTATCAACGATCTGGACAGTGTTGATCCTTGTCTTTGAAAACTTTTAGAGAAAGATGAACTTTTACTGATATTATTGTTCGATGATTTACAATAAGAAAGAGACTGCTCTTTTATAGAGCTTACAGAAGGATCTAGATTGTTAAGATGAGACAACAGCTGGATGAGACACCTCATCGGATAAGGTCGTCAAAGCATCAAATCTGTTCGTGTAGAGGAGCGTCTCCAACAACGGTCTTGACCGTTCCGTACAAGCTTGGCTGCTCCTCTGTTTTGTCTTATTGCAGAGATGTGCAAATGGGCCCGAAACGTCAACTGGGCTTTCGAGCCCACAATGTTGTTGCTTATATTCCCCCGCAAACTTGGCGTGGGTAAGTGACCAACACCAAGTTTGGTTCTGAACTCCACAAACGTCTTTCTAGGAAGAGATTTAGTGAAGACGTCGGCTAGTTGTTGTGTTGCAGAGATGTGCTTCGTCTCAATAAGCCCCAGCGCAACCTGTTCTCGAATATAATGCCAATCATTCTAGAAGTGCTTAGACCGCTTATGGAGTGCAGGATTGGCGCTTAAGTAGACTGCAGAAAGATTGTCGCACTGTAACAGAGTAGGACCCAACTGTTCGATGCCAAGATCTCGAAGTAAGAAGGATAGCCATGTAAGTTCCCTTGCAGTAGTGGCTAGCGCACGGTATTCTGCTTCTGTTGATGAGCTTGACACTGTTTCTTGACGTTTTGCAGACCAAGAAATCAGATTTGGACCAAGAAGAGTGCAGAGACCAGTTGTTGATCTCTTCGTCTCCTTGCATCCTGACCAATCACTATCACAGAAGGCAGTAAGCTTGAGATCGTTGTTGCTTCGAATGTTCAATCCCATATTTACAGTTCCTTTAACATAGCGGAGAATACGCTTAAGCAGACCGAAATCTCCAACTGTTGGTGAGTGCATACGCTGACAGACGAAATTTACAGCAAACTGTATGTCCGGTCTTGAGATTGTGAGATACTGCAGCTTCCCTGCCAAACTCCTGAAGTACGTAGGTTCAGAGAATTGTGCAGACTCCAAATTAGTGAGAAGTGTGGGAAGAGGTGTGGGCATTGGGTTGCATTCCGCCATAGACGCTTGATGAAGAACGTCTTTTGCATACGCTGTTTGATGCAGGAACAACCCTCCTTCGTGTTGTTCAATCTCAACACCCAAGAAATATTTTGGTTGGCCAAGATCTTTCATTGAGAATCGCGTGTTCAGAGCATCCAACAGCTCTTGCATTAACTTGTCATTACTTGCAGCAAGAAGTATATCGTCTACATAAAGGAGAAGCACTGTTTGTTGTCCTCTGTAGTTGTAGGTGAACAGAGAGGGGTCTGACTTGTTGCAAAGGAAACCAAACTCCAACAGAAAGTTGCTGAAGGTATCAAACCAGGCTCGCGGAGCCTGTTTGAGACCATAGAGAGCTTTAGTGAGCTTGCAAACATAGTCTGGACGTGCTTGATCCACAAAACCTGCAGGTTGTGCCATGTAAACAGGTTCGTTGAGGTTCTCCATGTAGAAACGCGTTGGAAACATCAAGCTGCTTCAAGAACCATTTCTTAGCCACTGCAATACTCAGAACAAGTCGGATGGTGGCTGTTCGAACAACAGGACTGAACGTCTCAAGATAATCAAGGCCTTCCTCTTGATTGTTTCCGCGAACTACTAGTCTGGACTTGAGC
Organism: Brassica nigra; assembly: GCA_016432835.1. NCBI lineage: Eukaryota > Viridiplantae > Streptophyta > Magnoliopsida > Brassicales > Brassicaceae > Brassica > Brassica nigra. The sequence continues at coordinate 19,254,461 of CM028242.1, forward strand.
TTATCTACTGTACCATCTGGGTTATACTTCACCTTGTGAACCCAGCCACTGTTCAGTATGTTCATAGAATCATCTGCAGGAACAAGACTCCATGTATGCAGCAAATGAACTCTATTTATTTCCTCCATGACAGCGTTGTTCCAACCCGGATGTGCCATGGCTTCTTTGATGTTCTTTGGAAGGGGGGTCGAGAACTTTGAAGCAAGCAGAGCATACCGCGTATTAGGCTTGTGTATACCTGCTTTGGAACGAGTAGTCATGCTGTGTCCTGGAGCAGGAGGCTCGGGTAGCACTGGTAGCTGGGGTTCGAGGGGATCCGGTTCATGTTGTTGCTCAACATCAGGGGTTGCAGCTTCATGAACTGGAGGAGGAATAGGTGCAGCTGCAGATGGGAAGATACGGGTGATCTGCTGATCATTGCGATCTTCTGATGTTTGTCTCGTAGACTGCCAAGCCTTCAAGAGAGTGGTGTCATACACAGGGACCAAGTGAGCAAAATCCGTTGTGAAGGGAAAGCTCTGTTCGTCAAAGATGACGTGTCTGTTGATGTAAACTTTCCCTGTGGAAGGATGCAGACACCTATACCCTTTGTACTGTGAATTGTATCCCAGAAACACACACTTAATGCTCTTCGGGTCGAACTTATGAGATATCTGAGGCCGAAGACACGGATAACACTCCGAACCAAACACACGAAGCATTCCATAGTCTGGTTTTCTGTTGTAAAGAACCTCGTAAGGGCTTTTACCATCAAGAACAGAAGAAGGGAGGAGGTTTCCAATAAAAGCAGATGTGTAGAAAGCTTCGACCCAGAACTTGAGAGGGACATGACTATGAAACAACATAGACAAACCAAGCTCGACAATGTGTCGATGTTTTCTCTCTGCTGTCCCATTTTGCTGAGGCGTGTAGGGACAGGAGACGAGATGCTTGATGCCATGTTCCACGAAGTGATTCTTGAGATGAGTACTCATAAATTCACCACCGCCATCACTCTGAAAAACTTTGATCTTGGAGCTCTGAATCACCGCGGGAAGCGAGACAGCGAACTCTGAATCACCGTTGTGACTGGGTCGTAGTCACGAGTTAGCCCATTGAGAAAGCCAAAGGATTTCATGGATTCGTCGATAGGCTTTCCAATGGAGCTAAGAGCATCACAGATGGATTTGAACTCTCGCGAGTATTCAGCCAAGGTTTTACCTTTTTTGTTGAGAAGTTGAAGACTGCGACGGAGGGAAAACTCACGAGCAAGAGAGCTTTTGTTGTAGTTCTCTGCTAAGGACAACCAAACTTCACGCGACGTCGGAAGGGTGTGAACGGAACCCAAGACCTCTTCAGACAGTGTCCCGAACAACCACGAACGAACGAGCTGATCCGAACAAAACCAAGCTTCGTAGTCAGGGTTGGGAACTTCTGCTTCAACGTTGTCAAGAACTTCAGTGCGAGTTGCAGGTGGAGCAGCGACAGAGCCATTGATGAAGCCGACAAGCTTCTGGCTGGAGACAAGGGACTCAAACTGGGTTTTCCAGAGCAAGTAAATGCTATCTGTGAGCTTCAAGGTGACGCAACTCACAACATGGACGTTGCTAGGAAGCGGGTACGTAGCCATCTCTGCCTGTTAGGGCTTATAGTGGCTCTGATACCATGAAAGCTTTTAGAGAAAGATGAACTTTTACTGATATTATTGTTCGATGATTTACAATAAGAAAGAGACTGCTCTTTTATAGAGCTTACAGAAGGATCTAGATTGTTAAGATGAGACAACAGCTGGATGAGACACCTCATCGGATAAGGTCGTCAAAGCATCAAATCTGTTCGCGTAGAGGAGCGTCTCCAACAACGGTCTTGACCGTTCCGTACAAGCTTGGCTGCTCCTCTGTTTTGTCTTATTGCAGAGATGTGCAGATGGGCCCGAAACATCAACTGGGCTTGGTTTATTCGATCCCACAATGTTGTTGCTTATAGTCTTGAGGGTAACTTTCACTCCATCGTCTTGTACACTGAGCTCGAACTTGTTGGCTCCATCTGTAGCAAGTGAGTTCATGGGACCGTTGTTGGATTTGAGCATGGCCATTGAGTAATAGGTCGGGACAGCGAGGAAATTGAGGAAAGCTTCTTTCTTTGGAGCAGTACTAAAGGTCTTGTATTTGGGCAAGAATCCTTTCATGGCGTCATCTCCTGGACAGAACACTGTCATGCCTTCTTCTACACTCTCCTGTTACAACATTAACACAATCCACGTATACAAAAAAACAACAACTGAATCTCTAAATATTACTGCGGTGTTAGTAGTCAAGGGTTGTGTGCATGGTTCAAATCAAGGTCATTTTGCTCAATATTCATAACAGCCTCATATATTAAGAATATAGCTATGCACTGATATCTGTGTCAATTTGGTCTAAGAATGGACAACGCTCTTCTTCCTCGCGCGTGAAGATTCTTTAATACAATAGTCGATATTGTACTATACTATATTTGTTAATTATATAGAACATAACAATTAACTTATTTGACAATAAATTTTGAAGAGGATGAAGAAAATAAGAAGAATGAGAAAGATGAAGAGTTGGTGGAACATGTAAAGAAACATGCAGAGGAGAAGGAGCAAGTGCAGCATCAGTACAGTGCCGGTCCTGACATTTTCGAGGCCCCATACAAAATTTAGAAAAACAGTTTCAATATTGTAAACTTATACTAAATAGTTCTATAAAATTTGATTGGATGTAAAAGTTCATTTCTAAAATAACCAAATAACCATAACTTTTTATTTTATTTATATATATTATGTTAGTTTAATTAAGTAACAAACATGTCACGTAGGAAGAGTATCAAGAAAACATTACTCCACAATTAATTGTAAATTTTAAGACCATTTCATAAGCATGGAATCTTTTTCTCCACCGAATATAACAAGTGATTGAACAAAAACACTATGTGATAGTTCAAGTTGTAATATTTTTTTTCAAAAATGTATATTGTAAACATCTTTTTTGCTCCTCATAAAAGCTTTGATTAGGCGACGTAATCTGAGTATTTGACATGTAGTCAGTGTCTGTGACAAAAAGCAAAAGTTGAAGAAGCGCATGAATGCGTGATACGTTACTGTCAGCGAAAACCGAGATGAGCCAAACTCCTGGTTGAGGGGGCCATTTGAGTAACTAATCAATGGTTGTGGATCAATATACATTCCACGTGGATGGTAGAGATCTTCTTTTACTTGATACGATAAATATGATATAGGTTTTGAAATTGTTTTCTCCGACTAAGATCTGTAATTATTGTGTATAGCTTGTGAAGTATTTCTAACTGCCTAAGAAGTTGTTCATGTATTAATATGAAATGTCAATCTATAAGTTAGGCCTGGGCATTTTAATCTGGAACCAAAAATCTGAACCGAAACCGATTCGAAATTATCCGAACTAAAACCGAACCGAAAATTTAAAAATATCTATTGGGTCCTAAAATTTTCTACCCGAAAGAACTGGAACCGAAAAGAATCAACCTGAAAAGAAACGACACGAAAAGAAACGACCTGAATAGACCCGACCAATAAGAAGTAAGAACCGATTCATACCCGATTTAAAAACATGTATATCCAAAACTATGATTTTTTGTGTTTTATTTTATATATATTTTGTGATTTACTTAAAAAAAAATTATTAACAATCTTTGTTATTATTTTTGTAACACTTTAAGTAATATGAAGTTTTTAATGTAAAATCTAGAGTTAAAAATCTCTTATTTTAATTATTAATAGTTTATTTTAAGTTATTTTGTAAAATTTTAGATATATATGATAAATTTTGACTAAATTTGATGGAATTTGGGTATTTCATATGTTCTTAGATCCTAAATACTGAACGTGACCTAAGCCCAAAAATTACGGATATTTTACATGTATCTATCTTATTAAAGTAGAAGTATCTTTTGATTTTGTTTAGCAATATAAATAGCAGGCTTTAAAAATAGGGTTATTTGGAAATTTAGATAGCAGTTTAAAAAATAGGTTTGTTTGAAAACTTGGATAGCAGTTTTCAAAAAGAGGTTTGTTTGAAAACATGAATAGTAGTATATTAAGAAAAAAAATAATGGGCTTATGTTATTAAGAAAATTTAGAAGTCTATTACCTTAAAATATCTTTTGTTTAAAATAATCATAAAACAAAATTTAAATTTATATACATATTTCGAATCAAATAATAATTTAAAGTTGATTTATATTAAAATGATTCAAAACTATACATATTTTCAAAAATTGAATTTTACTAAAATATTTTCCAATAACCATTATTAAAAAATGTTTTCAATATATATAAGAAAAATACAATACAAAACCCCATTTCATATACCAATTTAAATTATGGTTTTATATTTCACATTAATTTTAAAATGTAATATATGTGATTATTTATATGATGGTACATATAAAATATTATTAATTATATGATTATTTATATGATGGTATGTATAAAATACGATTAATTATATGATGACACATATATGATATATAATAGTTACTAGGGGTTGGACGTTCGGATACCCATTCGGGTTCGATTCGGGTGTGTTTGGGTTTTGACCGGGGTCAAAGATTTCAGCCCTATTCGGATATTTCTTAATTTTGGTTTGGGTTCGACTCGGATCTTTGCGGATTCGGTTCAGATTCGAATAACCCATTTAAATTATTTTAAAATTTTAAAATTTATTATATACTTTAATTTTCTCAAAATCTATAAACAAAATAATATATTACATATAAATTTGATTAACATATGTCAGAATACCTAAACCTATTATATAAATTGGTTTGGTTTAAATATTTGGATAGATAATCAGTAATTCTTTTAAGTATTTTGGTGTTTTCAGTGTATTTTAATTATTTTAGATATTTACTTTTGACTATTTATATATAATTTCAAGTAGTTAAACCAACTTAAAAATATCATATATATTGTGGATGTTTTTATATACATTAAATCTAAAAAATAATTAATTTATATAAGTATATAAATCTATTTTGGATAGGGGTGTCAAAACGAGCTATAGCTCATGAGCTGCTCAGCTTAGCTCGATTTTTCATGAGCATGATCTCTATTTTTCAGGCTCATTTAATAAATGAGCTTAATGATCGAGTATAAATTAGATCACGAGTTATATGAACGATCTTTGATGAACATGAGCTAACTCATGAGCTTGGTCGTTTTCATACTTAGTATATATATATGTGAATGACTTCTATATTTCTTATGTAAGAAAAGATAGTTACTATATTAATCATATTTATCTTCTAATATTAAAATATAAAACCAAAAAGTTTTAAATATATACAAAAATATAAGAGAATATTGATATCAATTCTCATATTATATAACTTTAGAATTAAAATATAAAATATTCCTAAGATACTCTTGAAGAATATATATCTTTACGGTTTGAATAGATGAAGAGTTTGAAGATGAATCATCTCAAGATTCTTATGTGAAATAGATTTTTTGATCACTGATTTAGCTTTGATAGAATATATTATCAGGTGTTGGTTTTATTCGGTGTTTAATATTAATATTTTGGATTTTTAATATTTACATTATATTATAAAAATTATTCTATATTTTATTTTTAATTATTTTTATTTTTTATATTTGCTCACGAGTTAGCTCATTTAGCTCATGATCTAGATGATCTGAATTCGAGTTTACATATTGAAGCTCATATAATAAATGAGCTGAGCTGAGCCTAGTTTTAGTATTGACATAAAAAAACTAAATAGTAACATATTTTTAAAATCTAGTTTTAATTATAGATCTGAACCGGATCCGAAAAAAAAACGAACCAAAAATTTACAAGTACTTATTGGATCTAAATATCTAGGACCCGAAAGATCTGGACCCAGAAGAAACCATCGGAACCCAACCAGAACATCGGAACGCCCAAGCCTACTTAAGTTATTGATCATTCTTGTGTTAAAATTTTGAATTGGTTTGTTAGAGAATGTTTAATGGAGGGTTCTTAGACTAGAACCGGCTCTTAGTTTTTTTAGTTAAAAGTTAAGAGACGGTTTTTTTATATTCCACTAAGAACCCTCATTAAACATGTTCTTAGCTTTTTCAGTTCGAATTGAATCAAATCGGTTATCCAGAGTACAGTACTACTGATCTCTTTTCAAGAGCAAAGATCAGAGAATATATAAATTCTGAGATAATAACAGAAAAGAAGGTGGCTTCTGATAAAGCTAATATTTATCAAAACCTATGCATACCCCTAGAAGACAACAAAAGCACACGATAACACTATCATCAAAACATAAGCCGTCACGGAAGAAGAAGAATAGTGAGCCACCGCTGCTCCAGTTCCACCTCCTCCTCCTTGCCCGCCACCGCTTTCTCCTCCGCCGAGAGTACCGTAAGGATAAGGAGGAGTATAAAAGTAAGGATACGGAGGAGAATAATACGTAGAAGGTGGTGGTTGGTTGCAACAGCCTGTCGGAGGTACAGGAGGGCAGCGAGAACGTGGCGGTGAAGGCGGTGGAGGAGGATTACCGTATGGAGAGTAGCCTGTAGAGGGAGGCGGTGGAGGAGGATTACCATATGGAGAGTAGCCTGTAGAAGAAGGCGGTTGAGGCGGTTGGTTACATGGGTAAGGAGTGCAGAGACCAGAGTTTGAATCCGAAGCTGAGTTTAGATTGACAAAGCTGAGAAGTGATAAATAAAAGGTAATAAGAGAGATACAGAAAGAAGCTTGAAGAGACAACATGATTATTTTAGCTAGAGAAGATGAGTTTGGTCTTTGAGTTGCAAGATGAGAAAAGATGTTGAGAGTTATAGTAAAAGGAGATAAACAAATTGGAGATAAACAAATTTCCTGTGTTTCGTAGTATCTGCCGCATGGCATAACACATGTCGTAAGTTTTGGAGAATTTTTGAATATAACGTTTGAATCTTTTTCAATGGATGTAGACAAAATGTTGTCGTGTAGTGACAAATTAAAGCGGATTTTTACTGTGGAGTTCATATAAAGAATGTCATGTGTTATATATATGGGTAGCATCATGAGTTTCAAGATGAGTGTGAAAAGTTTGGATCGCTTGTTATGGGAAAAATTATCTGTGGACTTCAAGTAGTCAGTAAAGAAGAACTAAATTGATACCGAAAAAATTAAGCTTTCGTTGTTTTTTTCGATCCACTATTTTGGGTTTAACCATCTAAAAGTTTGGATTGACAATTTTGAGCTTAACCATCTAAAAGCAAAAATATAAATTTGGGCTTAACCATTTTGGGTTTAACCATCAAAATTTGTCGACAATTTTGGGTTTAACCATAAAAAAAGTTTGTTCATGGACTCCAAAATGGAGTTTGGTCATGGACTAGTTAATACTAGATAGTGTCATGCACACAGGGTAAAAATATTATTTAATTTTTTTTTATTACATTTTGCACATTATTTCAATTATACATGCTTGTTATGTTAATATATTACATTTTGTATTATTTGAGTTGCGAATTATGTGCATTTAACATATTCATAGGTCATAGCTATGATAAAAATGTTGATTTCGTATATGAACATTTCAATTTAAAAAAAAAACATTTGGAATTTTTAAACAAATGGTGGATAAATAAGATGATCATCTATTTATTTTTCATTGGGCATTTTCTATCACAAAACACACGCTGATGGTAGGACCCAATAATCTGAACATGAATTGTTGGGATGATGAGAAATGTTTGTAATCAAGATGTCGAGAGTGGAGACTTTCAGAAGAAGGGGTTAGGATTTTTATTTGCAAAATCGAGTCTGTTGGTTCGAAAATAGATGATCTAACCGATTAGTACTCTCCAAATTCTTTTTATTGTATTTCTTTTCTAACTCTATATCAAAAATATATGGTCTAACTTTATAAGTTTGGCTAGATGCACACAGGAAGATCTTACCAAATTTGAATATATAAATAAGGCAAGTTTGAATCACACAAATTTTACCATTAAAAGACTTACTATTTCCATATTTGATAATATTCCAATCTTCGAATTTACAAAATAATAACTATTGAAAAAATACAATTTAATGGAAGATTTACTATTTCCATAAAAAAATTGTTAAATACATGATTGTGCTTAACGGATTGTGACAGAAAAATGATAAGAAACATAAGAAATGAGATGAGAAACAGAATAAACAGAGAAAAAGAGAAAGGATGAAGACGATAGAAGAAGGTAGATAACTTTTTTTAGTGAACCTTTTTTAAAAAGATCTATTTATCTTTAGCTCATAATAATTTTCAACATCTTGGTGTTGGTTTTCATTACTGTGGCTGTCTAAAAGGTTGTTGGCCATGATCTCAAGGATACAACAATTAGTACAAACACTTATGGATATAGAACCATGTGATTTGTGAGTATATTTCAGTTACATCTTTTCCATATCGACTACTGGACTATGAATTCTATTTAACTTGACTGCTTTTGTGTCTCCGAAATGGGCTGAGTTTTGATATAAACGTAGAATGCATTTTTCTTATTATACTTCTAAGTTTGAGTCTGCATATATCACAATAAAATGAGGACGGTGGAAGAATGAGCTGAGTGTGAAATACTAAATATGTTCTTATATGAAATTGAAGCATTGTAGTTTTGTCCAAACATTAACTTATGCCTTATTTAGAAGATTCACTTCCATAACATATATACTCTCTTTTCGATAAATGATACCTGCTAACCTAATAAAAATAAATAATCTCAGTGTTGACACATTTGAAAGAAAATTCGTCCAACCGCACCTCCTATTTCGGATAAAAAAAACTAGAATTAATACGATATGAAAAACAATAGTTTCAAATATGTATATATATATATATATATATATATATATATATATATATATATATATATATATATATATATATAAAGCTGAATCATTTACTTTCGTGATGGCATTTCATCAAGATAAGTTGTCTAAAAATTAACACTATAATTTTAAAAGGTTTATTAAGTATTCCACATTTTCATCATCTTATTGTTTTAAACCAAATTTATTGATAACTTATTTAATAATCCAAAATTTGTTTTTTATCAATATTTTTTTAGGTCTAACAAAACATTTGACATCAATGTAAAATAATATTTTAGCATATACTTAATAATATAATATCAAAGACATAATTTTAAAAATATTTATAAGAAAAAAAATAATTTAAGATTTTGTATTAAAAAATTATTTACTTATTATCAAAAGTATCATAATTAAAGTATAATAAATAAAGAAAATATGTAAAAACTATTATCTATTCGTGAAAGTTTTAATATTAAGATAATCATGGTCTATAAAAAGAATAACAATACATACACAATAAAAGTTAATATCACCTTAAATTTTAATTAAGTTAAACATTTTGAAATACTCTTTAACTGATATATTTATGTATTTTCGGTTACTAACACATCCGTAGGGTGAGGAAAGAGAGAGTAAAATTATACTAATAGTGAAAATTAGTTGTTTGGTTAATTTTAAATTAAAAATAGTATATCTCATATATATCTCTTGCAAATGTAAACCTAAAGAACAAACAACAAATCATATAAAAAATAATAATTTTGATTACAAATAAAATATATCCTGCCCGTAGGGCGGACCGGTCATAGTATTTCATAAAGTCATATTTTCATTCATTTTTATTTTTTATTTAATTTATAATTTAGCTTTTCTAAATTTTTTTAATATAAATTTGTATTTCAGGATTACATTTTGAACTGACGAAGAAGATGTAACGGAAAGAGGATAACAGATATGACAATAAATGTACTGCGATATTTTTAAAAATAATAAATAATATTATATTTTTTCAGTCATTCATGATCATATTTTCTATTATAAAGAGACTAGAAATCAGTGACAAAAAAAAAAGAGACTAGAAATAAACTTAGGCTATGAATGCTTACCGCGGATCACCGATACGCACATGGCGGTCCAAATATGTGTTACCATTCAATACAATTTTGAGCTGATAAATTATATATACAAAAAGCAAGAGTGCGGGAAGTGGAACGCACATCAAACGCAGTAGAAGAAAAAAGGGTGTGGTCTATGTACTGTACATGTGTTTACTTAATTGAATCTAATTTTTAAAACAAATAAAAATATATTATATTTTTCTATATTCTCACACCTATTTTGAGTGAGCAACAAAAAGGGGAAATAAAACAAAAAGGGCAAATAAGCTTTGTAATTTTTCTTACATATCTGTTTAAAAAGAGCTGGAGTAAAAAATAAGGATTATAATTTTTTTTTTAATTTTAGAAATATGTTTTAAGTTAGTTTTGTATTTTTTTACCTTTAATTATTTTAAGCAAAAAAATTCTAGGATAACATTAAAAGGCTTTATCATAAATATATTACATAAGAGTCTGAATGACCAAAATGTTTATTAAAAATGTTAAAAGATACTTATATTCATATGACTAACTAATCTAGACTCAAATAAAAACTCTAATTACTCAGATAATTTTAATTATTTTGGATAAAAAGTATTCTATTAATTCAATTTTTAGGTATTTCGACTTATAAATAATATTTTGAAATTATTTTGATTTATTTTAAAACTAAACATAGCTAATATTTATAAATATAAAATATATTATAAAAATTCATGTACCTATTCGGTTCTAAGTTTGGTTTTGTTTGGTTCTACTTTTCGGTTCTAGACATATAGAATCCACTAGTATAACTGATATGATCCAAACCTAGCCTTTCTTTTGGTCGGTTAGTTTTGGTTCCGATAAATATGAGACTTAGCTAAAATTTTATAATTTGAAAATACAACATTTTAGATGAGGAAATAAGTGAATATGATTTTGTAAAATTTTCAGATAATTAAAATATTTTTATAAATTATATAAAAATTCAGATTCTTAATTTAATATCATTGATATTTTAAAGTTTGGTTTGAGTCTTCATGAGTGTATTTATGTTAATGACCAAAAATAGTTTCAGATATCTTAAATTTTAAAATAAAATAATAGGTTATAAATTTTAGTAATAGGATATTAAATTTCATATTTGAGATAAATAAAATAACTTTTAAATAAAATTTATATTTTTAAAATTATATTAGTATCACTGATTTTTTTTAGTTTGTAAAATATAATTATAGTATATGTATCCCGCAGTTACACTATTTATTGTTAAACCACAGTTAAACCATACTGCATTCCGCTTGTTCCGCACCGCTCAAACCGCTGTTACCATTCACATATCTTTTAAACCGTTTCTTTTAGATGAACCGCACTTATCCCGCTGTCGTTTTCAAATAAACCGCAATTAAACCGCACCGCACTAACCAATCCGTTTGTCCGCACCACTCAACCCGTTGTTACCATTCGAACCTTAGTGGCTATAAAGGAAGTAAGGTGTTTCATCCGTGCATGCGGATATATATATATATATTTTATAGTTATTTATTAATATATGCATCTACTATTCAGTGTTCTAAAATATGCTATACGCTAGTTGGGCGATATGGATTACTGTATAGCGCCTGAATATATTTACGGTAGACATCTTTTAAATAAATATCATAGTAATAAATAAAATAATTACATAAGTCATATGCAAACAAGAAAATATATAGCAAGCTTAATAGGAAACATAAAATATATATTCTAGTTCTATCAATAAATAGATTATACATTATATTAATTTAAGGAATACTGAAAATAAAACATAAACTGACTGGTACAAATGAAGTTAAAAAATCAAAATTGTAATTAGAAATAAATACTTAAATTTTAAAGTAGAAACACACATTAAACGCTATATAAACACAGTTTTATATGGCGTATAAATGCAGTATAAATCATGACCGTATTATTCTGTTGTATATAAAAAGACAGTACAATGTACTTGTATAGCATATATACACCGTATTTTAGGACACTGATACTATTAAAACATAAAGCTTTTTTTAAGTCCCTTTCTTTTTTGAAAATATTTACAAGTGTGTCATTGCAATATATTTAAACAATTGCTTACAATATCTTGACAAGATCTTTACAATAATGTCGTCTAAAACGATGTGTAAAATCTGCGATGTGTAAAACGATGTGTAAAATCTGCGAAATTCAAAAGTTTGTGTATTTAATATGTAACGGAAATTAGTTTGTGTATTAAACGGGAATCCAAAATAGTTTGTATATTTTATTAACAAATGAAAATTAGTCTGCGTAGGTTTAAGGAATTGTCCCTTTAATTATCATACAAATATGAAAAGAGTATTTTTTAAATTAAAAACACCATCCAACCAAACTTGTAAACACCAGCCATAACAGTAAGAAGAGAGAGACTGAACCATCCGTTGTGAGTATCAAGTAGATTCACTTATTGAGCTCTGGCTTCACTTCTTCAAAAGATCTGAAAAAATTGGCAAGCTTCTGAGAGACAGTGAGCTGTGTCTCGTTCAATACATGTTCTTCACCTTTAATATCATCATCCCCTTCGTAGACCAGATGAATCCCATGCATCTTTAGCTCAACGCCTTGTTTTACTGGTGGTTCTCGTTTAACCACTTGTATAGTGTACCCGTCTTTAAACGTCCAAACCATTGGGTGCAAAGTTGGGTACCGGCAGATGTGGAGTTGATCATCACTTTTTCTTGGCACTCCAGAGAGGTGCAATGTGTGGGCGTATAAAGGTAGATCTAGTTTTAGAATTTGAGCTTGAACCTCCATCACATCAGGCAGCTGATAGTCACCTATGCAGTCTTGTTTAACAGACACAACAACGGCCAGGATTACGCCTCTGAGCTCTCTGTTCGGTTGAGGTGAGAACGTGAGAGGTCCTAGTGAGAACCAGTCAGGGATTCTGTTCCCAGGCAAGCTCAGATTCCTCATGATTTTCAAAGAAGCCTGCAGTGGGAGTTCAAAAGATTGTTAACAAACCTGAAATACAGCTAACTGAGATGATGTAGAGTTTGCAACAATCACCTTGGAAAGTCTTTTCTTGACTGCAACAGAGAACTTAGAGTTGCAGCTGCTCATGTATAATCTTTTCAGAGCCTTCAAGTGTTCTAGGCCTGGAACATCATCCACTTTCCCACAGTTTTTCAGATTGAGCTCTTCCAAGATCTGCAGCTTTGAAAGGTCGGCTATACTCTCCAATGAAAAGCAGTTTGCCAGGTTTAGCCTCTCCAGTTTCCACGGCAGAGGAGGGACACACTTCAGCTCTTGGCAGTCATACAATGTAAATATTTTAAGATTTGACAACCCCTCAAGGCTAGATGGAAGACTGTGAAAATAGTTATTCCCTAGTTCTAGTTTCTTGAGAGATGAAAGCTTCCCAAGAGCATCAGGGACTTTACCCCATATCCCCCAACCACTAGCATCCAGTTCCTCAAGCAACAAGAGGTTTGATAAAGAGTTTGATACTTGGACAAAAGTAGGTTCTTCACTTGTACCTGGAGAACTTCTAAAGAGAGGTTTCTTCAGTATCTGCAATACCCTTAGATTTGAGAGGTTTCCAAAACTTTCTGGCAGCTCTCTCACTGAAGTTTCCTTCATGAACAGGCGGTGAAGCGATTTCAAGTCTCCAAATGATTCAGGAAGCCTCTTGAGCATTTTACAGTTATCCATTCGGAGCGAGACTAGGTTTTCAAGCTTGCCAAAAGTTTCAGGCAGTTTCTCAATGTTAGAGCCTGTAAGGAACAAGCTATGGAGTGTGTCCATGTTTCCTATTGAATCAGGCAGAACCTTCAGAGACTTGCAGTTCCTCAGCACAAGCTTTTGGATAAAGTGCAAGTCACCAATTTCTTCTGGTAGAGTTTCAATTGGTGTCCCATCCAACTCGAGTTCGAGAAGAGAATTCAATCCACCAATTGAGCTTGGAACATGCTTCAGAAGTTTGCACCCTCCTGCTGAAAAGTCAGTCAAACATGGCAGTGAGCCTAGCCTTAGAGGTAGCTCCTCCCCTGCACTTCCGTAGATGAATAGTTTCTTCAATGATCTGAGCTCGTTGATGGTGTCAGGTATCTTAGAAAGGGATGCACATTGCATCAAACTCAGCTTCTGGAGATTTTTTAGATATCTAATAGAACTCGGAAGACTTTGCAGTGAAGTGCTGCTAAGATCTAGCTCTTCCAGTGATGTCAACATTCCTATGCCCACAGGTGGCTCTTGAATATATCTGCGACTCTTTAAGCTAATTTTTTGAAGATTTTCGAGACGAAAAATCGATTCTGGTAACTCGTTTATCCCAGTTTCATCAAGAAGAAGCTCATTCAAACACGGGCATGTCACCTATGTTTTCTGGTAACACACTCAGACTTGAACAGCCAGAGAGGTAAAAGCTTTTCAAGACGCTTCAGTCCAGAAACATCCGCAAGAAACTCAGTGAGGTTTGGACAGTGTCTGAAATCCAGGTGAAGTAATTTTCTCAAAGTACCAACGGATGTAGGAACTTCCACCAGACGCATGCATCGTTCAAAGACAAGCTTCTCTAGAAACTTATGGTTTGATAAATCAGGAACAGCTTCTAAGCTGTTGCAACCACGCAAGTTTACAACCTTCAAGTTCCCTTCCACCTGAAAGAAAGTTTCTTAACAGTGAGACTTTGAACTCAAACTACATATACTTGTCAACTTTTAATGAAACAAGAGAGCATACCCCTCTGCTGCGCAAACTCTAGATGCGTCTTATACCACTCTCTGCAAGGTCAAGGACAGCAAGTTGTCCAGCAAGGAGATTCAGTGGAACATCTTTTAAAGGAAAGCCTCTCCACTGTATCCACTTGATCTCAGGTGGAAGAAGTTTCAGATTCCCTGCCAGCTCCACATGATTAATCTGAAGAAGTCTTAGCTTGGTCATTGGTGCAAAAGGCTCTACAGGAATGGTGATCTCAGAGCTTTTTGGCTTTTCCTCTGATGGAAATCCTACAAACTTGTTCTTCAGGTAACTGAACACAGTTCTGATGCCTGGATTCTCATGTAGATTTCTCAACGCTATGTTCTCTGCACTCGGATCCGTTGTTAACTTCTTATTAAAGTCAAGTACAACTCCTTGGATGGACGACGTTTCCTATTATCTCATTACAGAACAAACATGAGAATGCAACTAATACATAACTGTAGATTTAAATAAATTACCTTCATATTGTTCAATACATTTATGATTTCAGCACGGTCCCAGAATCTACTTCTCACTCTAGTATCCCCAGGGGTTGTTTCTCTAAGGTCTAACTGCCTTCCCATGTCCCGAATCTGATCATGCATCCAAAGATTCTCGTCTGACATGAACTTAACAAGAGACTTCTGTCTGAGAACACCGAGAGCAGCCTCAGCGTTAAACCCACAACCATTCAGCACGTCGACGATTTCCTCTTTCGTTATATGCATTTTGAGAAAGAGACACGCAATGTCCAGGAATACTTTCTTCTCTTCATCGTCTAAAGAATCGAAACTCAGCTTCAGAACATCCTCAAGATTGCCTGGTTGGGTGTTTTTGAGCTTCTCTATTTGAGTTTGCCATTCTTTTTCTTCCTTCTTGTCATACAAAAGAGAACCAAACACTTCAAGTGCCAGTGGTAGTAGACCTGATATCTTGACGATCTTCTTGGACAGCTCTAGTAAACTCTCTGTTGGTTTTTCTTTCCGTAGCGAATGATAGCTAAACAGCTTCAGTGCCTGCTCCTCATTCAAGCACCTGACTTCATACCGTTGGTTCACTAAGAGCTTACTCAGAATCTCTTCATCTCTAGTAGTGACGACTATAAGACTTTCTTCACCATACCAACTCCTCTCACCGACCAACGCATAGAGCTGGTCTACGTTATCAACATCATCTAAAACCACAAGAATCTTCTTCTCATAAACACTTGCTCTTATCTTGTTTCGGCCTTGGTTAACATCTTCTACTTCAGGTGCCTTGATCAGAGTCTTCTGTAGATTGAGCAAGCCGTCATGGTCCGACGATCTTTCTCTCACGTTTGAGATGAAAACTTGTTGCTCGAAGTCAGCGACGATCTTGTTGTAAAAGGCTTTCGCGAGCGTCGTCTTCCCGATACCACCCATACCGTGAAGCCCCAGGATTCGAACGTCGGTGCTGGATTTAACGTCGACAAGATTCATCAAGTCATGGACGCGTGGCTCCAGGCCAACGGTGTATTCTCCAACGTTCTCTGGCGTGTTGCTCACTTCGGATAAAACTCGTTTCACCAAAAGGCCTATCATCTCATCATCAACAGAGTCTCTTCTGCCAAAAATTACAAAAAACAAAAATTCAGACAAAAAAAGCATTCACAACCAAAAGAAATAAATCTAACAAAGAAAAAGAAATCAAGATAATCTACTAATAATAGCAATGCCAATTAATTCCAAAGGTTGTGTATTTTTATAGGATGTTCAATTCTTGTTAAAAGTTTTGATTATTCATTAAGGTATCTATTTACAAAAGTTTGTGTTTCTCCCTTAATAAAAGTTGTGTTTTTTCATGAATGTGCCTTTTTATCAAACGTTATGTCTCTTAGTTGTTAAAGTTTGTGCTTTTTCATAAGGTGCCTTTTTATAAAAGATTGTGTCTCTTCCTTGAAAATCTATAAATAGTTTATGGCTATGTATTTTTCAAAGTAAAATTTTCACTAATCTAACTCATAAAAATGGTGAAAAGAAAAAGTTCTATGCAGTTACTTGATTACAAATTTTTAGAAGATATTCTAATGAAACGCTGTCAACAAAAAATGGTAGAAAAAGTTTTACGTGTTTGGATAACCAAAAATCCTAAACGTAACAATGAAGTCATTAGTCTCAATTTTCTTTTATTAGATGAAAAAGGTTTGTGTTTTATACGTACAAATTATGTTTTTGACGTATGTACTTTCATAGACACACTTTTCTACTTGATTATTCATATAGTTATTTTGTGTGCGCGCTGACATTTTTAGAAAATGAGATACTATATATTATGCTAGCACGTTAAAATAATCAATAGTATAATTATTTTATATCCGTTTTGTTGTTGTTTACCAAGTCATTTTTTTTAATTCCAATTAATTCAAAAGGATGTGTCTTTTCATTACTCCCTCTGTCCCACTTTAAGTGGGTTTTTAAGGTTTTTCTTTTGTCCCATTTTAAGTGATGTTCTCTTTATCCTATATATAATTTATTGTTGTTTGAAAATTTTGACCAACTACAAAATAGTACATCTTTTTTTATTGGTTGAATTAATTTAATTTAATACTAATACATAAAAATTTGTATTTTCTTAATATTTGTGCAAAAACCTAAAACACCACTTAAAGTGGGACAGAGGGAGTAATATTTTGTTCATAATTGTTTATTAAAAATCTATGGTATCTTTTCATTTATAACTGTTTTTATTTTTTAAAACTGTATCTTTTTTTAATTTACGTCTTTTCAATTAGTACCTTCTCGTTTTAAACTGCTATTGTAACTGTTTATTTCTTTATTATATTAACAGATTATTATTTGAAAATGATCATCAAAAACCCGTTGTTATTGTTACTGTCTTAAACAATTCGATTAGTACCTTCTCGTTTTAAACTGTTATTGTAACTGTTTATTTTCTTCTTGTCTGTTATTTTCTTCTTGTCATCAAAAACCCGTTGTTATTGTAACTGTATCTTTTTTTAATTTACGTCTTTCCAATTAGTACTTTCTCGTTTTAAACTGCTATTGTAACTGTTTATTTTCTTCTTGTTTGTTGTAAATGATCATCAAAAACCCGTTGTTATTGTTAAACAAGAAGCCACAATGGTCGTAATGTTGAATGATACATGTGTATCATTTTCATCTAATAACTATTTATTTTATTTCATAGATGGAAAACATATCTGAAAGCCATAATAGGAATTCCAAGCAATTCGACTAATGCGTCTTTTCATCATAACTTTGCTCATAAACATGTATTATACATTTTGCTCATAATTTTTTTTGTAATTTTCGCTTATAACTTTTTTTATTGTGTTTGTTTTTTAAAATTATACTTTTCATATATATAATGTTTTGTTAAAAATTTAAATAAATCATTGCAATTGTTTGGATGAACAGTTGCAATTATTCAAATGAACATTTGCAATATTTTAAATGAACCATTACAACTTTTAATAGTTAACCGTTGCAAGTTTTGATGTTCAACCACTACAATTTTTGGTGATCAACCATTATAATATTTGGTGGTTAACCATTGCAATCTTTGATCTTTATATATATAGTAGTTGTGAGCAGTGAAAAAATCTAGTAACAAAAAACATCAAACAAAAAAGAAACAAATAAAATAAGAAAGACAGATTCACTACCCAAAGGATCATAAACAATCTTTGAAGAAAAACGTGTAAACCTTGAAAACTCTGTTTGTATATTTTGTATTTAGTTATCTTATCCTACAAAATATTTCATGTAACTCAAGATTTGACATGAGTCAAAATACTTTTTAAGAAAAGTTATTTGATCTTCAAATGCTAAACAATTATGTAAACGACTCTAAAAATTATGAGGATATTTGATGGTAAAATTTATGACTCTTTTAGAAATGCATGTGTTTCAAAAGATTTATTAGAATGAGTTGAAGAGTGGCTAGATACAATGAAAAAGCATCACTTAGGGATACACCATATTAATTGGTAATTTATCAATCATATTATTAGTTCACTGCATAATAAGTTTTTTATAGAAAAAATTGGTGAGAAAATTTATAACAACCCACGGTTCATTTTCAAAATGCGTATAAAAATAACCTATTTTGTTTCACTTAATAATTAGATAATTCCTTAATTTTCTCAAATTTACTAATTTTATCTTTAATTCTAGCAAGATTTTGTTTGTTAACATTGTTTCATTTTAAAGTAATTTCTTAAGAATTAGATACACGATTTATTAGTAACTCCATATGAATTTTGGAACTGAAAAAATGAAAGAAAATAAAAACACACCACTCTTATTTGGGAAATTTTCACCATGTATTTTGGTGCTAGTTGTCTTTCAGTCTTAATTAAAAAATTGTTTTTAATAACCGTAAAAATATTTTAAAATTTCTTCTTTAAATCAAGTTTTTATTATACTGGTTTCAACGATTTATTATTACACGAAATGTTTTGAAAATTTATATTTTCTCAAAAGCTTTTTGTTTGCTATATATATTTATTCATATTCTATTTTTAAAATATCATATTTTCAATTTTAACTATATTAATTATAGAAATATCTTTAAATGTTAACTTCTATATACTATTATTTTATTAAATAATATTCTCAATCTTTTATATATAATTTTTAATATAGATTTCCTCCGACATCGGGGTTCCATTCCTAGTAAAATTAATACAAATCGACAAATTATCTAACTTTTTTTGTTCTAGTATATGTAACTTTTTAATTCATCAAAATAATTTTATAACTAAATCCAAATACTAAAATATTTTTTATATAATGTAAAATATTATATATAGTAAATCAATAATTCACAGCTAGGATCTAGACTCCGAATAATTTAACGATAATTCGCCTACTCGATAATTCGCAGTTATTGTCTAGTGATTTTTTGAAAATTGCAAAAAACATAAATAATCGATAAAAAGGAGAGAACCAGTAATGATAAATAATCCTACTTGCAGACAAAACCAGAGAGGTTTCCGACCAAAGTCATAGCTTTCCTCCATTGCTTAATCTTCTCCTCGCTAAACCTTTTCGCATGTTCTTCAAAATCCTTAGCGAAGTGATCGTTCTGTTTACGGACGTGCGAGGGATCAACCTCGTAGAAGATTGGTATCATCGGTCGTTTCAGGGACGATCTCAGATCGCAAAGGGTGGCTAGCTCGTCGAGGCACCAGTGGGAGTCGGCGTAGCGAGGGGACAAGACGACGACGGAGGCAGCAGAGTCCTCCATGGCAGCGACGAGGCTCGGGTTGATCTCGTCGCCTCGCTGCATAACTCGTTCGACTGAGTATAACTTTCATAAAGTTTCGAGATTTCTGGTCGATAAGAGTCATCATCTCGAAGAGGGGTATTATGGATATTATATCCCACATCGGAAATTCTAATAGACAGTAACTAATATTATAAAGGGTTATGACCAATCCACTAATTATCAATTGGTTTTAAATTTGAAGCCCATAATAAATCCGAATTTTATAATAGACAAATATGATTAATATTTTTTATATTACCAAAGGCTTGATGATGCTTGACGCTATAAAATGAAGTGTGAATTGTATGGTTGATGCAGAAGAGACGATCAATGCGAGGAGGAATTTGGAAGGCGATGACAAAAGAAGCTCCAAGATGGGGTTCCACCGAGCAAATCAATAAAATGCGGGGGCGAGAAAGCTTTTGAAAACATGGCGACCACTTATCGTACTAATCATGGTTATCTTTGAGGAGGATACTTCTCTTCTATCTGTCAGCCATGCAGCTCGTACTTCCCCAACTGTTATCATTTTACGTGCACTACTACCGAATACTGTCAATCCATCAACGGCTCACCACAGACATGCACATACTCGGAAGACTGTAAACAGTGTCCTTAGCCTTAGGCGAAGAATATGAACTCTTTTATATATACTAGTGAAGGGTATTAGGCGGGTCACTTCAATCACCTTATTGTAATCACTGATTCTAGTGGATTCCGAGCATAGTCTCGGCCAGACGTAGCTACCCTAGCTTTTCTTGTGTCTGTTGTGTCTTACTGTCCTTGAGAAGTCGACGCTCTTGGGTTGCAGTAAACTCAACAATGAAAATGTACAATGTGTCTAATTGCAGCCCCAAACTAACATAACTCAACCAAAAAAATAATACTACGTATATAAGAATTTTTCTAAAGCTACGTAACGACACTAATATGGTTTTGGGTACACATAATCCAGTTTCATCAGTTTAAAACCCATTTTACGCTTATCTGTTTTCGAAAGTCTGTCTCCCTGAACTTTCAATGAGGTAAATAGAATATTTCAAACCTAATTGGGTGTTAGTACAATTCTGCTCTTTTATAAGGTCACGCATTCAAGTTTGAAAAGAAAGAAGGGAAATAACAATAATTTGGAAACAGATACGAACTGCAAATAGAAATCAAAAATAAGTTCCAAAAAAATGAATATTACAATTAAGTTTTTCACCTTATACCAGTACGTCTGGCAAAACATCAAATACAAATTATAAATGAGGCAGAAATAGAACTTACAGAAGAAAAGAATATCGAGTTCACATACCTTATAATTTACTGTAGTTTTAAACTTGGAGAAAGTTTCAATTTAAAGGACGAGTTGATTGATATGTTTATTTACCAGTTGCTTCAGCTCATTTTATATCCATAATCATGTTCACCTTCTGCCTATCATAAATAAAATGTATATAGATATGTTATTCACTTTGCGGATTATAAACTTTTGGAAATAATATTAGAGAAATTACTTGGAATGACTCTAATTGATCTAAAAATTACTAGAATAACTCATATTAAATTTTAATTACTAGACTAAAATGAGATATGAGCAAATTTACTAAAAACCCATCTCTAATTTGATTAACCACAAATTTGCCACAGAAATCAATTAAAAAAATGGAAAATATATCTTAAATTTCAAAGAAACCATCGAAAAAAAATTAGAAACAACGCTTTATTTTTGTCGGGTCTCTTTCTCTCTCAGGACGACATCGATTTGCAGTCGGGTCTCTCTCTCTAATCTCCGATTTGCAGTCACCGTCGTCCCAATCCCACTCCGACAACATCTCAACCGTCACAGCCGCCGTTGGACACTTCCTCCTCAAGTCGTCATCATCCTTCTTTTGTGTAAACCCTAAATCCCAATTTCAACTGTAAGTGCTAAATCTATCCAATTCCAAGGAGTTATTACACTTTTTTAAAATATATTGTTCGATCGTTTAATTTCGAAAACCCTAAATCCCAATTTCAACATTCCTTTCACTTTGAAATCTAGAGACTGTAATTAAAGTTTGGTTATGACAGACTGTTTGATTATTGTTTATTGATGCGTGGCAGGATCAGACCTTCTTTTGATTATATTGATCTTGGGTTTAGCAGAAGTGTTACCTAATGAGGTGACGATTGTGTGTGTGTTTTAGGTTCGAAATTCTGATCAGAAACTTGCAGATGGAATTACAATGTACTCAATCTCAACAGAATCTTATGGAAAAGCATCTATTATTGGTCCTCTTGTAGAGGTATGCTTCTTGCTGTGATTTTTCTTGCTATTTAACAGTCATGTTTATGTATTGCAAGGTTTTATAGTACACTTTTTTCCTTTGCAGGCTCATGGTAAAGGAGGAAAATGCATTGCCGTTCAGGTGGTTATGGTGGAGGTGGGAGTGGTCGATATGGTGGTGATCGCTTAGGAGGATCAGACAAACGTTATTTTGGCGGTTCAGACCGTTCTTCCAGTTACGGGAACTTTGGTTTAGGAGGTTCAAACCGTTCATCAGGTTTTGGGGGATTTGGTTCAGACCGTTCACAGTCAAGTGGAAAGAGAAGCTTTGGTGGTTCTGTATTAAAAGATCCTAACAGATCTTACTTAGAAGTGTTGCGTGAGTTATGATCTGAGCCGGAAATATTAGAGAGATTGGTGACTTGAGACTTTGACTAGAGTTTAGTTATAAGGAGTCAAAACTATATATAAATCTGTAGCTCCCTGCCTCATAAACAAACATATTTATTTGAAGTTGTTGTCATCATATTCTCTAATTTATTTTCTACACTGGTAGAAGAATTGTTCATTTCTATTTGTACTTGGCCACTTCCCTAAACTTAGAACGATTCTTTGATCCATCAGAAAGACAAGAGTATGAACCAAATCAACTATTGGGATTCAACTTTTTCAACTTATCTCAATGGTGAGCCAGAAGAACAGTGTGAACCATTAAATTATCGCAAGTGTTCACGAGAACTTTGCCCATTATCCACTTCAAAGTACAATTTTTACTTTTCGCATAAGAAAATGATGTGATCCATGTTTCTCCAAACAATAAGGATTTCAACAAGTGATTAAACAACCATGAAAAGGACAACTTGAAAAGGAAGAAAAAAGGGATAAAAGAGATGACGACAACTACAAAATTTTACTTAATTCTGAATTTAATTAACCTAAAAATAAATCAGATTCGAAAGTAATGTAAACCGGGTCGAAATTAGAATTTGTTTACATAAATCCAGATTTCTGTCGATAATAAATCTGCCACAACATAAGTTTATAAGTCTGCCATTTCATAAATAAAAAGTCTACCAACAATTTTAAGTCGGATATATAAATCTGCCGTAAGAAAATAAGTCGAACATAAGAAAATAAGTTGACCACATAAATCTACTATTTATAGCAAATCTGCTACATCATTCGACAGATATATGGTTAAAAATCTATTTTATAATCAAATCGGACAATTAAGTTTGTCATGTGAACAAATCTGATGTTTATAAGAAAGTCTGACACCACGTTAATGGTAGATTTCTTTTCCTACACAGATTTTATAAATAGATTTATTATTCGATAGATTTTTTTTTCGAAAAATTAAGTCTGCCGTCGACAAATTATAAGGGTACTTTGGTAATATTTTCTTCTTCTTATAACTGTGTACAAGGGCAATTTTGACCAGAAAAATATTCTAATAATTTTCAAAAAATATGAGTCATTCTAGTAATAATACAATTAATTTGTGTCATTTTAGTAAACTTCTCATAATAATAATTCATGCTGCCTGCGCATAGATGATAGAATCATTGAATAATTGCAGCTCTCCCCTATGTATAACAATCCTGTTGGTCTTAAACTTTTGAAGACATGATATTTTCTGCACTTCATGTATAATTTTATTGATTTCGATAGCTAAAAAAAGTCGACCATAAAAAGCCAACAACTCTGGTTGTTTCAGTACCAATTTTAAATACATAAAATTTTATGGCAGTGAAAGAGCAAAAGGGAAGAATTGTATCTCTCGTGTGTGTACGTCTAAAATCCACACAATCAATTATCTCTAATCTAAAAACATAAAATCTCTTCGATTGTGACAGGTTAAACGAGCTTATGAATCATTACCGCTTTCCGCGATTGTGTACGCACGCACACATGCCCTATATTTTGATTAGAGTGGTCACTGTATGGAGCTCACAACCACAGCAACCGATGGTATAAAAGACTGGCCTGGGGAACCAGGCGATATCCAACAATGATGGTAGGAATTTGGGTTACTAAAGGCATTGCTGGTGAGCGCTCCACAGTTAACATGCAATTCAGTCCACCAAGCTTGGCGTTTATCTTCAGGAGAATATTGATATACACGTACAAACTATACGATCAATATTCTCACATCCTTAAAACATAAAATCTCTACGTTTGAAAACATTCGTAAAATCAGACGAATTTAATTGTAAATACTATTTATATTCATTAACGTCCCTCTAAAATGGACGCCAACTCAATTTGGAAAGTTAACTTTTCGCTACTATGATAGAGCGAACAAATGACTTGTGTTGAATTGTTGTTTCTACAGATATTGAATGGGAAGAATGAGATTCTCAACACTGTTGAGTCAACAGGGACAGTAAATTGAGTGATCGCAGAGAAATAAATCGGAAAACTCAATAGCTACAGTAAATTATACAGTGACATAAAAAGAAACTGAATTTACTGGAAGAGAAATGAGACAATAAACACACCAAAAACTCATTCAGGACATTATTGCAGGAAATATATCTGAAATAGCAGATATTCAGTAGGGACGATAAATTTAACAGAGACAGAATATAATAGTGAAATTACCAGAAAAGGAGAGAGGATTAGAGGAAATCAGATATTCGGCAAAGCAAGGCAACAAAACATAGATTCAAAATTCAGAGAGAGAGATAAGCAAAGGAGAGAATGAGAGAAAACCTCATAAAAATTGACAACCTATTTAATCTCTTCTATATATAACATTCTGAAAAGACACGTCTCTTAAGGGAAGATGAAGTGGGGTCTGAAATTCTGCAGTTTTTTTTTTAAGAGGTGCCTTTGAACAAGTATGACTTGTGGGATGAAGACATCGATTGCTAAAGTGAATCTAGACGTCATACTTTTGTTCCTAAACAAAATCTTAACCATTAGATTATATTTTCGGATCAAACTCACCGTTAGATTGTGATTTTTTTTTCCTATAAAAAATTGATGATTTCATGAGTTAAATAAAAAAGGTTTGTAATTGTAAATACTATTTATATTCATTAACGTCCCTCTAAAATGGACGCCAAGTCAGTTTGGAAAGTTACCTTATCGCTACTATGATAGAGCGAACAAATGACTTGTGTTGAATTGTTGTTTCTACAGATATTAAATGGGAAGAATGAGATTCTCAACACTGTTGAGTCAACAGGGACCGTAAATTGAGTGATCGCAGAGAAATAGATCGGAAAACTCAATGCTACAGTAAATTCAACAGTGACATAAAAAGAAACTGAATTTACTGGAAGAGAAATGAGACAATAAACACACCAGAAACTCATTCAGGACATTATTGCAGGAAATATATCTGAAATAGCAGAAATTCAGTAGGGACGATAAATTTAACAGAGACAGAATATAAGAGTGAAATTACCTGAAAAGGAGAGAGGATTAGAGGAAATCATATATTCGGCAAAGCAAGGCAACAAAACATAGATTCAAAATCCAGAGAGAGAGATAAGCAAAGGAGAGAATGAGAGAAAACCTCATAAAAATTAACAACCTATTCAATCTCTTCTATATATAACACTAGTGGTATTCTTCTGGCGAGTTAGATGTTGTATTCTTATATAAATTTATAATTTATTATATGCACTTGGTAAAGAAAATATATTAAAAATATGAAAATGAAAATATGTTAAAAATGATATTTTCTGATCTTTTTTATAGTGGTTAGCGACCGTAATGTATTACTTTGTTTGAAGTTGTTTAGTTCAAAGTGGAATATCATAAGTGGTTGTTACTAATCAATTTAATAAAAGTACAGTAAAAAGCTGATAGTCATAACAAAGTTAATTTAGTTGGAATTTAAACATAAAACAAAGTTGATGTCTTATTTAGGAAACATACCTACATTATTAATTATTAAAATAATTATAAAGTATCAAGATTGTACTGATATATTTAGTTCAAATAATAGAAAGATAAAATAAGTTTTAAATTTTATAAACTTTATAAAAAATAAGGGTGAAGTGTCAATTATTGGTAAAATAATTGGTGAGTATCTAATATATATGCTCTACACCCAAGGCAGCCATACTTTTCATCAAGGAGTATTGCGAGCCCTTCAAATACACTGATTCAAACGCTTAATACCCTGCAGTTACGAAGACTTCCACTATTATTCATGTCCAAACATTAAGATTACAGTTATATTAAATTGAGAAAGTTCATAAAAAGTAAGATATTTGAGATATACCTTTGAATTTTTAAGTTAGCCATATTGCGGTGAGTGCTTTGGTTCTCTTTGTTGAAAATAGTTTTAATACCCAAAATTTTCTTATGATACCTGCAAACCAAAAGAAGTAAGCTCCTATTATGCTGGATTTTGTTAAGTTATTATATTGACTCGCTGTAAAACTTTAAAAAGAAAAACGAACCTGGCAAATCGTCTTTGTGTAGGCTAATGACATGAGGAGGTCGTAATTTCGGTATCTAGAACTATCCATCAAGATCGGGTGTGTCATCTCTTCTAGGTCAACAAACAGAGTCTGCTCTGTGAATAAGATGGCATTAGGGATGTCATCATATGTGAAGTTAGGGTTGCTCCTGGTTTCATCATAAATACTAAAGTCATAGACTGAGCTTTCTTTCAAGAGATGTTTGAAGGTGTTAAGCATGTGAAAGTTAATTGACGCATGTAGGAACACCACCTGAGAAAGGGGATGACGCGTAGGAAAACTACTACTTTAAAAGCAAACGATCATTAATTGGTAAACTGAAATAAGAAACCGGTGTATCTTCCCATTAATTAACAACATATCAACCCCAACATCTCACCCTTTTCTTAACATTTCAAGCTTGCCAAAATTGTTGTAGCCTAGTCTGAACAACATCTCTATACCGGATTGTCTTCAACTCCGAGCAATGAAACCGAGAATTCAACATGATCTGAATTGGGAAAAGTAAAGGGATTCTCGTCCGAGTTCTCACACCGTCTATGCATAGCCGATGAAGCTGAGAAGGCAGGAACTAAAGAAGTTTTCAATAGGAGAGAGTGGGAAGAGTGGAATTTTTGGATTAATTATATGAACGGTTACGTTGATTGCGTTAAGAAGGAGAATCGTAGAGACTCTATACTCCATCGTCAACATCAAATACAAAGAAAATACTATAAACCAGTGTTTTGAAACCCGATCCGGAGACTGAACCGAACGATTCATTGGGTCAACCGCGGATTAATAAATGAATTAATTTTATTATATAATAATATATTACCTATGAAAATAAATATATAAAACTAAAGTTAATATTTTTAAATGTTTTTAAACATAAAATAATAGTTTGGATATGTATCTATTTTATGTTCAAGAACATTTAGAAAATACTTAACTTTAGTTTCTATACTTTTATTTTCATTTGAAACAAAATATTAAGAAATAGTTTATACTATTTTTTAAAAAAATTGTAACATAAGAGTTATGACATCTAAAAAAATCAAGACATGAAATTCATAAATATTTATGTCTAATGTGAATAATAAATTTGTAACTCGACAGGTTCTTCTTCTTCAACAATCCAAAACTCTCTTTTGTAATCCACATGATCATATGATCTTATTCTTTTAAGTGGAGATCTATAAAACAAATTTAAAAACATAACTATTTTTTAAAGTAAAAAAGTAAAACTATCTGTTGGTTCACCAGTGGTGCAACTGGTATCGGTTTCGAGCTTTATTGAGTTTTTGTGGGTTTTTGCAGATTTTTAAATTTTAGGCCAAACCCGATTTATATTGGGTCACCGGATTTACCGGTTCAACCGCAGATCCGGGCCCGGTTCAAAACACTGTTATAAACGTTTGGGCTTGTATGAGGGAAAAATTAAAAATTCAATGTCTTTCACAATTAACATCAAAACCCATTAAATATAAATTGAAAAAAAATAAATTAATTATTAAAAAGAGAGTGCCACATGGCATTTTTCCCCCCAAGGAGAAAAAAACTCTCCTTTATTATTATAGATAGATTCTGAAAAGACACGTCTCTTAAGGGAAGATGACGAGGTCGAAATTCTGCAGTTTTTTTAAGAGCCTTTGAACAAGTATGACTTGTGGGATGAAGACGTCGATTGCTAAAGTGAATCTAGACGTCATACTTTTCTTCCTAAACAAAATCTTAACCATTAGATTATATTTTCGGATCAAATCTCACCGTTATATTGTGATTTTTTTTCCTATAAAAAATTGATGATGTCATGAGTTAAATAAAAAAGGTTTGTAATTGTAAATACTATTTATATTCATTAACGTCCCTCTAAAATGGACGCCAAGTCAGTTTGGAAAGTTACCTTTTCGCTACTATGATAGAGCGAACAAATGACTTGTGTTGAATTGTTGTTTCTACAGATATTGAATGGGAAGAATGAGATTCTCAACACTTTTGAGTCAACAGGGACAGTAAATTGAGTGATCGCAGAGAAATAGATCGGAAAACTCAATAGCTACAGTAAATTCAACAGTGACATAAAAAGAAACTGAATTTACTGGAAGAGAAATGAGACAATAAACACACGAAACTCATTCAGGACATTATTGCAGGAAATATATCTGAAATAGCAGAAATTCAGTAGGGACGATAAATTTAACTGAGAAAGAATATAAGAGTGAAATTACCAGAAAAGGAGAGAGGATTAGAGGAAATCAGATATTCGGCAAAGCAAGGCAACAAAACATAGATTCAAAATCCAGAGAGAGAGATAAGCAAAGGAGAGAATGAGAGAAAACCTCATAAAAATTGACAACCTATTCAATCTCTTCTATATATAACATTCTGAAAAGACACGTCTCTTAAGGGAAGATGACGAGTCGGGGAAAAATTCTGCAGTTTTTTTTAAGAGCCTTTGAACAAGTAGGACTTGTGGGATGAAGACGTCGATTGCTAAAGTTAATTTAGGGCATACTTTTGTTCCTAAACAAAATCTTAACCATTAGATTATATTTTCGGATCAAATCTCACCGTTAGATTGTGATTTTTTTCCTATAAAAAATTAATGATGTCATGAGTTAAATAAAAAAGGTTTGTAAT
Source organism: Brassica nigra (assembly GCA_016432835.1). NCBI lineage: Eukaryota > Viridiplantae > Streptophyta > Magnoliopsida > Brassicales > Brassicaceae > Brassica > Brassica nigra. The sequence continues at coordinate 19,283,670 of CM028242.1, forward strand.
TGTAAATACTATTTATATTCATTAACGTCCCTCTAAAATGGGCCAAGTCAGTTTGAAAGTTACCTTTCGCTACTATGATAGAGCGAACAAATGACTTGTGTTGAATTGTTGTTTCTACAGATATTGAATGGGAAGAATGAGATTCTCAACACTGTGAGTCAACAGGGACAGTAAATTGAGTGATCGCAGAGAAATAGATCGGAAAATTCAATAGCTACTGATAAATTCAACATGACATAAAAGAAACTGAATTTTGGAAGAGAAATGAGACAATAAACACACCAGAAACTCATTCAGGACATTATTGCAGGAAATATATCTGAAATAGCAGAAATTCAGTAGGGACGATAAATTTAACAGAGACAGAATATAAGAGTGAAATTACCGAAAAGGAGAGAGGATTAGAGGAAATCAGATATTCGCAAAGCAAGGCAACAAAACATAGATTCAAAATCCAGAGAGAGATAAGCAAAGGAGAGAATGAGAGAAGACCTCATAAAATTGACAACCTATTCAATCTCTTCTATATATAACATTCTGAAAAGACACGTCTCTTAAGGGAAGATGACGAGTGAGTACGAGAAATTCTGCAGTTTTTTTAAGAGCGCTTTGAACAAGTAGGACTTGTGGGATGAAGACGTCGATTGCTAAAGTGAATCTAGACGTCATACTTTTGTTCCTAAACAAAATCTTAACCATTAGATTATATTTTCGGATCAAATCTCACCGTTAGATTGTGATTTTTTTTCCTATAAAAAATTGATGATGTCATGAGTTAAATAAAAAAGGTTTGTAATTGTAAATACTATTTATATTCATTAACGTCCCTCTAAAATGGACGCCAAGTCAGTTTGGAAAGTTCCCTTTTCGCTACTATGATAGAGCGAACAAATGACTTGTGTTGAATTGTTGTTTCTACAGATATTGAATGGGAAGAATGAGATTCTCAACACTGTGCAGTCAACAGGGACAGTAAATCGAGTGATCACAGAGAAATAGATCGGAAAACTCAACTGCTACATTAAATTCAACAGTGACATAAAAAGAAACTGAATTTACTGAAAGAGAAATGAGACAATAAACACACCAGAAACTCATTCAGAAAATTATTGCAGGAAATATATCTGAAATAGCAGAAATTCAGTAGGGACGATAAATTTAACAGAGACAGAATATAAGAGTGAAATTACCAGAAAAGGAGAGAGGATTAGAGGAAATCAGATATTCGGCAAAGCAAGGCAACAAAACATAGATTCAAAATCCAGAGAGAGAGATAAGCAAAGGAGAGAATGAGAGAAAACCTCATAAAAATTGACAACCTATTCAATCTCTTCTATATATAACATTCTGAAAAGACACGTCTCTTAAGGGAAGATGACGAGTCGGGGGGTACGAGAAATTCTGCAGTTTTTTTTTAAGAGGCGCCTTTGAACAAGTAGGACTTGTGGGATGAAGACGTCGATTGCTAAAGTGAATCTAGACGTCATACTTTTGTTCCTAAACAAAATCTTAACCATTAGATTATATTTTCGGATCAAATCTCACCGTTAGATTGTGATTTTTTTTCCTATAAAAAATTGATGATGTCATGAGTTAAATAAAAAAGGTTTGTAATTGTAAATACTATTTATATTCATTAACGTCCCTCTAAAATGGGCCAACTCAGTTTGAAAGTTACCATTTCGCTACTATGATAGAGCGAACAAATGACTTGTGTTGAATTGTTGTTTCTAAAGATATTGAATGGGAAGAATGAGATTCTCAACACTTTTGAGTCAACAGGGACAGTAAATTGAGTGATCGCAGAGAAATAGATCGGAAAAGTCAATAGCTACAGTAAATTCAACAGTGACATAAAAAGAAACTGAATTTACTGGAAGAGAAATGAGACAATAAACACACCAGAAACTCATTCAGGACATTATTGCAGGAAATATATCTGAAATAGCAGAAATTCAGTAGGGACGATAAATTTAGAGAGAGAATATAAGAGTGAAATTACCAGAAAAGGAGAGAGGATTAGAGGAAATCAGATATTCGGCAAAGCAAGGCAACAAAACATAGATTCAAAATCCAGAGAGAGAGATAAGCAAAGGAGAGAATGAGAGAAAACCTCATAAAAATTGACAACCTATTCAATCTCTTCTATATATAACATTCTGAAAAGACACGTCTCTTAAGGGAAGATGACGAGTGGTACGAAAAATTCTGCAGTTTTTTTTTAAGAGGCGCCTTTGAACAAGTAGGACTTGTGGGATGAAGACGTCGATTGCTAAAGTTAATCTAGGCGTCATACTTTTGTTCCTAAACAAAATCTTAACCATTAGATTATATTTTCGGATCAAATCTCACCGTTAGATTGTGATTTTTTTTTCCTATAAAAAATTGATGATGTCATGAGTTAAATAAAAAAGGTTTGTAATTGTAAATACTATTTATATTCATTAACGTCCCTCTAAAATGGACGCCAAGTCAGTTTGGAAAGTTACCTTATCGCTACTATGATAGAGCGAACAAATGACTTGTGTTGAATTGTTGTTTCTACAGATATTGAATGGGAAGAATGAGATTCTCAACACTGTTGAGTCAACAGGGACAGTAAATTGAGTGATCGCAGAGAAATAGATCGGAAAATTCAATAGCTACAGTAAATTCAACAGTGACATAAAAAGAAACTGAATTTCTTGTAAGAGAAATGAGACAATAAACACACGAAACTCATTCAGACATTATTGCAGGAAATATATCTGAAATAGCAGAAATTCAGTAGGGACGATAAATTTAACAGAGACAGAATATAAGAGTGAAATTACCAGAAAAGGAGAGAGGATTAGAGGAAATCAGATATTCGGCAAAGCAAGGCAACAAAACATAGATTCAAAATCAGAGAGAGAGATAAGCAAAGGAGAGAATGAGAGAAAACCTCATAAAAATTGACAACCTATTCAATCTCTTCTATATATAACATTCTGAAAAGACACGTCTCTTAAGAGAAGATGACGAGTCGGGGTCTGAAATTCTGCAGTTTTTTTAAGAGCCTTTGAACAAGTATGACTTGTGGGATGAAGACGTCGATTGCTAAAGTGAATCTAGACGTCATACTTTTGTTCCTAAACAAAATCTTAACCATTAGATTATATTTTCGGATCAAATCTCACCGTTAGATTGTGATTTTTTTTCCTATAAAAGGTTGATGATGTCATGAGTTAAATAAAAAAGGTTTGTAATTGTAAATACTATTTATATTCATTAACGTCCCTCTAAAATGGACGCAAAGTCAGTTTGGAAAGTTACCTTTTCGCTACTATGATAGAGCGAACAAATGACTTGTGTTGAATTGTTGTTTCTACAGATATTGAATGGGAAGAATGAGATTCTCAACACTGTGCAGTCAACAGGGACAGTAAATTGAGTGATCGCAGAGAAATAGATCGGAAAACTCAATAGCTACAGTAAATTCAACAGGGGCATAAAAAGAAACTGAATTTACTGTAAGAGAAATGAGACAATAAACACACCAGAAACTCATTCAGAAAATTATTGCAGGAAATATATCTGAAATATCAGAAATTCAGTAGGGACGATAAATTTAACAGAGACAGAATATAAGAGTGAAATTACCAGAAAAGGAGAGAGGATTAGAGGAAATCAGATATTCGGCAAAGCAAGGCAACAAAACATAGATTCAAAATCCAGAGAGAGAGATAAGCAAAGGAGAGAATGAGAGAAAACCTCATAAAAATTGACAACCTATTCAATCTCTTCTATATATAACATTCTGAAAAGACACGTCTCTTAAGGGAAGATGACGAGTCGGGCTACGAAATTCTGCAGTTTTTTTAAGAGGCGCTTTTGAACAAGTATGACTTGTGGGATGAAGACGTCGATTGCTAAAGTGAATCTAGACGTCATACTTTTCTTCCTAAACAAAATCTTAACCATTAGATTATATTTTCGGATCAAATCTCACCGTTAGATTGTGATTTTATTTCCTATAAAAAATTAATGATGTCATGAGTTAAATAAAAAAGGTTTGTAATTGTAAATACTATTTATATTCATTAACGTCCCTCTAAAATGGGCCAAGTCAGTTTGAAAGTTACCTTTTCGCTACTATGATAGAGCGAACAAATGACTTGTGTTAAATTGTTGTTTCTACAGATATTGAATGGGAAGAATGAGATTCTCAACACTGTTGAGTCAACAGGGACAGTAAATTGAGTGATCGCAGAGAAAATGATCGGAAAATTCAATAGCTACAGTAAATTCAACAGTGACATAAAAAGAAACTGAATTTATTGTAAGAGAAATGAGACAATAAACACACCAGAAACTCATTCAGGACATTATTGCAGGAAATATATCTGAAATAGCAGAAATTCAGTAGGGACGATAAATTTAACAGAGACAGAATATAAGAGTGAAATTACCAGAAAAGGAGAGAGGATTAGAGGAAATCAGATATTCGGCAAAGCAAGGCAACAAAACATAGATTCAAAATCCAGAGAGAGAGATAAGCAAAGGAGAGAATGAGAGAAAACCTCATAAAAATTGACAACCTATTCAATCTCTTCTATATATAACATTCTGAAAGACACGTCTCTTAAGGGAAGATGACGAGTAGGTCTGAAATTCTGCAGTTTTTTTTTTAAGAGGCGCCTTTGAACAAGTATGACTTGTGGGATGAAGACGTCGATTGCTAAAGTGAATCTAGACGTCATACTTTTCTTCCTAAACAAAACCTTAACCATTAGATTATATTTTGGATCAAATCTCACCGTTAGATTGTGATTTTTTTCTATAAAAATTGATGATGTCATGAGTTAAATAAAAAGGTTTGTAATTGTAAATACTATTTATATTCATTAACGTCCTCTAAAATGGACGCCAAGTCAGTTTGAAAGTTACCTTTCGCTACTATGATAGAGCGAACAAATGACTTGTGTTGAATTGTTGTTTCTACAGATATTGAATGGGAAGAATGAGATTCTCAACACTGTTGAGTCAACAGGACAGTAAATTGAGTGATCGCAGAGAAATAGATCGGAAAACTCAATAGCTACAGATAAATTCAACAGTGACATAAAAGAAACTGAATTTTGGAAGAGAAATGAGACAATAAACACACCAGAAACTCATTCAGGACATTATTGCAGGAAATATATCTGAAATAGCAGAAATTCAGTAGGGACGATAAATTTAAGAGACAGAATATAATAGTGAAATTACCAGAAAAGTAGAGAGGATTAGAGGAAATCAGATATTCGGCAAAGCAAAGCAACAAAACATAGATTCAAAATCCAGAGAGAGATAAGCAAAGGAGAGAATGAGAGAAAACCTCATAAAATTGACAACCTATTCAATCTCTTCTATATATAACATTCTGAAAAGACACGTCTCTTAAGAGAAGATGACGAGTCGGGGTCTGAAATTCTGCAGTTTTTTTTTTAAGAGGCTTTGAACAAGTATGACTTGTGGGATGAAGACGTCGATTGATAAAGTGAATCTAGACGTCATACTTTTGTTCCTAAACAAAATCTTAACCATTAGATTATATTTTCGGATCAAATCTCACCGTTAGATTGTGATTTTTTTTCCTATGAAAGGTTGATGATGTCATGAGTTAAATAAAAAGGTTTGTAATTGTAAATACTATTTATATTCATTAACGTCCTCTAAAATGGACGCCAAGTCAGTTTGAAAGTTACCTTTCGCTACTATGATAGAGCGAACAAATGACTTGTGTTGAATTGTTGTTTCTACAGATATTGAATGGGAAGAATGAGATTCTCAACACTGTGAGTCAACAGGACAGTAAATTGAGTGATCGCAGAGAAATAGATCGAAAATTCAATAGCTACAGTAAATTCAACAGACATAAAAGAAACTGAATTTATTGTAAGAGAAATGAGACAATAAACACACCAGAAACTCACTCAGGACATTATTGCAGGAAATATATCTGAAATAGCAGAAATTCAGTAGGGACGATAAATTTAATGAGAGACAGAATATAATAGTGAAATTACCGAAAAGGAGAGAGGATTAGAGGAAATGAGATATTCGCAAAGCAAGGCAACAAAACATAGATTCAAAATCCAGAGAGAGATAAGCAAAGGAGAGAATGAGAGAAAACCTCATAAAATTGACAACCTATTCAATCTCTTCTATATATAACATTCTGAAAGACACGTCTAAAGGGAAGATGACGAGTCAGAAATTCTGCAGTTTTTTTTAAGAGCCTTTGAACAAGTATGACTTGTGGGATGAAGACGCCGATTGCTAAAGTGAATCTAGACGTCATACTTTTGTTCCTAAACAAAATCTTAACCATTAGATTATATTTTCGGATCAAATCTCACCGTTAGATTGTGATTTTTTTTCCTATAAAAAATTGATGATGTCATGAGTTAAATAAAAAAGGTTTGTAATTGTAAATACTATTTATATTCATTAACGTCCCTCTAAAATGGACGCCAAGTCAGTTTGGAAAGTTACCTTTTCGCTACTATGATAGAGCGAACAAATGACTTGTGTTGAATTGTTGTTTCTACAGATATTGAATGGGAAGAATGAGATTCTCAACACTGTTGAGTCAACAGAGACAGTAAATTGAGTGATCGCAGAGAAAATGATCGGAAAATTCAATAGCTACAGTAAATTCAACAGTGACATAAAAAGAAACTGAATTTATTGTAAGAGAAATGAGACAATAAACACACCAGAAACTCATTCAGGACATTATTGCAGGAAATATATCTGAAATAGCAGAAATTCAGTAGGGACGATAAATTTAACAGAGACAGAATATAAGAGTGAAATTACCAGAAAAGGAGAGAGGATTAGAGGAAATCAGATATTCGGCAAAGCAAGGCAACAAAACATAGATTCAAAATCCAGAGAGAGAGATAAGCAAAGGAGAGAATGAGAGAAAACCTCATAAAAATTGACAACCTATTCAATCTCTTCTATATATAACATTCTGAAAAGACACGTCTCTTAAGGGAAGATGACGAGTCGGGGGGTACGAGAAATTCTGCAGTTTTTTTTTAAGAGGCGCCTTTGAACAAGTATGACTTGTGGGATGAAGACGTCGATTGCTAAAGTGAATCTAGACGTCATACTTTTCTTCCTAAACAAAACCTTAACCATTAGATTATATTTTGGATCAAATCTCACCGTTAGATTGTGATTTTTTCCTATAAAAATTGATGATGTCATGAGTTAAATAAAAAAGGTTTGTAATTGTAAATACTATTTATATTCATTAACGTCCCTCTAAAATGGACGCCAAGTCAGTTTGGAAAGTTACCTTTTCGCTACTATGATAGAGCGAACAAATGACTTGTGTTGAATTGTTGTTTCTACAGATATTGAATGGGAAGAATGAGATTCTCAACACTGTTGAGTCAACAGGACAGTAAATTGAGTGATCAGAGAAATAGATCGAAAACTCAATAGCTACATAAATTCACCAGTGACATAAAAGAAACTGAATTTATCGAAGAGAAATGAGACAATAAACACACCAGAAACTCATTCAGGACATTATTGCAGGAAATATATCTGAAATAGCAGAAATTCAGTAGGGACGATAAATTTAGAGACAGAATATAATAGTGAAATTACGAGAAAGGAGAGAGGATTAGAGGAAATCAGATATTCGCAAAGCAAGGCAACAAAACATAGATTCAAAATCCAGAGAGAGATAAGCAAAGGAGAGAATGAGAGAAAACCTCATAAAAATTGACAACCTATTCAATCTCTTCTATATATAACATTCTGAAAAGACACGTCTCTTAAGGGAAGATGCGGGTCTGAAATTCTGCAGTTTTTTTTAAGAGGCTTTGAACAAGTATGACTTGTGGGATGAAGACGCCGATTGCTAAAGTGAATCTAGACGTCATACTTTTGTTCCTAAACAAAATCTTAACCATTAGATTATATTTTCGGATCAAATCTCACCGTTAGATTGTGATTTTTTTCCTATAAAAGGTTGATGATGTCATGAGTTAAATAAAAAAGGTTTGTAATTGTAAATACTATTTATATTCATTAACGTCCCTCTAAAATGGACGCCAAGTCAGTTTGGAAAGTTACCTTTTCGCTACTATGATAGAGCGAACAAATGACTTGTGTTGAATTGTTGTTTCTACAGATATTGAATGGGAAGAATGAGATTCTCAACACTGTTGAGTCAACAGGGACAGTAAATTGAGTGATCGCAGAGAAATAGATCGGAAAACTCAATAGCTACAGTAAATTCAACAGTGACATAAAAAGAAACTGAATTTACTGGAAGAGAAATGAGACAATAAACACACCAGAAACTCATTCAGAAAATTATTGCAGGAAATATATCTGAAATAGCAGAAATTCAGTAGGGACGATAAATTTAACAGAGACAGAATATAAGAGTGAAATTACCAGAAAAGGAGAGAGGATTAGAGGAAATCAGATATTCGGCAAAGCAAGGCAACAAAACATAGATTCAAAATCCAGAGAGAGAGATAAGCAAAGGAGAGAATGAGAGAAAACCTCATAAAAATTGACAACCTATTCAATCTCTTCTATATATAACATTCTGAAAAGACACGTCTCTTAAGGGAAGATGACGAGTCGGGGGGTACGAGAAATTCTGCAGTTTTTTTTAAGAGGCGCCTTTGAACAAGTATGACTTGTGGGATGAAGACGTCGATTGCTAAAGTGAATCTAGACGTCATACTTTTCTTCCTAAACAAAACCTTAACCATTAGATTATATTTTCGGATCAAATCTCACCGTTAGATTGTGATTTTTTTTCCTATAAAAAATTGATGATGTCATGAGTTAAATAAAAAAGGTTTGTAATTGTAAATACTATTTATATTCATTAACGTCCCTCTAAAATGGACGCCAAGTCAGTTTGGAAAGTTACCTTTTCGCTACTATGATAGAGCGAACAAATGACTTGTGTTGAATTGTTGTTTCTACAGATATTGAATGGGAAGAATGAGATTCTCAACACTGTGCAGTCAACAGGGACAGTAAATTGAGTGATCGCAGAGAAATAAATCGGAAAACTCAATAGCTACAGTAAATTCAACAGTGACATAAAAAGAAACTGAATTTACTGGAAGAGAAATGAGACAATAAACACACCAGAAACTCATTCAGAAAATTATTGCAGGAAATATATCTGAAATAGCAGAAATTCAGTAGGGACGATAAATTTAATAGAGACAGAATATAAGAGTGAAATTACCAGAAAATGAGAGAGGATTAGAGGAAATCAGATATTCGGCAAAGCAAGGCAACAAAACATATATTCAAAATCCAGAGAGAGAGATAAGCAAAGGAGAGAATGAGAGAAAACCTCATAGAAATTGACAACCTATTCAATCTCTTCTATATATAACATTCTGAAAAGACACGTCTCTTAAGAGAAGATGACGAGTCGGGGGTACGAGAAATTCTGCAGTTTTTTTTTAAGAGGCGCCTTTGAACAAGTATGACTTGTGGGATGAAGACGTCGATTGCTAAAGTGAATCTAGACGTCATACTTTTGTTCCTAAACCAAATCTTAACCATTAGATTATATTTTCGGATCAAATCTCACCGTTAGATTGTGATTTTTTTTCCTATAAAAAATTGATGATGTCATGAGTTAAATAAAAAAGGTTTGCTATTATATATAGATTTTCTTAATTTTTGTTTTATACATTTTTTTAAAAATGAACTAAAACTATTTTTTCGTAAGAAAAATTGAAAAATGGTAAAACGTACAATTTCTTTTTGGTTTTGTCTGTTGTATATGTGTAAGTTTTACTAAATTATGGATCATTTATTATAGTACTAAAAATTTGTGGACTTTAACAAATTGAAATGAGCCTTTATAATCAACTAAATAACATTAAAGGGGTATTATGGATATTATATCCCACATATGGATATTATGGATATTATATCCCACATCGGATATTCTATCCCAAATAAGAGTCATCATCTCAAAAAGGGGTATTATGGATATTATATCCCACATCGGAAATTCTAGTGGACATTAACTAATATTATCAATTGGTTTTAAATTTGAAGTCCATAATAAATTCGAATTTAATAATAGATAAATATGATTAATATTTTTTATATTACCAAAGGCTTGATGCTTGACGCTATAAAATGAAGTGTGAATTGTATGGTTGATGCAGAAGAGACGATCAATGCGAGGAGGAATTTGGAAGGCGATGACAAAAGAAGCTCCAAGATGGGGGTTCCACCGAGCAAATCAATAAAATGCGGGGGCGAGAAAGCTTTTGAAAACATGGCGACCACTTATCGTAGTAATCATGGTTATCTTCCAGGAGGATACTTCTCTTCTATCTGTCAGCCATGCAACTCGTACTTCCCCAACTGTTATCATTTTACGTGCACTACTACCGAATACTGTCAATCCATCAACGGCTCACCGCAGACATGCACATACTCGGAGGACTGTAAACAGTGTCCTTAACCTTAGGCGAAGAATATGAACTCTTTTATATATATTTTCTTAATTTCTGTTCCATACATTTTTTTTTAAATGAACTAAAACTATTTTTTCGTAAGAAAAATTGAAAATTGGTAAAACGTACAATTTCTTTTTGGTTTTGTCTGTTGTATTTGTGTAAGTTTTACTAAATTATGGATCATTTATTATAGTACTAAAAATTTGTGGACTTTAACAAATTGAAATGAACCTTTATAATCAACTAAATAACATTTCGATCAAAAAAAAAACATTAAAAATTGAACCTTTTAATAAATATTTTAAATTTTTCTTCTCTGTATTTTTTAAGTTGAATCAAAATAGTTTTTTTTTGCTAGAAATATTGGAAGTGGTGAAGCATACATAATTTTTATTTGTTTAGTTTTGTTGTATGTGAGTTAGTTTTAATTAATTATGTACAATTTATTATAACACTCAAAAATTTATGGACCTTTAACAAAATAAAATAGGTCTATTATAATCAATTAAATAACACTAAAATAATTTTTAGACCCATGGATCCAGGGCAACCTCATCTGCCGCCATGCCTAATAGCCGGGATTGACTGTTATACTATACATATCGTGTGTGTGTGTGTGTGTTTCGTTTCTATGGTTATTCGTTTCATATATATGCTTGTGTGTTGCCCTATATATTTTTATCGGATGCAAAATCTAATACATGTGTATGATATACTGTATTCTAGTATCTGTTGAACTTTTGTATAATCATGGACCATGGCCAATCTCGATTGATAAAAAACGTTGTATGTTTTCTTCTCGTTAACACATACTCCCTCCATTCCTAAATGTATGATGTTTTAAAAAACTTTAATGTTCCAATATATAAGATATTTTCATTTTTCTAGGTAATTTTTACTTTATTAAAAACTGTGTGACCAATCATATTTAATCATCTATTTTATAATTGGTTGAATATCATTAATTTATTGTTTTAACTCTACTTTTAGACAAAAATAATTTTATCTTAATATGTGTGTTTTGTCATAAACATCTTATATTTAGGAACGGAGGGAGTATAATTTAGTTCTTCGGATCTGGGAACCGAATCCAATCATATATTCCATCTATTTCAAAAAAAATGTCACTTTGATATTTTTTTACACAGATTCAGAAAATAATTGAAATGCATTTAAGTTCTTATTAATTACATATATTCAACCAATAGTACTTGAGATAAATATAGATATTTATAAAATCAATGCATTTGTAATTAATATAAATTGAAAGTTGCATTGAAATTCTAAAGTGACACTCTTTTTGTAACAAAAAAAAGTGTTAAAATTACACTTAATATAAAACAGAGGGAGTAAAATGAAGCAAATGCTACCTTTAAAGAATATATATACCAATTTCTTTGTCTTCATTACTTGAGTCTTGCAAAAGAATGCGATTTCATATTTTATTTATATATTCATTATAAGCATGACCAGATACATAGATTTTTTTTAAAGAAAACTATAACATATCTTTTCTGTTTTTTCTTTTCTTTTCGATAATTATGGACACTTTGACCTAGGGCTGGGATTTATTATCCTAGATCTGGATCCGATTCGAGATCCAATCCAGATCTGCTCCGAAATAGGATATCCGGATCCGGATAGTAAAATATCAGATCCGTCGAATCTGGATTCGGATCCGGATATCTGGATTTTTATATCTAGATATCTGGATCCGAACTTTTTTAAACATATTAAATTTAAAATTTTATTAATAATTATAGTTGATTTATTAATATTTATAGTTATACATAAAATTAGTCTTATAATATTACATTTTAATTTTAGTAATATTATATGCATAAATACATTCATAAATTTTGTAAAAATATTTAATTTATGTAATAGTTTTAGATTTTTTTTGTATTTAAAAAAATATTTTTACGGATCCAGATCTGGATACTCGCGGATATCATGATATCTAGATGGATATCCGAAACCCGGATATCCGAAAGGCACAGATCCAAATCCGGATACTAAAATCACTGATCTGACGGATACGGATCTTGATCCGGATACCCTAAATTTTCTGGATATTCGGATCTGTCCCAGGCCTACTTCGGTCCACCTTCATTGTTTTCCCAGTTATACAAAGACATTTTTCTTTAGGTCCATAAGTTCCTGACGGCACACACAAACATTTTTTACAACAATATATAGTTACAGAAAAATAAACATCGTTTCTTACGAGATGTCGCTGAACATCGAAAATCACATGCTTTCAGACATCCTTCCCAAAAATATAAAACAACATTAGATATAAGCTAAAGAAAACAGAAATTTAAACAATATTACCTTTCTATAGTAACTGAACCCTCTCCTCCCATCTGAAATATTTTGGAAAGACTCATTAGTTTGTTGATGACACAAATTAAATACACAAAACTTTATACAGACATAAATACAGATCTCTTCTTATATTATAAACATGTATTTTATCATTTTTAAAGATATACCGTATGGGCGATAGGTGTCACAGTTACTTCCAAGTTCCTCAACCTGTATAAAGAAAAATACATATCTATATATATAAAATAGACTTTTCTCCCTTCTTATGACATTTGGAAAGGGGATTTGTTGACATGTGTCTTTTTTTACATTTTAGATCCTTTTTCTTTTAGATTATTACAATTTGACTCATCACTTTCTAACTATGCACTATCTAATCCTTCTCACACTAATCTTTATCATTTAAATTTTAATAATCTATTTTATTGGTTACAAAAATGCAAGATGAATAAAGAATCAATAAAATAATCTATATCTATCTATATATATAAAATAGACTTTTCTCTCTTCTTATGACATGTGGAAGGGGTATTTGTTGACATGTGTCATTTTTTTTACATTGTAGGTCCTTATTCTTTTAGATTATTACAATTTGGCTCACCACTTTCTAATTATGCACTATCTAATCCTTCTCACACTAATCTTTATCATTTAAATTTTGATAATCTATTTTATTGGTTACAAAAATTATATATAATTTATTCACAACTAAAAATAATATAATTTTTTAATATTTTTACTTTTTTGCTTTCTTTTATTTCATTTACAAATTATATATTTATTTAAATTTTAACTAAAACTAAAAAGAGATGCGAAAGGGAGAGCCACAAGAGATGCGAGCAGCGATGAAAGCTGAAACGAGATGAGAGAAAAGAGAGGAAAGGGTAAGACGAAATGAAATCAGAAAACCGTGGAGCCGTCCTCGAGCTATGAAAGAGAGCATATAAGGCATATCACAAAAAATCAGATCTTGAAAACCAAGAAATGTAGGGACTGTCGACAGTAAACCAACGACGAGAAAAACAACATCAAAGACGACTGAACTCTGATCCAACCTAAGGAGATACAGTTCCTAACATAAGCGAAAATCTAAGGAAGAAGAGAAGCAGCCAATATTGACCAGAATAGCCTACAACGCCGTGAGAAACAACTGCACAACTGGTAACTTATAAAACTGATCTATAACAAATACCAAATAATCTCACTAGAAAAAAATGTGAGGAAGAACAAGAGCACGGAGGTGAGTCTTTTACGGTAATGGTGAGAAGCACATCACACCCGAAAGGTAAACGAAATACATAGATGGCGACGGCTCAATATCAAAATATGGAAAGAGGACAAAAAAACATTTTAAAAGAATAATGTTCAAATTATTAAAAAAAATACAACTTTTTAATGTTAAACTGTCAATCTTAGAATCAACAAATGTCTAAATGCAAATAAATTGAAATTCAATATGCTTTACATCAGAGGTTCACTTCACCACTAAGTACTACTGTACACATAATAACACATTATTGAAAAAACAAACACACATTAAATTAATCTATCACCTATTACTACATAACACAATAAAAACACAAAATAATGCTTTTAACAAATAAAAACGAACACATAATTACATCATCCAAAATATCATATTTAACAACAATAAAACAATATTCCGCGCGAATCGCAGACACGCCCTTAGTATCAATAAAAAAGGGTTTCAATTAAATCATAAACGAAAAGAAGTAGAAGAAACTTACATTATAAAATTGAGTAGCAAACAACAAATTGAATATAATAAAGGCAGCGATGAGCTTCACCATTCTTCTTTTTTTTTGTCTCTTATACTTTTTTTTGTTTTATTATGTTTATTACTTGGTGATGAATCTATTTATAACCAAAAATATTAGCATACTATAGAAGGTAATTTAAAGAGTAGTGAAATTGCTAAATGCATGAAAGTCAAAAAACATATATTATATTCAAAGCTATGATTTCCTTCCAAAATTAATTTTATATAACATATGTCAATTATTTAATGAATTTAGGAAATGTTTTAAACATACTTTTTTTTTGGCATGACTTTTGAACATACATAATTTAAGTTTAATTTGGATGGTGAATTGTGATGTAGAGATAACACTATCAGTCTATCACAAATGTCATGATGTGGGTTTGGGACAAAATGATAGTGCTCCAATTAATATCTGGCGGTTGTATCACAGAGCAAGAAGCGTGGCTTAGCACTAACGAAAAGAACATATACACCATTTCAAACGCAAAAATCAACAACGTATGCCGTTTTGAATTTTACACTACGTATGCAACTGCGTTGACGTTTCTGGTTAGGAGCAGAGCTGTGTTCGTTGTTTTTAGATATGACGGCTTCCACCTTTTGAAAAGTAAATAAAAGCGGTTGCGTGTGCTGAAGCACTAAAACTATATCTCTTTCGTAGGATCCACGTTAAGGATTTCTGCAATACTTTCCATCTTACTATTAAATGATAAGCATCATCTGTTATTAGCTTAGATAATCCTAACAAACTTGATCTCGAAGAGGAAAAGATCAGAGATGATGAAGACCGGAGCTGTTTCTGATCCTCGTTCGAGGCTCAAGTGGGACATATTCATCAGTTTCCAAAGAGACAGAAGCCACAGTTTCACGGATCGTCTCTATGAAGCGCTCATCAAGGCACAGGTCCGGGTATGGAAAGGTGACGTGGAACGCGAGGATCAGGAGCTCGGTCCAAGTCTCCTGGAGGCTATGGAGGATTCAGTGGCGTTTGTGGTAGTTTTATCCCCTGACTATATATGCCGAGTCTCACTGGTGCCTTGAAGAATTAGCCAAGCTATGCGATCTAAGAGCATCGTTAGGTCATCCAATTTTACCGATCTTTTGTCATCGTTAGGTCATCCAATTTTACCGGTCCCTCTCGAAAGGGCTCTGTTTCCGAAAGTGCCATGGATCAACCTCGTAAAAGATCGGTAAAATTGGATGAAATAAAGATCTGTCCCTTGTGGCTCTCCCTTTCGCATCTCTTTTTAGTTTTAGTTAATATTTAAATAAATATATAATTTGTAAATGAAATAAAAGAAAGCAAAAAAAGTAAAAATATTAAAATTTATATTATTTTTGGTTGTGAATAAATTATATATCATTTTTGTAACCAATAAAATAGATTATCAAAATTTAAATGATAAAGATTAGTGTGAGAAGGATTAGATAGTACATAATTAGAAATTGGTAAGCCAAATTGTAATAATCTAAAAGAAGAAGGACCTAAAATATAAAAAATGACACATGTCAACAAATACCTCTTCCACATGTCATAAGAAAAGAGAAAAGTCTATTTTATATATATAGATATAGATTATTTTATTGATTCTTTATTCATCTTGCATTTTTGTAACCAATAAAATAAATTATCAAAATTTAAATGATAAAGATTAGTGTGAGAAGGATTAGATAGTGCATAGTTAGAAAGTGATGAGTCAAATTGTAATAATCTAAAAGAAAAAAGATCTAAAATGTAAAAAATGATACATGTCAACAAATCCCCCTTCCAAATGTCATAAGAAGGGAGAAAAGTCTATTTTATATATATATATATATGTATTTTCTTTATACAGGTTGTGGAACTCGAATTAATGTGACACCTACCATACTATATCTTTAAAATGATAAAATACATGTTTATAATATAAGAAGAGATATGTACTTATGTCTGTATAAAGTTTTGTGTATTTAATTTGTGTCATCAACAAAATAATGAGTATACCCAAAATATTTCAGATGGGAGGAGAGGGTTCAGTTACAATAGAAGGTAATATTGTTTAAATTTCTGTTTTCTTTAGCTTATATCTAACTAGGGTAGACCCGCCCTACGGGCGTAAAATAAATAATACAAATTATTTAATATGTTTAACTTATTTTTAACTATTATCAATATTATTTTTCATGATTTTTACTAAAACAATTTATCTATTTATTTGACTACTCATTTTAAAAATCGTACTTATTAATTATTTAAAGTTTTATAGGAAATATTATTTTGATTTCTTTAATTTTTTTATTTTATTTTAACTCTAGTAATAGTTCGAATTAGTTTTAAAATTTTGCTCGATGAATTTCATGAAGTTATAAGTAATAAGTTGCGAAATTTATTCTATTTTAACTGGAAATATATTTTAAGTCATGTAGAGTAGTGATCATTACTATTTAAAATTATACATATTTGTTTCAGTCTTAAATATATTGATCTTTTTGTATATTTTTAAAATGTATTTTCTCTATGTGGTTCCTTTTTTAGGTTAACTTTATATGTTCATCGTATTTCTTTGATTTCCTTTTTGCTGTCATTGTACTTTTTTTTTTCTATGGAGAGTTGTTTGGTTGTGTAATACTAATGCGTATCTACTGTAAAATACTAAAATATTATTGCTTATGGTTCCCAAAAGAAAATACATAAAAATACTACAAAGAGCAAGGTGAATGTGAGTTCTTTTTTTTTTTTTTTGATCAAAACGGTATATCTTGATCGCATTGTTGCATGATTTGAATATATCAGATTGAAGGGCTTCAATCTGCTAATGGACTATTTGCTTCAGAAGAAAAGAGAATGCTACCACAGGAAGAGCCTGAAAGACTTCACTTTCGCCTTGCTGATAATATATAGATTATCAAAATTATTTTGCTAATAAAATTAAATTAAAGTTCTTGACAATATCAAAAATACAAACATATTAGTATAATCAATTGTTTTTATTTTATTTTTTAAAATATATTTAAATAACTATTTATAATTTAAAATTACAATGGTCTATTTAATATATGTATGGACCATTTGATATTTTGAATACATTTAGTTCAAATATTAGGAGTAAAAGATGTGAGAAATTTTATAAATATTAAATAATTGTTATGATCTGTCAATTTATGTTGTTACATTTGATGACGTCCCTTCATGAAAATTGTTTTTTCTTCAAAAATATGTAAATTATTAAATGAAATTTTCATGTCGAATGCCAATTCTAAATGTCATTTTGAAATATAATTATGCTTAATTTTAATTATATTTGTAGTTAGTTTCAGTTGAAAATATTTAGAAGTTGAAACTGTATGATAGACAAAAAATTTCAGTTATTTATAAGTGAAATATTTAGAACCGAATCATGCTAAAAGGGATTAAAACTTACCCAAAAATGAACAAAAACTCGGTAAATATATCTTCATAGATTCAAAAGTTCTCATCTTTAAAAATTTAAAGTCTAAAAAAAACCCACATGCATCTGATCAGAAAATGTCCATATATTCATTCAGAAGAAAAGAAAAGAAAATGTCCATATAATCTTAGTGTATTAATATGTGGAAGAAAACAACAAAACGGGATTTATGTCACTTGCAGAACTTTCACAATTAACCCCACTCGTGACTTAATTGTCCCATTGTTTGATTTGTTTATTTTTTTTATTTATTTAGAAAATTTTCAGAAATTTCTTAAAGGGAACACGAAACAGTCATCCACTTATGCGATCGAAAGAGTTTTGTTTTTTGTGTGCATGAGATCGAAAGAGTCTTTCATCCTCTGAATCTTCGACGATGTAGCTCTGTTTAGACTTCCAAGACATTCTCTGCCACTGAACGCCACATAATCAACTTTCGATTGTCGGGTCTTTATCCGGATGAACTAACCTGCGATCATGGGATCCTGTGGAGGTACTTTCCACTGTCGCACAATCCACTCTGTCTCCGCCGCCAGCGTTAATCAGACCCTAATTTTTCATCTTCTTGCAGCGATCCACTGGTTACCGCCTCTCCTTCCCTGTAGTGCCCTATCCGCTTACAATCTCTGCAGCGGTGGCCGTCGGATCTTCCTCTTTCCTCACTCGTCCTTGCCCGGAGACAACGAAGACATCGTCAACCATGTCACAAACTCAGCCAAAACTTCATATGGAAAATCAACCGTGACGGTGTAACATCGATCTTCTCAAGATGACCATTTAAACATTTACCTTTCATTAGTAAGGACCATGTAAACGTCGATGAGCTCCCGCCTTTTTGATGTTATGCGCTTTTAAGAAGAACACGGGTCATTATTATCTGATTACAGCAACCAATTTCAATTGAGAGAGTAGTAGTTGGCAAGACGCCATTGCTGTAAACAGAATTTCAGAGGTAGTGGTGACTGAATAGTGGGATGCAGTGGTGAGAATCATGGACCCCACTTTCAATATGTGGACCCCACTTTCAATACAAATACCAAACTATCCCTTCCTTTCTTTAATATATTTCTTCCACTCTCATTTATTTCTCAATTAAATAAATCAACAACCATATGGACCCCACAAAACAACCTTAACCAATCAGAAAAGATTGGACCCACATGTCTTCAAGTTTCTCACCTTCCCTCTCCCTCCCCACGTAAAGTTCTCTTCTTCCTCATCTTCCATTAACGATTTTGAAGCTTCTAAAACAGGTAATCTTTATCCGTTTTCGATGAAATTTTTTGTAGAATATCATTTAAATGTTGAGTATATCATGGGTATTGTTTAAAAACTAAGAATTGATGAAAGTTTTGAGAGATTAAAAATAATTTTAAAAACTGTGTTTATAGATTTTAGGTATATTTTATGTTCGTTTTTGATGAAAATTTTGCTGGAATACTATTAAAAAGAAGTGTATGGATCTCGGCTAGTGTAAAAAGGAAGATTGGATGCAAGTTTTAAGAGATTAGAATAGATTTTGAAAATTGTGTCTATGAGTTTATGGTACATTATATGTCCGTTTTTGATGATTTTTTGTGTGTAATTTCATTAAGATGAATTATATATCATGGGTAATGCAAGATCCGAACAAAATCGGACTAAAAACGTGATTAGTTACTGTAAGGATAATTTCTGGGTATTATTTAGATTACTCGTTTTACTAAGGATATAAAGTATTACTGATATTACTAGTATTACTATGTTTACAAATACTACTGGTATTACTAGTATTACTAAAAGTTTTACTATGTGTAGTATTGAAACCAAATTAGTATTAGTAAGAGAGCACTGTACAGTGTGAGAATTAAATGTAAGCTTCTTAATAATGCTAATTGTAATTATAATTCTTTTTTATTTCAGGAAAATGCAAAATCCGCATTGCACAATCATTTGTTTTGATTATGGAGGATATTATATGAAGGATGGGGCTGAAATGAAATGGATATCGGGAGATGGTGAAGGGAAAGATGAAATTCACACTATTGTCTTGAAGAAATCAGTGGAGGAGGTCACATACTCTGTTTTGGTTGAGCGTATTTGCAGAAAGATAAAGGTAGATGAATATAAGATGGAAGCGAAGATTAGTTACTTTCCAATGGTAATGTATTCGAACAAGCCATCATATATCTGGGATGATGAAGACGTTTTTGGTTATCTAATGCAAGTAAATCAAGAGAATTGTAGAAGTGTTCTACATGTGGAGTTCAACAAAACGGATGATGACATTGATTTCTATGGCGGTTTATCGGATAGAGAGGCTACTGATAGAGAGGCTACTGATAGAGAGGTTACTGATAGAGAGGTTACTGATAGAGAGGCTACTGATACAGAAGCTATTGATACAGAGGCTAAAGATACAGAGGCGATTGATACGGAGGCTGGTGATGAAGATGGTACTGAGATGGGTGCAACTGATAATGAAGGTACTGGTGGTGTGCTCACATTTTACGAAAACATTGAGATGCATGAGAATGTCAACGAAACAGAAGCAGGACCATCAGTTGAAGTCTCACCAGTTATCTATAAAGAGTGGGATGATGGTATGGATTTGGTTTTAGGTCAGGAATTTAGAACCAAGGAGGAAGCACAAACTCATATTCAAAGGGCTTCACATCTGAAGTGTTTTGAGTATGAGGTAATTAAGTCGGACACTAAGAGATATGTGATAAAATGCCGAGGAGCCAAAGAAGGTTGCAACTGGTGTGTGCGTGTTGCAAAGTTAACGAATTCAGATCGTTGGACGGTTAGAACTTACATCAAGTAGCATAGATGTTCTGTTGTTACCACAAGAACACTGCCTAATAGAAGGAGAGGCACACAACAAATCGTTGCATCTGTTTTGGCCCAAGATTATCCCGGCAGTTTTGACACACCACGTCCCAAAGCTCTGATTGATTTGGTTCATCGTAAGGTTGCTGTGGAAGTATCATACACAACGGCATATAGAGGAAAAAGACTAGCTGCTAATAAAGTGCGCGGAATTCCTGAAGAGAGTTATTCTTTATTATATTGTTATATGCACATGCTGGAGCAGACGAATCCTGACACAGTAACTCGTGTGGTTGTGGATGAGGGCAAACAATTTAAGTATCTGTTTTGGGCTTTGGGAGCTAGCATAGAAGGGTTCCGAGCAATGAGAAAAGTCCTAGTTGTGGATGCAACACACCTGAAGACTGTTTATGGTGGAGTGTTACTTGTTGCGACTGCTCAGGATCCTAATCATCACCACTACCCAATTGCGTTTGGTGTTGCAGGTGGTGAGACCTTTGAGAGTTGGTTCTGGTTTATGGAACAGTTGAAATCAGTGATATCCGATGTCCCTGGATTGGTGTTTCTTTCGGACAGAAACAAAGGCTTGATCAAGGCAGTACGTCTAGTGTTCCCTCAGGCCGCTCATGGGTATTGTATATGGCATTTGTCTCAAAATGTTAAAGGCTACGTCCGTAACAACAGAGATACATGTGCATTTAAGTTTACGGAGTGCGCACACGCTTATACGGAGGCTGAGTTCCTGGTCCTTTATGACGCTTTTTGTAGGAAGTATCCTCGTTGTGCGGAGTATCTTGACAAAAGTTGTGAACAAAAGAAATGGGCTAGATGTTACTTTGAAGGAGATAGGTACAATGTTGACACCACCAATTCTGCAGAATCTTTTAACGGTGTTATTAGGGATGCAAGAAAGTTCAGCTTACTTCCAATGTTTGATTTTATCATTAGAAAAATCGCTGAATGGTTTAACAAGCACAGGAAGGAGGCAGCTGAAATACCACCCGCACTAAAGCTTGTGCCTATTGTGGAGGCGGAAATGTCTAAAAGATGTGTTGATGCAGGGTTTCTTCCTCAACCATCTCTTTATCCTTCCCTTGATCTCTACCATAATCAAAATCATTCCACTGTCCAAATTCCACATCCTGATTTCCCTTGCTTTCAATAGAAGTCAACCTGCCTTCTATTTTCTTAGCCCTTCTTTTCAAAAGTCGCTGGTTCTTCTCAAGTTCACCCATCCTCAAGTTCATAGCATCCAGCTTTGTCTCTACCGTTAATTTAAGTTCACAAAATCCTTCTCCCATGGCCTTCACAATCCTCTCTTCCAGACCTTTCAAGCTCGACTCCAAACCAGAATTAGAAGATGATCCTTCTACAATCGTCACCTTTTCTTTGTCATTCTTCTTTGGAAATACTCGTGCAGCAACATCGACTCATACAGTTCTTTCCACCAAATTTTCTTCTGCTCCACATTTAGCCAGTAGTTCCAACTATCACTAGTGGTGCCCTCACGGTCATACTCTGGCTCTGGATCAATGATACGAGCCAGCAAAGTTTCCTCATCCACAGTTGGAACCAACACACTGTTAATAACCTGAAAATAAAACAATCGAAAGATCAGTTCAAAATATTTTTCTGCTATTTTCTACTAAATGAAATAAAACATATACCTTTGTGTTTCCAAGAGCACTATATATATCTTCCAAAGGATAACCCTTCATGCTACTCTTTGTAAACCGGCTCTTGCACATTCTCGGACAATCTTTACAAGGGCTGTCAAGAGATTCGAAATTTTCCCAAGCTTAGGAATACACTCAAAAGCCAAAACCTACACAAATGAAGTGTCACAGTGTCAGATTTTCGGTTCTAAAATTAAAAAAATCACTAAATTGTATGCTTACCTCTAACGGAATTATGAATCCAGGAAAGCCGCATGCCTGGTGCACTTCACCCTTCAGAAGCTCCATAACATGCTTAATCTCCTTTATTGCATCCTCAAATGTTAGACGACCCCAAGGAAATGTTTTGCAAGCATCCAAATCTTCCACAATCCTTAAGATGAACGGGTCTAATGGTTTGGTATCATTTGGCTTTCCTCTGATAACTCGACCAAGGAAGAACAAGACAGCCATCTTCAATCTATCATTACATGCTGTCTTCATAGACAACAGCTTCTGCTCCACATCTGTTATGGTGATCTTCTTCTTCTCACCGAAGTAATAATCCACAAACTTAGTACCCCCGAGCTTCAAATGTCTCCTCGGATACTCATGGCAGTCCAAGCCAGAGATGAGGGCATGCTCCCTCATAGAATAGCGGATGGGCACACCATTCACCCCAAAACCATGCAGCATCTTCTCCTTCAATACGAATGGTGCGCATGAGTAACATCCACATTCCTTGGAGCTTCAGGAATTCTTCATCAGGCATGTGGAAGAAATGATGAAACTGAGGATGGCTTGTGAACCAGCTGACCTCCTCCTTAAGCTTCTTAATCACATCGACTGTCTTCTTCACTCTACACTTGGTCTGAATCTTGCAAGTCTTCATGTACTCTGTGCTCTTGAAGTAAAATTCAAGGGGCTGCGGTGGTTGCCTTTCCTGCAATTAAAAAAAATATATATATGTATTAGTCATTCATTACTACTAAAACTAGCATACTTTCTTACTAACAATTATTTAATGAATGCAAAAAATACCTGAGATGATACAGCGGACATATCTTCACTTTCAGAATCAAGTGAGAGCGAAACTACAGTCGTTTCTCTCCTCCATCTCCTACGGGCTGATTCCCATCTGAGACGGCCTTTCTAGCTCTAGTTCTTGTGGAGACTCCACCGGACATACTTGATGGACGCTTTCTTTTTTTGCCCTTCATTTCCTGTACAAGATGTTACAAACACAACAACTCAATTTTTCGAAATGCAAACCCTTTAGTAACATCAACTAAGGTTCACCACGAACTCATATATACATACTATAGAAAAAATCAGACCAAATCAAAGGGAACAAGGAAATAAAATGGAACTTTTTTTTTTGATAAAATTTAAACTCGAGGAGAACCAATAAAGTTCAACATTCATCATTCCATTCTCTTCTCTCACACGCAATATCAAAAAGATTTTCACAACTTCTCAAAAAATTATATAAATACAAAAGAAAAGAAAAACATTGAACTTTAGAGGAGAAAGGAAAGATCAGCTAGAGCTAATACGTAAGATGCCATCATCTCGGCTAATCAAACCAATTGGGAACCAAGAAAAGTTCAATCATCATATCTCTTCCTCATGTCTCTCCTTTCTTCTCTTTGTAAAACAATCTTCAAAAATCTCAAACTTGAAATTATAAACAATCTTCTCTTTGTAAAACAATATTCTCTTTAATTATAAACAGGATTAACAAGAGTACAACCAACCAAACGAACACATAAGGGCTCCAACACATAAAGATCGAAACTTGAAATCTAAAAAACTCAATGGTGATTAAAACAGAGCCGCAATAAAATGGAACTTACCAGGAGACGATGTATGAACTGAACAGGAAGATGAAGACCGTCGATTGGAGTGTCGATTTAGATGGGTAATGAAGAAAAAACGCAGAGAATCACGGCTCCGTTTTAGGGTTTCATGGTCGTCGCCGTCGTCGTTTCTGGGAGCTTCTCGTTTATGTCGTACAAGAGAGAAGGGAGAAAGCAAAACACAGCGTTTTGAGATTGGTATTAAGAGGATCCGGGTTTGATCCGACTGGGATTGGGTTGGGTCGGGTAGCTTAGGTTGGGTCATGTAATTTAGTGGTTTAATTAAGGCCAATATGGTCTTTAGCCGCGTTGAACCCACATTTATTATTAAATATTAAATAATATTTAAATCAAGGGAGAGATGAGCAATTTTTAATAGTGGGAAGGGCATTTCGTGTTACGCTCTCGGGATCTCCTCATCGTGCTTTTCTTCTCTTCAATCCTAAATCCCTTTACTGGTTTCCAGGTCCACCGTCGTCTTGCCTCTTTCCCATCTTGTCCTCTTCGCATCTTCCGCCGTGATATGCTCCTCACTCAGCTGACTACCCACCGTGGTTCATCAGAAAGTTGCCATATCTTCGGTTGTTGAGGTGGAGGACGCCCTGAAACAGAACTCTTCAGGTATCATATACCAATGAGATCTAATCCAAGACACACCACCAACATCTCTCCAGAGCTTTTCGATCCAAGCTGCCCAAAGATCATTCGAGAGAACCTTCTCTCTTGCCGATGAGGTGATGAAATTTGAGGAAGGAAACTTACATATTTATAGTAGCGGAATCACACAACTGAATGAAAGAGTAGATTCATTGCATTAAGGATCGTGTGATATGTGGGAAATTGAAGTTAAATTGAGCGTTAATGAAGATGCATGAATCCATTCAACTACTGTAACGGATCCGAGATCCAATTCTTGGATAGAAGAATTCGTACCGAATAAACAATGGCTTCTAACTGCCCAATAAAAATCTGTCACGAACTCATAGTAAACCTAATTTTAGGGATTGCCACAATAAAAAAGCGAAATATAATTTTGAGCCCAAAAGTCACTCGTTTGGCCCAATTAAGAAAACTAACGAACAGAATAGAAATACACGTGTCAGGCTCTCCTTTTACCATTTTTTGACGTGGCAGCAGGAGAAGAAGAGAATCTTTTCTTTATATTATTAGATATTAGCTTTGTTCAAAATCGCGTTAGGCGTAACGCGTACGGCATGTCCGGGCCTAGCGAGTTAAGAAAAAAATCGGAGATTAATCGGAGATTAATCGGGGATTAGTTTTAAGTGTTTTATAATAAATATTAGTATTCGTATAGAAAAACAAAGAATGTATCGAGGTCTAGTGGTAAGCGCTCTTATTAGTCTAGCACCAAAGGTGGGTTCGACCTCCAAAGTATCTTTTTTTTTTCAATTTGGTCTTTAATGAACACTGAATTACTAAAATACTCTCATCTTCATCTTCCCCAATTTCAATCTGCAAACCCTAATTTCCGCCTCCTACCATTTTTTTCACGATTCTTCGAGATTCTAGATTATTTCCTTGTGTTTTTTGTTCAGTTGTTGCAGGATTTCGACTATATATGTGATTTTAGTACCAAAACTGAGAAAAAAAAGATTTTTTTAAGATCCCGAGTTTCTGAGCGATTTTGTTCAGTTCGACGTGGTTCATGGCCGATCAACGTCGACTCGCCGATTATACGCCCGAGTTTTCCGCGTTTTAGAACAGGAGATATTAGATGTTGTTTTATATTTTTGGGAAGGATGTCTGAAAGCATGTGATTTTCGATGTTCAGCGACATCTCGTAAGAAACGATGTTTATTTTTCTTTCACTATATATTGTTGTAAAATATTTGTGTGTACCGTCAGGAACTTATGGACCTAAAGAAAAATGTCTTTGTATAACTGGGAAAACAATGAAAGTAGACCGAAGTAGGCCTCGGACAGATCCGAATATTCGGAAAATTTAGATTATCCGGATCCGGATCCGTATCCGTCAGATCAGTGATTTTAGTATCCGGATTTGGATCTGCGCCTTTCGGATATCCGGGTTTCGGATATCCGTCTAGATATCATGATATCCGCGAGTATCCAGATTCCGGATCCGTAAAAATATTATTTTAAATACAAAAAAAAAATATAAAACTATTACATAAATTAAATATTTTTACAAAATTTATGAATGTATTTATGCATATAATATTATTAAAATTAAAATGTAATATTATAAGACTAATTTTATGTATAAATATTAATAAATCAACTATAATTATTAATAAAATTTTAAATTTAATATATTTAAAAAAGTTTGGATCCAGATATCTAGACATAAAAATCCAGATATCCGGATCCGAATCCAGATTCGACGGATCTGATATTTTACTATCCGGATCCGGATATCCTATTTCGGAGCAGATCTGGATTGGATTTGAATCGGATCCAAATCTAGGATAATAAATCCCAGCCCTAGGTCAAAGTGTCCATAATTATCGAAAAGAAAAGAAAAAACAGAAAAGATATGTTATAGTTTTCGTTAAATAAAATCTATGTATCTGGTCATGCTTATTATGAATATATAAATAAAATATGAAATCGCATTCTACTGCAAGATTCAAGTAATGAAGACAAAGAAATTGGTATATATATTCTTTAAAGGTAGCATTTGCTTCATTTTACTCTCTCTCTTTTATATTAAGTGTCATTTAAACACTTTTTTCTTGTTACAAAAAGAGTGTCACTTTAGAATTTCAATGCAACTTTCAGTTTATATTAATTATAAATGCATTGATTTTATAAATATCTATATTTATCTCAAGTACTATTGGTTGAATATGTGTAATTAATAAGAACTTAAACGCATTTCAATTATTTTCTGAATCTGTGTAAAAAATATCAAAGTGACATTTTTTTTTGAAACGGATGTAATATATGATTGGATTCAGTTCCCGAGATCCGAAGAACTAAATTATATGTGTTAACGAGAAGAAAACATACAACGTTTTTTATCAATCGAGATTGGCCATGGTCCATGATTATACAAAAGTTCAACAGATACTAGAATACAGTATATCATACACATGTATTAGATTTTGCATCCGATAAAAATATATAGGGCAACACACAAGCATATATCTGAAACGAAGAACCATAGAAACGAAACACACACACACACACACGATATGTATAGTATAACAGTCAATCCCGCCTATTAGGCATGGCGGCAGAGGAGGTTGCCCTGGATCCACTGGTCTAAAAATTATTTTAGTGTTATTTAATTGATTATAATAGATCTATTTTATTTTGTTAAAGGTCCATAATTTTTTGAGTGTTATAATAAATTGTCCATAATTAATTAAAACTAACTCACATACAACAAAACTAAACAAATAAAAATTATGTATGCTTCACCACTTCCAATATTTCTAGCAAAAAAAAACTATTTTGGTTCAACTTAAAAAATACAGAGAAGAAAAATTTAAAATATTTATTAAAAGGTTCAATTTTTAATGTTTTTTTTTGATCGAAATGTTATTTAGTTGATTATAAAGGCTCATTTCAATTTGTTAAAGTCCACAAATTTTTAGTACTATAATAAATGATCCATAATTTAGTAAAACTTACACAAATACAACAGACAAAACCAAAAAGAAATTGTACGTTTTACCAATTTTCAATTTTTCTTACGAAAAAATAGTTTTAGTTCATTTAAAAAAAAAATGTATGGAACAGAAATTAAGAAAATATATATAAAAGAGTTCATATTCTTCGCCTAAGGTTAAGGACACTGTTTACAGTCCTCCGAGTATGTGCATGTCTGCGGTGAGCCGTTGATGGATTGACAGTATTCGGTAGTAGTGCACGTAAAATGATAACAGTTGGGGAAGTACGAGCTGCATGGCTGACAGATAGAAGAGAAGTATCCTCCTGGAAGATAACCATGATTACTACGATAAGTGGTCGCCATGTTTTCAAAAGCTTTCTCGCCCCCGCATTTTATTGATTTGCTCGGTGGAACCCCCATCTTGGAGCTTCTTTTGTCATCGCCTTCAAAATTCCTCCTCGCATTGATCGTCTCTTCTGCATCAACCATACAATTCACACTTCATTTTATAGCGTCAAGCATCAAGCCTTTGGTAATATAAAAAAATATTAATCATATTTATCTATTATTAAATTCGAATTTATTATGGACTTCAAATTTAAAACCAATTGATAATTAGTGAATTGGTCATAACCCTTTATAATATTAGTTAATGTCCACTAGAATTTCCGATGTGGGATATAATATCCATAATACCCCTTTTTGAGATGATGACTCTTATCGACCAGAAATCTCGAAACTTTATGACAGTTATACTCGGTCGAACGAGTTAATTACGACCTTTATACCCGGTCGGGAAGGGTTAAGTACGATCTTTAAAGGTTTAGGGTATTTAGGATCTTGAATTTGATATCATATTAGATTCGGGTTTATTATGAGTTTCTAACTTAAAACAAATTGGTGATTAATGGATTGACTCTAACCAATGTTTTGAAAACCGGACCGGATACCGACTCGGTGGAGCTACTGGTTAACTGGTTGAACCGGTTCAACCGGTCGAACCGGTTCAACCGGTCGAACCGGGTTTTATATTTAAAAAAAAAATTAAATGTAAATAATCATATATTTACACTATATGGATCTAAAAATTACTTCTACAGATAACATGTTTCTCTATTCTTTTTATTAAATGAAAATAAATAGTAAACATAAATTTAGCTATATATAAAGTGAACAAGTTAATACTATGTAAATTGAAATTGATAAAATTAAATGATTTACAATTAAAATTACCATATTTATTTATTTTTACAAGTAAAATCTCAATCTTTATGAATATAGGAAAATCAGAATAGTTATGAGACCCAAAAAGAGATTTTTCATATTTTTTCTTAAGAAAATTGAATAAAATAAAAAAATATTTTAAATAATGATAATTAAACATTAGTTATGAATTTTTAAATTTTAAAAGCAATTGAAAAACATTATTTATATGTTAATTTTTAGAACCGGGTTTTAAAGTTGACCGGTCACCGGTTTTACCGGTTTTAACCGGTTTTACCGGTTTTCTCAAATCGGGTTTTAAACTGAACCGGAACCGGCTTCTTCAGCGAGTCACGGTCGGACCGGTTCGACCGGCCGGTCCGGTCCGGTTTTCAAAACACTGACTCTAACTCTTTATATATTATTTATGTCCATTAAATTTTCGATGTGAGATATAATATCCTTTATATCTATATATTGAACTAATTAGTAAGAAAGTGAAATAGCTAGTACGTTACTATAAATAGCACACTTCGCAACAAAAAAAAAAGATTTTAAAAAATTAACATAGATACTTACAAAAAAAAACATAGATACTAACAAAGATGGATTCTACAAACGTTTTTAAAAAGATCAAAATTGATATAAATTTTAACAGAAGATATAATTTTCTATTAATTTGGAAAATATACGCCCTCATATATGAATATGGTTAAAAGAGAGATGTAGGAAGATATGATTTTCCCAAATATATAACGAACAAAAAGTACGTGAAGACTTGTGGCTGGATCAAATATTTTAAGTTATCAACATATGTCTTTTACTAATAATAAACCATAAATAGATTTGAAAAAAAAAAAGCTCACTAAGTTTACGGATCTCAGTCTGAGCCCCAAATGCGTGATCCATCTGAAGCAACAACACCAGGAGAAGAAGAAATAGCATTGAAGAAACAATAGAAGACAACATCTTTAATAACCTCACAAGTCTCTCTTATACTGATATAATCACTATGACTCACAATGATACTTTATTTATAGTATAGAGAGGTAGAGATAAGAGTGAATTAAAACATACGGTAGACACTTAATTTAAACCAAAAAGAAGAAGGAGGTGGTCGAGATAAGAAAGAGACTCGGTCCGTGTCAGTTGGTTTTGGGTTTCAGTGGTCTCCTTACACCATACTATAGTAAACTCGGTCAAGTTGTCACAAGGAAACAATATGAGAAAGTAATACACGCGTTCAAAATGATAAGATACGTTTATAAGAGAGACAAAGACCAAGTCTTGAATCCATATTTTGGCTGGCCTGGAAAATGACGCCAGAACTACTAATTTTTCGTGAAAATATCCGTTTCTAGTGGACAATTCTTTTCCGTTGTTACATTCTCTTATGATCGAAAGTTGTGTAATGTATGCAAAGTTGGCTATTAGACTATTAGTTTGTAAAATGTATGCACTCCTGATACTGTCACACTTGATTGTGTAATAGCAATATGCAAGGCTTTGTGTGAATTATTTCAATTCAGCCAAAAGCACAAATTCCATACCAATGATCTAAACTCTTTTAAAAAAAAAAAAATTCAGCCAATCAAGTTAACCCCTTGTTCCAGGCTCAAAACTGAAAATGGTTGAAAGAGTGTCAAAAATTTTACTCGAAAACTATTGTTTACTGGCTACAAGTAAAGTGTTTCTTCTTTACTTTTAAAACAGTATGTACACCACGCTTATTCCAAAGGATTCTACTCTTTATGTAAGAAACGTGTAAACACCCCATTAAGTTATTATCAAAAAGAAGAAGCAGAGTTAGAAAAAAGAAGATTCCATCTTCTTAGCTTTGTCTCCTGCACTCTCAGCCTCTACAGTGCCTTCCATGCCATAACTCTTCTCCTGCAATCACAAACACAACATCGGTTGTTTCTCATCACCAAAACCCATTGACACTTGATAAAACCATGTGAGATCCTGCTTGAGATGCATTATAGTTTACCAGTAAACGCCACATGAAAGGAACACCATCTCTGACTTTGATCCTCTCTCTTATCACTTCTTTGGCTTGCATAGTTAATAGCCAAGAGCGTTCATAATTATATACTAAACAAGATCATTTATATAACGAAACTCATTTTATAAGATTCTACAAGAAGCCGTACCAGTTGAGGATTGGCCTGTCTTCAGCAGCAGGCAGCAGCTGACACCACATTCCGTTGAAAACATCAATATGTTCATCTGATGCCCCAATGATCTATTATCATACAAAAAAAAATATAATCATTTGTGTTTGATCCAGAGAGATTTTCAGTTACTAGATGGAGATTTTGTTTTACCTTGTAACCAAAGGCATTAAAATCTGAACCAAGTAATTCTAAACTAAGCCTGTTTGTAGTTACCCTTTCCGTATTCATACACAGCTTCTCCGAGCTAATATAGAAAGAAAACAAGACTGATATTACGGAGTTGTAAGAACAGAGAAAAAGGTCAAAAAACGGGGGGAACAAACCTGTTGTTTCTTCTTGTTCATCTTTGATACTCTGCAAGAACAACACAGGTTCACAACAAATCTGGTATCAATTAGAAACTGTGGACTAATATAAATTTCACTCTAACTGGAACTTCAGACCCTCTAGTAATTCATGAGCTCTTGAAGTCTCTCCAACCTTGGCTAATGCCCAAACAATCAATATGTCAAGGTGCCATGAGTCCATGACATATACCAGTTTTTCTGAGATATTAAAGCCGAGAAAACCAACTGATCATTCCACATATCAATAAAACCCCATTGAAGAACAGAACTCAAATCATCCCACTAGTGCATGGTTTACCTGATGATCAGTCAAACGAGCTGCAAGTAGTTTAAGACGGTCTTCAAACGATTTATGATTTCATTAAAAATCAGTTTTTATATTCATATGTATATATATTTTGTACAGGCTGAAGAATACATCTTTATAAATCATAAAATACATTCTAAATATAAGAATAGATTTGTATTTTATGTTTGTTTAAATTTTAATGTATTCAATTTGAGTCATTAACATACTTATTTGTGTACCTAAAATATTTCAGATGGGAGGAGAGGGTTCACTTACTATATAGAAGGTAATATTGTTTTGTTTACATTTATATTTCTCTAGTTTATATATTCTGTAAAAATCTGATAGATGAGAACTATTTCGTAATTTTTAATTTATCTAATGTTGTTGTATGTTTGTGTGAAGGATGTCCGAAAGCCTGAGATTTTCGATGTCACAAGAAACCATGTTTATTTTTTGCAACTATTGCTGTAAAAAATGTGTGCGTACCGTCAGGAACATATGGACATAAACCTTGTTATGATGACTGGAAAAACAAAGAAGCTGGACCTAAGTGTCCATAATATCGAAAACAAAAAAAAAATATAAAATATATACTTTAGTTTTCTCTTAATATAAGTTCAAAAGATGACCTGTTATAGTTTTCTTTTGATAAAATCTATGTATTTGGTCACGCTTTTTTTTTTGAACAATGTCACGCTTTTTTTAAGTATATAAAATTGGCTTTCGGTAGTCCCATAAATGCAAAAATAGCCTTTGCTTGTTTTTTTTTGTAACTGCCTTTGCTTCTTTTTACTAAAGTCTACAGATTTTGTTTTGGTAAGTCATCAGTTATATATTGTTTAGAGGAACGTAATTGATGCTCTTTGGACTAGTATACTGTGCAGTCTGTGCTTGAATTCGATTTTCCAAGATCTGAAGAACTAACCCATACATACAGTATAACCTCTTTAAATTAATAATCTATAAATTAATATCTCTATAAATTAATATAATTTTATAGTCCCAAATTGAGTTTTGGTTCAATTATTATTTCGATAAATTAATAATCTCTATAAATTAATAAAAAATTATAGTTTTGGTGTAGTCCCAACATTATTAATTTATAGAGGTTTCATATATATAGCTAGGTGGTTGCCCATAAATTTCGGGTGTAAATAATTTAAAATTTTGATATAATATAATATTTTGTGTTTTTGGTCTGCGATAATATATTTTAATATTTTTAAAATGAATGTTAATTTTTGGTAGCTAATTTATTAATAAAGAGATTTTATTTATTAATACTTTTAAAATTCTTAAATAGGATTTATGTAGTATTTAGTTAGATTTCTTACATCTTTTACAAAACAATATTTCATTAAATTATTTTATAACATTATTGTTAGATCATATATATATATATATATATATATAGTTTAATTGGTTTGTAGATCAAATATTCTTCCATAAAAATTATTAAAATCCAAAACATCAATTCATGTGACAAATATATCCATACTTACAACTAAAGTATAAACACACAAAAATTATTAAGAAGAAACAAAACTATATATATATATATGAATTATGTTAATTTAATAAAAGTTAAAGAATATAAAAATTCATAAATATATGAATATACTTTTATTCATAATATTCTTTGGATTGTTTTATGACTGATGTAATTTTGTGGTTATTTTGCTTTTAGATAAAATCAAAACATTTTTTTGAATTTTTTGAATTTTTTTTTGAAAATGATGAATTTGTAAGAAAATAATATTTTGAAATTGATTCTGATTTGATAACATTTTATAACCTCTTAAAAAGAAAAATATACAATTATAAATAATACATAAAATATCTACAAATCTTAAATTTTATAAATTATTTCTCAGAAATTTTAGAATCCTTATAAATAGTTTCATAAATTCTAATAAATGGTCCTATAACTCAAGAAAATAATTTGTTATCTATGATCAATAATTTAAAAACATAAAAATGATTTAAGAATTTAGGACACGTCAGCAGAAGTCACTAAATATATAGGAGGATGTCATATTAGGAGGATATCACATGTAGCAAAATCACTTCTCAAATAATGTATATGGAATTTTATAATATTTAATTTAATAAACAATATAAAACAAATGTAATGCAATTCTTGTGTTCTTCGACTACTCTAGATAAAAGATTCTCAATGTATCATCGGATAGAATATGAAAAGACAAGTTTGTTGCTAGTTGCTTCAAGCTCTTTTGGCAACATCAGTGTCATCTTCGAAATCTCCCACTGGTCCATTGTACATCTCAGGTTTCTCCATGCTGCTTCCAAACTGAGCCTCACCGCTAACATCAAACTGAGCCTCACCGCTAACATCAAACTGAGAGCTGTTGCCAACAGGGTTTCCTCCAGACTGGTTGTCTCCAGCGAATCCACCATTGTTGCTACCGTAAGCATTGCCACTGCCATAACCACTACTTCCATCATAGAAACCAACAGCACCTGCACTTGCGGTTGAACCTTCTCCATAACCACTACTTCCATTATAGCCACCAACAGCACCTGAATTTGCAGCCGAACCTTCACCATAACCGCTGCCGCTAGACCCATAGCCACCGCTTGCACCATATCCACCGCCTCCATAGCCACCGCTTGCACCACCTCCATAGCCACCAGTCCCGCTACCATATCCACCAGCACCACCTCCATAGCCGCCACCACCGCCATAACCTCCACCACCATCATCCGATGATGCAAGTGTTTCTAAGTTAAGTCTCTCAATATCAGAAACTTGCATACATGAGAGAGGTCAAAGGTTGCAGATACCTCAAGATGGATAAGCCAACTGTTAGCACCAGAACCAAAACCACGATCTAGATGATAACCAGGTAACGTCCCATCTAAGCACACTGCATCAGCTCAGAAGTGTGAACAGAAACACTAGGAGACTGAGTTCTACCAAATCGTTTTCTATCAGTAAGAATAACGAAAGAGAGAGGGAGAGTGTGATATGAGCAAAGTAAATATCAAAAAAGACACAAATTTTCATCTCAAAACTAATAAATGTAACTTTTCGTGTAAAAAAAATTAAAAGATATAACTTTTCATATTAATACTGACTAAACATTTGTAAATATTTATGTGAAGTATTAATAAATGGATATGAGCAAAGTAAAAACGAAAAGACACATATATTATACATAAACATAGTCATAATAATATAAATAAACAAAAGTTGTTTTTATAGTTTAATTTTTATAGTTTAAATTTAACGTATCTAAAACAAAAATAAAAATTGATAAGTCAAAGAAATATACTTAAGAAAAGTTGTTTACATTTATACTGAAAATGCCAAAAAGTTTTTTAAACTATTTAAATTTGAATTTTTACTTTAGAAAATAATATATTTTTAAAAAAATTTATTCTCGGCTATGAAACTTACTAGTTAGTGAATGGGTGTAATGTTAATTATTGGGGTTCACATTCATTAACAACGGACAGTTGTGTTTTATTTATTTATTTTTATTTTTTGATAAATATAATTATATTAAATCTACCAGAAAATCGGGAATAAGGTTCCGAATACAAACCGACTTACACAAAATTACACAATTCAACTCTTTTTCTATCTAGCTTCGCTCGACCCATATCTCAGGCGCGTTCCGCTAAACCGAATCGAGAATCTTTGTGTACCCAATTACCGTTCTCACCATCGACGATGACCATAGGAAGGAAAGATTCACCTCATTTCTTCGGATGCCGGGTCTTTCCGTGTCGTCTCCGGGAAGCTAGCTCATGGTGAGCTTGTCTAAGTTTGTATCGAAACCAACTGTGAAGCTCACAAACGATAAGCGGAGAGAGTGTTCCAGGACATCACCTGAGGTCCGAGAACGAAGCTATACACCAATCACCACCATCGCCACATACCGAGCAGAAACGGGTTGAATTCATTGCCCCTTCTAATCCTGAGAGCCTCGGGAACCTGCACAAAGAAACCAAGCTACACCACCACACATGTCAAGCGAGCAAGTGTGGAGCTGGGAAGTGAGCTAAGGACAAGCGGGACGCTGTGACGATCAAATCAACGACAGAGAATCGCCACAAACGCTTGAAGTCTTCGAGAACCAAAGAACAATACTTGTGCTGCTACAAAATGGTCACTGGCGTGATAGAGACCAAACAATGAAGAACCATGGGGACAGTTGTGTTTCTATATCTACGTATTCTTATGTTGTGTATATAGAATCTCAAACTCTTTAACAAGAAATCCTTCTCTTATTAATCACTCAAAAGCTTTAAGCAATACAATTCAATATCAGAGCTAATCAATCACACAATCCGTGATTTTATTCAACACCATAAGCATCTATTTATATAGCTTCAATCGAGTCCTAATCCTATCAGTAACAACACTTTCCATATTTCAGAATCCCAACATGAATAGGATTAGGTTAGCTTTGTTTCTAAGTTAACTTCAAGCTTAAGTCAACATTCTCCCCCTTAAGCTTGAAGCCATCTTCATCTATAGCTTGAACTCCAATAAGCTTCCTCGTCTGCTGGAATCGAACTCGACTCAGAGCTTTTGTAAGTATATCGGCTCTCTGCTCATTTCCCGGGACATGTTCTACTTCAATCTGATCTTTCTCAACGCATTCTCGTATAAAATGAAATCTCCGGTGAATGTGCTTACTCCGACCATGGAAGACAGGGTTCTTGGTTAGTGCAATTGCTGATTTATTATCAATTCGTATAATCACCCTCTCGCAACCAACACCAACGACCTCACTTAATAGCTCCTGGAGCCAGATAGCCTGTTTCGCAGCTTCCGTAGCTGCCATAAACTCAGCTTCACATGATGATAATGCCACAATTTCTTGTTTTTGAGAGCACCAAGTTATCGGGCTTTCTCCAAAGTAAAACACGTGACCAGTTGTACTCTTCCCATCATCACCATCGACATTATGTGAACTATCACTGAAACCCATCAACCCTAGTTCTGTTTTCCTTACAAAACGTAGACCTAGAGAGGTAGTACCTCTTAAGTAGCGCAAGACTTGCTTTAGTGCTGCTGCGTGAGACTCCTTAGGTTCTTGCATATACCTACTGAGCACGCCAACACTAAAAGACAAGTCTGGCCGAGTGTGTAAGAGATACCGAAGGCAACCAATACTCCTTATGTATTCTCTTTCATCCACGCTTTTCTCACGAATCGACTTAGATAGACTCACATTCACGTCCATAGGAATATGAACGGGATTGCACCTGTTCATACCGGTTTCTTCAAGGATCTTTTGCGCATACCTGTCTTGTGACAACACAATGCCCTCATTAGTTTGTCGTACTTCAATACCCAGGTAATATGTTAGCCTGCCAAGGTCACTCATCTCAAAATTCTGAGCCATCTCTCGCTTAAACTCCATAATCAGCTTCATCGATGAACCAGTGACGAGTAGATCGTCGACATACACACAGACAAGTAATAGTTCTTTCTTTTCTTCTTTTCTATAGAGTGATGGTTCTTTAGAGCAGCGCTTGAAGTTGAGTTCCTTCAGAATTTGGTTTAGCTTGACGTTCCACGCTCTAGGTGCTTGCCTCAGGCCGTAGAGAGCTTTATGTAGTTTGTACACCTTTTCTTCCTTGCCTTTAACTTCAAAACCTTCAGGCTGACTAACGTAGACTTCTTCCTTCAACTCCCCGTGCAAAAAGGCTGTCTTGACGTCTAGATGGTGAATTTCCCACCCCTTTTACGCCGCAAGAGCAATGACCAACCTTATTGTCTCAACACGAGCAACAGGTGCGAATACTTCATCATAATCAATACCGTGCCGTTGGACGTATCCTTTCGCTACTAACCGTGCTTTGTATTTACTAATACTCCCATCAGCGTTCCTCTTGATCTTAAACACCCACTTTAGTCCTATAGGTTTGAAGCCTCTTGGTAGATCGACGAGCACCCATGTATTATTCTTTTCTATCGATTTCAACTCTTCTTCACACGCCTTCACCCAAACCTTTTGCTCTCTAGCTTCTTTAAAATCCCATGGCTCATTATTAAATACCATTAGAAGTCTTTCGCACTCTATTTCTGCCAGTAGTACATAGTCATCCAGGTATGAGGGTTTAGACCTTGTTCTGTTTGATCGTCTTATCTCAGTTTCCTCTTCCTCATCTTCTTCGCTCACATCCTCTGTTTCATTGGCTTCACTCATATTATCTTCATTCTCGGCTTCACTCACATTATCTTCATTCTCACCATTCTCTGAAACATTACTCTCAAACGACGGAGACTTGAACTCAAAAACGTTCTGCTCTGTTTTCTTTTCTTTCGTTTCATCATTCCAATTCCACTGTTTATCTTCATCAAAATATACATCCCTGCTCACGATAATCCTTTTGCTAGAAGGATCATATAGTCGATAGGCCTTCGATCCAGGCTCAGTTCCCAAGTGTATTAATGCTCTTGATCGATCATAAAGTTTTTTTCTTCCTGCAGTTTCTGTTCTTGCATAACAGACACACCCGAAAACCTTAAGATGCGCGATATTCGGTTTCTTATTCTTCAGTGCTTCGTATGGAGTTTGTCCAAGAAGAGAGCGTGTTGCGACTCTGTTAAGCAAGTAGGTGGCATGTCTGACTGTTTCTCCCCATAACCTGTTTGGCAGATTCATGTGCTTCATTAAGCTTCTAGTCATCTCAAACAAGGTTCGGTTACGTCTCTCAACAACTCCGTTTTGTTGTGGAGAGTATGGAGCGGTTGTGTGTCTATTGATTCCATTTGTTCTGCAATAGCTTTCAAACTCGTGAGATGTGAACTCTCCTCCTCTTTCTGATCGGAACGTCTTTATCACTGCCTTTGTTTCTTGTTCTGCGAACGCTTTAAAGATCTTAAATTTATCAAAGGCCTCACTCTTTTCCTTAAGAAGCATAGTCCACATGTATCGTGAGAAATCATCGACTAAAACGAATACGTAGCGCTTTTGTCCTGCAGTGGAAGGAGTAATTGGCCCACAAAGGTCTCCATGAACAAGCTCAAGCGGTTTTGTAGCTTTGTATGAGGTGGCTTGTGGGAATGGCTTTCTTGTTTGCTTCCCAAGCAAACATGATATACACGTCTCCTTCGTAATGCTTAAGTCTGGTATGCATGTAACTAACTCTTTGTTTATCATGCTCTTTATGGTCTCAGTGTTGACATGTCCTAGCCTAGCGTGCCATTTAGATGCTTCGGTAGACGCCATGATCTGTAGGCACTCGTTAATATCTGCTTGCAGGTTTACTTTATATAGACGATTATTTGATCTCTTCGTCTCGACCATCAGATATCCTGTTTTATCGAAGAGCATTAACAGATTTTCTTTCATTCTGACTTCGCAACCGGCTTCGGTAGCTTGTCCTAAGCTCACAATGTTACTCCGCAAGCCAGGAATATAGTAGACGTTACTCAGCGTTTTCCTTTCACCTCCTTTTAGAATAAACCTAACAGAGCCTTTTCCTTTAATGTCGATCCGAGAGTCGTCTCCGAATCGAACTTTTCCTGTGACGCCTTCATCAAGATTAAAGAAAAACAATCGATTGCCACTCATGTGGTTGCTAGCTCCGTTGTCGAGATACCACACATTCTCCATGTTCTGTTCGGCTTCAAAGTCACTTGGTTTCACTTTCCTTTCATTGAGGTATACTACCTCATGCATCATCAAATCATCTGCTTCATGTGTTTCATCTTCTTTCTTCTCTGTGGTTTCATGTAACTTAAGCACTTTGTCGGGACATTCTGTTGCGTAATGGCCTTGCTTCTCACAACTGAAGCACGTAATATGACTTTTATCTCTGTTTTGACTCTGTTTCCATGCCTCCTTTTGTGCATAAAAACCTCCTGCGCGTCCTCGGCCTCTTCCTCCTCTCCAGCTGTTTCGTCCGCCACGACCTCTTCCTCTGCCTGCGTAATTCTCATGTTGTGTTTCGCTAGCATACATCAACTTTTTCATGTTCGTCACTCTCTTCTTCTTCTTCTTCTCTTATCCTTTCTTCGTATGCCTTCAGTCTCCCTATTATATCTTCAAAGGTTGTTGTATTGAGATCCAAAACTTGCTCAAGAGAAGCAACCATGTGTATGTATTTCTTCCTTGGCAGACTTTTCAAGAATTTTTTGACTAGCTTTGGTTCTTCTATGATTTCACCTAGTGAAGCTGATTTTGACGAGATCTCGGTTATCTTGCCAACAAAG
The DNA here is from genome assembly GCA_016432835.1 of Brassica nigra. Taxonomy (NCBI): domain Eukaryota; kingdom Viridiplantae; phylum Streptophyta; class Magnoliopsida; order Brassicales; family Brassicaceae; genus Brassica; species Brassica nigra. Next base: position 19,323,835 of record CM028242.1, read on the forward strand.
GTATCGATACTATCTTCGTCTTTCATCTTAAGTTTATCGAAGTCCGCCATTAACGTCTGCAACCGTGCTTCTCGTACTCTTTCAGCTCCAACGTGGCGTACTTGAATCGCATCCCACACTGCCTTGGCTGTATCAAGGTTTCCGACTTGCAAAGTCAATGCTTCAGGGATAGATTGGAATAGTAGAGCGGTAGCTAAATTATTCTTCTCTTCGTGCTTGGTTCCGGGATCAATGGTTTCCCAGACCTTGTTAACCTTGAGAGCTATTTTCATCTTCATAGCCCAAACAGTGTAGTTTGAGGAGGTCAACATAGGGTATTTAATGGAAGAAGTCCTGTGTCTTTGTGGCTTGTCTCGACATCTTCTTTAACATCGGCCATGGTGTTCGTCTGCTTGTTGATGTATTATGATTGAAACAACTATAAGGCTCTGATACCAATTATAGAATCTCAAACTCTTTAATAAGAAATCCTTCTCTTATTAATCACTCAAAAGCTTTAAGCAATACAATTCAATATCAGAGCTAATCAATCACACAATCCGTGATTTTATTCAACACCATAAGCATCTATTTATATAGCTTCAATCGAGTCCTAATCCTATCAGTAACAACACTTTCCATATTTCAGAATCCCAACATGAATAGGATTAGGTTAGCTTTGTTTCTAAGTTAACTTCAAGCTTAAGTCAACAGTGTAGATTCTCCTTAGTTGGAAAAAGAGGCAGGTGCTGAAAGAAACGTGTCATCTTCTGCTTAGCTCTCTTGGTGTTTTTGGATACTTAACTTTGAAGAAATGGAGAGGCTTGTGAAAACATTGAAAGAGCATAAGACGTAGCTAATCACACGTCTAAGACAGTTTATATAACTACAGAGAGCTTTACGCATCACTCGAGTAGAGTCAATGGACGAGGAGCGTTTGGGTATATGTGTATCAAGAACTAGAAACAGGATTCGTGTCTCTTTACTAGTCAGATAGGTTTAACATAACATTTGGTTTATCTTCAGCTTTATCTTATCTTCGACATAATTGTGATCAGGAGCAAGTAGTTCACAGAGACATTAAGGCAAGCAACATAATGCTTGACTTCGCCGGTCCAACACATATAGTAGCCCTACTCAAATTTTAGAAAATGTGCCCCTTTTATAATTTAAAAATTAAAAATATATATATTTTTAAAAAAAAATCAGCTGAAAAAACTCAAAAAATTTGTGGACCCTAAGCCATCGCTTCCTTTGCCTGTGCTGTAGACCGGGTAGACCTTAACGCTAGGCTAGGCGATTTCGGTCTCGCTAGGCTCAGCTTGATAAAAAGCCTTGTCTCGACCTTGACTGCTGTCACGATGGGGTATCTCGCACCAGAGTTATCTCTAATGCGGCACTGCGACTGAGAAAACAGATGGCGTTTAGCTACGGAGTGCTGGTTCTAGAGGTCACTTGTTGGAAGAGGCCAATAGATAAAGATACAGAGGGCCAGAAGACTGTGAATCTAGTGGACTGGGTTTGATGAGGAAATTCTGAAGTGCTCGTTGGGCTTATGTGTGCTCCTCTAGATAATAATGAGAGACTATCTTGAGACGGTTCTTCAGATACTAAACAACAAGGTTGAGCCTACTCCGGTTACCAAGATGAAACCTACACTCTCTCTTGTGGACGTACTAAGTCTTGATGACATTGTTTCAGAAGATGAAGAAAGAGACAGCATTGTGTACGTTGTATCTTAATTTTTTTTTCAAAACAAATTCGTTCGTGATTTGTATAACAATCATGGCCAGCTTAGCTTGATGGTTGGGCAAAGAGTGCAGTGCCTCAGGACTCACAACAACTAAAAGGGGCCTTGAATATTTTTACTCAGGTAATTTATTTATTTTTTAAAATAGTTTAGCTTAATATTTTTGAAAAAATTGATTTAAGAACAAAAACATTTAGATGTATATCTTTAAACAAATTTTGTTTTACTTATTTTCAAAACTTTACAAAATCCTCATATAGTTTCAAAATTGTTATGTTGAAATTTTATTTAGAAAACAATTTTGACCCGGCGCTGATAACAATTTTGGTTCAATGAGTTTATATTGAACGATTAGTTTTTTCAATTCATATAAACCCATCTCTGAGACCAGACCAAAAGCTCATCTACATAGCAAACCAGTTTCAAGATCAGTTACAAAAGATCATCAAAGGTTTATCATTTAATATTGCAACCTTCTTGGAAGAAGTTTTCAAAAGGAGGTTCTAAAGAATAAAATATATTATTTTTATGTAATTTGGTTTTATAATTAAATTTTAGCTCAAATACATAATTAAGATTGACACATGTATTTGTAGGTTCTCATGGGATTCTTAGAGCATCATCAACCCTAAATTGCTTAAGTTGGGGTGCTTAAAAAAAATCCAAGGTAATGCTTCTTCTTCCTCTTCTACAGTGTAAGCAACATTAGTTTGGAGTGCTTAATTAAGCACTTATGCTTCTTCTTCCTCTTCTCTTTCCTCTTTTTTATAAATAAAAAATAGATAAGCACTCCCTAAGCATCTTGGGTTGATGATGCTCTTAGATCTCATTTGAGAACTCTTTCAAACAAATTTTCTTACTTTTTAGTACTTTACTATTTTATTTTTGTTGAGATATTCATTGAGAACTCTTCAATAGACATGTTCTAGAATCCATGCAAGTTAAATAGGAAGGTTTCAGATCTATTTTGGAATGGTGATACTACAGAGCAATCAAAACAAACCCTAGGTCAATGTTGATGAAGAGTAGGAAGTATATATATATATATAGTCATATACACAGATATAGTAGGTCTTGATGTTCATCATTTATGTGGCCTGAAAGATAAAAGTAAACCGGTAGAGTTTACATATCTGCGATGAAAGCGAAACTCATGTGAATGAAGAAATCACGAAGTTTCTTACCTTCTTTGATATTGAAGAAGCCTTGTTTTTTTTTGACTAAACTGAAGGAGCCTTGTTGAAGCAAGCATAGTATGAGTATATACGCAACTTATGCTCACAAGAGCCCTTTTTCAAAAAAAAAAACTTATGCTCACAAGATCACATGCATCACAATGATGTGTGCGATGGTGGCAGAAGTAAAGAGAGCACACTCCCGACAAGGGCAATCTTTTTGCTAATCCCGGCTTGTGCTCTCTTTCTTCTGTCAACATTTTTCTCATCTTCTTTCTCCTAGACGAAGAAGAAAGAAGACGAAGTGTGACGTGCGGCGTAAGTAAGCAGTGAGGGTGTGTATGTGACTCAGATATATAATGGAGGAGAGTGGATGTACTGGTTACAAACGGTGACAGAAAGTGGAAACTGGGTATAGTGGGTAAAAGAGAAAGCTGAAAATGGTCCTGAATTACTTACAGCCATGAAGCTGGAAGTTTCTACACATTTAGAGATTCTCTCCATTTAACTCTTCTCCTACCTTTTCGCTTTCACATTTATGTATTTCTAATTTTCTTTTCTGATAAATTTCGTCTTGCAGTTTCGTTTTAAAGTTTCGCTACGATGATATTAATAAAGTAACCTGTTTCTTCAATTTTCCATTTCTAATAATAAAAGTATAAATAATTGTTTTGAATTTTTTTGGTCTACAATTTTCCATTCTAATAGTATAAGTATATGTTTTGAATTATTTTGTCCACAATTTTCCAGTTCTAATTATAGAAGTTTATAAACTATAAAGTTATTAATATGCAATTTTGTTGCTATGTTTGAGCCAGAATTTATAATAAGTAAAACAATTGATAAAATAAATAAAATATTAAGCTGAAAAAAGAGAGCCACGCTTGAGGCTCGGAAGTTGCTATCACCTAATTGAGCAAGGCAAAACTTTAAGTAGTCATCGACATTTCACCTACTCTACTCTCCTGCCATTTAATCTCAGCCGGTCGTTAACACGAGATCCTTCTAGTTTTGGGACCCACTTCAAATTTCCCACATGTTGATTTTACACGTTTCAGTATAGGCGTATACCCCATTTAATACGAACTGTATAACTCATTGCTCGTTAACTTTTGTATGTTACTTTCAACACTTTCTTTGATGGACCGGCCGGTTCAGTATATTTATGGAACTTAGGGCAAAAACATCTTTTGGACCATGAAAAATTATATTTTGATTAAAAAGTTACTAAATTTTATAAGATTTTATAATTAAAACATATAAAATGAAATTTATTTTCTAATAAAATATTATGTTTATATAAAATATGTATACATAAAAAACTGGGACCCTTATTTATTAGAGCACGGAAGGATACCGGATTGACCCGGGCGGTTGCAAAGCCGGCAATGGATGGACACATTACTGAGGAAAACTTTAAAGAGACTTTGAAGATGTTTTATAGATGGAAAGCACACTGCCTTATTCTTGTAAGTAAAGTTAGCTATCTGGATACGTTTAGTGGCTTGTGTAATCGTGCAGAGTTTGATCTAGCTAGAGGCTTTTACATGAGAATGAAGAGAAATGGGATCGCTGCTGGGCAAATAACATACACTGGAATGATTGATAGCTTATGCAAAAATGGCTAATTGAAATAAGCGGCTGAGATGCTTAATAAAATGACCAAAGATGGTAGTGATCCTGATATTGTTACATACTCCCCATTATAAAAAAAAACGGATTTTGCAAGGTGTGGAGTTTTAAAACTGCTGAGGAGATAATATGTAGAATTTACTGGCTGCTCTTAGTCCAAAAGGCATTGTAGACTCAACGCTCTGATATACAATTATTGAAGGATGTGATGCTTAAAAGAATATTTAAGAATTTATGAAGCTATGATCCTCGAGGGCCATATTCCAGAGAATTTCACGTTCATTGTACTTGTCCCCTCGCTATCTAAAGTGGGTGAGGCAGATAAATTCATGCGTGGCATGATAAATGATGGTTATCTTAAGAGATAACGTCATAAAAGCTTTAGAAACAAAGTGTATGATCCCTCTTTCCCTAAGCAAATGAGCGTTATAAGCGCAAATCTCGAATGCCTTTCTTTTCTGTTATACGGTTCATTCAAAATCCTTATGTTTGTTACTCTTTCATTGCTTAATTATGGTTCTCATGTATTGTGTTATATGCTTTCCAGGTGAAATTGCAGCTTATCACCATGAAGAGCTGGATGTGCAAAATCAATGATCTGTAGAGGAACCAGCTAAAAAGTTGCTAGAGCTTTTTTTTTTTGAAAAAGGGCTTAGTTCCTTGAGCTTTGTCTGATCCACAGTATGCATCTTATGTAATCTTTCGCCTCTCTGATTAGCAATTAAGTATGTAATCATAGTTATACTTTTGTTTTTTCTTGTTTCACCGAGAGTTCTTGATGTTAGTGCCAACCAGTTCCAGAAGCTAGCTCTTGAACTTGTGCTGTTATACAGAACAAGACAAGCCAGACAATGAAGCGTCTCTTTCACTGGCTATTTTCGCTGACAAATACTATTCAAAAACCATGCCAAAAAAGATCAAAACTCTTAATTAGTTTTTATAACCTCTTAGTGCGATTATAACTGCTGTCTTTACTCCACTTGTGTTAAAGATTTTTATTTATTTGTTCTTTCATACACTTCTCTTTTTTTTTGTTTTTATCTTTACAGGGACAGAGCAGGAAGAGGAACAAACTCTGAATAAGAGCTGGAGCTGTGTTGGCAATTCATGTGCTAACTTCACCTGTAAATCAGCCTGGACTCATTCAGACAATGAAATGCAGAGCCATGGAAGAAGCTCTTCTTCTTATGTGTTTTGAGGAATATTCTTTTGATGTAAATATTGTCGGAACGGAGACAGAGATTAACTTGTTTTTTTTTTGTTGTGTTGGGATGGTGTCTGATGAATCTTGATGCAGACAGAATCTAACACTTCGTCAGATTGCATCACTGGGTTTGTTCCATTTTGCAGTACCACTCGTGAGCCTGTAACACAAAATTATTATTATTATATGCCTTCTCAATGTGTAGATTGTCTGTTAGTCTTCTAACAATTGCTATTACATTTATGCTAATTTGCGTTCATGTCAATATTGTACAAATACATGTATATTAGTGTCGCAACTACTACCCCAACAAATAATTGTAAAATTTATCAAACCTGTATAGTTTATTGTTGTAGCCTATAACTACAGATGTACAAGAAAACTAAATCGGCTAGTGGGTTAAGGAGTTTGATAAAACTGGTAGATAATGATGGCTGATGACATTTTAGATTATGGTTTTGTCAAATAACAATATTGTTTACTCATGTCCACTAAAAATTAACATAATCATAACTCATTAAACAAATAAGACAACTTGAAATATTTTTATTACAATGAACAACTAGTGTCATTATTTTAACAAAATCATTTCAGATATCTTTCAAAAACCATGATGTTATAACAAATAATTTAAAAAACTAGCCAATTAGTTTTGTTCATGCATATGATTATTCTGAAAAAGTATATAATATAAATAAAATAGAAATGAAAGCTAAAAGACAAAACAGTGCCAGCGAGTCACTTGCACTGCGTCGGTCCGAACCAACATATATGCGCTCAATTAACAGCCGTCAGCCAGCTCGATTTTCCGTTTTAAAACCTAAAGACGTCACGTCGCTAAGAGTAACTCCGTTTATATAAACCGTTACAGACACCGCTCCGAGAAGGCAGATAAAGAAGAAAAGAATTTAAAGAGAAAAAGCAAATAAAAAGGAAAGAGAAAGAGAAAAAAAGAAAAAGAAAAGTCTCTCTCTCTCTCTCTTTCTTTCTCTCCCAGATTCTCTCTCCTCCTGCGGATCATATTTTTTTTCTTTCACTTTCCTTTGGTTTTCTCGGCGGCTTCATTCGAATCCTTTTTTCTGGGGGTAAAGCTTCCTCCTTTCTGTAGACGCCATGTCGGTACGTTCAAAAATCTCATCTTTGTAAGAGCTTTGTATCAGTTTCGTGATGTATGATTGAGAATATACTCTCGGATTTGATTTGATGAGTTTGGAGAATTTAGTTTCATTTGGTAAGCTAGATGTTTTGCAGTCTTTGATATTGAATAGGGAATAGATGTGAGATTGTGATTCTGATGAGCTATTGTCTTGTTCCTGGTAACCCTTTACATGGATCTCTGTTTTCAACTTTTAAAGTTTCGATCTTTGGCTTATATTTGTTTGATTAAGCTTAGATTTGTAAAAAAAAATATCAACTTGGAAGAGTTCTTTTGATGAGGATTGATTTGTCTTTTAGCTTAGATATTTTGATCAAAGCTTAGCTTAGAGAAGTTGTTAGAGAAGTTGTTCTCGTGGTATCATTTTTTCCCCAGATTTATATGAGAGTGAAGAGGCATATGAATATTGTGGTGCATGTATTAAGATCTTCATGCCTTGTGAATTTGCTTGCCATTTAATTTAGATACAAGAAATTTGATTTCACTAGTTTGAAAATTCGTTTTCTTGTCACCTAATAAAGTGAAAAGAAACTTCTCTTACGGTTTGCTTTGGTAAATCTTTTCTTGACTTATTGTGTATGATGTTTGCTGAGAAATGGAAAGATGATTAGTTTATAAGCTTATTGTACAAACCTTTTTGTCCTTATGGTTGATGGTATATAAAGTCATGGATGGTTTCGCATTTGCTTGGTGACGCTTCTTTGCCGCTTCCTTTATTGAGACTTGCTCACGTTTTATTATCTGTTTCCTACTTCTTTTTCAAGAGTTCGGTATTGAGACTCGTTTTAGAAAGGTCATTCGCTTAACAATGTTTCTCTCATGTATTGGCACAAAAGGGTTTTAAGCATTGAGTTTTGAGCTTTTAGCTTTGTTTCTCTGTTGTATTTGGTTTCAACATTTATGTGTGTTTCAAATCATGAACAGGACAAAGGACGTCCCTTGCCCAAGTTTGGAGAATGGGATGTGAATGATCCAGCATCAGCGGAAGGATTTACAGTCATATTCAACAAAGCTAGGGATGAAAAGAAGACCGGTGGCAAACCAGGATCACCTGGTAAATCCACTGAGGGTCATGCTAAGTCTGGAGGAGGAGGAGATCCTAGTAAACCTCAGCCTGTAAGTTAATCTTATTCTTCATTTCCTCTTATCTTCTATCTTTTGATCCATAGTCATACAATAGGGTCTCTTTGGTTTCAGAAAAAATGGCTCTGCTGCATGCAATCTCCAGCAGTGGACTCTTGACGGACTCAAAGATTGATTTGCTTGCTGCCAAGTAAAAAAAAAAAAGAAGAACAAGGTTTACATTGCTTAGACATGTAAAGCAATGTTCTTTTTTTATTATGTTTTATTGTCTTTCTTGAAAGTATCCACACAACAAAAAAAGTTCCTAAAGATGATTTGGAGCCCCTTTAGTATTCACGGTTATGATTTTCCTTCTTCTTCTTCTTTGAAGTTGTTTGTTCTTCTAAAAAATGCTGTAAAATCGTGTTGCCAGTTTTATTGGAAAACCAGGAAAAAAAAAAGAAAAAAAAAACATAGTTATTGTGTCTATATATGTAATGATTCTCATGGGTATTTTGGTGTTTTATTTCTTGATTTTACGTATACTCTGATCCTCCTGTTCTGTCTTTCTCATGAAATACGTATACTCTGATCCTCCAGTTTTCTTTGAGTTCTGAACACATTGAAAGTTGGGTCTGTTGATGGAGTTTCCCCGAGGCCGAACTGGATTCTAGCTAAACCTCTGTCGAGACCGTTCTGTGAGCCTTTATTTCTGAAGAGATAGTATCATCTTTTTCTTATTAAATGTGATATATACACACCAATGTACAAGAAGAACATGTCATTGTCAATATGATCATTCTTGGAGGCCTTGGCCCCCATTCTGACTAGTCAATATTTAAATAGTTAGATCTTTTCTTTAGCTTTACCTGTCGTCTAATAAACAATTAGGTTCACAGGATGAAACCGTATATGTGGCTGGAGATCATCATCATCTGAAGCTTAGAAAAAGTAAGAGTGAGAGCTAGAAAAATGTGTTGTACAGGAATCTAGAGCAAATGCTGCTTTGGTATTGGAAGATATGATGTCAACCTTAAACCAGATATCTTCTGAGACTGAAGATGCTCAATGAGAAGCAAAGCTGAGGGGTTAATGAAGGAAGCGGGAACCGTGCATCTCACGCTTGAAGACACAGAGCTATGTTTGAATGTCGCTCTAGATGAAGTCGGAGAAGCAAAGGCGCTTGAACAGAGGAAGTCAGTGTCTGAACAAACCAACGCTGGACGTAGCTCAACACCATGTCTAACAACATTTAACTTAAGTACAGAGACTGTCTCAGATTGTTGAAGAATGATACAAATCTCATATAACTTGTTCAACACGTAAAAAGGAAAAAAAGAAACTAAACAGATTCTGCAGAGTTTGCAAAAGAAACAATAAGAGAATCATCAAATCGTGTACACAGTTACCTTTAGAAGAAATCAAACTCAAGATAATTGTTCTGATCAGATCTCACACTTGTAGATGCAGCAGCAGTAGCAGCCGGTACAGCATGAGGAGTATAATTCACCGGTTCAATCTCAACCGGTTTAGGAATCTCAGGTGGACTAGCACACCTAACCAAAGCCCAGTTCACTCCTTCAAAGAAAGGATGCTGCTTAATCTCCGTTGCTCCACGCTTATAAGCTAACCTATGCTGCGGCTCCTTCACAAGCAAACTCCTTATCAAATCTCTAGCCGCAAAGCTAACAACCGGAGACTCAGGGAACCTCAGAGGCTGACCAACCACATTGAAGAGCGTGGCCCGGTTCCCCGAGCCTTTAAACGGTGTTTTACCGAACAGCAACTCGTAAAGAAAGATCCCAAAGGTCCACCAATCAACCGCGCTTCCGTGTCCTTCCCCTTTGATGATCTCTGGAGCTAAGTACTCGTGTGTCCCCACAAACGACATCGAACGTGCGCTTGTCGGCTCTGCGACGAGTTCTGGCAACGGAGTTACTTGGTGGTTCCCGTTGTCTGTTTTCGGTTTCTTGTCTTTCTTGGACTTCGATTTAGAGAAGAACCGAGGACCGAAACAAGATGTTGGAGCCATGGAGATGCAAGACGGCTGCTGGATGCAAGCGGGTTGTTGCGAGCAAGAAACTGAGTTCTTTGATAACCCTTCTGATCCAAGATTGGTTGATCTGACTATAGAGAGGCTAACAGTACATCTCAGAGAGAGATCGAAATCCGAAAGCATAACGTGTCCATCATCTCTCACGAGAACGTTCTCCGGTTTCAGATCACGGTAAATGATCCCAAGCATGTGTAGATACTCCATTGCAAGAAGCACCTCCGCTACATAAAACCTGACAACAGTATACAAAGTCAATATACACCAGTGTTTTGAAAACCGGACCGGTCCTCTCTAACCGTCGCTCGCCCTTTTAACCGGTTTTGGTTGTGCTAAAAACCGGATTTGAGTTAAACCGGCAAATCTGGTCAAAAGCCGATCAAACGCTTCAAACCGGTGATCCAGTTTGATGTTAAAACCCGGTTTTCTCAAATTCAAGTTGTAAAAAATTTATAAATTTCATTAAAAATCATATTGTTCTTAATATATCTATCTAAATAAATTAGTTTTCATTATATTTTTAAGTTATTTTTGAATTTTTCATTTTATTTTCATATACTTTTTGATTCTACATATATATTGTTCTTACTTTGCTGCTTGCTCGGTGAAGCGTTTCCCTGGTTGTCTCTGTCTCAGCGTATGCAAATCACCACCAGGACAAAACTCCATAACCAAACAAGAGAACTTCTCCGTTTCGAAATGACTGTACAACGTCGGGAGAAACGGGTGATCAAGACACTGCAGTATCTCTCTCTCGGTCTGAGCTCTGAGAAGCTTTTTCCTGCTAGCCAATGCTGTTTTATCCATAACCTTCATCGCGAAATAACACCTCGTCCCGTTCAACTCGGCGAGATGGACAGTTCCTATGTCTCCGCATCCTAACCTCTTCAAGAGCCTGAAATGGTTCAAACCAAGACCACCGTGTTTGGTTCTAACGGCTTGAATCGCTTCCCATCTCACGTCGTTGGCCTTGTGAGGTTTGTTGATGCTGCTGCTGAAACTGCTGCAAGTGCTCTCGTCGCTTATGTCGCTGCTCGTGCTCGGTCTACACGTGCTGCTCTTCCCGCTCTCGCCTTGCTCGCTGGTCTTGTTGTTGTTGTTGTTACCGGTTTTTTTTATGTCGTCAGCGAAAGACAGACTGGAGGATACTTGATCTGCTAGAGTGTTGACTGACATGCTTTGACTGAAGTTGGTTAGTGATGATCCTTCGGAAGTTTTGGAGGCCATGGAGGAACAAAGCTTGATTCTTAGATTGCCACAGATTACATCAACGAGTGTGACTTGATATCTAGTCATTACACAAAAACAATAGCATCAGTCAAAGCAGAGCTTGTTGATTGGAAAAGTCAAGAGATGAATCACACTAATCGCGGATCTCTTATTAAATATGCCGAGTCTCAAGACGTTTTATGGATCTTAAATTCAATATCTAACTGACAATCAATTGAAACAAAACTATTCCAAGCTCTCTTGGTTCAGGATTAACTTAACCAAAAATCGAAACTTTTTCAATGCAAAAAGTGGAGTTTTGCTCTCTCTCTCTGGGTTACACAGATCTTGTTAAAGTTAAGGCCTTTGGGATCTGACAAGAATCAGAGAATAGAACCCAGAAAAAAAAAAAGTAAAAGAACAGAGCTTTAGAGAGAGAGAGAGAGAGAGAGACCATTAAGATGTTACCTGAAAGTTTAGATTTTTTGAGCGGTAAGGATCACGAGATAGCCTTTTCCCAGAAGAAATAAGCAAGAGAAGAAGAAGAAGAAAAGAAGAAAGGAGAGAGAAAGAAGTCACTGTTCATGCAACGCTGTAGAGAGAGGTGGAGATAAATGAACACATCTCCTTGCTTCCATGGCAATGGGGATAGGGAGAGAGAGTTGGGTCTACACCATGAAAAGAGGTAAGAGAGAGAGAGAGAGAGTTGGGTCAAAGAAAAGAATACTTTTTGGGGATTCAATAATTATTTTCAATATATTTTGGTTTTCTCCAAAATGGAAGACAAATGTTTTACATCAACGATGCTCTCGTGAACTGTAGATCTGTAATTGATGCTTATTAGGAACCAAATTATAAATTAGTATAAGTTTTATAATTCTCTTTTCCAAATATGTTATAACTTATAAACCATTTATTTTTGTGTAAGAAGAACATAAAATGAATAATTGCAATTATTTTTTTTCTGAAGTAAGTGTATAACCTTAATTTTAGGAACATTTGCTGGACTTACCATTCATTTATGCTTCCACTCAACGTTGCAAACCGATATTATAAATCTAGTATTTATTACAGTTTCCAAAAATAACTAAATATTCATTGGCTATAGAGATTTTTTTTTGCTAATGATTTATACATGAATCAGCTTCATGTATTAACCTGAATCACTAATAAAAAATTTGTATATCATATATCTAATTATGATTTAAATTATTTAGCCATCATGATTTTATATGGCTGAAAACTTGACAGTTTAAAAATGTCTAAAAGAGGTTTTAAGCAAATTTTTACCAATCTTTGAATTTTTGATAATTTAGATATTTGGATCAAAACATTACTAACTTACAAAAAATATATTACTGATTATTAATTCGTGGCGAATTTTTATTGAAGCTTAAAATACAGTCTTTTGGTTAATAAACATTATAATACGAATAAAATTCAAAACTGATAGGTTAATGTTTTTTAAATCAATTTTAAGATTACCATTACTAAATTCAGTTTCTAATTTATTTCTTGATATCAATTTTGTTTAGATTTGTTCTGAAAAATGAATTGAGCAGTAACAATATTTTCAGAAATGGTTAAACATGAAGAAGTCGACAAGACAGAAGATGATTCAGCATATAAAAACACAAGTAGGTATTATATGTTCATTTAGTTATCTCAATAGTCCATTTGTTCTTGAGTAGTTGAGTTGTACTCATAATCCAATAGCTACAAGATCGGCTTGGGACGTGAAACGCTCGTGACGAATCTTTCCTTTTAACAATCCCATTTTCTAGGATAATAAATTATGTACTCTAGTAAATTGTCACATAATTATATTATGAAATTAAGATACTCTTGTGTTTTTATTACTCCATTTTTTTATTATTTAGTATCAGAGACAAAATTGGTTGTTTAATTCTTTTTTTTTTTTGTAATTGCCGAGACTCTGAACTTGGCATCCAGTGCCGTGCGAGAACATTGAGAGACCTAAAGCAAAAAAAAATTAAAACTATATTTTACAATTAAAAAATATATTTATAAGTTATATTTAGATGGCATAATTTTTAACAAATAGATAAAATCTAAATCCTAATAAAATTTCTTACATAAATATTTTGCTTACGAACAGAAATTTTTATGAATTGCTTTCTCAAAAATAAAATTATTAATTAAAAACAAATATAAATCATAGAAGCAATAATGTGGTATACAAACAAAGTTTGAAGACACCCTAAAATAATACTACTAAAATTATTTGAACTTTAGATAGTATAATAAAATTAATTAGTAAAATGCTCATAGGGATATGTGATTGTTGAACCATTGTACCATGAATGAATTAGAGAAATTTGGAGCTCTGAAATATTTATATTTTTTCGGGGCCTGAGGCAATTGCCTTTTTTATTTGCCTGTAAGCAAGCCTCTGTTGGCATCTCTTCTACCAGTAGAGCCAACAACTCCAAAAAAAAAAATTTCTTTCTTTTGTAGTTTTGAGTTTCTATTTAGTCTGTTTAGCACCTTTCATTATCATAAAAAATGTATACGTATCTGAAAGTACAACTTCACCTAGATCGTTTTTTTTTTTGGACAACCCTAGATCGTTAACCCTTGCTAGCGCTATAATTTGAGTAAAATTTGTTTCCACTAAAGTCAACCAAAATCATTCCTTATGATGAGCGTGCTTTCATAAAGTTACAAGTCATTTTTTTTCTTTTACTTTCTGTTTTACTTATCAATTTAATCACTGTTTAATTATAGTTTATATCTACTCTGCTTTAAACTTTAGTCGACATGATTTTGTTTGACGTGAAGAAAAATAAAATAAAAATAACATTAGCACACCTGATTTAATTATATCTTCTTATGTTTTAAAATAACCCCCATCTTTTTCGCTTACAAAAAAAATTGTTCTTTTCAACAGCAGACAAATATAAATGTCCTTTCGAATATAAGAAAATAACGAAAAAGTAAGCAAAATATAATGAATTATTCATACCATCATAATACAAAATAAATTGATTGCTTGAATATCGACCAGTTAGATACTTTTAATGATTTCCGAATATTGGAAATATTTTTGTATGAATAATATCTGAATAATGCAAACTTTTTCAAAAGGAGAGTTAAGGATAAATAGTAATCAAATATTAATATTGAGAGGTCCCAAAACAAGATCTGACAGAGATAGATGAAAAATGGGTTGTCATGTTCTCCAACACAAGTCCCACTCGGGAGAGAGATCTCTAGTTTTCAAACGACTTACAACCAATCAACAGCTCACTGGCAATTCCCTACTTTTTAATTATCTTTCTGAAAAACGAAAAATTATAAAGATAATAAACTGAAAAGAAAATCATAGCCTTTCAACTTTCAGTATGCATTGTTGTTTACAATCGTACGATTTGATTTTAGTTTAGTCTTACAGAAAAAACTTGTACTACAGTTTGTAGTTTGTACTTCCATTTCAATTTGGTTCTGTAGGCTGGTTTAATTCTGGGTTTGAGTTTGGTTTAGAGAAAAAAAAAACTTAAAAGGGTCTATTAGTGTGATTTACATCTACTTTCGATATGTAAATAAGACTAGAAAAACTAAATGTTAATAACTAGAAATAACCAAATGTTAATGAGACATAACATAATCTTCTTTGTCAAAGTTAAGAACTTCAACTTAAACTCTGATACCAATTCAAATCTCTAGAGACACAAAGAATTATAAGAACAACTTTTTTTATTAGCTTTAAAAACTAATCAAAACTAAAGCTCTCAATGTTTTTCTCTTAGATCTTATGAAACATCTCTCCATTAGACCTATATTTATAGTGAAAGACAATTTTCTTAACATGTGAGATATAGAAACACAAACTAACCTAAATAGAATTTTTTTTTTTCTATTTCTATATTTTTTTTTTGTGTTTCTTAACATAATTGAACACTTATCAATACGTTAAGTTTCCACAAGCTTGGAATTATCCAACATTCACCTCCTTAATTCCAACTTGAATTAGGGAGATCAATTTCTTGAACTCCAATTAAACTTCTCATTTGCTTGAACTTAATTTTTGCTAATGACTTGGTAAGGATGTCGGCCTTCTGTTCAACACCCGGCACATGCTATACTTCGATTTGCCCATTCTCCACACACTCACGAATGAAGTGATACTTCTTGAGTACATGCTTACTCATTCCATGGAAAGCTGGATTCTTCGTTAGAGCAATGGCTGATTTGTTGTCGATCCTAAGTGTGACCGTCTTGTCTTCTTCACCTAGTATCTCACTCAACAAGTCTTTGATCCATATAGCTCGCTTTGCTGCTTCCGTTGCCGCCATAAACTTTGCTTCGCATGATGATAAAGCAACCGTCTGCTGCTTCTGCGATGTCCACGTTATCAATGATTCTCCATAATAGAATGCATGTCCCGACGTGCTCCTCCCATCATTGAGATCAATGTTGTGACTGCTGTCACTATAACCAACGACACTCTTTGACCCATCTCTCTTGAAGAACAAATCGTAGTTTGTTGTTCCTCTTACATACCGCGGTATGTGCTTGATGGCTTGTCCATGAGAGTCTCTCGGATTGTGCATGTATCTACTTAGAACGCCCACTGCGTAACACAAGTCGGGACGTGTGTGAAGCAGATACCTCAAACATCCTATGATTCTTCTGAACTTCGTTGCATCTATCTCTGGTTCATCTTCAGCTTTTGAGATCTTCAAGTTCGACTCCATTGGCACTTGAATCGTGTTACACACTTCCATCTGTGTGTCACACAGGATTCCTTGAGCATACTTCTCTTGTTTTATTCTGATTCTGTCTGCTCGTTGAATCACTTCTATGCCAAGGTAATACGTTAGCTTCCCTAAATCTCACATCTCAAACTTCTTTGACATTTCCTCCTTGAAAACGCTTAATGACCTTATGAGAAGTTCCTGTCAAAAATAGATCATCAATGTATATGGAAATGATCAAGACGTTTTCCCCTTCAGTCTTGCGGTACACTAATGGTTCCTTCGTGCACTTCTCAAATCTCATCTTCTTCAAAACCTGACCAAACTTCACATTTCATGCTCTGGGTGCCTGGCGTAACACATACAACTCTTTGTGTAACACACAAACTTTGCGGTACACTGATGGTTCCTTCGTGCACTTCTCAAATCTCATCATCTTCAGAACCTGGTCGAGCTTCACATTCCATGCTCTGGGTGCCTGGCGTAACACATACAACTCTTTGTGTAAGACACAAACTCGATCCTCTTCTCTTTTCTTCTCAGAACCAGTCGGTCTATCTACAAGCTCCCATATCTTGTTTCTTGTGATAGATGTCAACTCGGCTGTCATAGCTTCAACCCAATTCTCTTCACAGAATAGATTGAACTCATCTGATGCAAACTCTCCTCCTCTATCAGTGCAACCTAGATTGAACTTAGCTGAGACAAACTCTTCTCCTCTATCGGTGTGAACTCTTTTGAACCGATATAATGCCTCAGTCTCTTCACGAACCATGACTTCAGTCAAGAATGAATGTCTAATCTGCTTCTCTGCTAGACATGCGTTACATACACTTTCTCTGTGTGTTACACTTGGGAATGAGTATATGATTTGCTTCCCTGCGGGACATGCATCACACACGCCTTCTTCGTGTGTTACACTCGGCATTCCTATGACCATCTCCTTCCTTACCATGTTCATCACTCCAACACTTATATGTCATACTCGAGCATGCCACCTCCATGTAGCATCTTCATCTCTGACATGTAAGCACTCCGGGTAGCTAATCTCCATAGGGGTCTTGTAGAGACGGTTTGGAGATCTTGTGACACGTACAAGCAACCTTCCACACGAATCTGTAAGTGTTAAATAGGCATCTTTCATGTTAACCTCACATCCGTTTTCTGTTGCTTGACTAAGGTTCAAGATATTGTGCTTCAGGTCGGGTATGTAATAGATGTCTTTGAGTGCCTTCTTCTCTCCGGTCTTGCACACAAAAGTAATCACACCCTTTCCAGCGATATCAAAACACGATCCATCTCTAAACTTCACATTTCCTCTGGTGCTATGATTCAAACTCGAAAAGAACTCCTTGTTTCCCGTCATATGATTACTCGCTCCATTATCCAGATACCATACACTTGCATTTCCTTTGACGATATCAAGATTCTTGGGAATTACTTTGTCTTCATTCAAGAACACAACCTCGTGAACATATAGTGCATCAGCTTCTTGTGTCTCGTTTAGGTTGGTTTTTTTATTTTTCATTGACTTTTTAGGACAGACAGTTTCATAGTGACCCGGCTTGTCATATCTCCAACATATCACCTTTGAACGATCCTTCTTCGAGTTTTTGTCGTCGGTGTGTGACACATGGTTTTGACGGTGTGACCTTCCACGACCTCTGCCTCTACCATTCCGTCCTCTTCCTCTACCACGGAAATTCTCATAGCCTCTCTGACTATACTGCTCGTTGTTGGTAAACATAAGCTTCTCTTGGTCCTCTTTCTGAGTATCTTCACCTACACGCTCCTCAAATGCCTTAAGCCTTCCAACTATATCCTCGAAACCAGTAGTGTTGAGGTCTAGGAGTTGTTCAAGCGACGCCACGATATGGATATACTTGTGTCTTGGAAGACTCTTCAAGAACTTCTTAGCCATCTTGGATTCTTCTATGTTTCCTCCCAACAAGGCTGCTTTGGATGATAGGCCCGATATCTTCCCCGCGATGTCATCGACCGTATCGTTATCATGCATGTTCAACCTATCAACCTCCGTCATCAATGTCTGAAGTCTTGCCTCCCTTACACGATCAGCTCCAAGGTGCCGTGACTTGATGGCATTCCAGATCTCTTTTGATATGGTATGATCTCCCCCCTGGAGAATCATTGTCTCTGGAACAGATTGAAACAAAAGAGCAATCGCAACATCGTTTTTCTTTTGATCATCTGAACCGGGTTCGATCGTGCCCCACACTTCATGAACACGCAGTAGAACCTTCATCCTCATCGACCAAACTGTGTAGTTTGTCGATGACAACATAGGACATTGGATGGATGCAGCTCCAAGGTCCTTCGTGCGTGGAGTCCTAGTCACATCCGCCATCTTGCTCGCGTGATCTCTTGTTCACAAGCACCAGGATCTTAAGCTTCAACTTAAGCTTAGATCGAGTCTCCAACCTGAGACTCTGATACCAATTCAAAGTTCAGAACTTCAACTTAAGCTCTGATACCAATTCAAATCTCTAGAGACACAAAGAATTATAAGAACAACTTTTCTTATTAGCTTTAGAAACTACTCAAAACTAAAACTCTCAATGTTTCTCTCTTAGATCTTATAAAACATTTTTCCATTGAACCTATATTTATAGTGAAAGACAATTCCCTTAACATGTTTGATATGGAAACACAAACTAAACTAAATAGAAAATTTTCTTTTTTTCTATTTCTAGATTTCATTTTTGTATTTCTTAACATAATTGAATACTTATCAATATGTTAAGCTTCCACAAGCTTAGAATTATCCAACACTTTGTATCGCATTTTCAACGAGCTAGAGAAGCCGATCGCATCATCCCTAACCC
Organism: Brassica nigra; assembly: GCA_016432835.1. Taxonomy (NCBI): domain Eukaryota; kingdom Viridiplantae; phylum Streptophyta; class Magnoliopsida; order Brassicales; family Brassicaceae; genus Brassica; species Brassica nigra. Next base: position 19,342,616 of record CM028242.1, read on the forward strand.
ACCATCCTTAAGAAAACTGCAGAAGCTAGTGGCCAGTGGGAGATATCAAAAGATGCCTTGACCAGATCCAAATATGGTCTTTGGACCATACATCCATGGATAGAACAATCATGGTGAAAGCTAACAATGGTGGGTTGTTGTTAGAAGAACATAAGTTGAGTTTCAAAAATTTCAGTTTGATTTCAGATAATGTCAGGTTTGTTCGCTTGCTGTATTCTAGAGGAATGAATGACACATTGATACCGTGATCGTAAGTGACTGAGTGAGTATTTGGACCCCAAGCATATTCATCGGACATTGACTGAATAAACAGTGGAGTGAGAAGAGTTTCAGGGATCCATGAAGAAGAAGAGGAGTTTGATAGGGATTTACCTGTTTATGTATTTAATTTGGATGTGTCAGTACGCCTTTGTTGCTCGATAGGTATCACCAGTCTGTTGCTTTCAGAGACATGGTCATTGTTGTACGAACAAACACCTTGTAACACTCATAGAAAGATGGGGTTGACGCTCCAAAAATATATTTAAAAAAAAAGACGGGGTTGCAAAATCAAGAAAAAGTAAGAATGCAAGAAGTCAAAGAAGATTCTTATTGTTCAACATTAGTTAACAAGATATCAACATCTTTTGGCATATGAAACTCAACAGCGAAGTTTATAGCACATTAACATATGACATTCTTATATAGTTTTATCATATTACATAACAAACCCATAGTTAAGCTACATGCCTGCAACAAACAACTTTATTCACCATGAAGGCCATACAGTAGTTAAAGTTTTCGTGCTTAAGTTTAGTTATCTGAATTCGTTCATTTTTGACTTTTATGTGTATAGTTCTGAATTCGATGATTTTATCGGCTCATGAGATGAGATACAAATAATTTTATTTATTTATTTTCTTATATATATATATATATCTTTTTTCTCTTTTCAACTGAATATTTTTTACGCTGTATATTATTAATAAACAATTCTTTCAAAAAACACTAAAAAATTTTCTTTTCAAAAAAACACAAAAAAAGAGAAATATAATCAAAAGAAGTTTTTTTTTTTGAAAAGGCTTTCAGATCAAAAGAAGTTTCATGTACAATCTGATAATTTTATAAATCGCGAATATGTAATACTTTAATTTAATTTACAAAATTATGCACTTTTAATTTGGGAAATTGCATCCTATAACCAAAAAATAATTAAGAAAATAACAAGGTAAGAATTTTTTTTTTTTTATTGGTAAAGAATTTAATTTCAGAGTTAATATTTACTCTATCTTATTATATAAAGCTTGGTTCCTAAAAGTTACTAATTAACATGATCACGACATGTGTCAATAAAATTTTAAGATTACGACATGTGTTAATCTATTTCATAATTAAAAATATATATCTACTAAGATAATAACAAAAAAAAATTTTTAAAAAAAATTATAACTATTATCTAATTGTACTTTTCCATTTTAAAATCCTAAACAAAAGATAATTATAAAAGATTATTCGATAGTAATTTTCCTTTTAATATTGTAGAATGTGTTAAAATATATAATGATTTAAATTATAAATACTAAGATAATAAAAGAATTTTGAAATAAATTAATTTTAAAATTAATTTAATAGTAAAAAGAAAATTTAAAATTATTTAATAATAATTAATTTAAAAATTTCTTTAAAATCCTAAACAAAAAATATTTGAAAATAATAAGATTGTGATATGTGTTAAACTATCTCATAATTAATATATATATACTAAGATAATAAAAATGATTTTTGTTAAAAATTAATTATATAGTAATTTTCCAATTTTAAAATCTTAAACAATTATAATTGCAAAAGATTATTTGATAGTAATTTTCTTTTTAATATTGTGACATGTGTTACGATATCTTATGATTAAAAATATATATACTAAAAAAATAGAAAAATGAATTTTGAAAAAAATAATTTTCAAAACTACTTAACAGTAAAAATTATTTGATAGTAATTTTTCTAGAAAATTTCCCTTTTAAAAATCCTAAAGAAAACAAGATTTGTAAAATAACTTATTTAATACTGATGTTCTTTTCTAAAATCCAAAAAACATAAATGTAAAAGATTCTTTGATATTAATTTGCCTTTTAAAATTTTAACATGTGTTCAAATATCTCATGATTAATAAAATATATAACAAGATAATAAAACAATTTTTTTTTAAAAAAGTAATTTTAAAATGATTTAATAATATTTTTCTCTACTGTTTTATTTTTAAATTTTTTTAAAACAATTTGTCAAATAATTTATTAATACTGATTTCATTTTCTAAATTTCAAAAGAAAATTTAATCATAAAAAATTGATAATCATTATTATTGTCCTTTTCTAAAATCTTAAACATAAGAAAATTGTAAGAGAGCGTTTAATAGTAATTTTTCTTTCTTCAAATCCTAATCAAAAAATATTTGTAGATTAATTTTTATGATAATTAATTTTTCTATTTAAATAGTTAATTTTCTTTTTTAAAATCATAAACCAAAAGGAACTATAATTATTCACATCCATATATGTGATTAAGCTCTTTTCTTTTTAAAAATCATAAACCAAAAAGGAACTATAATTATTCACATATATATATATGTGTGATTAAGCTCTCTCATATTTTGTCAGTTCTTATACTTTGACATCAAACATAATAGGAGATACAAGAAAATATTATTTGAGTTTTTATGCATAATCTTTCACATCTATGAGTGTTATACTTTTTCGAGAGTTACATATTGAGGAAATAACTAGATATCTTGATCTCCACATTAAACTAATGTTGATTTTTTTTTAAAAAAAATTTATGCTGTCGTACGTTACTATTGCTACAGTTATACTTAGACGTTTGTACATATGTGACTTAATGATACTATTATGCTTATATGTGATTATACTTATTTTGTATTTGTTCTTATTGACATATAAAATTTGTTATGCTTTTGTAGATCATGCTACTAAAGAATTTAAATCAAAGAGTACAACTTTGCAATGGAATGTTGTAGGTCATACTATTAAAGAATTTAAATGAAAGAAAAATACTTTGCAATAAAACTATGTTACAAATAACTCGCCTAGGCAACATGATTATTGAAGCAGAAATCTTAACTTGGAAGTTATGTGGAAAAACGGATTTTTATTCCTATAATAAATCTCATACCAACAAATGCAAGATGACCTTTTAAACTAAAAAGACTTCAATTTCCAATGACTATCAACAAGAGTTATGGTCAAAGCTTAAAAGGTTGGTCTATATTTGCCAAGTCCAGTCTTACAATTATACGTTGCACTATCAAGAGTCACTACAACTGGAGAGCTTTAGATTATTAAAACATAACGACAATAGTGTTTTACAATATAATATATATCAAAAAGTTTTCAATAATATATGATATATAGAAAGAAGTTAAAATCACACCATGAATGTTAAAGTAAACAAATTTGATATTTTATCTAGCAATATACTCGATATTTAGCTGACTATCAATAATACATATTGATTGGTGTTGTGTAACATTAATATTTTAAATTGTGTTGTTTTTAATTTTTCTTACACAATTCAAACAATATAGAGAGTTCACAATTCTATATGTTTCAATTAACTACAACTAATATTATTTTGAAAAAATAATTAAAAATGAAGTATTTATTAAAAATAAAAATATTAATATACTATTTAAATACCATGATTATTGAAATAGAAATAGAAATACCAATCAAAATTTATATAAGAAAACAGACTATTGTTACTAAAATAAATCACCAATATATACTGAAAATCCAAGAACTAATGTGAAAAAAAAATATATTTTTTTTTATGTGTTCGTGAAATTAAAACATCAAATAAAATCCGTGCAACGCAGGGATCCATCAATACTATTAAAAGAGAAGGAGTCATAAAAATTCTACCTATGAAAGTTTGTTTGGACCTTTTCACTAGAAACTTGATATTTACCTTAACCATTAAAATATATCAATATTAAATAAAGCATAATGTTTACTAATATTTACTCGTACAATTTAGGTATCTAACAAACTAATTTTGTAATCATTCAAATTAATTAAATTTTTCCCTGTTATTCAATTCAATTAATCACCAATATAATTATACATATAACTTCCACGCCATATCACATAGACACATATATATTGTTCGATAGTTACATGCATAATTATTTTTGGTCATATCATTAATTAATTTAACTATTTAATATTTTAAATACTGTTAATTGAATCATATTACTCATTATTTAATGTGACATACTTCCTATCTAAATATTTTACATTGATTTTTATAAAGAGTATTTATAATAACATTTATATTTAACAAAATTTAAAAATATTAAAAATTATATAAATCTGTACCATTAAATCAGCCAAAAATCAGCCAGATAAATCTTAAATTTCACCAACTCAACAAAAATAACTCTTATAAAATACAAACAAAATATAATTGAGAGAATAAACATGTGCTTTCATGTCTTGGGGTCGAATACAAGTTGGTTCCTTTCGGTTTCAGATCTTTTAGGTCCTAGACATTTAAAGCCAAACAAAATTTAGAAAATATTCAAATACAAAAACCCGCCCCCCCCCACCTAGCCAAAATCTGACGGAAGAACAAAAAAACAAACTTAAAATTTTACCTGAATATCAAAAATATATTTTTAAAATTTGAAATTTTATCCAAATTCAAAACTATACCTAAAACAAGCCCGAAACTATAAAAATTATTTGTGATGCAGAAAACATATTCGAAATACTCGATACATATTATTCGCAAAATATTTTAGGTATTTTAGGTACCCAGACGAGTCGCGAACAGGACCGAGACTCGAACCAAGATCGGACACAGACTTGAACTGAGATCAGACCCAAACTCGAACAAAGACTCGCAGGTCCAAAAAAATAATCAATACCCTGGACCCAATTCAATCAAATCTGTATTTTCAAGTCAATTTGGTTTTCTTTCTTGGATCCGGATAATATGACATACTTAAAAATAGTTACATACGAATGTATATATAAAAATCTTAAATACAATAATTCATATATTATATAGTTTTAAACATATTCAGTTTTTAAATATAATAAAACTTTGTAACATAAATATATAACAATTCAAAATACTTATTCATACTCCCTCTGTCCCACTTTAAGTGGTGTTTTAGGGTTTTTATTTTGTCCCATTGTAAGTGATGTTCTCACAAATCTAGATAGAATTTATTGTTATTTAAAAATTTTGACCAATTACAAAATACTACATCTTTTTTTATTGGTTGAATTAGTTGAATTTAATACTAATGCATAAAAACTTGTATTTTCTTAATATTTGTGCAAAAACCTTAAACACCACTTAAAGTGGGACAGAGGGAGTATTAAACTATGTTTATATTCAAAACTTTTTTAGTGCTATTCTAGGGAATTTCTCAGAAACAAAATAGAAAATAAGTAAATCAATATAACGAAAATAAGCCGAAAAATTCACGTTGACCAAAAAACAAAGTAAATTACATGTAAATGTTAGTTTTGTAAATATGGTGACGTGTATCCCGAATATCCAAAATTAGCAAATAATAGGTCTCGCAGAGAGAAGAAGGATCTAGAAAATCGAAACCGGAGAAGGATCTAGAAACTTGAAAGTATATTGCGTAGTATATAAACACAACTCTGTCTCCTTCGTGATTTCGCATCAAACACTTTCTCTGCTCTCCCTAGTTGATAAACCCAATAGATCTCTTCGATACGCAAAGGAACAACGATGGCAGACGCCGAGACATTCGCATTCCAGGCGGAGATCAACCAATTGCTGTCCCTCATCATCAACACCTTTTACAGCAACAAGGAGATCTTCCTCCGTGAACTCATCAGCAACTCCTCCGATGTACGTCTCTCTTTCTTGATCGATCTCTAGATTAGGTTTCATTAGCGTTATTGATTGGATTTGTAACTGTGTTGAATCATGAACAGGCGTTGGACAAGATACGGTTCGAGTCGTTGACGGACAAGAGCAAGCTCGATGGTCAGCCTGAGCTTTTCATTCACATCATTCCCGACAAGACTAACAACACCTTGACCATCATCGACAGTGGTATCGGTATGACCAAGGCTGATTTGGTCAACAACCTTGGAACCATTGCTAGGTCTGGCACAAAGGAGTTCATGGAGGCCTTGGCTGCTGGTGCTGATGTCAGCATGATTGGTCAGTTTGGTGTTGGTTTCTACTCTGCTTACTTGGTTGCTGACAAGGTTATCGTCACCACCAAGCACAACGACGACGAGCAGTACGTTTGGGAGTCTCAGGCTGGTGGTTCTTTCACCGTGACGAGAGACACCTCTGGCGAGAGTCTTGGTAGAGGTACGAAGATGACGCTTCATCTGAAAGAGGACCAGTTGGAGTATCTTGAGGAGAGGAGGCTTAAGGATTTGGTCAAGAAGCACTCTGAGTTTATCAGCTACCCGATCTCTTTGTGGGTTGAGAAGACTGTTGAGAAGGAGATTTCTGATGACGAAGAAGATGAAGAGGAGAAGAAGGATGAGGAAGGAAAGGTGGAGGAAGTGGATGAGGAGGAGAAGGAGAAGAAAAAGAAGAAGATTAAAGAGGTCTCTCACGAGTGGGATCTGGTGAACAAGCAGAAGCCTATCTGGATGAGGAAGCCTGAGGAGATCAGCAAGGAGGAGTACGCTGCTTTCTACAAGAGTCTCAGCAACGATTGGGAGGAGCATTTGGCTGTGAAGCATTTCTCTGTTGAAGGACAGCTCGAGTTCAAGGCTGTTCTCTTTGTTCCCAAGAGAGCTCCTTTTGATCTCTTTGACACTAAGAAGAAGCCTAACAACATCAAGCTCTATGTCCGTCGTGTCTTCATCATGGACAACTGTGAGGATATTATTCCCGAGTGGCTAGGTTTTGTCAAGGGTATTGTCGACTCTGAAGATCTTCCTCTCAACATCTCGAGAGAGACATTGCAGCAGAACAAGATCCTTAAAGTCATCCGCAAGAACCTTGTGAAGAAGTGCCTTGAGCTCTTCTTTGAGATTGCTGAGAACAAGGAGGACTACAACAAGTTCTACGAAGCCTTCTCTAAGAATCTGAAGCTCGGTATCCACGAGGATTCTCAGAACAGGACCAAGATTGCTGAGTTGCTCCGTTACCACTCGACCAAGAGCGGTGATGAGCTGACGAGTCTCAAGGACTACGTGACAAGGATGAAGGAAGGTCAGAACGATATCTTCTATATTACCGGTGAGAGCAAGAAGGCTGTTGAGAACTCTCCATTCCTGGAGAAGCTGAAGAAGAAAGGGTATGAAGTTCTTTACATGGTTGATGCAATCGACGAGTATGCTATTGGCCAGCTCAAGGAGTTTGAAGGAAAGAAGCTTGTATCTGCAACCAAGGAAGGCTTGAAACTCGACGAGTCTGAGGACGAGAAGAAGAGAAAGGAAGAGCTAAAGGAAAAGTTTGAAGGTCTTTGCAAAGTGATCAAGGATGTCTTGGGAGACAAAGTGGAGAAGGTTATCGTCTCTGACCGTGTGGTTGATTCACCGTGCTGTCTTGTGACGGGCGAATACGGCTGGACCGCAAACATGGAGAGGATCATGAAAGCACAGGCTCTGAGAGATAGCAGCATGGCGGGTTACATGTCGAGCAAGAAGACGATGGAGATTAATCCAGAGAATGCCATCATGGAGGAGCTGAGGAAAAGAGCCGAAGCTGATAAGAATGACAAGTCTGTCAAGGATCTTGTTCTTCTCCTCTTTGAGACTGCTCTTCTCACCTCTGGTTTCAGCCTGGACGAGCCCAACACTTTCGGGAGCAGAATCCACAGGATGTTGAAGCTTGGATTGAGCATTGATGAAGATGATGCTGCCGAAGCTGATGCAGAGATGCCTCCGCTTGAAGATGATGCTGATGCTGAAGGTAGCAAGATGGAGGAAGTGGATTAAGAAGAATTGACAAGGATTCTAGTTAATAATAGTGTGCCTTTTCTTGACTTTGTTTCTTTTTATCATTTGGAACTATTATCTTGAGTATTATTAGCGGTTTCTCCGAACTAAGTGGTGTCATGTTTTGCTGTTTTGCTTCAAGTAAGAAACTATTGTTTCTAGCAACTCGACTGGTTATTGCATGGTCTACTACTATCCTGATAGTGATTATGGTTTGCTGGTTAGAGTTGATGACAGTGGCTGCTAGCACACGATACAAGCCAAAAGTTTGATAATGTTATTTTTCTTTCATTCTCTAAGGGGACGGTCAGGTCGAAGCTATGCTATCGGAAACCTTCGTTTGGAAGATCCTCTCTTTCACCTCTCTAATGGCTTTTCATCTTCCTTGCCGCAAACTCCCATTTTCTTTGTATCGGATGAAGTCAGTAATCAGAATCAGTTAAATAGCGTTTGATCATCGTTTCTTCTTGGGTTATTCATATCCCTATTCATCAAATAACAGAACACACAGGCCTGAGGCAAACTCCTAATACTTGGTTGGATCAGTTAACCTGAAAACTTTACATATCATATACCAAGATGCAAAAGTTGTTACCTACAAATAGGTCTTATCAAGGATGCAGAATCGAAAGGAATGTTGCTTCACAAAAAAAGCTCAATAAATACGAAAAACTGAATTTTGTATTTTGCTTCACAAGAAAAAAACTCAACGAGGCAAGAGAACAAAGAAAAACCATAAAGTCTTGCTGCTTGCTTTTTTTTTTTCTTTTAATAGCTTTAGGTATCTTCAACCTGAGAATGGAACACAAAGCTTGGAAACGTAGTCGTGATATCCCTGCAATCAAAGACGCAACACCTTTGTTTACTAAAAATTATCATCAATAACCAGAGAAGCACTTATGTTATGTATAGATTCAATCTGTCCCAGACATAAAATAGAAGAAACTCACCTGAGATACTGAAGAGTCATGTTCTTGAGAAGGCTGGGATGTCTAAGAACAAGGCTTCTCCACTCCTCCTTGTCAATCTTTCCATCGTGTTTTGTGTCTGCTTCTTCAAACGTCTGCGCAATCAAAAACTCGGGAGAATTAACTTTCAAACGAAAATGATATTGGCCGGAGAGGAAAAAGAAAGCTAACTAACTAACTAACCTTGTCGATGATATCCTCAATGACAGTATCCTTCAAGTTCATTCCAGATTCAGCAAGCGTAGCCACAACCATTTGTTTCAGCTGTGACACAATGTCGTTGTAGTGTGTCTTACATGGTGTTGTTTATGAAGCTAATTTGAAAAATCTATGTACCTCTTGCCGTTCGATGAACCCTTGCTGTTTAAGATCATATAGCTGAAATGAAACTGCAAAGAACAATTTATAAGTACCATGAATTTGAAACCAAAATGATAGGAATATGTTATTTTTTCAAAAAGCTATTAGGGACTTACAGTGGATTTTGTCATCTATAGGTGCATTAGGGTGAAAGACAGAGAGAGCACGAGCAAACTCCTCAAACCCTAGTATTCCATTGTGCTTTGTATCAAACAAATCGAAAACCTACAAAAACCAAATCAGCATGTATATCAGCGCTATATTTCAACATGATCTTTTAACAAAAACACTCGTGATGATGAAGAAAGAATCATCACCCGATCTGCAAACAAGCTCTCTTTTTTATTTGTCTTAAACAAAGCCAACTGAAACTCTTCCTGATACAAACAAGAGATGAGTAAACTAGTTGAGGTGAATTAGTTGTGCAGATGAAGAGATGAAAATTTACTGATTTTTAGATGCTTTGATTGATTCTCAATCTCAAGGCGGCTGGAAGGTGGAGGGAGACGATTCTGCTGTAAGCAAGAGAAAGTTAAAAGAAGAGACAAATCCCCAAATAAAAACCTGACAAATCTTTATTTAGTTTAGCTATATAATATGACCAAATAGCATTAATCAACTTTGTTTTAAAATTTTAAATCATTTTAACTATGCTATTGATTACAGTTGTTAAGCCACGAAGGAGTGTTTATAAATTTTAATTTAAGAAGAAGAAGAAGAAGAAGAAGCCAGAACAACATGTCACACGTCGCATTTGTGGAGCCATCCTCTTTGTGTCAATGCGGCGCTGTATTCATTATACGACTTCTTTCTCAGTCGAGGCTAAATTTTGCACTCCTTGTGGAACCGTTTAATTTTTGGTTTGGTTTGGTTTTTAATTACGGTTGAGTGATAATCAAGCTTAAAAAGTCAATTCGATTTAAGAAAATTTTTGATTACTGTCTAATAATAAGTACACGAACTATCCATATGGAGAATTTTGATAATTTCAGAAAATGTAACGTACTTTATTGAAAAAATTAATGAAATTTGGGTAATCCGATAGATAAACTCGGTTCGACCAGAACCCGGTTAAGTGCGGATCCAGTTCCACTATCGTTTAACAAAAAACGTCTGATCTCTCGATTGCTTTTGCGACTTCACAATCTTCCTTACTCCGGCGAGTGGGATTGACTCAGTGAGACTCCGATCGAGTCAGATGGGGACTGGCGAATTGAAGTACGAGATCTCACAGAACGCCTACATTAAACTCGTTCTCCACTCCCTGCGCCACAAGACGTCGGCGGTCAACGGAGTCCTCGTCGGTCGATTAAGCCCTAAGGACGATGGAGTCGTGGAGGTCTCCGATTCCGTGCCGCTCTTCCACTCCAACCTCGCTCTCCTTCCTCCTCTCGAAATCTCCCTCATCATAGTCAGTAAAACTCTTACTCTTGGAAATTTTCAGATCTTGGACTGTGTTGGATTCAGATATGACTTTGTGAATGTGTTTAGATAGAGGAGCATTACGTGTGTCAAGGTTTGAGTATTGTTGGCTACTTTCATGCCAACGAGAGGTTCGATGATGTGGAGCTCTCTGGTGTTGCTAAGAACATTGCTGATCACATCTCTCGCTACTTCCCTCTGGCACCCATTCTCTTGGTAAACAAAAAAAAAAACTCTTTTCCTTTTACTTTCCTATCACATCGCAGCAAGTTTATTGAATCGCTAGGTGGTTTTAACCATCTTATGTTTGCACACTGTTTTGTAGTTGAACAACAAAAAGCTTGAAGCCTTATCTAAGGGTAAAGATCGAACCCCTGTAATGCAGGTTGGTTTTTCTAATCAGGATATGAGCTTTTAAATAGCTTCTTGCCATTTAAAAGTAGTGTTTGCTTGATGCAATTTTCTTTTGCTCAAGTTTATATGTCAATTTTTTTTTTCTTTTTATTAGTTTAGTCATTCTTTATGTTGTGTCTATATTATAGATTTGTTTGAAAGACGCTTCCAAGAACTGGAGAGTGGTTGGAGCTGATGGAGGAAGCAAGTTACTCTTAAAAGAGCCATCGGCCAATGTAGTTTTGTCAGATTACATTTCGTCTGAGAAATGGAAAGACGTCATAGATTTTGATGATCATCTTGATGATGTCACCAAGTAAGATAGATACACACTAGCCCCTATGAATAAAAGCTAACAACCTTTATTATGTGCACGATGGTAATATCTCACTTGTTATATTCACTGAAATTGCAGGGACTGGCTAAACCCTGGACTTTTCAACTGAAGACGGGTATGCAATATAAGCTGATTAGAGTTTTGCTTTCATCATCTTCAGATGAAAAAACAAAATATTCTCAGATCCTTGTTTACAAATTCCCTTGAATCTTGTTCAGGTATTATCCAGAGCTTATAGAATACAGCTCAGATTACTTTTAATTGGTCTCATCTTGAACCTTATTTTTTGTCTCGCACTTTGGTTATATAGTTGGAATGAAAGCTATGTTTGATTGGGCTGTTGTTCTTAAACTTGCAAAGTACGTGGTTAAATCCTAAAGAACATGAAACCAAATATAATGCTTTACACTGCCTGAATCGCTTAACTGCTTAGGGACAAGGTTTTAAACATATAGCGGTCAGCTGAACGTTTTTTTTTTTTCATCAACATTTATCTGCAACAACCTTAAAACACAGGACAACCTTCAATAACAACACCTTTAGCTGTCGGGCAATGCGCTAGAGAACAATGGTCTGAGTTCTCAAGCCCCCACCAATCAGGTATGCTTATATCATTGTTCTGGAACGCAAAGAATATCAACACTCCCATAATGGCAGTACCTGCATCAAGTGCTGCAGAGAGGATGTAGTTGTGCCTCGCCCACCAACTCTTAAACCTCCTGAAGATGTAGTAGTTGAACACAACCCCAACGATGGTCCAAGACCAGTAATGCACAGCCTTGGCTTGTGGCATTGGGCTTACTGCTGAGAAGATCAAGGGAATGTGAATAAGTTTGAGCCATTTCTTCTCTGGGAACTTCTTGGATAGGTACCAGAAGGGAACTGGTGCCAAAAGACCGATGAGGAAGAACCAGTTCATCCCGGGGTAGATACCTTCTTTGGTGAACATTCTCCTTGGACCGATCACTCCCCATATGATCGATGCATTGTAGAACACTTCATCTCCAGGACAAGTCCATGGACTACCCACTGGGAGCAAATCAGTGTTACATATGTTGTCCACGGAGGAAATGAGCCACCAGGTTGTTCCAAAGCAGACGGATGATGAAACCACGGTTGCAACAAGCTGGACGGTGAACATAGATCTTGGAGGAATCTTCATGTAGTGACCAAGCTTGAAGTCTCCCACAAAGTATAAGGCTTGAGACATACTGATATATCCGTACGTCTTGAAAGACACATTGGCTAGTGGCCTTCCCGGGTATAAGTATCCGATGATCAGTTCTGTTATAACATTAAGACCCATCTGCTGGTTCGTAGTCGCTTGGATAACTCCAATAGGCAGTGTGAAGAACATGGCGATGGCACATGCGAGTACAAGTCCCCACCATGGAAGCTGAAGCTGCTTGTCAAAGCCCTCACAAGCGTAGAGTGCCAAAGCAAAGGAAATAATGAGAACTGCGATGAACCACCATTGAGGTACTGCTTGATAGTTCTTCTTCATCAATCTTGAATGCACATCTCCAAACTTGTCCTTTGTTGCTGTCTTTGCCTTCTTCCACATTCCCCATATAAACCTTGAGATACAAGAAACACAAAAGAAGCGTAGAGAGAGAGATGCATCATCAAATCACGTATTCAGAAGATGTATTAAATAAAGATCACTTACTTTCCATCATAGAGGGCGACATGAGAGATGGTAGCGAAAAGAGAACCAAAGCTGAGTCCATAGATCAACGCAAACATCACACTCAAGTAGAGCTTACTGTAGTCATTGTAAGCATCAATATTGATATCAAAGTCCTTCTCGTTGAGGATCCGTGTAATGTTATAAGGATGACCAGTCTGATCAAAGGTTTTGGAGGTATAGAAGGGAAACTTCTGCGCATCGTAAGCATTACTCCAGTAAAAGATAGGCAGAACAATGTACAAGAAGATGAAGAATCCAGCAAAGAAGTTGGCTATGGCGAAAAACGGCACAGCCAAGGGACTGCCTAAGAAACCAGCAACCGTGGACCAGTCAAGACCAAAGGAACCAATGCCTAAACCCTTGAGCCCTGAACCGATTATCTGAGCGGTCACAGAGCTTTTCCAAATCCAGCAAACGAATGAGATTGCGGAGATGGAAGGGAAGAGGTAACCAGGGATGATGTAGTAAGCAAAGCTGATGCCGAAGACAACCAGGAAGAACTTTAGTCTCGTTTGTTGTCCTTTTTGTAATTCCTCCTTCTCATGCAAAGCTCTGTTACACAAGTCAAAATGTAAACCGAGTTGAGAGACTTAAGAGACAGAAGAGTCATAAACCAGTGGACAGATGGGACTGAAACGAACCTAAAGAGTGAGACTTGAACCAGGTTCGACGGCCACCACATGTAAGGAGATTCAACGAGGAACTTCCTGAAAATTCCAGCCCATCCATATCCCAACAACTGCATGAGAATGATTGTCAAAGATCAAGAACCGTGAAAAGATTGGTTCCTTTAGCATTTCCAAAAGAACTTTAAACTTTAAAATGTAAACGTGCGAGAAAAGTAATCAAGAAACAGAAATATTGTCTTTTTTCACCCATCCCATAAGAATAATTTTATTTTTAAAACATGACAAAATAATAATATCAAGAAATAAAAAAAAAACAAATGTGTAGTATATGGAATTTCTCGAAATTAAATTTCTTTGGTGTTTCACCAAAAAATTTAAAAGACTTATAACTTCAAAAAAAAAATAAGAATCATAAAAAAATCAAGAAGCATAAAAATTGTCTTTTCACTCATAAATAGTTTGATTTTTAAAAGACCAATAAATTTATAACTGCAAGAAAAATTATCATCGAGAAAAACAAAACACAGATGTTTAATACCTGAGTGGTTTGTGTGAGCAACATAGCGGCGGCGACACTGAGTTGACGGTGGTAAAAAGCTTTAACAATGGTTATAATACCGGTTGCATAAGCTCCTCCAGCACCCGTATTAGCAAATATTGAGATAAGAACATGTTCCTTCACATTAAACGGACCAGGGTTAAACGACCACGACCAGTTCGTCCCAGGAAACCCAAATTTCTTTGTCGGCAGCGTAGCAGCCATGAATTTTCCTAAGGGAAGAGTCACGATCTGAGCCGCAACTGAAGACACCCAAAGCTGGTTCGACCGGAAACTGAAGAACTGGTTCACGAACGCAAGTAATATGCAAGAGAGTAGACCGAGAAACCATGTTCTGAATGTTAAAACCGGTAGTGTTGGATCGTCGGTTATCGGAACTGTTAACCGGACTTCTTCAATGGGACTATCATTCTCCTCCTCTTCTTCTCCTGCACGTCAAATCCAATCCCAAAATCTCTTAACCGGTTAAACCACGGTAAAAAGAACAAGAATCGAATCAAAACCGGTATAAACCGAAATAAACCGAACACACTACCGTGGATAACGACTTTGGACTCGTGAGGGTTGTCCTCGGAGGGTTTGGGTTCGTCGAAAACGCTCGTCATTGTTTTATCTTCAAGCTTCTTTTTCCCGTCCTTCACGATGGTTTTTTTCTATTCTTGAAACCTGAGGTGTCTCCGGCGACGGTGACCGGAACTATAGCCCTCGAAAACCGGCCGGAATTAAAAAAAAAAGAAGCCTGAAAATTAATTAAGGACACGATAACGTTTTCTTAGTCATGTCCAAATGCATCTGTGTATGATTGTTTCCTTCATATATAAACTTAAAGACAACTTACACCACACGATCTTTTTTGTCTTTTTTACCGTTTTACTATAATTAAAGTTGAGGATACCGCATATAAAGGTTCGGTTTTCTCTACCTTTGAATTTATTTTGAAAACGGTTATTAATATTCTTGACGCAGTAAAGATTAGGTAATTCAGAAACTTGGAATCTTGCACTTTGTCAATGGTAGATTCTAATCCTACATTGGGAAACTTACTAGAATCTAAATCAAAGTATACATCTAGTGAGAAAGCAGATGGAGATAGACAACACCATTGGGAAACTTACTTGGGTCAACTCTACTAGTGTTAAGGTCTTGGACAAGCCCTAACTCGCGATTACAGACAAGCTCCTACAGAAAGTTGCGTATAGAGTCCTTTGTGAAGATGCATATTTATATAGGAGGAGAAGAAAATCTTATCTTACAGAGTTACAGGGTAATATTTCGCAGTCATTGCAGATTCTTTGTACTTCTATAAATAGATTTCAATATCGTTACGTTTTGATTCGATATTCTATTTTTGTACACTTGTATGCATGGTAATTAAGTTCTAGCGTGTTGTCTAGATTCATTATTAAGTTGCTGTTGCCAGCTCTAATGAATTTGACTTTGATTCATCTTCTTTGGCAAGAAAGTTGGTATAGACCTGGCAGATTTAATTCCCTAATCAAATACAAAGTCTTTTGGTCAAATCAAACCAGTCAACATAATTTATGTCAGTCCTGAATGTTAGGAGTTTGAAATTTCAAATACACTATTTTTGTTTTATCAACTAAAATTTTTAGATTATCTAACTGAATAATTATATGTTATGAAAATTATTCTTTATAAGAGATTATAGAGTTTGAACTGTCTTAAATGTAATGATGTTTAGAACTTTCTAATCATTTTAAAATATACAAAATATATTTTGCTTAAATAAGTGGACGCCACATCTTTAAGGAATAGTGAATTAAAATATAACTTTTTAACAAAAAGTGACTATATACTAACATCTTACGTATGTGTGTATATACACACGCTATATGGAGCTATCAGCTTATCGTGGACTTGGACTTTGACATGTAAATTGGGACATATCTAATCGAGTTAGTCGACATATGTTTTATTATCATTATGAGACTTTTTTTCTACAACGGGAGAACCTTAAATTAAACTTTTTTTCTACAACGGGAGAACCTTAAAAATCTGAGCAAAACTACAGATCAGAGAATTAGAATGAACACTAATCTCGACAGATAAAACACTACCTTTTGTTGGGTCAATAATATATGTGAACAAATTAGATAAAATAAAATTTTCTTTTAAAAAAAAATGATTTCATCTCTTTATCAAAAATCCAAACACTATAAATAATCCTTCATAATGAAAATTGAATCCGAATGACAAAATATCTACCAGACACTCTTTTACTATACTACGCCAACAGCTCGTTGGAGATAAAATAACACTATAGTTTAGCAACACAATTATCACATATGAGTTTTTAGCATCATCTTTGTTTTCGACCAAAAAAAAATTATCACATATGAATTTTTAGCATCATCTTTGTTTTAGACCAAAAAAATATGAATTTTAGTAATACAAAGATTAATTTAGTAAAATTATTACATGGATTAAGTAAGAATGGTTGGGTAATAGAGATTTTAGTATCATCATTCACATTTTCTACTTTATGTAGATAATTTATTTTACTGGAGGTCGATCTTATAAAAAAGGTGGTTTAGACAAACTAAATGTACTTTCTACAGTGTAAAATAAAAAATCAGAAACGAAAACAGAATGCTATGATCTTTGGAAAAATCGCATAATTTTTTTTTTAAATGATATTTATTAACACTTTAAACTTTCAACTTTTTATCTACCACTTTAAACCTTTAATCTGAAAATGTTAGAAATCATACTTAAAAAAAATTCCTTGAAAAAATTATTATTTATTTAGTTAAAAGTTTGAAGTGTTAGTGAATGCCACTTTGAGGGGTTTTTATGTAATTTTCCTTATGATCTTTATATATTTTTGAAGTATTTAAACTATGAATTGTTTCTTTTAGAATTTATTCTATTAAAAGAGAAGTCAAAACTTTTTTCATGTGATCTTTTTTTAAAATGGACGAGGAAATTGCCAATTGTGACTCAAAACATGATTTCAAATACAATAGTAAACCCAAACTTGAATCAATAGCAAAAGTAACCTAAAAGGGTATTGAAATTACAACTAACCCTTGTGAACAAACAAAACCGAATATTTGTTACGCTTCTACCCCATTAAATTAATGCATGACGACTTTAAATAGTCGTCAGACTTAAAACTAAGTCGTCTGCTCTGTTGAGCTTAAAATAATTTATAAATTAAAAAAATGTTTGGACAAGTGAAAAATAAAAATCATGTAATTATTAACAGTTTTATATGATGTAAATTAACATATAATAAAAATGAATAGTTTTCAACATAGATGAGTGAAAGTAGTTAATCATGATATTCTTTGGTTTTGAGGGTTTGAAAACATATGTTGTAGTATTGTATGTATTCTTAGGGTTAGATTTTGGAAAGCTTGGATTTTTCTAAAATATATATTTTTACTTATATGTCTTTATTTCTGTATAGTTAACACTTTTAAATTTAATTTGATTTTTAAAGTGTCTAGTTAGTTAATTAAGTTTAGGGGTTATGTTTAGGGAAAGGCGACTTAATTATAAGTCGTCTGTTGAATAATTAATGTAGGCGACTTACATTTAAGTCCAAACCGTGAACCTATAATTTAACAAAGTAATTTAAGCCTAACGAATAATTTACGGACATATAAATACATTTTTTCCCTTTTCACAAATTTTGGAAACCCTAGCCGTTTCTCTCCTTGGCGACAACGAAGCGAAATCCATCTTCTCTGATTCTTTCCTTCTTCTTTTCTCGTCGATATTTGCAGATCTGTAACCGCTGGTGTCGTTATCTTCTCTACCGTAAGTCATTCATCCATCCATCTTGTAATAAGAGTCCTTAGAAGACTTCTTGGAAGTCGTGGCGACTTAAGACTTCTTGGAAGTCGTCTTGGAAGTCGTCGGCGTCTTCTCACTATATTTTACATGCAGTATTTGTATTTAGAATAGTTTGCTTGTTCGATGCTTGTATTTGATTGTATTTGATTGTTTTGCAAGGAAAAATGGATTTACCAGAACTCCCGCGGAGGATATATACGTTTGGGAAAGAACCCACTGCAATGAAGAGCATTTCAGTATCATACCGATAACTTCGAAGTTGTTTGCTGCTCTAAGTGAAGGTCTAAGAGCGAATCGAGGAGCTGAAGGAGTCGAAGTTGGGAGTGTTCATCAAGTTCAAGGAGCTGAATTTTAATTGGGCTTCAAGGCTGGTGCATTATATACTCGGTTTCCAGCTTAAGATCAAGAAGAAATATGAGCTCGGTCTCGTTGGTCTAGAACCGATGAGGTTTTCACTGATAGAGTTTGAACACCTCACTGGTCTGAACTCTTGGACATGAAGGACCTCGAAAATCCAAGGTGTGAGGTTCTGAAGGAGATGGCTGCTGGGACAAGATGGGTGTTGATATCGAGGCTGGGCCAAATGTTGATCAGATAATAGGAGCATTTAAGAGATGCCAAGAGTGGTGTGGGAAGATCGCATACGGCTCGGATACCTTGCTATCTTAGCGGATTCATTGAAGGAGAAAGTTCTCAACCCCTATCGTGCTAGTCTTGCAAAGCTAGTGATGGATTTAGAAAAATTTGAGAATTATCCTTGGGGAGAGTGGCGTTCAGGTGCTGATAGCTACGTGAAGGCAGCAAATTTGGAAGCAAATTCATACACTGTTGATGGCTTTATTCAAGTTCTTGGTGTGGGTGTACAACTTCTGCCAGATTTAGGTGCAAATTTTGGGAATCCCCAACCAAACAGGCCGACTCCACCGTTGCTGGCTTACAAGGGTGGCAAAGGGCGCCGATGTTTTAAAGAGGCCATCTTGAGGCAGGTATATAAACTTCAGTCCCTAAAACTGCAGCGACTTAAATTTAAATCGGCTGGAAAGTATCGAAAATGCTTACTTTAATTTAAATCGGTTATCGAGAAAATGCTTCGAGGCGACTTTAATTTAAGTCGGTTGGAAAGTCGTCGAAAATCACAGACAACTAAAATTTAAGTCGTCCGAAAAGTCGTGCGTGAAGTCTTTTAGACGACTTTTCTGACGACTTAAATTTAAGTCGTCTGTGAAGCATTTTCTGACGACTTTCCGACTTAAATTAAAGTCGTCCGTGAAGTAGTAGGACTGAAGTTTATGCATTTTGCACTAAGGTGATCAACTTTATTGAGAAGGACTTTGGTGAAATGTTTCCACGTTGGGAGTTTGATCAGAGGACTTCGGCCGCGGATAACATAATCAAAGTTATGTTTAATTGAATCCTAAATGGAAGTGGACCATGGATTGCTGGGAAGTCAATCAGATGAATGAAGTGATTGCAGCGGAGACTTTGAGTGGTTTGAAGGAAGATAGTGGAAGGCCTCGGAAAAAAGCTTGTAAAGGGGGTCTCAAGGAGGCTTGCAAGGAGGCTCTGTAGAGGCACCTAAAGATGAGACTGAAAAAGCTGTTCGGGATGTGCCTTAAGGAGATTAAGTTGCTGAGTGATAGGTTGGAAGCTGTAGAGAAGATGGTTGGAATCACCAAAACCGAACTTCGCTCGCGAAACCACCTTTGCACTAACAAGGGGTTAGTACCATAACCTCTTCCAAAATCCAGAGCAGAGTCACTAGGCAAAGTGATATGAATAAGAACTGATGTGCTTTGTTTGTTGTGTGTGCTTGGTTGAACCTTTGTTGATTTGTTTCTTTTTATGTATGTATGGATTTTGTTTGATTTGTTTGATTTGTTTGATTTGTATGTATGGATTTGGTCAATGATTTTTAAACCCGTCTTGTACATCCAAATTTCAGAGTGAAAGTGTGAATGGAGCGAACGAGTCAACCCGTCTTGAGGCTCCAAAGGCTCTCCACAGAGTATCGCGATTCCACAGCTGCATGATTCTCCAGCGAGTGAACTTAAGCGTTCTTGTATTGGACAAGCGAGTACCCACTTCAGACATAAGGCAGAATCTCAGAAGGCAGACAAAGAAGGATAAAATGATTGCACAGGTCCATGAAAAGATTGACCGAGAGAGGAAACTTGCTCCTTCACAGCAAACTCCTTTTAAGGGAAACAGCACTGTCAAACATATCATTGAAACAAAAGGTTGGACAAGCATATGATCCTTTTGCCTTAGCTAACAAGAAGATGTCGGAGGTGCTCACAGCCTGGTTGAAACTTGATCCGTAAGTGAGAAAATGTCCCATAATAGCTTGCTTTGTGCTATAAAATGATTGCGCTTATCTACATTATGTGTGTGCAGTTATTTCAAAACACGTTTGGATAAGAAACCACGTCTATGTCCAAGTCGGTTCTATTCCACACTCCGAACCTCCTTAGCATGGCTGGGCGACAAAGTAAGTTTTCTGCTATTTACTTTAGAGAGCTAATGGACAACTTAACAGGCGACTTAATTATAAGTCGTGCTTAGTCATCTATCTGACGACCTAACAGGGCGACTTATGTTTTAGTCGTCTTTAAGTCATCTGTTTAGATGACCTAACAGCGACTTAATTATAAGTCGTCCTATAAGTCATCTGTTTAGATGACCTAACAGACGACTTAATGATAAGTCGTCCTATAGGTCATCTACCTAACGACTTATCTTTAACTCGTCCGTAATGTCTTCTATCACTGACTTGTCTTGTTTTATATGCAGCATATGGATGCTTTTATTTATTCTTGAGACAACGGTACCAAAAAATCCATCGCATTTCAGGAGCGAGAATGTGCTTTCTTGACCATACTTTTGCTCAGCATTGGACGTACAAGTACCGAATTTAAGGCAGGCAAGCCCAATGTCAATGGTTTAGGAAGAAAGCTTCCTGGTGGGCGTTGGATTATTATGGAGGCAACTTACCATCATGGTGCAAATCTGGGAAGGTTTGGGGACTGATGTGGATGATATTTATGCGCCACTCAACTACAAAAACAACCATTGGGTTGCTATGTGGATATCGATCCCAAAGAGGCACATAGTCGTGTGGGACAGCATTGTCGGACATATCAGAGATCGAGAACTTCGAAGTGTTAGTGGAGCCTTTTGTCAACATGATCCCTTACCTGCTTGTTAAGTACGCTGCCTCGGATGAAGAACGTTTCAAGTTGTCTCTGGAGCCATACACATATGAGAGTCCAACCGTTGGAGTACCTCAGTGCCGAGGTGGTGATTGTGGTTTGTTCACTCTCAAGTACATTGAATGTCATGCTCTTGGGTTTCAATTTCGTCCAGATTTGTTGTGTCATAAGAACTCAAAGGCGATCAGGGAGAAGATGGCGGTGGAGATATCTAAGGAGCTTCCTAATTTCCATTCTGAGAACGAAGACATTTTCCACCTTTGATGATGATGTACTTGACTCAGGATAGAATGTAGTATTTTGTCAACTATAAACAATTATGCTTTTGTATAAGGAAACGTAACAGGGTCAGGATAGGAGGTAGTATTTTTTGTAACCTATCCTCCTACCAAACAATTATGCTTTTGTATAAGGAAACGTAACTTGCCTTTTTCATGCTTGTCCTTTTCATACCATACTATCTGGACTTCTGGACGACTTAACAGAAGGTCGTCTGGACTTCTGGACGACTTAACTCGTGGACTTACGGGCGACTTATAGTTTTGAGTCTTCTTAAAGAAAAAACTCTGGACGACTAAATGGACGACCTTCGGGACGACTTAAATGAAGGTCGTCTGGAAGTCTAAACAGTGGACGACTTAAAACAGTTACCAATGTTAGCACCTCTTTCTTAACCAATCACATTTAATTGCACCACACCGAAGAGTTGCCTTCGTTGGAAACTGATCTCAGCGTAAGGTCGCAATCATTCTCGACAACTTCTTGGGGCGGTTGCGATACTATCTATAAATAACCATCAACCCTCGCCTCAATACAGTAAGGAAGACTAAAGGCTGAAGAAGAAGAAGAAGAAATTCCTCTCAAACTCCGAAAGTAAGAAATCTCGACCTATTATACGACTTTAGTTATCATCATTCACGCCATACTTGTTCTGATGTGATTTATGCTGCTAGGTTTAAAATGTCTGGATCGATCGACCTCAAGAGGAAGCGTCCGATGGAGGAAGACTACGGCAAAACCCCGGAAGAGGGTTACGCTCAAGGAGAGGCTGCTGCAACGGAACGGTACCGGGCGATCCTCCGCTTGGTTAGGGATGAGCAAACCGCGACGGCCAAAAAGAACTCTGCCGAAGTCGAACGCAACTCTCTCTCCGATCAGATCGCTTTGCTCGAGGAGATGCTCCACAAGGGGGACCGGTTTGACATCCGGCGGAGAAAACCAGACTCAAAGCCGAACTCAGACGTGCGAAAGAGGAGGTGAAGGCTATCAAGGTCCCTTTCGTTGATTGGGAGAAGCTTGGCGAGGGCTGGTTTTGGTCTCGGCCTTGAGCGGCCTTCTCCAAAAAAAAAATAATTTTAATTATGTTATTTGTAATTTTTTTTTTTTTAAATTTGAACAATGAATTTCTGGTTTTAAGGAAATAATTTTAATAATGTTATTCCTATGTCTAACTACTAACTTGAAGACTTAACAGAAGTTCTGAATGGAGTTCGACGATTTAACGAAGGTCGTCGGACTTACGGACGACTTAACGAAGGTCGATCGGAGACGACTTTATACTAAGTCGTCTGTTTACTGCCTTAAAATAATTTATAAATTAAAAAAAAATGTTTGGACAAGTGAAAAATAAAATAAAAATCATGTAACTTGAAGACTTAGAAGGTCGTTTGGACTTACGGACGACTTAACAAAAGGTCGTCGGACTTCGGACGACTTAAAATAATAAGTCGGTTCAACTTAAAATAATTTATAAATTAAAAAAAATGTTTGGACAAGTGAAAAATAAAATAAAAATCATGTAACTTGAAGACTTAACGTAAGGTCGTTTGGACTTCGGGCGACTTAACAAAAGGTCGTCGGACTTCGGGACGACTTAAAATAAATAAGTGGTTGCAGACTTAAAAATAATTTATAAATTAAAAAAAATGTTTGGACAAGTGAAAAATAAAATAAAATCATGTAACTTGAAGACTTAACGAAGGTCGTTTGGACTTACGGGCGACTTAACAAAAGGTCGTCGGACTTCGGACGACTTAAAATAAGTCGTGGTTCAGAGCTTAAAATAATTTATAAATTAAAAAAAATGTTTGGACAAGTGAAAAATAAAAATCATGTAATTATTAATAGTTTTAAATGATGTAAATTAACATATAATAAAATGAATAGTTTTCAACATAGATGAGTGAAAGTAGTTAATCATGATATTCTTTGGTTTTGAGGGTTTGAAAACATATGTTGTAGTATTGTATGTATTCTTAGGGTTAGATTTTGGAAAGCTTGGATTTTTCTAAAATATATATTTTTACTTATATGTCTTTATTTCTGTGTATAGTTAACACTTTTAAGTTTAATTTGATTTTTAAAGTGTCTAGTTAGTTAATTAAGTTTAGGGGTTATGTTTAGGGGTTATGTTTTTAAAGTGTCTAGTTTTAATGTAGGCGACTTACATTTAAGTCGTCCAAACCGTCCGAACCTCGAAATTTACAATGTCCTTTTAACCTAACGGATTATTTACGGTTATATATAATGTATATTTTTTTTTACTCAGTTTTGGCGAATTCAGAAAAAACCAACCGTCGTTTTCTCTGGCGAGTTCGGCGATTTCCGTCGAGTCTCTCAATCCATCGTTCTCACCGTCGATTCTCTCTAATCCGGCGTTATCACCGTCGTTCTCAACACGCTTCCTTTTTTTAAGTTCGAGAGAAACCCTAGCACGCATTCTCAGCCGTCTCGTTGAACTCCGCGCCGTTAAGTTATATCTCTTCTTGTTTCATTCAGGTCTGCTATAAAATGGTGCAGGGCGACTTATAATTTAGTCTGGGGCGACTTATAATTTAGGGTCTGGGCGACTTCTAATTAAGTCGTGCGGAAAGTAATCCATCTGGGCGACTTTACGGACGACTTATTATTTCAGATCTGCCAGTTATCTTTGAGTCGAAGTTCTGACGCCTGTTTGTCTGTTTGACATTGGTTGTCTTTGATTGTTTTGCAGAAAAAATGGATTTGCAGCGTAGGATACATACACTAGGTGAAGAGCCGAACCAAAAATAGCATTTCGATTCATCCAACCTCGAAGTTGCATTCTGCTCTACGTAAGGCTCTTCATGATGACGAATACGAAGAGCTGAAGGAGTCGAAGTTGGGAGTTTTCATCAAGTTTGGAGAGCTGCAATTTGAATGGGCTTCAAGGCTGGTTCACTTCATGCTCGGTTTCCAGCTGGACATAAAGAAGAAGTATGAGCTTTGGTGTCTCGTTGGTGCGGAACCGTGAGATTTTCATGTTAGAGTTTGAAAACCTCACTAGGCTAAACTGCGAGTACATTGACGACCTTGAGAGACCTCAATGTGTTGTTACTAATGAGATGACTTCTTTCAGGGGGTTGTTGGGAGTTCATGTAAGCTGGGCCAACTACTCGGGAGATAATAGAAACACTTCGAGATGCAGGTGGTCTCGGATGATGCATGGCGGCTCGCGTGCCATCTTCACTGGATACATTGAAGGGAGAAAGTTTTCAACCCTACACGGGTTAGTCTGCAAGGCTAGTGATGGACCTAGAGCGGTTCGAGAATTATCCATGGGGAGAGTCGCGTTTAAGGTGTTGATGGACTCTGTGAAGGGCAGAGATATTTCAGGTTGTTACACAATTAATGGGTTTGCGGCAGCTCTCAGTCTGGGTGTACACAGCTCTGCGGAATTGGGTGCTACTTATGGTCACCCTCTCCCAAACAATCCGTCTCCACCGATCTGGCTTTCAAGGGTGGCAAGGGACGGAGCCTTTAAAGAGGCTATCCTCGGTATCTACTTCAAACCAGGCGTAATCCAGCTGGGCGACTTAATAGGCGACTTATAACGTTCGGACGACTTAATTATAAGTCGCCTAGAAAGTAATCCAGGGACGACTTAATAGACGACTTATAACGTTCCGCGACTTATTTTTTTACATCTTATCTTCTATTTACTGCGGACTAGGGTGATCAACTTTGTTCGAAGGCCACCGTTAAAGAAATGATTCCAAAATGGGAGTCTGATGTTGAGGATGTCGCCGGACAACATTATTAAAGTCATGTTTGTGAAGAAAACGTGGAAGTGGACCAAGAATTGCTGGCAAGTCACTGGTACTCAAGTCAAGAGACAGCCAGCGAGGAAGAAAGATACCGTGAAGGATGAGAGACCAAGACCTCTGAAGAAAGCTAGAATAGAGGCTATTGAAGAGGCACCTAAACAGGCGAGTGAAGAGGAACCTGCGAGGCGAGTGATGAGGAACCTGCAGTGAAGAGGAACCCAGAGGCTCGTTCAAAAGTGACTACGATTGTTGATGGGTTGACCAGAGAGGAAATTGAAGCCATGTTCAAGGTCATCCTTGATTCCATGAGGAAGGGTTTGGGGCGTGCATTGAGAGATCAAGGATCTCGAAAAGTGGAAGCATTGGAGAAGAAGGTTGGTCTCACCACAAAGCGGAAGCGGAAGGGACACCAACAGGGACAAAGGCACCGGGGTTAGTAAACAAAGTTGATCACCTTATATTTAAATCAGAAAGTAATCCAGCTGGGCGACTTAATAGGCGACTTATAAATAAGTCGTGCGGAAGTTTCAAGCGACTTACTTGTAAGTCGTCTATTAAGTCGTCCTGGATTACTTTCTAGGCGACTTATAATTAAATAGTAGAACACTTATAATTTTGTACATTGCAGAGTGAAAGTCTTCCAGATGGTAGTTCCTTGCGGAGGAGACTGGTGTGCATCAGATGGTAGTTCCTTGCGAAGGAGAAAGGGACTGATGTGCCTACAGATGCTGCGTACCTTGGGAGGAGAAAGGGCCTGCTGTGCCTGCAGTTGCTAGTACCTTGCCGGAGGAGAAAGGGCCTGCTGTGCCTACAGTTGCTAGTTCCTTGCCCGTGGAGCAAGGGACTGGTGTGTCTACAGATGGTAGTTCCTAGGAGAAAGGGACTGATGTGCATCAGATGGTAGTTCCTTGCGAAGGAAAGCTAGACCTGAAGAAAGAGGACGCTGCTATGATCCTTGGCCGTGCAAAGAGTGATCGAAGAAGGAAACTTGCTGCTTCAGCAATCTCCTTATCGCGGGCAACACGACGGCGGGCCATCATTCAGCGATATCGAGCTATCATCCTTTTGCACCAAATAACAAGGATAAATTGAAAGAGCTCGCTACTTGGTTGCAAGAGTGTCCGTAAGTGTTTGCTTTTCCCATAATAGCTTGCTTTAGTACAAAACTGATCGCTTTTAAACATTTTGTGTTTGCGGTCAATATAGAACACCATACGAAAATAAACCACGAATTGTGCGCTTGGTGGTATCGGACCCTCGGAGAGACTTAGAATGGCTGACGGACTGTGTAAGTCTTCTGCTATGACTTAGTTCAATTACTTGTAAGTCGTGCGGACAGTCGTCTCGTGACAACTTACGGATGACTTACCAATAAGTCGTCGATAAGTCGATCGTTTGTCGCGACTTACCTTTAAGTCGTTCGTAGATGATCGCAGACGACTTACCCTTAAATCGTCTGATTAGATGACTTTCATCACTAACTTACGTTACTAGCTAAGTCGTCGATATCTTATATGCAGCATATTGATGCTTGGATGAATGTCTTTGAGGAAGAGGTACGGATAACCCACATCATTTCAGGAGCGACAAGTTATGCTTCCTTGATCATCTCTTTGCTCATCATTGGAGTTTTAACTACAAGGAGTTTAAGGATTCGAGCCCGATAGGAATGGTTTAGGAAAGACTACCTGGTGGGCGTTGAATTATTATAATGGCACTATACCATCATTTTGCAGATCAAACGAGTTTGGGGCCTTGATATCACAGATGTCATCGCCACTGAACTACAACGACAGTCATTGGATTGCTATGTGGATCCAAATCCCTAAGAGGCACATTGTCGTCTTTGACAGCATCTGTACATGTATCTCCCGAAAAACTTCGATGAGGTGATGGAGCCTTTTCTCCACATGATCCCTTATATGCTTGTTGAGTGTGCTCCCAATGGCGTGATGCGTGCGAATACAGCCGCCATTCACTTATGAGAGACTAGAGGATTTACCTCAGGCCAGAGCTGGTGATTGTGGTGTGTGCGCTTTAAAGTACATTGAATGTCATGCTCTTGGGATGCCATTTAGTAAAAGAGTTTCTAAGAACAAGGGGAAGGCTATTAGGGATAAGATGGCGGTGGATATATTTGAAGAGTTGCACGCGTGCATCGTGGGAAAATAGGGATGGCGATGAAAACTATGGTGCATATGGTGATGACAGATAGATCAGGCTGTAGCCAATGTATTTGTAACCTTTTGTATATAAACTTGATATTTTGTGCAGTAACCTTTTGTATTTGTAAACTTTTGTAATCTTATGTGCAGTTCCTTTTGTTATCATTTGTTTCATACTCTCCTGTTTAATCTACAACCATCTCAACTCAACTAATATAAAACACTAATAATAGATTTTTTGACACATAAGTTCATTACATGAAGACCATGAAGACCTTACGGACGACCGGGACGACTTAAATGAAGGTCGTCTAGAAGACTAAACAACGACTAACTTGAAGGTCTTCTTGAATAAAACAACTCTAGGCGACTAAATGGACAACCTTCGGACGACTTAAATGAAGGTCGTCTAGAAGACTAAACACTGGACGACTAACTTGAAGGTCTTCTTGAATAAAAAACTCGGGCGACTAAATGGGCGACCTTCGGGCGACTTAAATGAAGGTCGTGCGGAAGACTAAACCTCGTCATTCTTACATTGTGGTTTCAGTATGGCCAGGTTCCTTGCACCGAGCATCTATAAGCTCGTGTTGCTTCCTGGTTTACGTCCTCTCATCTGGATAGCTCCAACCAGGATTGCCATCTTGATTTCTTCTGTCTTCCCGACCACGCTTTACTTCGGAGGAAAGCATGTGCGTTCCTCAACTTGTTGTCCATTACAAGGATATATATTCTCGAGTATCCTGCAAACAGAAAATCCTTTGAGTACGGAGATACAAGTGTGTTGATATGCAAACCGACAGATTCTCCAGCAGCTATAGCATGAGAGCAAGGTATTTTCTCCACTGCATAGACACCACAATCACATTTCCATGTTCCAAATCAACCACACAATTCGCCACCTTTCACAAAGAATTGCCATCCGCCAATTGGTTGTACCGTCATCGTATCTGCTATCTCCGATCGAACAGCAAGCAAGTGTTCAACACCCCGACTATGTTGAGTAGTGAGACTCAAAGCATCTTCTCTCCTTTTCCAAAACCACTTTCCTAGCTTCTCCCTTATGAACTCCAATAGGAACTGAATCGAAATCCTCTAGCTCGCGGTCGGAATTAATAGATTCAGCGATGTTGCTTGTTTTATGTTGTACTTGTCCCCTGGCAATGAACCCTTGACCATAGGCTGACGTCGGCATCCTCCAAATATGTTGCAAGGTCGGATTTGCACTCCAGATCTCATCCATGTACCGGTCAAAATCTGAAACCGTATGAGCATAAGCAGCACCTTTCACCAAGTACAAGAGATGTTTCCCTTTAAATTTTTTGACAATGTTTTCTTGAAGGTGATAATAACATATTCCTCGGGTTGCCCAAGGAAACACCTTGTCACGCATTTTAATGGCCAAGTGCGGTCGGAGACTATCACTAGAGGCTGGTCATCGATACACAAATAGCCAATTTTGTGAAAACCATTCCCAAGAAGGTGCATCTTCAGTATCTACGATCCCAAAGCCAATGGAAATATCTGAAAATTCCCATCTTGTGCGGTTGCAACTAGCATAACACCTCCATACTTCCCACTTAGGTGAGTCCCATCCACCACAATGACCCTTCTCTGATATCTAAAACCTTTGATAGAAGCTCCAAAGAGAGAAATAGATACTTAAATCTATTCATAGAATCAAGTTCTATAGCCGTGATAGAATCGGGATTTGCTAAGGAGATTTTCTCGAGATATGATGGCAGGCGAATACCCATCTTCTGCTGTTCCTCTCACCAATGTTTGTGCATATAAAAGTGCTCTGTAAAGTGGTGTAATCAAGATTCATGCTAAACATCTTCTTCATTGCAATAGTGATATGCTGCGGATTCAACCCATCAATGATTCCAACACGATCAATGAAAAGCCTACCAACATACTTAGAGTACAGTGTCTCCGCTGAGCGATTCGATCTCCCACTGAACATGTATGTTTTCCACATACTTTGTTACCCAAAACGTTTCTGTCCCATGTTTCACACTTGCTCGACCTTCCATTCACAACCACTAACCGGACATGTTGTCACAAGGAGAGTTTTCGTTGACTTGTATATTCTGAAGGTGAACTTAAGCCTCACTGCTGTCAACCTCAGTTCTGAGTGCATCCTTGCTACCAAAACTCTGGTTGACATAGATATTGTTACCATTCGATCTTCCACCTTCAATGTTTTAATTCTTCAAAACATATATCATCTTCTTCATCCTCATCTTCAACCTTTCCATAAACACTGTAATCCTCACCATTCTTGTCCGCTTCAGTTTTAATAGAGATATCACCATCCTCCTCCCCATCATCCTCCTCCCCATCGTCATCCTGCCCATCATCCTCCCCATCATCCTCCTCCCCATCATGATTTTCATCTTCAACCAAATTATCATCATCCTCTTCAAAACATTCATCAGCTTCATCATCTGAAACCATTTGCACCTTGCTACGGCTTGATACACAAAGCCGTACATGCGTTTTTTGGTTATCTCGAGCAAGTTTCTAACTTGTCTATCACTTGTAACATGAATAGGAAGGGTGTCGGAGCCATCATCATTTCTGCTGGTAATGAGTAGGTTATCTCCACGATTCTGTACTCATGTCCGGTTAAAATCTTCTAGAGCCATTGCAAGAAGTTCATCGTCGAACCTTCACTCAAAAAAACATTCTCGCTCCTTTTGCATTATCAACCACAAAATCCCAACAGCAATCTTTTAACAACCATTCCCCATACACTGCATGTAACCGCGATCATCGCAAAATTCAAAATAAAACACATTAGTAAACATAGAAGACGACTAAGCGATAAGTGACGACTAGGCGACTAAACATTAAGGCAGACGACTAAGCAAAGTCGCCAGGCGACTAAGCGTAAGTCGCCTAGGCGACTAAAAGTAAGTCTTCTAGGCGACTAACGATAAGTCGTCTAGGCGACTAAACATAAGTTGTCTGACAACTAAACGATGAAGTCGTCCAAACAGGTCATTTTGCAATTGAATTTTAATTAGGACGACTTACCATTAAGTCGTAAAAGTCGTCTAAATAAGTCGTCCAAGGAAGTCGTCAGGATAAGCGGGTTAGGTTTGCATTTGAACTAATTGTGTCGGATATTTGACTTTTCTGGGCGACTTACGGGTAAGTCGTCTGGTAAACAAAATTACAATATTTAATTGAAGCTAGGCGACTTAATTGTAGGTCTTCTACGGTTAGTTTGCAATTGAAAAACAAAACTTAATTATTTAACTTTACCCGCGACTTTACGAAAGTCGTCTGGCAGATGACTTAGGAGAAAGTCGTCCAAGATAACCAAGGTTTGACCAGATGACTTGGGACGACTTACCATAAATCTGGGCGACTTTGCTTATCTTGGAAGACTTTCAACTAAGTCGTCTTCGGTGCGACTTCCCGTAAGTCGCCCGAGATAAGTTAAATATTTAAGTTTTATTTTCAAAAGTAACCAAGGCGACGTCTGATTAAGTCGTCTAGATTTAATAAAATTTGAAATTTTGTTTTCCTTGGGACGACTTACCATTAAGTCGTCGAAAAAGTCAAATATCGACACAATTCGGTCAAATGCAAAATTAACCGTTTATTCTAGGCGACTTCTGGTAAGTCGTCTAGTATTCTCGATTTTTTTTAAAGAACAAAGCGGACGACTTTAGTTAAGTCGTCCGTTGGACCGAAAGACTTACGGGTAAGTCTTCTAACTTCGGAAAAAATTCAATTTCTTACCCTAAACTAGTGAGATGACTTCCTTAGCACCGAGTCTTCTCCAACCACCCGAACCTCAAACGAAAGTAACCCGTTGAATAGTATGCTTCAGCTCTATCAACCATAAAAAGTTTTGAATCAAAAGCTTGAGTTTTTTGGATGAATATTGAGGCAAAGTGAGAGAGAAGTTGTTTTTAGTTCATAACAATTGAGAAAGAGAGAGTGTAAATCGTACTAGGTGCATTAAGGGGGGCATTAAGAGCTCCAAATTGGTAGTTTGTTGTGGTTGGTGTATTGATGGCAATGGCAATCAAGTAAATTTGTGAAGGTGATGAGGTTGAGAGAGTAAAAGAGCCATTTTGAAAAAAAAAAATTAATGGCATTTTAAGTGAATAATGTGAACAAGTAGGGTTGAATATAGCTAACCATTTCCAACAAAGAAGGAGAGGTTAGTTTTGTGTTTGACTTTGAGTTGTGAGTTACTTTTGCAACAACCCCTAAAATGGACCCTTAGAAAATCATGTTTCATTTATTTCATATTTAGATGTAAATAGATCATATCGTATCTACAAATTCCTCATATTCTTTATCCTTCACACTTAAGAATATCACGTTACAGTTATAAGCAAATTTAAATCCAGTTCAGCATCTGGAAACATATTGTGTGAAGAATATTTATGATTTTTTATTTAGATAGATTAACATTTTTGTGATACGATTTACTCTTAGTTATGGTGGGTCCGGATTAGAGTCATTTCGAAATGTATTATATTCACATATGATATTTCAGTTACTCACAAATCATTTACTATTTAACATAATCAATCTATGTGGATATTCTCTTAAAAAATTGTTTTTATAGTATTAGACACGATTATTTATGCTATCATAAAATCCTATGTTAGTTTCCTTAATTTTAGATTTAAAAATCTACAAATCTACGTATTTAATTAAGATCTCCCATAACAACTCTAAAAATATTAATAAAAAGTAATAAATATATGTGAGGTTTAAAACAATTAATTGAATAGACAAAAATGTATATTACAGAATTAATGTTTGAAAAAAATATATACAGCATTTAATATATATATAAAACAACATCTAGTTAAACATTAATAAGAATTCCTACATAACCGAATCATTAACTAGTATGATTGCGTAGAGTTGACATCGATATCAACTAATTAAGCATGTACGCATAACTGAAGATATACGGAGCTTTGGTGTTTTGGAGATCACGGCAATTTGATTACAACTCCCGTTGAATTGCTTTAAAAAAAATACGTTGAACTGAGGAAAGAGGCGATCCTAAATTTGCATACCTCATTCAGAATTCAAAAAAAAAAGATATTTATTTTAAGATTAGGAAATATATAATATAGTTATGCAATATTTTTTGCTATAACAGTTATATATATTTTGTTCAAAAATAAATAACTAATTTACATATTTTTGTTTGAATATCTATATTGTACATTCGTCTGATTAGTTTATTGGTATATATTTTTAGTTTGATATGTTTCATTTTAACTAAAAATGTATTAAGTATTCATAATAATTATTTATAGTTTCTTAAAATTATGGGCCCTATAAGTCCCCACTCTAATGTTTCATGTGTATACATTCATGACAGGCATTGACTGAGGGAGCGCTTAGTTGACAAATCACAAATCCAGTAACAGATTATTGGCAAGTCTGAATAGTATTCCTTTTCCCACACACAAAATGACAAAAGACATAGCAACTTGTTAGAAGAAGACGACGAACAAGTTTGATAATTGGAGTATTGGACCATGCTGTGAAAATGCAATTGCTAAACCAATCGATAGACTTTCTTTATGAAAGAAAAAACACTGATTAAATTTCAATTTCTTTGATGCCACATTATCTTGGAACTACATATTATGAGTTGTCTTCTCACAGTGCGTAAGATGAATCTATAGGGACATGCAAAAGGGAAAACTGAATAGAAGACCATGCTTATTTTGCAAAATTTTGTATGGACGCAAATTAACTTTTGATGTGTTTTTTTTTTTGTTTCACTAAAACTTCTGGCATAAAACATATTTTGTTGTTTGTTTTGTTTTTGGTTTTGCACGTTCAAAAGCTCGCATGTACCAACAAGATACACACTTGACATTACTCACTTTTAATTCGTGGTTCTAGTTGATGCTTCTTTTGTTTTTTCTCACTTTTCCACTGAGCCATCTCAATCAAAGACCTTAACAAATTTTAGGGGATTCTGTTTTTTTTTTTCTGACTCTCTATGTTTATTTTAAACATTATCTGAATTTGTTGTTGTATATAAGAGGATTTTGAGAATCTATTGCTATATCCATACTAGCTTTTTTATGAACAAAAGTCTTCATTAATATAATTAAATGCAGGACTGGATCTGAGATTTTGGGGGCTTGAAACATTTGTTAAAGAATTTTAATAATTTTTTTTTTCAAAATTTGGGGGCGATACCTATGTAAAAAACTTCCAAAATTTTTGGGGGCCAATGCCAATGTTTCACTTGGCCAATGCCCAGATCCGGCCCTGATTAAACGATTACATAAGTTGAAGCATCATTGTACAAACTATGTTGATGGGCTAAAATTTAGACATATAATCCAACAGGACACAAGGATAGGACACAAACTTATAAAAGTTTGATAAAATGTTATGAAAAATAACAAAGTTGCCACTTACGATTCAATTTATAAAAAAAATCACACCGCACTTCAAGATCTTCAAATAACAAACGATCAGTCACAAAACATATGACGTCACAGCACAAACCAAAACCTCAATCCTCATCTGAATGAGGATTATTGCATCTACCAACCCCAAGCGGACCTTCACACAAGATAGCAAACAGTTTGAAAATTGATACTTTTCCCCCGGTTTTAAATACTGGAGGAGGGTCACCTCTTACAAAAAGGGATGTTGGTAGAATGATTCTCTTCCATAGAATGGAGTGTAAGTGCAAAGATGACACCATAGTAAGTAATACAGAAGGTAAACCGAGAGACAAATTACACAAGCAAACACCAATGCTTTTATTAGAATCTCCTTTAAACAATCTTTACAAGACTTGCTTATTCAGCTTTTACACGTTTAGTGTTAACACCCTAACACACGCTACTGAAAGATTCCTAAGCTACCCGCTTATGTCTCTTCTCCGTCAAGTACTTCAGCCACTGCTTCAGCACGACCCAAGAACACCTCCAAGAGCTTCTCTCTCTCTATTAGATCAGCCTCTGTGTCTATGTCTCTCTACAGACGATCTCATAGCTATCTTATATTAGTCTCCATGTTCTCGAAACCCTAGTCTCCAAGGAACCCACAATATGGACATCTTCCATATCAATAAGTGCAACTTTACTTTTCTTGGGATGTACTTATTCCTCTTCTTTAAGTCATAAACTTGCTCCCCAAGTTTATTTCTCTTTCCTTTTCTCCAAGATACACACTTGCTCTCCAAGTCTACATGACTTCAGCTCAGCATCTTGACTCCACATAGTCTTCACCACTCAACACGACGTCTGCCTCAGCAACTACGTCAACGACTACTTCAGGGCCGACATATTACATCAACAATCTCCCCCTTTTAGCTTTGTGTGCTGATCAAACACAACATCCTTCTGGTTCAACAACCACGTTCTTCTCCTGGAAACTCCCCCACGAAATGTGCACCACAACATGCTTTTCTCCCCCATGAGATAAGCACCATCTACCTCAGGACGTCCATCACCATGCTCTTCTCCCCCATGAGATATGCACTCTTTGGACCAGAACACCACCACTTCTCCCCCTGCTTGATTGCATACTAAGCTAAAACACAGATGCTTAGATGTTAAGTCTTACAGACACACCCGTCTGCTTCTCCATGAGTACTGCATCAAATTCTGAGGCATCCGTCGAACTACCTCTCGACCCACTTCTGTTGAGGACCTGGCTTATTTCATGTGTCGTCTCCTTGACCATGAGCCCCTCCTCATCCACACCAAGTGCCCTCTGCACTCGTTGCTATTGTCTTGGAGTGATTTCACTATCACCCTCCTGAAGATCCTCTCGCATCACTTCCTGACGCACTTCGATCTCCTTCCTCTTTGTGCTATGAACAACCTCGTGTCCTAGCCCCAGTCTTGATGTTTCTTGACCTTCCTCAAGATCACTCTTAACAGAGTCGCACCCTTCTTCTGATGTCTCATCCTTGATCTCAACAAGTAATCCACTCTTGGCTAAGAGCACCTCTTCAACCCTCTTGGGTTTAGTAAACGCCTTATTCACCTTTCTTGGCCATGTTTCTGCTCTTCTCACGAGCAAAACACTCCACCTTCTTGTGTCCTACCTTCCCACATAACCAACAGCACATCCGATGTTGCTTCTTGTATGGCCTGACACATTTGCTGATGCACCGATCAGTCTCCTTCCTTGTACCACCTGCACAACCATGCTTCAGAACCTCCTGTCTGACCTTCATGTTGCTACAATGATGTACCACTTTCGGCTTGTTACTCACAGCCACGCGCTGTAGGACTTCCTGTCGTACTCTCTGTCGTACGT
Organism: Brassica nigra; assembly: GCA_016432835.1. Lineage (NCBI taxonomy): Eukaryota > Viridiplantae > Streptophyta > Magnoliopsida > Brassicales > Brassicaceae > Brassica > Brassica nigra. Next base: position 19,378,472 of record CM028242.1, read on the forward strand.
CCAAACATACTTTATGACAAGCTTCTTTGGCTCCACTTTTTGATGTGCTTCCACACACAAAGTGTGACAACCCCTTATGTACTTCCTTTGTACCCTCAGCTCCTCGATATCCTAGTCCCCAGTTCACCTTGACTGGTTGTCCCATCGAGAGTATCTTATCCAACTCCTTGGATCCACTGTTGAGCATCCTGATCTGTTTGTGATTGTCAGCCAAATCACTTTCCAACATCCTTGCTCTCTCTTGTTCACCAATAGCAACTTCCCTGAGCTTGCTATTTTCCTGCTCAAGAGACTCATTCTTCTCATTCACAGCCGCAAGTTCTTCACAAAGTTCTTCAAACAACTCGTTCTGCTTCTGAGCTATATCCTCTAATCTCAAATTCTGATCCTTGACCCTCAACCACTTGTTAAGCAGAACGTGATACTCCTCATCATCTGTGTTGAGATTTGAATCAGAGGATTTAATAGATCCCTCCTTGCATGCACCAAATGCAACCATATTCTTCAACAGCTTTCCATCATCTTCAGACTCTGAATCATCAGACGATTGCAATGGAATGCCTTTACCCTTCTTTGCGTTTGGACATTCACGCCGTGTGTGTCCAACGCCTCTACACTCAGAGCACTTGAGTTCCCTTCGTTGTGCAACATGACAGTCAACCCTTATATGACCAACCCCTTCACACTCGTAGCACTTGAGACCTTGTCTTATTCTGCTACTGTCACGACCACCTCCCTGGCGACCATACTGATTCCTCCCACCTGAAGAATTCATCATCTTACTAAGATGCCTAGCCAACATACCCACAACGAAGATTTATTCTCATCTTTGTCAGATACAAGCGCTATACTTCTTGATGCACCACCTGACGTAGAGACCGAGCTACTTCCTGTCTCAATCTCTTCTTCCTTCAGCATACCGACAAGCTTGTCAAACTTGAGCTCTTTGCAGTCATATTCAGGACCGCCTTGTGACTCCAAACCTCGCTGGAAGACAGCGTATCAACTTCTTTAGCAGCTTCTTCTCCTTGTACTTCTTTCCAAGTACACATGCTTCATGCGCTATAGCACTGAGTTTGGCACTGAAGCTCGCCACAGAATCATTATTAGACCACCTAAGATTCTCAAACTGCGACCCAAGATGATCCAGACGTGTCCTCTTGACACTATCATCTCCTACAAACGAATTCAGCAGGATCTCCCACGCCTCTTTAGCTGAAGTACTTCCTTGAATCAGCTGGAATTGCTCTACTTCAACAGCTCCGAAAATCGCTGACAACGCCTCTGAATTAAACTTTGATGCATTGCGCTCTGCCTCTGACTAATCCTCTTTTGGCTTAGGCTTCTTTCCATCTACTGTGACTATGGTAAGATCCTCCCAACCATTCTCCACAGCTGTCCACGCATATTCATTGATTCCTCGAATCAACTGCTTTATGCGAGCCTTCCAATGACCATACTGGTCCGCATTCAACATGATTGCCTTCTGAACAGAAACAACCGTGTCCATCTTCACATCTAGGATCACACCAGTAACTTAGGTGACCCGCTCTGATACCACTTGTAAGTGCAAAGATGACACCACAGTAAGTAATACAAAAGGTAAACCGAGAGATAAATTACACAAGCAAACACCAATGCTTTTATTAGAATCACCTTTAAACAATCTTTACAAGACTTGTTTATTCAGCTTTTACACGTCTAGTGTTAACACCCTAACACACGCTACTGAAAGATTCCTAAGCTACCCGCTTATGTCTCTTCTCCGTCAAGTACTTCAGCCACTGCTTCAGCACGACCCAAGAACACCTCCAAGAGCTTCTCTCTCTCTATTAGATCAGCCTCTGTGTCTATGTCTCTCTACAGACGATCCCATAGCTATCTTATATTAGTCTCCATGTTCTCGAAACCCTAGTCTCCAAGGAACCCACAATATGGACATCTTCCATATCAATAAGTGCAACTTTACTTTTCTTGGAATGTACTTATTCCTCTTCTTTAAGTCATAAACTTGCTCCCCAAGTTTATTCCTCATTCCTTTTTTCCAAGATACACGCTTACTCTCCAAGTCTACCCAACTCCAGCTCAGCATCTTGACTCCACATGGTCTTAACCACTCAACACGACGTCTGCCTCAGCAACTACGTCAATTACTACTTCAGGACGGACATCTTACATCAACAAGGAGGAGGTGGAGAATGATCTCTCTCGGTCTTGTCAAGAGGAAAGTTGATTAAAAATATCCACAATTGATAGTTTTATCGCGCTGTTTGTTTCAAGCTCTAAGAATCTCAAATTTGGAGATAAAACTGAGTACTGACTTGAGGTTGATTTGAAGCTAACATTGGTCGCGGTATGCACTTTGAAATATTAGACCAAAATCTGTAAGCAAAGACACTTCGGCTATCTTGTGAGGATTTTGAAAGATGTCCCGTATAACATAGAACAAAGATAGTCAAATATGTAGGGAACAAGTGTTCTGCCATTCAATAAGAGGAGACTTCACCACCTGGATATATTGACCAATATGTGCCGAGCAATCATAACACTCGAGCTTGGCAAAACCTGAAATAGAGTTACTGAAATATCGCCATGCTCACACAAAAACAAAGCCGAGAAGGTCATCCCCTAAAATAAATTATACATAACTTGATATCTTCACACCAATGGACAAAAATATTGACTTACCTCCAAACTACGAGGGAACAAACATTAATACCAAGCAAACCCTTTGGACTCCAGCATTACCGTGTTGGATCCATCAACATTTCTCGGAACCAAGTCTGAGTCATTGGTCATTGTGGTCTAACAAGCAGAGAAGCGGTGAGTAGTTGTCGTAATGAGCAGCTACCAGCGATGTGCGTGGTGAACAGAGACTGGTCATTGGATCGTCGAAGGGGAGGCTACTTGCCAGGATAGTTTGATAGTAGTGTTTAGTGGGAGCTGTGAACAATGAGGACCGGTACATAAGACATACTCACAGCAGAAACATGCAGAGTAGATCTTTCCCGAAGGGAGAAAGGTCATCGTCCTAAGAGACGAGAAAGTAGTTCACGTCGTAGCATCATTAGATCTAACATCAGAAAAGAGCTAGCTAGAGGGAAAGAAATGCAGGTCATAAGACTCAGATCTGGAACTAGTGCCGTCTTGAAAGATGGGAGAGGGCTGCATAAGAGCCAAAGGATATAGAGACGACACCAACAACATCTCTCTCAGCTTATTACGGCATAAAAGGATAAGAATCCCAACCACACAAGAAACTCGTGGATAAATATGAAGAGACAGTGACGCCGGCGAGCTACGGAGCTGCCGGCGTCTGGAACCATGGATGAACAAGTTTTCTCGGTAACTATGTCTATGAGTGTTGTTGGTGCAATTGTAAATATTTCTCATCCACACTAGTTTGTAATTATGTTTGTATGAATAAAAATGTCATGAAACAATCATATAATTTACTAATTTTAGCAAAATAAGTGATTATAATTGATTTCCAACGCCAATTAAGTTACACATATTTTACTTACTAAATTGTGGTGAATAAGCTAATGAATTGTTGATGACATACATGGGTGAAGCTAGAGTTTTCTTTTAGTGGGTGCACAATATTTAATGTTAACAAAAAGATGGAATATCGAACACACGTCCTTTGAAAATTGTGGGTGTCCAATATAAAATTTAGAGTTCTAAATACTAAAAGGTGTACATGCACCCATACTTCTCAACGTAGCTTCGCCACTGATGACATAGATGGTAATCTAGTGGTTTGTGTGTATGTCATGGCTGCAACATTATCTGTATCAAACCCGTATATATGAGCATATTGTTAGAGAGAGAAAAAAACTAATGAGTGACAGATGAAGGTGTATAGGTCTCCCAGAGCTTGATTGGCATGACATTAACATAAGCATTATTCTCGTTATTATCCAATCAACATTTATCACAAAAAAATTTAGAAAAGCATTTACAAGATGCTAATGCTCTCCAAATGCTATTTACTCAATGCTCTCATGTGGAGCTTTTGGTAGAGTATTTGCAGTTAAAATATATAAAAATTTAAAATAATTATATATAATTATTTATTTTTATTTAACAATATTTAAAATTATGTTCATAATAAAAAATATATTTTAAATTAAAAGTTGCAATTAAATATTTTCAAATTTTTAAAAGGAACAATATTTTCACATTTAAAATATAATATAATTTATAGAATTACACATATCATTCATTATTTTTAATAAAAAACATAACATATTTATTATATATTCTAAAATAAAACATATATATTATTTAGAAATAAATTAATTATATTTCATATATTAATTTTATGATAATATTGTATATAAATTATTTATTGCTCTACCAATAAATAAATAATGATAATTTATATATAATTTATATTTAATTAATTAATTTATTTAATAATATTGAAAATTATTTTATATATAAAATTTATTTTATATTTTAAAATAAATCTTACATTTATTTTTTTGTTAAATAATAAATGTAAAATAAATCTTACATTTATTTTTTTGTATACTGCTACTGTTCTACCAATCATTATGTTTGAAATTTTAAAGAGAGCATACAAGTTCTGCTGTATGCATACAACTTCTACATCATACTGCTACTTCTTCTTCATCAGATGTACCAATCAAGGCCTTATCTATGAGCCAACTTGTTAAATTATTTTAAAACATATGTGGGTTCATATCTAATTCTTGATATAAGATAAGACAAAATTATTAAATTGGGCCTTATATCATATGGACCAAGGCCCATTAATATATGATACACACCTGTAACCACAAAGAGTATACCTCCACATGTACTTGGTAGTTAAGTTGCCTTGTCTACAAGTGTGTGTTAAACCTCAGCCGGCCGCGAGAAAAACCCTAATTCAAACCCTTTTGCGATGGTTCTCACTCGCAGCAACAAGAAGGCGCCGAAATCTCAAACCCCTCCTCCGTTCAAGAAGCTCTCCAAAGCTCAGACGCCTCCGGTGAAGAAGGCGGAGAAACCACAAACTCTGACATTGAAGAAAGGAGCCAAGTCCCAGAAGAAACCTCCATTGAAGAAGCAGAAGAAAGAGGATGTTGTGGAGGAGGAAGATCCTCTCGAAGAAGTTTCCGATGTAGAATCAGAAGATGTAGATGAATCCGATGATGGAGAGAAAGTATCTAACGGTTTTTTCTCTGACGACGACGACGGCGAAGAGGAACTCTTAGGCGATGACTTCCTCGACGGTAGCGGCGACGAAGACGAAGAGGATGAACAGTCGGATTCTGATGCGGCTCTGAGCTCTGATTCTGACTCAGACGAAGAAGATATCCTGAAGGAATCTGAAGCTCTTGACAGAGCGAAAGCCAAGGAGGAGGAAGATGCCGATGCTGAGCTTCTCGATTTCAACAAGGAAGTTGGACCTGATGATGAAGAATCTGAACATGATGCGTTTCGCCTGCCGACTGAAGAGGTACGAATCCTTGGTTCCTTTTGGCTTATGCTTTCGTTTGAATGAGACAAGACCTAACTGCTGTTTTGTTATCCTTCATTGTGTCCAGGAGCTTGAAGAAGAATCTCGTGGGCCACCAGATCTTCCTCTTCTGCAGACTAGAATCAAAGAGAGTCAGTAACTTTCTCAAAGTTTGTTTCTTTATTGCTTGGTGTGATGGTTTTGAGTTCTGATAGTCATTTCCTAATGTTTCAGTTGTTAGAGCTTTGTCCAACTTTAACGTCTTGAGGCCAAAGGGAGCCAGCAGGAAAGAATGCTCTGAACAGCTCAAAGCTGATCTTGCTTCTTATTATGGCTACAACACTTTTCTTATTGGAGCTTTGTTTGAGGTTTACTCTCTTTTCTTTCCATTTTTGATGTTGCCTATACTCTTTTCTTATGGATGCTGAACTGGATTGGGATTACTCTTGCAGCTGTTTCCTCCTGTTGAACTTTTGGAAATAATTGAAGCCTTTGAAAAGCAAAGGCCTACATCTATCAGGACAAACACACTTAAGGTGAACTTGGTTGTGCTTTGCTGTGTTATAGCTTATGTCTTTTGATGTTCTGTAACTTAGTCTTGGTTTTTTAAGACTCGGAGACGGGATCTTGCTGATGTGCTTTTGAACAGAGGGGTCAATCTAGACCCATTAAGCAAATGGTCAAAAGTAAGTGTTTTGTTTTCTTAGTTGTTTTGTTTGTCTTATGTTATGATTGTTCCGTAGTTAACATATTATGAGTATTGTAGGTCGGACTTGTTGTTTACGATTCACAAGTGCCAATCGGTGCCACGCCTGAATATTTGGCTGGTTTCTACATGGTTAGTGATCTTCTGACCCGTCTGTACACAATTTAATGGGTGTTGTAAATTGTTTGCGTAAGTCTGTACTTGGGTGAATGAATCTGCAGCTTCAAGGTGCTAGTTCCTTTTTGCCAGTGATGGCCCTTGCCCCTAAAGAGAATGAGCGGATTGTGGATGTAGCGTAAGTTACCATCATCTATTTAATTGTAGACGCAGCTGTGCTTTATTCTCGCCTGTATAGTCTGAATGTGTCATATTTTTTGTTGTTAAAAGTGTCGGACTGTTTCGTTAAGCATATGATTTTATAACAAGATTTTACTCATTGCAGTGCTGCCCCTGGTGGTAAAACAACTTACGTTGCTGCTCTAATGAAAAATACTGGTATGCCTTCATTGGGTTATTGTGCTTCTTATCCCCATATTCAAGTTGATTGTCTTATGTTGATAACGATTATTTTTGGTGTAATTAAATTTATTACGATGCTATAATCAGGCTTGATATTTGCGAACGAAATGAAAGTACCTAGGCTCAAGTCGTTAACTGCCAATCTGCATCGCATGGGGGTCACAAATACCATAGTTTGTAACTATGATGGAAGAGAGGTTAGCTTCTTGAGCATTCATTATTATTTCATTAACTTTCATAGAAAGTCGACATCGTTGAATTGTGATACCTCTTCACAAAACCCATAACTGGCATGGCTGGAATTATTACACTTGTTTTGGTTATAGCTACCCAAGGTGTTAGGTGAGAAATCGGTTGATAGAGTATTGTTGGATGCACCCTGCAGTGGGACTGGGGTAAGAAGCTACGAGCTTAGTCTCTGTTAAGCCATATTTAAGCTCTAGATCTTCATAACTAAACGTACTCTCCTACCATTACAGGTCATTTCGAAAGATGAATCAGTTAAAACTTCAAAATCTCTGGAGGATATAAAGAGATTTGCTCACTTGCAAAAGGTATGGTAGTACTAAGCTTCTTAGAAAAGGTCAAAAATTATCTGAACAAGCGAAGTTTATATCCTCAGATAAATGCCAGTTTAACCCTCCTTTTTTAATCATGCAGCAACTTTTACTAGCGGCTATTGATATGGTGGATGCAACTTCCAAAACTGGTGGATATATTGTTTACTCAACATGTTCACTTATGGTTGCTGAGGTTGGTTTGATACACTTTTCCCCCGTATTTCTCTCATCTGTTTGTATCATAATTTTTTTTTCTTTTGTATGAAAAATAATTGCGCAGAACGAAGCCGTAATTGACTATGCGCTGAAGAAAAGGAATGTTCAACTCGTTAAAACTGGACTAGATTTTGGCCAAGACGGGTAATGCACGGAAGATTCTATCTGCAGAAATATGTAATGTACAAGTATACGTCGTCTAACGTCTCAGAATATTTGTCTTTTTGTCTTCAACAGATATAAAAGATTTAGAGAACACCGGTTTCATCCATCTTTAAAGCAGACTAAACGTTTTTATCCTCATGTACACAACATGGATGGATTCTTTGTTGCAAAGGTACTACTTTTAACTCTGTAAATGATCTCAGCCATGTCCTTTTTTCATTACTCTAATAGTTGATATAATAAAAAGATTAGATAACCTACATATATTGATGTTATGCGCTTGTTTTTTCTCTTCGTACAGCTGAAAAAAATGAGCAACATGAAACAATCGTTAGAGGATGGTGAAACTGTAGAACAGGCTGATGTGTCTAGTGATGATGATGAAGCTGAGGAGATGGAGAAGCATGCTGTTCCCAATAAGCAACAACCCAAGGAAACTAAAGAGAACAAAATGGAGAGACTTGCAAAATCAAAGGAGAAGAAGAAAGGCAAAAAAGATGGGAAATCAAAATCTAAAAATGTTGAGAAGAAGCCAAAGAAGAAGAGATCTGAATGGAAGAAGGAAATTGCTCAAGCCAGGTAAAAAAATAAATAGATTTCTCACCTCTTACGAAAAAAAACATCTACTGAAAGAATAAAACTTTTTTTGGGGGTCTTCCATTTCCTGCTTTGACAATGTTTGAAATAAACGCATTTGCAGGGAAGAGAAAAGAAGAGCCATGAGAGAGAAGCCGAAGGAGAAGCAATGATTAAGTGATAATGCATCAAACTGTATCATTATACGCTCATGGGGAGGTCTAAGGAGGTGCCTCTGGTTGTTTTCTTTTTTATTCATTCACGAACTATTTGTGTAACATTAAAGTCTGAAAACCAAAGAGCAGTCTTATATGTCCTAAAGTTTTGTTTCAAAAATGTCTTTTTAGAGGGAAGTTGAGCTAGGTTCTTGAGCCAGTCACTAAATCTCTAGTGATTCCATTCAGCGTTTAAACGGTTTCGTAAACTGCAAATTCAGGGTCGACTAAAACGGTGTCCTGTCATAAATTCCGCGCATCATTGGGAGAGGAGGCTTCACATATGCGATGTGTGATAAGTTGTGAAGCAAAATTATATTTATCACGACATATTGATATGTAAAGTTTTCGATTCAGTTCTGTTAACCTAGGTAACAATGGTTTCAGAAACAATATAGAACACAATCAGCCCCAAGTACCAAGAACATAATAATAAGAAAATTTAAACGATCATAAATAAATCAGTCCATTGACAAACTACAGAGATGCGTAGACAAAGATATAAGCTGGCAACAAAAAAACTGACTACTCATCGGCCAATTGAGAAGAGGGCAATGCTCCATAAACACAATCAGGTTACTAGTAGACCATGCAATGACCAGTACCAGTCAAGAATTGCTATGACCAGTTTCTTCGTTCAAAAGAGTAAAACATAACACCACTTAGTTCGGAAAAACCATTAACAATAGTCTCTAGAAGAATAGAGAGAAATCTGATATAAGATCCAAATGATGAAAAAAAGCAAAAAACAACAGAAAAGTCAAGAAAAGGCACACTATTATTAACTAGAATCCTTGGTCAATTCTTCTTAATCCACTTCCTCCATCTTGCTACCTTCGGCATCAGCATCATCTTCAAGCGGAGGCATCTCTGCATCGGCTTCGGCAGCATCATCTTCATCAATGCTCAATCCAAGCTTCAACATCCTGTGGATTCTGCTCCCGAAAGTGTTGGGCTCGTCCAGGCTGAAACCAGAGGTGAGAAGAGCAGTCTCAAAGAGGAGAAGAACAAGATCCTTGACAGACTTGTCATTCTTATCAGCTTCGGCTCTTTTCCTCAGCTCCTCCATGATGGCATTCTCTGGATTAATCTCCATCGTCTTCTTGCTCGACATGTAACCCGCCATGCTGCTATCTCTCAGAGCCTGTGCTTTCATGATCCTCTCCATGTTTGCGGTCCAGCCGTATTCGCCCGTCACAAGACAGCACGGTGAATCAACCACACGGTCAGAGACGATAACCTTCTCCACTTTGTCTCCCAACACGTCCTTGATCACTTTGCAAAGACCTTCAAACTTTTCCTTTAGCTCTTCCTTTCTCTTCTTCTCGTCCTCAGACTCGTCGAGTTTCAAGCCTTCCTTGGTTGCAGATACAAGCTTCTTTCCTTCAAACTCCTTGAGCTGGCCAATAGCATACTCGTCGATTGCATCAACCATGTAAAGAACTTCATACCCTTTCTTCTTCAGCTTCTCCAGGAATGGAGAGTTCTCAACAGCCTTTTTGCTCTCACCGGTGATATAGAAGATATCGTTCTGACCTTCCTTCATCCTGGTCACGTAGTCCTTGAGACTCGTCAGCTCATCACCGCTCTTGGTCGAGTGGTAACGGAGCAACTCAGCAATCTTGGTCCTGTTCTGAGAGTCCTCATGAATACCGAGCTTCAGATTCTTGGAGAAAGCTTCGTAGAACTTGTTGTAGTCCTCCTTGTTCTCAGCAATCTCAAAGAAGAGCTCCAGGCACTTCTTCACAAGGTTCTTGCGGATGACTTTAAGGATCTTGTTCTGCTGCAATGTCTCTCTTGAGATGTTGAGAGGAAGATCTTCAGAGTCGACAATACCCTTGACAAAACCTAGCCACTCGGGGATGATGTCCTCACAGTTGTCCATGATGAAAACACGACGGACATAGAGCTTGATGTTGTTAGGCTTCTTCTTAGTGTCAAAGAGATCAAAAGGAGCTCTCTTGGGAACAAAGAGAACAGCCTTGAACTCGAGCTGTCCTTCAACAGAGAAATGCTTCACAGCCAAATGCTCTTCCCAGTCGTTGCTGAGACTCTTGTAGAAAGCAGCGTACTCCTCCTTGCTGATCTCCTCAGGCTTCCTCATCCAGATAGGTTTTTGTTTGTTCACCAGATCCCACTCGTGAGAGACCTCTTTAATCTTCTTCTTTTTCTTCTCCTTCTCCTCCTCATCCACTTCCTCCACCTTTCCTTCCTCATCCTTCTTCTCCTCTTCATCTTCTTCGTCATCAGAAATCTCCTTCTCAACAGTCTTCTCAACCCACAAAGAGATCGGGTAGCTGATAAACTCAGAGTGCTTCTTGACCAAATCCTTAAGCCTCCTCTCCTCAAGATACTCCAACTGGTCCTCTTTCAGATGAAGCGTCATCTTCGTACCTCTACCAAGACTCTCGCCAGAGGTGTCTCTCGTCACGGTGAAAGAACCACCAGCCTGAGACTCCCAAACGTACTGCTCGTCGTCGTTGTGCTTGGTGGTGACGATAACCTTGTCAGCAACCAAGTAAGCAGAGTAGAAACCAACACCAAACTGACCAATCATGCTGACATCAGCACCAGCAGCCAAGGCCTCCATGAACTCCTTTGTGCCAGACCTAGCAATGGTTCCAAGGTTGTTGACCAAATCAGCCTTGGTCATACCGATACCACTGTCGATGATGGTCAAGGTGTTGTTAGTCTTGTCGGGAATGATGTGAATGAAAAGCTCAGGCTGACCATCGAGCTTGCTCTTGTCCGTCAACGACTCGAACCGTATCTTGTCCAACGCCTGTTCATGATTCAACACAGTTACAAATCCAATCAATAACGCTAATGAAACCTAATCTAGAGATCGATCAAGAAAGAGAGACGTACATCGGAGGAGTTGCTGATGAGTTCACGGAGGAAGATCTCCTTGTTGCTGTAGAAGGTGTTGATGATGAGGGACAGCAATTGGTTGATCTCAGCCTGGAATGCGAATGTCTCCGCGTCTGCCATCGTTGTTCCTTTGCGTATCGAAGAGATCTATTGGGTTTATCAACTAGGGAGAGCAGAGAGAGAGAGAGAGCAGAGAAAGTGTTTGATGCGAAATCACGAAGGAGACAATTAAGTTTATATATACGGTTTATAATTCGAGTGTCTAGATCCTTCTCTTGTTTCGAGTGTCTAGATCCTTCTTCTCTCTGCGAGACCTATTATTTGCTAATTTTGGATATTCGGGATACACGTCACCATATTTACAAAACTAACATTTACATGTAATTTACTTTGTTTTTTTGGTCAATTTTTGGAGTTGAACTTTTTATATTTAAGAAATGGTTATATTGTGTTTCAAAAAAAAAAGGAAATGGTTATTTAAATCTTTATATTTTTATTTTTATTTAAATAATATTTTTATGTTAAAAATAATATAATAACATGAAAAAACAAGATAATCCATTATTTAGACATTTTAGATAAAAGTGTATAACACTATTAAAAACATGAATAATATAAATAAAGATAACATAAAATAAATGATTTAATAATCCGGCAAATCGTTTCCGGATCCGCTAAGACCGGTAAAGTATTGCCCAAACAGAGAAAACTGAGAAAGAGCTTGTTGATCGTGTGAATCAGCATTTCGCTTTGATATTATTTGCACTTGCTGAGTTTGAATATACGCACAGACATTCGGATCTTGTGTGGAATTCAAATCATAAAACAAAACTTTGTTTTCTTTTTTCCGTGCATGATTTTGTTTTTGAATCTCCATATGAGTGTGAACTCGATGTAACAATTGAACGTGCTCGATTTAGGAATATCAATGATAAAGAAGCTCATTTTCATTACAAAATACATTAGTTGATCATTTGTGGGAAAAAATATTCTAATGCTCATTAATGTACCAACTTATATATTGTCTTTTATTTTATGTTTATGATTTCTGTATTTTTAATAAAAATGTTTAATTCAAATAAATTATATTTTAAGAAATTTTTGTAAACATGAAATAGTTGGGATTATTTAGTAAATTTTTAAAAGTATAAGGTGTTGCACTCTAAAAATATTATTTTTGGAATAAAAAATAGAATAATACATTGGAGTAAAACCCTACTCCATTTTAGAGTTGCACCATTTTGGAGTAAATTATGGTGTAATACATTGGAGATGCTCTTAGGATTTAGAGGTAAGGAGTATGGTTTTGAATTTAGAGTTTAAAATTTTATAAAATAAAAAGTAAATACTAATAATTTGAAAATAAAAATTTTAAAATAGTTTCAAAAAGTATTTTCGAATTTCAAAAGGAAATTTTTAAAAAATTGAAAAAAAAATTTCGAAAAAAGATTATAAAAAAATTCAAATTTGAAAACATATAACTCGAAACTATAATAAAATAATTTATTTATTTATTTGTATTTATATATCTAGGATATAAAAGTCTTTTACCCCCTTAAATAAAATATTTTGGTAATTTTCTTCCTTGTGTGCTATTTTTGTGACAAAAACATAACAAAGTCTATCTAGGAGAATTGCCTTTTGTTTTTAGTTAAATTAACTAAAAAAAAACAAAACAATGGTATAGTATTAATAAAGTAAATATTAACTCTGAAATTAAAATTTTTAACCAATAAATAAATAAAAAACTTTTTTTACCTTGTTATTTTCTTAATTAGTTTTTTGTTTATAGGATGTAATTTCCCAAATTAAAAGTGCATAATTTTGTAAATTAAAGAATTACATATTCCCGATTTATAGAATTATCAGATTGTACTTGAAACTTCTTTTGATTATATTTCTCTTTTATTTGATTTTGTGAAAAGAAAAATTTTTAGTGTTCTTTTGAAAGAATTTTTTATTAATAATATACAGCGTAAAAATACTCACTTAAAAGAGAAATATATATATATATATATATATTGATAAGAAAAAAATTATTTGTATCTCATCTCATGAAATTTATTTTTTTATTATAATTCTCTTTTATGTGTTTTTGTGAAAAAAAATAGTTTTTCTGAGTGAATTGTTTATTAATAATATACATCGTGAAAGAATACTCGTTTAAAAAGAAAGAGAAAAAAATATATTGATAAGAAAATAAATAAAGAAATTATTCATATCTCATCTCATGAACCGATAAAATCATCGAATTCAGAACTACTGAACTATACACATAAAAGTCAAAAATGAACGAAATCAGATAACTAAACTTAAGCACAAAAACTTTAACTATGGCCTTCATGGTGAATAAAGTTGTTTGTTGCAGGCCTGTAGCTTAACTTTGGGTTTGTTATGTAATATGATAAAACTATATAAGATTGTCATATATATGTTAATGTGCTATAAACTTCGCTGTTGAGTTTCATATGCCAAAAGATGTTGATATCTTGTTAACTAATGTTGAACAATAAGAATCTTCTTTGACTTCTTGCATTCTTACTTTTTCTTGATTCTGCAACCCCGTTTTTCTTTTTAATATTTTTTGGAGTGTCGACCACATCTTTCTATGAGTGTTACAAGGTGCTTGTTCGTACAACAATGACCATGTCTCTGAAAGCAACAGACTGGTGATACCTATCAAGCAACAAAGGCGTACTGACACATCCAAATTAAATACATAAACAGGTAAATCCCTATCAAACTCCTCTTCCTCTTCATGGATCCCTGAAACTCTTCTCAACTCCACTGTTTATTCAGTCAATGTCCGATGAATATGCTTGGAGTCCAAATACTCACTCAGTCACTTACGATCACGGTATCAATGTGTCATTCATCCCTCTAGAATACAGCAAGCGAACAAACCTGACATTCTCTGAAATCAAACTGGAATTTTTGAAACTCAACTTATGTTCTTCTAACAACAACCCACCATTGTTAGCTTCCACCATGATTGTTCTATCCATGGATGTATGGTCCAAAGACCATATTTGGATCTGGTCAAGGCATCTTTTGATATCTCCCACGGCCACTAGCTTCTGCAGTTTTCTTAAGGATGGTGGGTTAGGGATGATGCGATCGGCTTCTCTAGCTTGTTGAAAATGCGATACAAAGTGTTGGATAATTCTAAACTTGTGTAAGCTTAACATATTGATAAGTGTTCAATTATGTTAAGAAACGCAAAAATGAAATCTAGAAATAGAAAAAAAGAAAATTTTATATTTAGTTTAGTTTGTATTTTCATATCACACATATTAAGGGAATTGTCTTTCACTATAAATATAGGTTCAACGGAGAGATGTTCCATAAGATCTAAGAGAGAAACATTGAGAGCTTTAGCTTTGAGTAGTTTCTAAAGCTAATAAGAAAAGTTGTTCTTATAATTCTTTGTGTCTCTAGAGATTTGAATTGGTATCAGAGCTTAAGTTGAAGTTCTGAACTGTGAATTGGTATCAGAGTCTCAGGTTGGAGACTCGATCTTAAGCTTAAGTTGAAGCTTAAGATCCCTGGTGCTTGTGAACAAGAGATCACACGAGCAAGATGGCGGATGTGACTAGGGCTCCACGCACAAAGGACCTTGGAGCTGCATCCATCCAATGTCTTATGTTGTCATCGACAAACTACACAGTTTGGTCGATGAGGATGAAGGTTCTACTGCGTGTTCATGAAATGTGGGACACGATCGAACCCGGTTCAGATGATCAAAAGAAGAACGATGTTGCGGTTGCTCTTTTGTTTCAATCTGTTCCAGAGACATTGATTCTCCAGGGGGGAGATCATACCACATCAAAAGAGATCTGAAATGCCATCAAGTCACGGCACCTTGGAGCTGATCGTGTAAGGGAGGCAAGACTTCAGACGTTGATGACGGAGTTTGATAGGTTGAACATGGATGATAACAATACAGTTGATGACATCGCGGGGAAGATATCATGCCTATCATCCAAAGCAACCTCGTTGGGAGGAAACATATAAGAATCCAAGATGGTTAAGAAGTTCTTGAAGGGTCTTCCAAGACACAAGTATATCCATATCGTGGCGTCGCTTGAACAACTCCTAGACCTCAACACTACTGGTTTCGAGGATATAGTTGGAAGGCTTAAGGCGTTTGAGGAGCGTGTAGGTGAAGATACTCAGAAAGAGGACCAAGGGAAGCTTATTTTTACCAACAACGAGCAGCATCGTCAGAGAGGCTATGAGAATTTCCGTGGTAGAGGAAGAGGACGGAATGGTAGAGGCAGAGTTCGTGGGAGGTCACACAGTCAAAACCATGTGTCACACACCGACGACAAAAACTCAAAGAAGGATCGTTCAAAGGTGATATATTGGAGATGTGACAAGCCGGGTCACGATGCAACTGTCTGTCCCGAGAAGTCAGTGAAGAATCAAGAAACCAACCTAAACGAGACACAAGAAGCTGATGCACTATATGTTCACGAGGTTGTGTTCTTGAATGAAGACAAAGTGATTCCCAAGAATCTTGATATCGTCAAAGGCAATGCAAGTGTATGGTATCTGGATAAAATAGAGCGAGTAATCACATGATGGGAAACAAGGAGTTCTTTTCGAGTTTGAATCATAGCACCAAAGGAAAGGTGAAGTTTAGAGATGGATCGTGTGTTGATATCGCTGGAAAGGGTGTGATTACTTTTGTGTGCAAGACCGGAGAGAAGAAGGCACTCAAAGACATCTATTACATACCCGACCTGAAGCACAATATCTTGAACCTTGGTCAAGCAACAGAAAATGGATGTGAGGTTAACATGAAAGATGCCTACTTAACACTTACAGATTCGTGTGGAAGGTTGCTTGTACGTGTCACAAGATCTCCAAACCGTCTCTACAAGACCCCTATGGAGATTAGCTACCCGGAGTGCTTATATGTCAGAGATGAAGATGCTACATGGAGGTGGCATGCTCGAGTAGGACATATAAGTGTTGGAGTGATGAACAACATGGTAAGGAAGGAGATGGTCATAGGAATGCCGAGTGTAACACACGAATAAGGCATGTGTGATGCATGTCCCGCAGGGAAGCAAATCATATACTCATTCCCAAGTGTAACACACGGAGAAAGTGTATGTAACGCATGTCTAGCAGATAAACAGATTAGACATTCATTCCTGACTGAAGCCATGTTTCGTGAAGAGACTGAGGCATTCTATCGGTTCAAAAGATTTCACACCGATAGAGGAGAAGAGTTTGCCTCAGCTAAGTTCAATCTAGGTTGCACTAATAGAGGAGGAGAGTTTGCATCAGATGAGTTCAATCTATTCTGTGAAGAGAATTGGGTTGAAGCTATGACAACCGAGTTGAAATCTATCACAAGAAACAAGATATGGGAGCTTGTAGATAGACCGACTGGTTCTGAGAAGAAAAAAGAAGAGGATCGAGTTTGTGTCTTACACAAAGAGTTGTATGTGTTACGCCAGGCACCCAGAGCATGGAATGTGAAGCTCGACCAGATTCTGAAGAAGATGAGATTTGAGAAGTGCACAAGGGAACCATCAGTGTACCGCAAAGTTTGTGTGTTACACAAAGAGTTGTATGTGTTACGTCAGGCACCCAGAGCATGAAATGTGAAGTTCGATCAGGTTCTGAAGAAGATGAGATTTGAGAAGTGCACGAAGGAACGATCAGTGTACCGCAAGACTGAAGGAGAAAACGTCTTGATCATTGCCATATACGTTGATGATCTATTTTTGACAGGAACTTCTCTTAAGGTGATTAAGAGTTTTAAGGAGGAAATGTCAAAGAAGTTTGAGATGTCAGATTTAGGGAAGCTAACGTTTTACCTTGGCATAGAGGTGATTCAAGGAACAGACGGAATCAGAATAAAACAAGAGAAGTATGCTCAAGGAATCTTGTGTGACACACAGATGGAAGCGTGTAACACGACTCAAGTGCCAATGGAGTCGAACTTGAAGATCTCAAAAGCTGAAGATGAACCAGAGATAGATGCAACGAAGTTCAGAAGAATCATAGGATGTTTGAGGTATCTGCTTCACACACATCCCGACTTGTGTTACGCAGTGGGCATTCTAAGTAGATACATGCACAATCCGAGAGACTCTCATGGACAAGCCATCAAGCACATATTGCGGTATGTAAGAGGAACAACAAACTACGGTTTGTTCTTCAAGAGAGATGGGTCAAGGAGTGTCGTTGGTTATAGTAACAGCAGTCACAACATTGATCTCGATGATGGGAGGACCATGTCGGGACATGCATTCTATTATGGAGAATCATTGATAACTTGGACATCGCAGAAGCAGCAGACGGTTGCTTTATCATCATGCGAAGCAAAGTTCATGGCGGCAACGGAAGCAGCAAAGCGAGCTATATGGATCAAAGACTTTATGAGTGAGATACTAGGTGAAGAAGACAAGACGGTCACACTTAGGATCGACAACAAATCAGCCATTGCTCTAACGAAGAATCCAGCTTTCCATGGAATGAGTAAGCATGTACTCAAGAAGTATCACTTCATTCGTGAGTGTGTGGAGAATGGGCAAATCAAAGTAGAGCATGTGCCGGGTGTTGAGCAGAAGGCCGACATCCTTACCAAGTCATTAGCAAGAATTAAGTTCAAGCAAATGAAGAGCTTAATTGGAGTTCAAGAAATTGATCTCCCTAGTTCAAGTTGGAATTAAGGGGGTGAATGTTGGATAATTCCAAACTTGTGGAAACTTAACATATTGATAAGTGTTCAATTATGTTAAGAAACACAAAAAAAGAAATATAGAAACAGAAAAAAAAAATTCTATTTAGGTTAATTTGTGTTTTCATATCTCACATATTAAGAGAATTGTCTTTCACTATAAATATATGTCCAATGGAGAGATGTTCCATAAAATCTAAGAGAGAAACATTGAGAGCTTTAGTTTGATTAGTTTTTAAAGCTAATAAGAAAAGTTGTTCTTATAATTCTTTGTGTCTTTAGAGATTTGAATTGGTATCAGAGTTTAGAGTTTAAGTTGAAGTTTTTAACTTTGACAAAGACGATTATGTTCTGTCTCATTAACATTTGGTTATTTCTAGTTATTAACATTTAGTTTTTCTAGTCTTATTTACATATCGAAAGTAAATGTAAATTACACTAATAGACCCTTTAAGTTTTTTTTTTCTCTAAACCAAACTCAAACCCAGAATTAAACCAGCCTACAGAACCAAATTGAAATGGAAGTACAAACTACAAACTGTAGTACAAGTTTTCTTATGTAAGACTAAACTAAAATCAAATCGTACAATTGTAAACAACAATGCATACTGAAAGTTGAAAGACTATGATTTTCTTTTCAGTTTATTATCTTTATAATTTTTCGTTTTTCAAAAAGATAATTAAAAAGTAGGGAATTGCCAGTGAGCTGTTGATTGGTTGTAAGTCGTTTGAAAACTAGAGATCTCTCTCCCGAGTGGGACTTGTGTTGGAGAACATGACAACCCATTTTTCATCTATCTCTGTCAGATCTTGTTTTGGGACCTCTCAATATTAATATTTGATTGTTTTTTTTTTGTCAACAATATTTGATTACTATTTATCCTTAACTCTCCTTTTGAAAAAGTTTGCATTATCAGATATTATTCATACAAAAATATTTCAAATATTCGGAAATCATTAAAAGTATCTAACTGGTCGATTTTCAAGGAATCAATTTATTTTGTATTATGATGGTATGAATAATTCATTATATTTTCCTTACTTTTTCGTTATTTTCTTATATTCGAAAGGACATTTTCTGCTGTTCAAAAGAACAATTTTTTTGCAAGCGAAAAAGATGGGGTTATTTTAAAACATAAGAAGATATAATTAAATCAGGTGTGCTAATGTTATTTTTATTTTATTTTTCTTCACGTCAAGCAAAATCATGTCGACTAAAGTTTAAAGCAGAGTACATATAAACTATAATTAAACAGTGATTAAATTGATAAGTAAAGTAAAATTAAATAAATGACATGTAACTTTATGAAAGCACGCTCATCATAAGGAATGATTTTGGTTGACTTTAGTGAAAACAAATTTTACTCAAATTACAGCGCTAGCAAGGGTTAACGATCTAGGGTTGTCCAAAAAAAAAAAACGATCTAGGTGAAGTTGTACTTTCAGATACGTATACATTTTTTATGATAACGAAAGGTGCTAACCAGACTAAATGGAAACTCAAAACTACAAAAGAAAGATTTTTTTTTTTTTTTTGGAATTGTTGGCTCTACCGGTAGAGATGCCAAGTTCAGAGTCTCAGCAATTACAAAAAGAATTAAACAACCAATTTTGTCTCTGATACTAAATAATAAAAAAATGGATTAATAAAAACACAAGAGTATCTTAATTTTATAAGTATGTGACAATATATTAGAGTACATAATTTATTATCCTAGAAAATGGGATTGTTAAAAGGAAAGATTCGTCACGAGCGTTTCACGTCCCAAGCCGATCTTGTAGCTATTGGATTAAGAGTACAACTCAAGAACAAATGGACTATTGAGATAACTAAATGAACATATAATACCTACTTGTGTTTTTATATGCTGAATCATCTTCTGTCTTGTCGACTTCATGTTTAACCATTTCTGAAAATATTGTTTCTGCTCAATTTATTTTTCAGAACAAATCTAAACAAAATTGATATCAAGGAATAAATTAGAAACTGAATTTAGTAATGGTAGTCTTAAAACTGATTTTAAAACATTAACCTATCAGTTTTGAATTTTATTCGTATTATAATGTTTATTAACCAAAAGACTGTATTTTAAGCTTCAATAAAAATTCATGACGAATTAATAATCAGTAATATATTTTTTGTTAGTAATGTTTTGATCCAAATATCTAAATTATCAAAAATTCAAAGATTGGTAAAAATTTGCTTAAAACCTCTTTTAGACATTTTTAAACTCTCAAGTTTTCAGCCATATAAAATCATGATGGCTAAATAATTTAAATCATAATTAGATATACGATATACAAAATTTTTATTAGTGATTTAGGTTAATACATGAAGCTGATTCATGCATAAATAAATTAGCAAAATAAATCTCTATAGCCAATGAATATTTAGTTATTTTTGGAAACTGTAATAAATACTAGATTTATAATATCGGTTTGCAACGTTAAGTGGAAGCATAAATGAATGGTAAGTCCAGCAAATGTTCCTAAAATTAAGGTTATACACTTACTTTAGAAAAAAATAATTGCAATTATTCATTTTATGTTCTTCTTATTCTTACACAAAAATAAATGGTTTATAAGTTATAAAATAGGAGTATTTGGATATATTGTGGTATTATCTAAAAATAATATTTTCTATTATGAAATTCTTAAAATTAAGATATAATTAACATGTATTCATAAAAAAATTAAGCTCGCATGTACGGGCAGAACACCTAGTATTTTTCATATTAATTTTAGTTATTTTCTATTTTAGTTTTAGTTAAACTATCATAAAAGCAAAATAATGTACATATTACCGATTTATTAAATTATCAAAAATAGAAAGATAGAGAAAAAGAAAATATTAGTTTTTATTTAAAAAATAAAGTTATGTATATCTTCATCTCATGAACCCTCAACAAATTCAAACTGTAACAAAACTGAACAAAAACAAATAACTAAATTTAACACAAAACTGTTATCATTTTCGCAAAGAGTTTCTTCTTTCTCGATTAAACATATACCAATTTCAAAGCTTCAATGTAAATCACCGATCGCCGGTACAATACTAGTCATTGCTTGAAATCCCCTCCAAGTTTTGGAATCTATAATATAATGGGAAAGTTCACTCTCTCCTGAAGCGACACGTTAGCAGGTAAGTGGGTCTCACCTTTAATTTTTTTTTTTTTGTATTGTGGATTTAATATGTGGGTTTTAATAATTTTTTTTGCGTGGATCTTACGACTTCTAAAACTATTTAAAAGGGCTCACTTAGTCATTGTTCTTCTAAAAATGAGTATCTATCACTGATTAAATACCTCAAATTGATGTAAATCCTTTCATATTCCAATGGAATCGGATAGTTCATCCGTGAAGAAGCATCATGATTATGATATGATTTTGGATGTTCTCAAATCTCAATGTCACTGATAAACTTTTCTTTCTCTCCCTCAGAGACAATCTCACCGGAGATTAGGCCAGAACGGCGACTGCAGCATCGATTAGCGCAAGACCTCGATCCAAGATTCCAGGTCCGGTCATTAGAATCATCACTTCCTCTCGATTCATAACAAGCGCAGATGCAAATCATCGGCAAACCCATGATCAAGGTTTTTCCTTTGGCTTATTTTTTTCTATCACTTTCTCCATCTCTACTAAATACAAATAAATCTTAGTATACCGTCGTTTATTTGTGTTCTATCGACCAAGGTTTCAAAATACTAAATCTTAGTCCTCCTTGAAATCTAATACGAAGAACGCAACATTAGCTGCTTCAACTATCCTCTGAAGAGTTGGTCTTTCAATGGGTCAGCAACTGCGTCGAGCCGTTGGGAAAGTCAAAGAAGTTGAGAGATTTCCGTCAAGGGTCACCGCCGATCGGAGATCACTTCCAAAGGAAGAGCACACCGCCGCCAAATCACCGTCTACCGCCGCCGTTAATGGTGTTTCTGGTAAAGAAAAAAACTTTTAACTTATTTATCTCAGCTTTTGGGTGATAAAAAGTTTTCACCTTTTTTGATGAAATATGATTCAATCATGAATCTTGGGCATATCTGTTAGATGAAGAAGCTTGGAGAACAACGAACGATGATAATGTTTAGAAGAACGAGACCCACGATACGATACAATGTTGAATCAAATGGTGGGGAGAATAAAGGCTAAACAAGAAGGCAAAGCTTAGATAGGAGAGGTCAGTAGTGTCTAACAAGTCTATGCTTTTTGAGTTTTGATATTGGTTTGACTCATTGATAGTTAATGTAATTGTTTCTGACTTCTGAGAATGTTCTTGGAAAAGCAATTGTGTTGTCTTGAAGTCACATCTTGAGAAAGTTCGTTTTCATTAACGGTGTAAATTTCTTGTATTGTAGCTGATTGGTTCTCTAGGTGAAGAATTCAAAATGTTCATGACCTGCCGAGTTAGTTCATAATCTTGCTGAAGAATTCAAAATGTTCATTCCTACTTTTTTTTTGTTACTGACTTCTCCACCTTATTTGTGACTCTTTACTTTCGCCTCCTTGGAGGTCATTCTCATCATTGTGGTTTCTCATTGAACGCCACGGTGATAGACACATATACATCGATCCTACTAATAACCATTATTGTAGTTACATGTAGTTTTATGCTTTACTTCTTCTTTCCGTATCTTGGTTCATCTTCCACATGCGTTTTCTTTTGTCTCTTGACTTACTTGAAAATAACTTTGGTTAACTACATACAATGCAGATTTTGACGATATGATATGAATATGCATTTTTTCAAAGATTAGATTTCACGAGTTGAGACCTGCAGTATTGTCAATGTCAAGAATCAATATGTCAGGCCTTCTAATGAAGATTCACTTGAAGCTTTAATCCAGGTTTTGCATCCAAGTCACTTCTTCACACCCCTGCATTTTACTTTCCATGATCATATCGTCATCAAAGTCATTTTTCTCAGGACACGTTTCTGGACAAAGCAGAATTCAATCTCCTTCTTTTCAGTTATGTAAGTCATACAACGTGTTTGTTTTGCTCAGGTGCTCAAAGCATCGTGCGTCAAAGACTGTGGGAATGGAGACATTTCTCAGCAAGTGGGTGGACCGGATGGAGCCATGGGCCACGTGCTTCTTCCCTGCATGCCTCTATATGGGACTTGGATCTATTGATAAGAGTTTGTCTTTGTTTCGTAAGACTGAGGAATTACTTGATGATGACTGCAGAAAAAGCATGTATGGAGCTCTCATGAGAGTCTATTGTCAGCCTGGTGACAGAGAGGACGTTTACCTTCTCTCCAACTTGGCTAAACGCCACGGGATATCCTTCGACACCACTGTAAGTCCTGAGATTATCAAGTTCTTTGCTATGAAGAACGATTGTGATGGGGCTCACGAGATCATGGAAGAGTGGGATACAGGGGCTGGCGATCTCGGTCTTTCAGATTTTGGTCACCGGATAAGATGCATGAAAGAGGAGGCTGATAAAGCTATCAACATGCTTGGTAAGAAGTGGGAGAGTTTGACTGTCATGTTACAGAAAAACTTGGCGGAGGGTGACGATGATGGAGAAAATGAGAGGAGAAGGAGAGTGACGGAGGCCTTGGAGGGGAGGCTGCACGACCTCTGGAACCCAAAGACCAGTATGACTCTGTTTGCTTACGCCTGCGTGCAGTATGTTGAGGGTCGAAGAGACATGGAAAGTGCAGCTGAGATTCTCATACTGCTTAACAAACAAGAGCAAGTGTCACGTGCAATGGACAAAGACAGATTGTGTTTGAAGATGGTTGAGGCAATGAGAGGTGGAGGCTACGTTGGTGGAGAACACTAGCATATCTGAATCCAGAAAAATATATATTTGTAAATAGTTTGTTATATAGTTGATTAAACATATTATTAATTTAGGTTTGTAGAAGCAGAGAGAAGATCATGACTTGGTTTTCTACTTTGGAAACTCTAAACAGACAATCTGACTCTCTGGACTTCTGACCTCAATGATGAGGTGGGTGGGGATGAGATTAAGGAGGCGTCAAAAGACGAACCCGAAGAAGGGAAACAAGCTTAGACGTTGAAAGAGAGCGCGTAAGTCATATCTAAGTATGTGTGGTATTGATTTGGCTTTAGTTTCTTAAAACATTATGATATGAGGTTTGTAGAAGCAGAGAGAAGATCATGATTTGGTTTTCTACTTTGGAAACTCTAAACTCTGTTTTTTATGAGGTTTTCAAGCTGCTGTGTCAAAAAAAAAACATATTATTAATCGTGTGTTACAAAAAAAAATATTAATCAAGTCGGCCTCAAGCAACAGAAAAAAGCTTTATAATATTTATATCCAAAAAAAAAACAAAAAATAAAATATGTGCAAGAAAATAAGTACAACATTCACACATAGCTTGACAGACAAGTCATCAACCAGACCACCCAACAAGAAAAAAAAATGACAACATTATTTACAACTACAACAAAGGTCACACACGATCAACACAACATATACGATAAGAATCCCACACATTTTAAAAATAAATATTACCAGGGTATTGACACACTCCTCAACTCAATTATATACTAACTGGTCACCGCAATCCTTATAATTGTCTCATATTCAGAATGATTATATTTTCCTTCAAGATTATAATTTGCAAGAACGATGATATAAAATTTTACTTTATCTAGAATTTTACATACTCTTATGTCTCATCAAATACCGGAACTAATCCCGAGGAACCTGCCAAAGGCATCCAAAAGGGCCGTCTTTTCACTTTATTTTAATTGACGGTGACTGGGACTCGAATCTAGGTAACGGAACTCACCGTGAATTCTTTACCACCAGGGCATGATAAACGCCCGATTATAAATTGTTAATTTTTTTCTAAATTAATATATTTTTCCTTCCATTATTTGATTAATATACTAACAAATACCTAAGTAAACACTAATCAACTCTATAAACCACAATTTTGAACATGAAAGCGCTAATGACGATAATGGCCAATCAAATCATTACAAAGAAAATATAGAAAAATAATAACACATAAGAATTCACCGATCATTCTTATATCAATAAAATCAAGTTGTGTCATTTTCAATGTTTCATTCATTACATTATAGATAACACAGAAAAAACAATTTAAAAAAAACAAATGACAACATCCAATACACAAAACTAGCATCAACAATATACTCGACCCCGCGCTTGTGCGGGGGTTAAGCCCCTAGTTATAATAAAAGTTTGGCACAATGTTGGTTACTTTTTGATGAGTGGCCTTTATGTTAAATGAATTTGCTTGTTCTTGATATGTAGCTTAGCTATATATGGATCTGTTACGGAATATGATATAGGACTGTATAAGAATGTTATATGTTAATATGCTATAATACTTCATTGGTGAGTTTCATATGCCTAAACATATTATATTGATAACCAAATGTTTGAATGAGAAAAAGTTTCATTGTTTATGAACTTTTAAAAGTTTGAAATTTTTTATGTAACTTAATCCTTAGAATATTCTTTGATTTCTAACATTTTTAGTTTTTCTTGATTTTACAACTCTGTGTCTTTCATAACTATGACGAGTTTCTTGATTTTGAAACTTATTGTTGTTCGTATCTTACCTATTACTATTGTGTCGAAAGGTTATCAAGTGTAGTCAGGGAGCTTGCAGTCTGCAACAAGGCGTATGCCTTCAGAAAAAGCCTTGATGTACTTTAGTTTAATCCTGCCAAAAACTGGTGTATTCTTCGTCTTCATTGCCTTCTTCGTGTTTGTTCCAGTCACGGTGCTCATGCCACAAAAACATGCAATTTGTTTTACACTTAAATGTGGATTTATCGTTGGATTATTCTTAAATGTGGATTTATCATAGATATTGATCTGAGAAATTTGTGGTTTTGTTTATAGAAAGTATGAAACTAAAATAAAAATCATAAGAAAGAATGTCGGTAAACATTAAAGTAGCATTTAGTATGAGATTAACGTGAAAATTTTAAAAAGCGTTCGACTTAATATTAAACCCAACGATCGAGCATATTGTTATATGTTTAAAAAAGTTTAAATTATTACACATGAAAATATGTACTCTTATTAGAGGAGAACTCTGTCAAAGAATTGTTGTTTTTATTTTTTTGGTTATTTTGAGTTGATTAATTACCGAAGAGTTTAGCTGTAAAATTTATGATGTAGATGATTTGGATATAGCTCTAAATTTATTGATATATCTTTCTCCTAGAAAGATTGTAGCTGTAATTTCTTTGAGGTAGATATTTTAAAATAATATGTGTGAGGTATGAAAGAAATATAGAAATAATTATTTTATATTCTTTAAAATAATTTATACTAATAAGCATAATATAAATTATCAAACTATTATTTAGTTTAATATATGAATGATATTTATGTTATTTCAAAACTAATATTTTATATTCAAGGTAAATAAAGTTATATATATTTAAAATATTTTTTAAAATTAATATCAAGATAGTAATAAACTTTACCTATAATTATCTAATTTATTTGATATTATAAATAATTTTCCATTTTACAGATGTTAACTTCCATATAATAAAAATGTAGAAATTTTGCATAATTTACATAAGAGAAAATAGTTACTTTATTCTTGTTGAGGTAGCTTTATAAATAAAACTAAATCATAATTGACAAAACTTAGTAGAACTTTTATGATAACTTTAAACTTTAAAACCAAAACTAATTCATGATTGGTAAATCTGATAATTTAAAAATAAGTAAAACTAAAGCTGAGATAAAGACCGTCCAATCTCCCACGATAAGTATAACATATCTATCTTATCAAACAATAAATAAAAGTAAAATATCTTCAATGTTTAGCTATGCTACATCAGCATGTAAAATCAACCATTAGGGAGTTGCCAACTCAGCACTCATTTTACATGTCAACATTTGATCATCGACGAGAACTTGAAATTCGTAGAGGCCTTATCGTCTTGGCCATTTGTTCTTTAATTTAGGCTATTTCTCAGTATCCCAAATTGCAGCCTAATTAATCTCTCAACCCTAACCCCAGACCAACCTGCATCGCCTTCATCGTTTCCTCCAAATCGGATCGCAGCTACGGTTACCAACTCTTCAGATTCGCCACTTTAACGTCTCTCTCACACCACTTCAGTCATAAAGCATCAACCTTAACTACATCAACGCAACGGATGAAACTTACTCGATTCCCCCAGCTTGATACCCTATATATATATCTATCTATCTATCACTATGTTATCATGTTTTTTCCCTTCAACAAACTCAAGGCAAACAAAATAATCGTAAGCGTCAATAGCAGAGAAAACCGGGAAATCAAAAGGCAGAGCCCCCACCGCTTTGTTCTTCAACGACTTATATCCGGGTTTAGGAGATTTAGAGTTGCGATTCCGGTTAAACCACTTCTGAAAGCACGAAACACAACGAATGGTGGGTTCTTTATTGGGCTTGAGCTTCATCTCATCGATGAACATTTTATGCAAGTACGGTTACCAACTCTTCAGATTCTCCACTTTGTCTCTTTCCCTACAATCAACTTACTAATCACTACTCTCTTCCTCTCCTAATTGTTATCTATTTGACTCTGCAGAGAAGGTAGATGGTGTGATTCAAACAAAGAGAGCACACTACAAAGATTTAACTGGTCAATCAGACCATTCGAGCCCGTGCTGCTTCTAAAACAGACCAAAAGGGTTGGAACTGCTATTCCTTCGGTGGAGTGAGCACAAGAAAAAAACTCAGGAATTGGATAAGGTAATGTTGACATGCTGTTCTTATTTCCATAGTACCCTTACTTCCTCTGCATGATGATTTAGCTTTGTATTATATTTGTAGGTTATTGTTTTTTTATTTCGGTCCAAAGTGTGCATATTCCCAATTAATATAAGCAAGCATAAGTTTCCTTTCACATGAATGCAAATTTTGATGAGCAAGAGCATAGGTTAAATTCCAATACTTTATGCATTTTATTACATTGGCTACAACTGTTTCAAGACTAAAGCAGAGCCAAAATTACAATATGCACCAGCGAAGACTTTGGCAGGAGATATAGAGAAAGTAAGGAGTAGCTTTGTGAAAGAATATTTCAACATACATGCTATGCGATATTGGTATGTGATTGGTGAGGTGTGGGCACAGGATTTCTTGGAATGAAAGGAAGCCAAGAGAAAAGAAGTAAGTCACAAAAAGAGATTGAAGAGCGGTATGTAATGTTGAGTAAGAGCTAGAATGGTGACAACACACAAGGAAGTCGAAGAAAGCAAAACGAAGATGCTACGAATTTGCAGGAACTAATAGACAGGGGATTAAACATTACTGTTACGTCCTCACCAAATTTAAGCAAAAAACAAAAAAAAACAAAAGAGCTTTAATTGTATTAGATATTAGAATTGTTGCCAACATGATTTTTATTCTAAACACCCAAAGAGTCAGTTAAAGTAATAGTTTTCTTTTGTAATCCAGTAACAATTAGTTAAAAGTGTTTCAACAATTCGAAGAACAAAGTGGAAACATAAAATCATAGATTTTTTTTTAATCTATTTATTTAGTCATTTCTGGTCTGAATATTGAAAGATGATATTTTCTGTTCTTAGCTTCGGTTGGCGATGAATCCGTGAAATTCGAAGAGAATGATATATACTACTCTCGGTTTGCTGCTTTTAAAATTTTGACTTTATGAAATTAAGATAGTCGAATTTAACCTCCTTTTGAAATTTAAAAATAATCTATTCAAAAGCACTTTCATGAATAATATTATTAGTACAAATATTATTTATAACCTTTAATAAAATAAATATATAATTAAATTATAAAATTTTGTATATCGTTTAACAATTTCTTTACAATGCAATATAAAATCATTTATTTACAAGTTGTTTTTACATTGTCATTGATATATATTAAATAATTAAATAAAAGTATTTAAAATATACAAAACTACCCAATAGTATATACCAATCATATATGATGATTCTTTATTAAATACAAATGAAACATTATGCACTCTGCTTATATAATCCAAATGAAGATATAACTAAATTGTATGATAAAATAGTTATAATACTGTACTAAATGTTTATATGCATTTACCAATTTATATAATTTTTGAAAGACACAATGTAGTTTTCATACACAATATAGATATAATTTATACATTTATAAATAAAATATAGAAAGTGATAATTAATTTAAAGAATAAAATTTTATAAACAAATCTATAATTTTTTAAATAAACAATACAATTCTTTAACGTATAAAATTTTATAATTTAAATATAATTTATTAACAAATTATTATGTTTCGGTAATATTCAATACCTTACTAGCCGTGTATAAGCATTAAAAATCTATATAATATTATAAAGGAAAATTCCATAAAAATGGTTCAGCTGAATTTTGTTAAGCGTTTTAATACCTGAAATTTTTTACTACACATTTAATTCAACAACTAATTATGTTTTCATTTTAATACACTAAATTTTTAAATTTTTCTCATTTTATTACTCAAACTATATTTATTTTATTGATAAGTTTCAAACGAAATTTAAAAAAATCTCAAATTTAAAAATATCTAAAATTTGATAAATGCAGGAGGAGGCTTTTTGAGAGCATAGTTACAAAATGCCTGTCTTCATTGATGTGCTCTAAATTTGGCAATGAAAACTTAACTGGAGTTGCAAAGTAATTAATTTTGCCTTTAGTATTCAATAAATCTTGGCTTGGATTGATATTATGCAATGATATTTTGCTAAGATCTTTGTCTACGATAATAACGACCAGTCTGTGTTCGTGTTACTTGGTGATGCAGGTCATGAGCTAACTGGAAAGCATGCCTCCAAATTGGTTGATAAGTACTTTGAGGTAGCTTGGCATTACATGCATTATTCATCCTCCCAAACTCATTAAAACTAACTAAACTTTTTTCAAAATGTTAGGCTAATGGTGATCTTGGTCCTGACCATGAGTGTCTGTCCCACAAACTTTGATCGCCACTATTGGTCAAACACATAGGTTCAAGGTGAAGAAAGGAATCTTGCTATAATAACAGTTATGAATGTAGCTCTCCCGCAGTCCTGCAACCTTTAATAGCTTCAGCTGAAATCTCATTTGCACTTCTGTAGTGCCTCTATTTTCCACAAGTGATTAGGGTGCGTCTTCCAAAGACTGGAGATCTAGCTGGCTAGCTGTTGAAGAAAACGTCAGTACAAGTAACTGTGATGAAGCATAGAGAGGAAAATGTGCTAAACTTGAGTAATAGAGCATTAACCACTCATCTTATAGATTTCCCTCAAGCTTAGGAAAATTTGGAGTATAACTTATCTTTTCGATTTTAATTCTGAGCTTTTGCTTAGTTTTTTTTCTTACATGCTGGTATTTCTATAATGTTACAACTTCAGAAAATCTGATGAATGTATGCTATCAAAGGACCATTATTTCTCTGTGTATCAAAATCATTTCACAAACTTCTCCTCCGTTGTCATTTCTTAAAGAGGCGCCCTTCCTACAAGCTATCAGTAGTTGATTCATCGTAGTGACAATATGAAAGACAACTATTTATTATTTATCTGTACATTTTATATGATTTATAAATTATTAAAAATGTTCAACATACATTTTAAATTAGTTTTATATAATTTTAAAAATCTAAGAAATGATTTTATAAACCTTTATGAAATATATATATAGACTATTATAAATAACTTATAGACTTTTAGCAAATAATTTTATAAATACTTTAAGTTCTGATATTTTTTGTATTTATTGACAATCAGATCCTTAAGTATATGATAAATAATCACAAAATATTATATATTACTGCCAAAACAGTGATTAGTGACAGAGTACCATATTTTAAATATCCATAAAAACTTAGGATTGTGTATTACTTTTAATTTCAATCTACAAATTCAGGATATTATTTATTGTAACAAAAAATTCAAGCAAATTATCTGCGCGTAGCGCGGAGAAACACTCTAGTTAAAGTTGTAGTACCATTTAGATATGTTTGAAAACATAGATAGAAATAAAAAAAATGAATAAAAAGTTGTTTGGAAACATTGATATCAGTACATTAATTTTTTCTTTCATAATTAACTTCCTTAGTCTAAATATACTACACGAGTGGACCTATATAAAAAACAAACATACAGGTATGTAATTTTGTAATATCTTTAGACATGTTTTTGTATTGGTCCAATGATAATTAAACAAGAAATATGACATACGTACAAAACGTAAACGTGAGATTAGAGATCAAACCAAGTCATACACATCCAAAACCATAATTGTTCATAAGAGTACCATTTCATACAAACCTAAAACAATTTTTTAAATAAAAATAGAATTACCCAATATACAAATTTTTATGGACCATCGAACCGGTCATTGTTATATTGATTATTCAACTGATCAAATAATTTTTAATGCAATCGATTTACTCTTTCTAAACCGTATTGCCATAACTGGATCTTGGAATATTCTCAGCTAATAGGTAGACAATCCATAAGCCTCAACTTACAATGCAAGGTAGATATCTCCCATGTATATTGTCAATCATAATTACTTATCAAAAAGGAATATTCTACTCTATTGAACTAATATACCTATTTGTTCCTATATATTAGAAAAAATTGGCGTGGGAGATATCAACTCATTTAAACTAAGAGCATCTCCAATGTATTACTCCACAATTTACTTCAAAATGGTGCAATTCCAAAATGAAGTAGGGTTTTACTCCAATGTATTACTCTATTTTTTTACTCCAAAAATAATATTTTTAAAGTGGAACACCTTATAATTTTAAAAATTTACCAATTAACCCCAACTATTTTATGTTTACAAAAATTTCTTAAAATATAATTTATTTGACTTAAACCTTTATTTTTTAAAAAATATAGAAATCATAAACGTAAAATAAAATACAATATATAAGTTGGTTCAATAATGAACATTATAATATTTCCTCACAAATGCTCAACTAATGTATTTCGTAATGAAAAATGAGCTTCTTTCATCTTTGACATTTCTAAATCGAGTAAGAAAATTTTGAAATCGGACGCTTTCATCTTCTGCAATTTCGATATCTGGAGGTGGAGCTTGTCTTCCAAGTTCAATTGGTGCATCGAGTTCACACTCATATGGAGATTCAAAAACAAAATCATGCACAGAAAGAAGAAAATAAAGTTTTGTTTTGTGATTTAAATTCCATACAAGAACCAAATGTCAGTGCGTATAATATCGAAGAGAAATACTGAGTCACATGATCAACAAGCTCTTTCTCAGTCTTCTCCGTTTGGGCAATATTTTACCGGTCTTAGCGGATCTATAAACGATTTGCCGTATTATTTATGTTTTTAATAATGTTATGCATTTTATCTAAAATTATTAAATAATGGATTGTCTTGTTTTTTTTTCATGTTATTGTATCATTTTTAACATAAAAATATTATTTAAGTAAGAAATAAAAACATTAAAGATTTAAATGACAATTTCATAAATATAAAAAGTTCAATTCCAAAATGGAGTAATTGATAAGATTACTCCATAAATGGAGTAACCCTAGCCATTACTCAATTTTGGAGTTGAAAATAGAATGGGATTGTAGAAGATTTTACTCCAAAATGATGTTTGGAGTAGAAAATGGAGTAGAGTTGGAGATGCCGTAAGATCACAAACTTATTCCCCACAAAAATATCTCAGAGGTTAATAACTACTGAATTGTCATATCTTTATTTTTCTTAATTATTCCTAAATATTCTCACATATATAATTGCTAAAATCTAGCAATATTTCTTGGAGAGTACACGTGAAGTTACCCCATTCATGGAAACAAAACACAAGTTTTGGAAGGAAAACTCTAGAATGTGTCTTGCTGATGAAATAGTAAGTCATCATGGTACCAGATTTTGGAGATCTGTTTATTATTTGCTTCACACATGTCTGACGATTGGTTGAAGAATAGAGATAAAGTTGTTTCAAGATTAGCTTTACACGAGACTTTGTGTTTTTTCGGGAAAAAAACTAACAGAAACCTAATGGACTGTTAACTTGAATCATAGATTAATATGTCCCAAAGTACAATTAATATTTATTCTTGGGTTTTGTATGATTGTTATTAATTTGTTAAGGAAAATTATTAGAATTATTTATAGTTT
This sequence comes from Brassica nigra, assembly GCA_016432835.1. NCBI lineage: Eukaryota > Viridiplantae > Streptophyta > Magnoliopsida > Brassicales > Brassicaceae > Brassica > Brassica nigra. Next base: position 19,411,588 of record CM028242.1, read on the forward strand.
CATTTTAAATGTTTTTGATTAAATAAAAAACAAAATATAATTTATTTATATAACATATATTTATTATTGCTACTTTCTGTTTTGTATATTTTAATACCTTCTCTGAAATTTCTTAATATATAATTTTAAAAAATTAGTATAACTATATAAGTGATTTGTAAAATTTTTACTACAATGTTTAAGGCTCACAACATTTTACGGACGCCTCTGTTACGTGACACAATGATGAAATACACATTTTAAACAATAAACAAAATTAGGTAAGTTGGAACCGTTAAATTTTTGTTTTCTTAAGTTTGTATATACTGTAAAACATGCATCCGTGCAGTAGCGCGGATCAAGATCTAGTAATCTCTTTAAAACAGATATGAGTTTTAAATCAAGGTGATATACATAGTATACAAACCTTTATCCCAGACAAATATTTCTCTTCACCAAAATGGAAATCCCGACGCCATATATGATTGCATGCGACCTCATTATGAACAAAAGTAATATATTTCAGTTTCCTCTAACTCTGTCGTATTTGGAAAATGAAAATAAGAAAAACAATGTGACTACCGGAATGATAAACAAACTTTAGTGAGTCTGCGAGAGTTGAGAGAAAACTTCATAAGTCATTTCTTACTACATCATGGCAATATCTTGATATAAGTTGCTCGGAAAAGTATCTTTCATAGCAAAACAAAAAAAAATCAGCAAAAAATATTACTCAGAATAAAAAAGCTACTACAAATTATCAACAAAATAGATCACATATCCCACTTGATGCCTATGCTAGCTATTACATATACGTATATTCCCATTTCTTTCCGCTAAAACTACATTAGACTTAATATATAACTCCATTTCCCTCATCAGCAATGGATCCACAGCTCTTGGAAGATGCACCAACTACACTTGCATAAGGCACAACAACCTCATCGCCCATATCAAGTGGGATTTCAAGTGGAGTTGGTACAGTTGGCAGAACTTATGGTGAGACAGTTTTAGTAACAGTTATATCCTGGATCTTGCCTGTGAAGTTGTAGTCAGACACCTTGATCCTGAACTTTATGAGTTTGCCCAACGGTGTAGATTAAAGCTTGGGGGCAGGCATCTCATGGCCAGCACCAAGTTCTTGATTAGCCTAAAATTTCAAAGAGAAATAAAGTGAGTTTTAATGAAATGGGAGAAGGTTTTCAGTTGATGGCTAGTTACCTCAAAGTAGTTGTCATCCAATTCTGCCGCATTCTTCCCTGTCAACTTACGTCCTGTGTCACAAAGTAAGACGGAAACAGCCTGGTCATTATTGTCGTAGATAGAGAGATCTTTGCACGGTACCGGCAAATAAAAGAAAACAAATACTTCTGTAAACTGAATTATCTACGAACGTATAGGATTTACATGGACATGCTACTTTTTTACAGAGTTATCTTAAGCTCTTATTTTACCTTGGCATATTCCTGCTTGATGTAAGCAAAGATTTAGGCGACATACAATTTATATTTCTAGTAAAGCAACCTCAAGTAGAAGAGAACATATAAAGAGCTTATCTTCGCCTTGGCTGAAAGTCTCCTAAGGGATCTGGTGCAACATTTTCAACAATAAAATTGTCTGCAACACAGTATAAATAAGTGAATTATCAACGAACCTATGGGAATATAGAAGGTCGAAGTCATCATAAGCTAGAGATCTAAAAGGTAGAATGCATATATATAACCAAAGTGATTTACTATTTGACAATAGAACTTTTTGAGAGAAACTAAAAGATATACTTCAATACTTTTGTAAACTGAAATCGAGGGAGATTATTTATAAAAATCAATTGAGAGGGAGTTGCAGAACTAAAAGACGCAAAACTTGAGCGGTCTCCAACCTTCCTCGTCGTAGTCAGTGGATCTTCCTCTCACACAGTGATCCAACACTACGATTGACGGCCTCTCGCATTTCTCTTACGCCGCAGCGGCGGAATCAGCGAGGGAAGAGGCGTCAAGTTGCCATCAGTTAATATCGACTTTGGGGTTTTTGATTTTGAAAGTAGATCCCTCAGGCAAACCAAGCGGCTCTCTGGGATCTGATACTGCAAAATGAAATGGAAAAGTAGAGGTACTCGATTTCGTTTTATATAGAAGTTCCAAACCGTTCATCTTCGGCATGAATGCCATCAATCGAACTAAATACATATCTTTAAAATGAAGAAATCTTCAATTTAAGAGTCATAAGGTTTTCATTTACTCTGAAGTTGTGAGGAAGAAGAAAAGAGAATCGAGGGAAGTTGAGACGATTGAGTTGTAGGGAAGGAAACATGTCATTTTGTTAACAACTGATTGGTGGATTTTTTTTAATCCCACGTGGATAGTCTCAGAGCTTTAGTTGAAGACCAGCTTTGAATGATTGATAGTGGGGTGGTGATAAATACTGATTAGAAACGGTGAGTTGCATTGATCTGGACGGTGAAGACGAAGTGGAAGAGATGTGAGTGTGCGATGAAGATTAAGTTTTCAGAGTTGAGTTTGTTAGTGTTGGCCCATATTGAATTTTTCGAAGCTCACATGATTGACCCAAGTTTAATATGTCAAAAGAGAAAGAATATTACGTGGCAGTATGGTGATTCCTCATTGGTTGATTTAATTTGCATACTTGGATAGCCTCAATGCTCTAGCTCAATCTCTTTTATATATGGACTTATTGGCCAAATAGCCATATTTCAGTATGAAATTAGGTAAGTAGCAATGATTTTGACATAATGTAATCAATAACATTTAGCCTCCTTTTTGTCCAGTAATACCCTCTGTTGGTATAAGTATTCGGTAAATAAAGCACTTAAATGACGTTGAAGAAATGAGATATGGTCAACATTTACTGCGCACCGTTGAAAATAACGACACAAAATCCATCTACGTCCCTTACGTAATTACTGCATAAAAACTTTGCTCCGAAAATGTGTGAATAAAAATATAATACTCTTTCAATAAATGGTGTATTCCATTTACTTTCATAGTTAAACCGGAATATCCTGTTTCATATCAACCAAATAGTATAGAACATTAACTATATGTCTAATCCCAACCCCTAAAAAATAAACACTACCCCAAACCCACCTCCAACACCTAAAAAAAACTCTAATCACTAAACTCTAAACCCTAACCAATAAACCTTAAACCCAAATATAAACTATAAACCCAAATATAAATGATTAACCCAAATAGAATGGAGAAAATACTTAGTATAGTACATATTGGTGAAATTATGAAATGTCTATGATTGCATGGAAGAAGTTAATGTTCTCCCAGCCATACCCCTCACCTTCTAAATACTAAACCCTAATCACTAAACTTTAAACTCTAAACCCTAATCACTAAACTTTAAACTCTAAACCCTAAACCCTAAACCCAAATATAAACCTAAATCTAAATATTTGGGTTTATAATTAAGCATTTATATTTGATTTTAGCATTTATATTTGGGTTTAGGATTTACTGGTTATGGTTTAGGATTTACTGGTTAGGGTTTAGGGTTTAATGATAAGCATTTATGTAAAATTAAGTTGTATTTTTTAATATTAAACTATACAATATAGATCATAGTATGATTTTTACATGTTCAAAAATATGTAACGATAGTTAGAACTAAAGAAAATTATAAACTATATTTCTCAATAAGATAGAACACTCTTTATTAATCATCAAATGAAACATAACATGATAAAATAGTATAGTAACATAATATATCGTATTACACAGCATAAATAGAATAAACATAATACATATTGCTTTACATTTCTATTCTATATGTATGTAATAGAATAGAACACAATTTAACAAAAACTTTTCATCTTCTCGATCAACTCCGGGTCATCTATGGCGACAAAAAATAAACCTATATGATGACATCAGTGGACTTACAGGTCATTAATTTGTAACTCTGGTTAAATAGGTTCAGCTTGCGAGTAGGAACTTCTGTCAAAACTCACGGAATCTCCCTGAATCAGAGCGTTGGTTTGACGAATCTGTTGCGACTGACAAGTTTGAACAGAAGACGATGGCTCCACGGTGGATGGAAAAACAATATACTATGGTGGAATATGCTGCTTGATTTCACGATTCAACAAATATTGGCTAAAAACTTTTTACCTTTTCAGAAAGTGACGAAGAAGAAGCAGTTATTTTTGGGAAATGTGTGGCTTCCCGATGACCATGTGTACTTTTGCTTGGTTGGGTAATTGATAATATATTTTTTTTAATTGCATGCAGGTTGCACCGGTTGCTTAAGGCTAGCAGGGTAATATTATATAAAATACACTCTATATCGATGTATAGTAGGGCATTTGGTTATAGAGCTAAATACCATTTTTTTCTTAGCCATACCACCTAATTTCCCTTTATATATTGGGATTCATAAAAAGAAAGGCATATCTTTCAAATAGAGAAAATTTGAAATGTGTTTACATCTAAACAACTTCAAAAATATAACATTAATTGCATTTTATTGTGTTAACACACAAATGATATATATATATACATATACATATACAGTAGAAAATCCATAATTTAATACTTGATAAATTAATAAACATTACAATAGTACAAAATTTATAGATTTCACCAGTCCCTTGGTATAAAATATAACACAATTCGATAAGATAATAATTTTTTTGAAAAAATCTTATGTAATATATGGTCCTAACATAGACATACTAATAATCTATCTATATAAAACTTATATAATATAGAAAATATATTGTATAGTTGATTTTTATTCATAGTGAAGTTTATATTTAAATCTTCTTTATTGTTCTAAACAGATTGATGTTATTTTGTTATTTACACTTCAAATGAATTTACATCAACGTTACATATTTTATACACCAAATAATCAAATAAGAACAACATTGAATTTGTATCTATAAAATTTAATAATACAACATCGTAAATTCAAGTAATTTCTTTTTAAATAAAATATACTTTAAAATATATAAATTTTAAGAGATTTTTTTTATAAATTACTAACTCTACAAATCAATAAAATACCAAAACTCCGTTATTATTAATTTATAAAGTTATTACAACTGATGAAAAGCTTTTTTGTAAAAAGAAAAGTTATTACAACTGATTGTCAAAGACTATTTTGAGAATTGCTAGGATTTTAACTGTACCCACCTTTGATTTCTCATCACCAATACAATGCACATATTGTAAACAGACGTGAAAGCTCCATGATTAGTTCGAGTTTCGATCTATCAAATCAGATCGGAAAATAATGGCTCAGAAATAAAAGAAGGTAAAAGGTGCAACAAAGTGAGTGCAATCCTTTGGTAGAAGGAATGAGCACGTGTGGTTGTTCTCATCACAAAAAGGCCACTGCTATGATTCCCCTCTTAAAGTTCACCTCTCACTCTCATTGGGCCCATCTCATTGCACATCCTACATACCTACAAACACAAAGTGTCCACTGACACCCATTCATGTATGTAACAGCTTTTATATTTACAAACGTCTTCATGCATTCTTTCCTATAAATCTGTTATACAACACTATATACTTTAAGTATTTAGTTCTTGGTTTCGTGCTGAATGATGGGTCTCAACTCGGGAGGAATCGATTGCGTAAAGCCTGCAGTAGCAACGGCTCTTAGTAAAAGGTGCTTTAGATGCACGTGGTTCAAACCCTACGTTACCGGGTAAAAGATGCCTCTTCCCTCCCCGTTCATTAGATAAAAACAATTTTTTTCTATTTCTAAAAGGGGGGGGGGCGATCCAATAGCGTTCCGTTAGATACGAACCCTCTAATAATAAGTCTATTGGAATTGGCTCTGTATTCATAACCTTAGTCCATTCCCATTTTGGGATGATCCTATTTGGTCAAATACCTAGCGAATGGAGGAAATCTCTCGTGAGGGGTTATAGGTTTCGCCCTTGATACGAAGATGTCCCAAATTAGTAATCAATTCCTTTATCTATTAACATATACTATACATATGTAGATGTCATTACATATGTGATTTTTGTGGGCAACCATTCCATATGTGATTAGTATCTCATATTGAAACATTCCGTTGTTCTTATTTTTTGTTGGAGGTTTTATATAAACATGTTAAAATATACCACCATATTATCCTTTGAGTAGATGATATATCATATATATATATTCGATTTTGATTTTAGTTTGAGTCGAAATGTATATTCTATGAGCTTTTATTTATTTGTGAGAATTTGGATGGATGTTTATACTGAATATATGTAATAGGTGGTCACGATAACGTGATTTTTCTACTAAAACAAGAGTGAAATTTTCTTGTAATAACTTTATTTTTAAAGAAAAATATTATAAAATTAATATATTATAAAATGTTTATCACCGGCTCAGGAAACTGGTCCTAACGATGTAGAAATATGATACAGTCTTCAAATTTATAAATCCCCTATATATTAATTCTGGAACATTACAACATTTTTTGGTAATCACGTGTCATCATGAGAATGCATCTCAGAATTCTTAGAAAAATGGTTGGTCCATCTAAACATATATTATGTTTTTATTAAACTAACTATCAAATTAATTAATAGTGTACAAAAATATTTTATATTCTTTCCTTAAATAAAAACTACGGAATTACCAAATATAATTAACATATATATCATAATTAATGATTATGAATAATAAAAATTTGATAACAATTTTTTATCCTCCATACTTTTGTTTAATTTTATATTATTAAAAATTAAACAATCACAATAAGCATATATTAAAAATTAGATTTTTTATATGTTATATTTTGAATTTTTAAAACGACTATAAATTACTAAAAATAGTAAAAATCTCACATTGAAAGTTTTGTTATCAATGGCAACGTTTTTTTAGTTCAACCCATTGTTCTTCTTTAATGGGCCTTGAACAATGTTTAATGACTAATTAAATGAGCTACATACATAATAGAATGTGTTTTGGTTCAAAAATTATTGTATACCCAAAATCAATTGAACCATTATCACTTTCGTTTTAAATTTTGTTACAACAAAAAAATATAGGGTTTGGCAAAAAATGTGAATCCAAATAACCGAACCAAATCCAATCCAAAAAATTAGTATTGAACTTTAGCCAAAATTGGTTAGATATCCGAATGGGTTTGGTATCTAAAGAATCGGAACCGAGCCCGATATGAACAGAAATATTTCGGATATCCGAATATATTTGAACCAGATTTTTATACTTAAATACACATAATTATTTTTAAATTAATATCCAAAAGAATATATAAAATACATTATATTTTTAAATTGTCCAAAATACTTAGAAATTTGTAAAAATAGTTAAAAGTGCATGTTTAAAATAGCTAAACCGATACTCAAATACCAAAAATACTTAAAATATCTATTGATTTTGTATCCAAATATTTAAACTAAACCAATTTTTTATGTTAAGTTTAAGTATTTTGACATACATTATTCAAATTAATATGTTATATATTATTTTATTTTTAGATTTTAAGAAATTTAAAGTATATATGAACTTTAATTTTAAAAAAGATAAATGGTTTATCTGAACCTAAATCCAAAACGAACCTGCAAAGATTTGAACCAAACCTGCAAAGATTCGAACCGAGCAGAACCTAACTGAACCAAATGGTATCTGAATGTTCATCCCTAATAAAATTTAAAAAATAGTATTGATAACAATATATGTATTGTTTATAATATTTAAATACAACATTTTTTAAATAACTCACTCTGTGCAGGACGCGGCTTATCATCTAGTTTTGTAGTATTTTAGTATTCTTAGAGCTGCTCCATCAGAATAAACTCATAAAGTATGTTAACTAGAAAAGAAAAAAAAATTAGAGAAATTAAAAAGAGACAAGTATCTTAAACAACATATTTTTAGAATCCTCCAAAAATGTTTATGCCGTATGTATGATTGTAAGTGGTTCAACTTTTAAATAATTATTAAAAAATCAATAATTCAGTTACATTTCAATATTAATATTATTTGGGTAGAACCTCTTTTGATATATTCACCCGATAAGAACATCTCCAATCCCACTCTAAATTTTACTGCAATATGAAGTAGGAAATAGAATAATATACTAACAAAAAAATCATTATTCTATAAATGGAGTAATCATTTTTTTTGTTTAGTCATTACTCAATTTTCCACTCTATTTTACAGTAATATTTGGAGTGCGGTCAGAAATGAGTGCTCTTCAGTACTCGAGTGTCCCTTGCCAAGAGATATCAATGTTGATCAAAGTAACAAGAACACAAGTAGTTTTTGGGTAGAAAGTCTACCTCTTTTTATCCTTTTCATTTATTTAAATAGAGATTACAGGAAGCAAATAACGTGAAAGGGAAAGTGGAGTCATTGACTCCTACATTGCAGGAAAATGGGAAAAGTGTAGAACAATGTGCTTTGACTTGTTATCTTACTGAAATTCAAATAACTTACTGAAATAACTTAATTGTGCAGATATTTTCGGTTGATCTTATGTGGCCTTGTTGTCCTTCTTGGTGCCACCTCAGCATCAACTTGTACGCCATCATCTTGTATCCTATCATCACTCCCATCCTCGGAAAGAACCTTGTCCTCAAGGTTCAACTGAAACATTGGAAAGCTTGACGTGAATTGCTCCTGCTCCTCCCAAGTTGCTTCTTCGATAGGTAAGTCTGTCCAATGGACCAGTAACTCAACGATTGCTGCTGCTCTTTTTTGTACCTTACGTTTCTTCAGTATCTTGAACGGAATCAACCGTAGTGTGCCAGACTCCTTCAAAGGTGGTAGCTGCACTGAGATCGGATCATCATCGCCAACTCTCTTCTTCAACAATGATACATGAAAGGCGGGGTGGATGCATGTGGTGGTAGGCAAAGCAAGCTTGTAGGCGACCTTGCCAACTCGGGACTCAATCTGAAAAGGACCATAGTAACGATTCGCCAACTTCTGTGATGAACGTCGGAGGACTGTCTTCTGGCGGTATGGTTGGAGGCGCAGGTAAACCCAATCTCCAACGTTGTATTCAACATCTCGTCGACTCGTGTCTGCTTGTTGTTTCATCAGGTTGTTTGATGTCTCCAGGTGGTATTTGAGTTCGGTGAGTAACTCATCTCTGTTCTTCAATTGCTCATCAAGTTCACCAACAAGTGTAGAACCAATTTCGTACCTTGGAATTGCAGCTGGGGGGGGGGCGGCCATAGAGAACTTGGAAAGGCGTTGTGTTTGTGCTGGAGTGGAATATAGTGTTGTACCAGTATTGAGCCCAAGGAAGAAAGGAACTCCACTGCCGCGGGTGTTGTTGTACAAAACATCTGAGGAACTGTTCATTGCATCTGTTGACGACTTCTGTCTGACCTTTCAGTTTGGGGATGGTAGGCTGTGGACATGCGCAAAGTCGTGCCGGAGAGTCGCCACAGCTCTTTCCAGAAGTGGCTGAGGAAGATCGGATCACGGTCACTGAGAATCGAACGAGGCAGACCGTGGAGTTTGACTACTGTCTCGATGAACTTAGTAGCAACGGTGGAGACTGTGTAAGGGTGAGACAAGGCGACAAGGTGAGAAAATTTACTGAGCCGATCAACAATTACCAGTATGGAAGTGAAAGCACCAGACCGAGATAATCCATCAACAAAATCCATGGAGATATCTTTCCAAACCTGTGCAGGTATGGGCAGTGGTTGAAGGAGATCCGCAGGAGACATGGTCTGGGACGTGGCACGTTGGCAAGTGTCGCAGCGAGAGACATAGTCAGCTACTGTTTTGTGCATCGAAGGCCAGTAGAAGTGATGAGATAGGTGTTTGAAAGTGCGCAGAAAACCTGAGTGGCCTCCTAGCGTGGTGTCGTGATGCTCGTGAAGTAGTTGCTGGACCAGTGAGGATGTTGGTGGGATGACAACTCGGTTTTTGTAGCAAATGAGTCCATCGTGCCATGAGTAAGGACGTCCAGGGTTTGAGGTTGCTGCAGCGCCAATGCGTTTGAGGTAAGGGTCGTGTGAGGCCAAGTCGCGGAGGTCAGTCCAAAGGGAAGATTGAGGTACCAAGATTGTTGCAAGAAGAGGACTGTCGGGTACCCGTGAGAGAGCATCAGCTGCGGAGTTTGACTTGCCAGGCTTGGAAATGATATCATAGTCATATCCCACAAGTTTTGCCATCCATTTTTGTTGCTCCGGAGTGAGGATTCGTTGTTACAGCATGTAACGCAAGCTTCGTTGGTCGGTTTGAATGGTGAACTTGCGCCCCAAAAGATAAGGACGCCATGTGCATATTGCCACGATGATTGCTAACATCTCATGTGCATAGGTTGACCACGCCTTCTTCAACACACCAAGAGAGCGGCTCATGAAAGCAATTGGCTGTCCTTGCTGAGATAAGACAGCGCCTATACCTTCACCAGAAGCATCGGTTTTGATGACAAAAGGTTTGGAGAAGTCAGGCAGAGCTAGAGTGGGTGTTGTTGTCATCGCGGTTTTGAGATTGTTGAAAGCTTGATCTGCATCATAGTCCCAAACAAATTTTCCTTTGCGCAAGAGGTTGGTAAGAGGTCGAGCAATCAAACCGTAATCGCGGACAAACTTGCGACAGTATCCCGTGAGTCCTAGGAAACCTCTGAGCTCGGTGACTGTAGTGGGGACCGGCAAAGCTGTCATTGCCCTGACGTTAGATTGATCTACGTTGACGCCAGTGCTGGAGATAATGTGGCCCAGGTACTCAAGCTCCCTTTTTCCAAATTCACACTTTTTGAACTTCACTGACAAGTGATGCTTCTGGATCATACTAAACACTTCGCGGACATGTTGTAAGTGGAACTCCCAAGTTGGGCTGTAAATGAGTATGTCGTCGAAGAAGACGAGAACAAACTTCCGCATATATGGTCTGAAGATGTCATTCATGAGAGCTTGGAAAGTCGAGGGTGCGTTGCAAAGACCGAAAGGCATGACGAGGTATTCGAAATGTCCATGATGTGTCCTGAAGCCGTTCTTATGAACATCAGAAGGGTGCATCCGAACCTGGTGGAAATCAGCAGTGATGTCGAGTTTGGTGAAGAAGGCGGATCCGTGTAGCTCATCGAGCATATCCTCAACGGTTGGAATCGGAAAACGATCTTTGATAGTAGCGGAGTTGAGTGCTATGTAGTCGGTACAGAAACGCCACGATCCGTCTTTCTTTTTTACTAGCAGGACCGGAGAGGAGAAGGGGCTAGAGCTTGTCTGAATTATTCTGGCTTTGAGCATATCGACGACCTGTTTCTCAATCTCATCTTTCTGAAAGTAAGCATAGCGGTAAGGACGAACATTGATGGATTTGTACCTTCCTTAAGTGTGATGTGGTGTTCGATCTTGCGATGAGGAGGAAGACCGACTGGTGGCTGAAAAATCCCATCGAATTCGGTCAAGATTAGCCGGATATCATCGTTGAGCTCCTTCAACTCCGGTAATGGTTCTGGTGAGCAAATCGCAAGGAGGAAATTTACCTTGTCGGAGTTCTTTCTCGACATCCTCTGTTGTGGTGGGCCGGATCGAAGACTTAGTAAGTCCAGTCAGAATATGGGTTTGACCTTCCCAGTCCAACTGCAAGGTTTTGGCTTTCCAATCTGTGAGTATTGGGCCGAGACTTTCTACCCAAAAACTACTTGTGTTCTTGTTACTTGTGATCAACATTGATATCTCTTGGCAAGGGACCTATCATATGATGTTGCAAAATAATATATGAATTAATATATTTATATTATATGAATTAATATATTTTGTAATAAATTTTGTACTCATATTTTATAAAGATGTATGCTTAATTTTTTAAAAATATTATTTTAGTATTTTTATCAATTAATAATGATTAATTATATTTTAAAATAATTGCATTTATTATTTTATTGGCTTAGAATTATGGAAAACAAAAAAAAATCACAAAATATACATTAATAATTAAAATTTAATATATTTTATTAATGTGTATGAAAGTTTTAAAATATATATTGAAAGTAAATAAAGTATTACACAAAATTTAAACTCGTGTTGTTTAGAAGATAATTTCCATGATTCGTAAATGCATATACTTTAGGTTCAAAATAGGCAAACACTTAAAAGGTTTTTAAAATACATATAATAATTGATATATCTAATTTTTTTCTCTCCCAAGCCTTCTCAACCGTCAAACTTTTTGACGAGACCCTCGCTTCTCCGGCGGTCGGTGCTCCTCGCCGTCGCCTGGAGAGGCTCTCACCAGTCTTCTTTATTCTTGTTTGTCCTATTTTATGATGTTATGGTGTCTTGGTGTTTTCTCGCTTTAGGGGTGGATGCACCTCGTTTTTTTGTGATGTTTCTGATGCTACTCCAGACTGATGATAGTTGTTGTCTAGTAGCACGATTAGAACGATTTGGTTGTATTTTTCTTAGCTTGGTCATAAAGTTCTCTGTTATGATGATGGAAGTTCTGGATCTTTTGATCGGAGTGGTAGCCCGCTTGTCCACTTGATATCATAGATCCAGTTTCGATATCTTGGTTTCTCGGCCGGTGTATCGTATGCTCACCGGAGCGTTGGCTTGTGTTGTTTCTCTCAGTGTTTTGATTGTTTCTCTGACGGACATCAAGCAGATCTTGCGGCGTAGAACGAAGGATGTTTATGGAGCTTAAAGACTGCGTTCTTCTGTGGCCTCCGTATATGTCTCCACTCGAGCAGATTGTGATGTTTTGATCCTAAGCCATGGTGCTTCTCGCATGATGCATAGTCTGTATTTCCAGCCTGGTTGAGTCCATTCATGGTGTCCTGTTGTTGGAAGTGTTGATTTTTCGGTATTGTTGGAGTAGTGTGTCTACTATCAGATGGTTTTCCATGGTCCTTTTATTGGATTTTCATCTTCTTTGGTGGGATTGATCTCTTTGAGCCGAAACTTTAAAAGCTAAGTTCTTTTTAAGCCGCTAATGTGGATAAAAGAAGAGCCAAACAATCTAGAGGTTTTAGTTCATGGTTTAGCAACAAACGAGAAGACATCAATTACGGAATTTTTCTAATGTTCTCTTGACGTCTTTCCATTGTAGAAGCAGTGTAATATTTCTCCTTGGTTTTGGCAGAAGCACTAGCCTCTACTCCAGCCTTCTATTTGAATGCACACCATCATGAGACTGTTGTCTTTGTGTTGTGTGCAATGCGTTTATGCTTCTTTGATTTGGATAGCTTCTTTGTTACTGTCTATCCATCTTATCTTGTGACATACCTAGTGGCTAGTGGTATGATTTTCTTTTTTTGTAATACTTTGGAATTTTATGCCCATGTGGCTTAGTAAGAAACACAGCGTTAAAAAAAATACATATAATAATTTTGACAAACAAAACCATAATCAATATTTTTATAACCAGCTGAGTAGTCCTGGATACATTCACCGAGAACCAAAAAATCAAACCAAACCAAACCGAAAAAGATTATGTTCGGATTTGGATCATACCAATTATCCAAATGCATCATAAATCTCTAGAACCAAAAAAATCAGAACCAAACTGAACTCAAACTGAAACTGAACCAAGAACTAAATGAGTACCTAAATTTCTATAATATAATTTATATACTTATAAGTATTAACTATATTTAGTTTTAAAATAATCAAATAATTTAAAATACTATTTATAAATTAAAATACCAAGAAATGAATTAATAGAAAACTTTTCTCTAAAATATTCAAATTATCTAAAATTTTATTCTGATATTTATTTCAAAAACCGAATTTTTAACATTTTAACTCAAATTAACCGAAAATTGGAAACAAACATGAACCAAATGAGATCCAAAATTATCTTAGATATTAACCGGTTCCTAATTTTGTTATCAGAGCCGAATCGAGAACCGATACAAAAATGAAGTTTTTAAATATCCAAATGAATTTTAAATTTTTAGAACACAAAAACCAAAAAACATAATCTGAACCATCAAGAACCGAATGCCCTACAGCTGAGTAGGTATTCAATTTTTACTTTACACTACTCCCTCTGTTTCGAAAAGATGCATATTCTAGGAAAAAAAAAATTGTTTCAAAAAGATGTATTTTTTACATTTTCAATGTATATTTTGTCAACTAATAATGAAAAATTGTGAATTTCAAAAACATTAATTGCATTTTTTGAAATGTTATTGGTTTAAAAATATAGAAAATATAAAATTACAAAAAACTATGCACTAATAAATAAGTTTTAAGATGTTTTCTTAATAAGTGTGAAAATCCTGAAATATGTATTATTTTGAAACAGAGAGAGTATCTGACATCTGTCTTTGAGTAAAATGTCGTTGACGAAAAATAATAATAAAACTGTTGACAAATTCAAGAAGAGCAAATAGATTTAGCAAAACAAAACTAATACAGTAATAAACATCGAAGGGATGTCAAAAATAGTGATTGAGCCTGACATTCCTGAAATCAGGTCATTCCGAATGAGGTACTAACATCCCAATTGTTCATCTAAACTATAGTTTTTGTTGAACATCTAATTAGTTGACGGTTTAAAGACGTCGTGATTTTGTGTACTCAGGATTCCGCCGTCACCATTTTGAAGTTCTATGCCATGATTAGAAGAAATATTCGTGTCATATTTATCCAGTAATACTTTTGGTTTTTACTTGCAATTCATATGCTATGTTTTTTTATATGCTTTCCCCAATGTTTTTTTATATATTTTTTTGAAATAAAAACTTAGTCTAATCTTTTAGTAATTGACAGCTACCGCATTTATCATTATAATAAATAGTCAAGGTAATCTATAAAAATCTATTATAATAAAATCAAATTTTAGAAGCGACTATTTCCATTAACTGCCGATCTATTTAATCACAAGGGGGACTTATATACTTCAAGATCTATTTGATAAAGATAATTAAATTTTACGATTCGATTTATAGTCATAATGAAGATGCCAAAAACTCAAACGTGTACTTTCTTCTATATCCAATATAATTTGATAAATATGGTAGGTCATATAAATTATATTGATTACAAGATCACAGCTATAAATTTTTTCTTGGCCAATTACCTGAATGCTTTAATCACAGTAATTTACTTATATAACGAAAATTGTTATACTTTGTCTTTGCATATCGAAAACAGTTTACTTATATAACGAAATTTCAATGCCGTCTTGCACAATACCATATGTACTCAACCTTTTGACTACAATTTAAACCAATATGTAAAATAAAATTATAAAATCAAATGTATGAATAATTTCTTACAACTCTCACCCCGCGCAAGGCGCGGGTCCTAATCTAGTACAGTAATACTAGTGATTCTAATTCGCATATTTTATTTTTTTAATAATGATAACACTATGTTGGATTCAAATAGTAGTAGTAGGGAGTAGTATTTTTGTGTCCCGTTGTCCTTTTAAAGATGCACTAATATGTATGGCTGAATGAGAATAACTGATCGATGCTGGTCAACAGTAAATAATTACTACTCACAACATTCGAAGAGCCAAATTAAGGAAAAAAAGCTCTTCGATCCATTCAATTCATATCCGTTTATAGCTACATATAAATATATGCATAGTGCGAGGGGATAATGCATGTTGACGAAATGGAGTCTTCAAATACTATAACCTGTAGTCATTACAACAATAAGCAGAAAATACTTCTTGTTGGAGAAGGAGACTTCTCCTTTTCTTTATGTCTAGCCAAAGCTTTTGGTTCGGCTACTAACATCACTGCAACTTCTCTTGATACTCGAGGTAAGTAATAGCCAAAGTGTGTTCGTTTCGTTTAGAGGCTAGAGGCCAGCATTGTTTGTTTTTAATTCAGCTTTCAATATGTCAATAAGCATGTATGATTGTGCTGAAAACAAATCATATACTTATTGTAGAGGAGTTAGAGCAGAAGTACAGAGATGCCAAGAATAACGTAGAAGAGTTGGAGCGACGTGGGTGCACCGTGATTCACGGTGTTAATGTTCACTCCATGGATAAAGATCATCGCGTAGTCCGGTCGATTGTATATGATAGAATCATATTCAATTTTCCTCATGCAGGCTTTCATTTTGGACGGGAGATTGATAGCGACACCATCTTGTATGTAATCTTGTTTCTTTAGTATATGTTTTGGCTGTTGTTGTTATATTTTCGTGTTATTAAACAAGTTTATGTGGACGTAGGCAACACCAAGAAGTGGTGAAAGGCTTTTTCCTGAGTGCCAGAGAGTTGGTTGATGCCAGTGGGGAGATTCATGTGACTCATAAGATAGCGCATCCATTTACCACTTGGAATATCAAGACTCTTGGTGAAGAAAAGGGTTTGTATTGTGTCAGAGAAATGGATTTTGACACATTTCAATATCCAGGTTACTCCAACAAGAGAGGAAGTGGAATTAGCTGTGATTCTAGCTTCCCTGTTGGATTGTCTTCTACTTTCATGTTTAAGAAGCACTGGTTCCTTTGTTGAAAGTGTGTTCTCGGGCAGGTTTATTTGAGTTTTATTTTATAAATGTGTGCTAGAAGCCGAGTCTAAAATGCTTCTGCATCTCTTTAAATTTTTAATAAAATTTCTTTATCAAGGAAACATTTTTAATATTTAAAAATATTTTAAATTAACGAATTGTTGTTTTATTATCTAATCGTGAGAATTTGTCTATCTACCAAATGAATTAAACTGATGATTTAGGTATCCATATATGATTATTTCAGAATATATGTTTATATAACAATTTGCAAGATTTTAGTCTTTATCATGTATTTATGAATTTTTGAACGTATGTAAATTTTAAACTAATATGATAAAACCGACTTGAAAATCATGAAAGGCAAAGTTACACTCGAAAGTTTAACTTTATATATTTTACAAAAAAAGTTTTAACTTTATATTCAAGTTTACATATTTACAGTATCAAACGAAAATTTTGGAAGAATTTCCTATTATAATGGTGTCGATTGTTCCTTCTTGTTTATAAGTCAGAACTTAGAAATGTAAATACAGTTTAAGAACAAATCAGTACAACCATTATCTTAAGTTTCCATTTGGCTCGTAATTGGTATGACTGTACATTGGTGGTATTGGTACCCAATTAAAAACCAAGGAGGGCGGCAAATTGTGCATGGATAGAAAATTGAATGCTCTTCGAAGCAAATAACTAATCACGGAGTCCGACGAGATATATTCCAAAACCAAACATTTATAACGGTAAACATTTGCACCAAAAAAAAGAAACATTTAACGGTAGTCTCTTAAATATATGTATGTGTCTATATATCGTCAATATGTGAAAATTAAAAAAGAAAATAATCTTAAGATGAAATGAAAACCAAAAGGTTAAGACAATACAGCAATAAGCAAAGGATACTTCTGGTCTGAGAAGGAGACTTCTCCTGGTGTGAGAAGGAGACTTCTCCTTTTCTCTATCTTTAGCTAGAGCATTTGGTTCTGTAACAATTCTCACTGCGACCTCTCTCGATACTCGAGGTAAATCAATCAACACATTACTTTGTATATATTTATTCAGGAACCATATATATGATTTTGGTGAAATATTTGTAACAATTTTTTTTTGAATTGATTATGTAACAAAAATATTGCAGCAGAAATAGAGCTTAACTATGCGAATGGGAAAGCTCACTGTAAGGTTTGGTCAAGCCTATCGGATTTATTCATCGACTGGGTCGAGTTGCACAAGTTACGCGTGGAGAACTTAGGGGTCTAATCGACAAAGCCCATTAGATTAAATGCTGACAATACAAAGAAAGAAAGATCACGACAGAGATCTCTAAGCCAAATCTCTGGGAGGCAGGAGCCTCAAGCATCCAGAGAGTGCTTTCATAGCGTCTCTTAGAAAGATAGAGTAAGCTAGAGATGATGTGTTGTTCTAGGCTTTGCTCTTAGTCATGTATCTCTTGTATTATCTCTCTATACTCTCTAGGGTTTGCATACCCAGGACAGAGAGAGTTATGATCTTGTAAACCACATATGAGGTGTTTTCCAATACTTCATAGTGGATATTGTGGATCCTGGATACATCCCAGATGTAGCGGTACGGCCGTGAACTGGGTAAAAAATTCTTGAGTCATGAACAAAGATTGAATCAATGGAAAAGATCAAGGGACCAGGGGATTGTAGTGAACGGTCCCATAAGCTACGAATCCCCCAACAAAGTCTTGTTAGAGTTTCGATGACTCAACAAGTGGTATCACAAGGCTTAAGGATACTCAACAAGTGGTATCAAAGCTTAAGTATTCCGCAACACTAACATAGAAGAATTGACGAGACTAGGCTGCAGCGTATCCATGGATTTAACGTGCACTCCATGAGGCTTGCTCCAAGATCAGAGCGTTATGATAGAATGATCTTTAATTTTCCTTATTCAGGGTTTGGTTTGGCAGTGAGCACCGTAATATATCCCTTCTGCTTCATTTTTTAATTTTTTTTTGGAGGGTGGGGGGGTTATATTTGATGTATTGAAAATATGGTGGGTAATCACAGGTTACACCAAGAACTAGTGAGAGGGTTTTTGAAAAACGCAAAGAAGATGGTGAAAGACAAAGATGGAGAGATTCACATTACTCACAAGACGGCTCATCCATTTAGCGAGTGGAAGATCGAGGGACTGGGCTGCACCATATCCATGGATTTAACGTGCACTCCATGAGGCTTGCTCCAAGATCAGAGCGTTATGATAGAATGATCTTTAATTTTCCTCCTTCAGGGTTTGGTTTGGCAGTGAGCAATGTAATATATCCCTTCTGCTTCATTTTTGAATTTTTTTGGGTGATTATTTTTGATGTATTGAAAATGTGGTGGGTAATCACAGGTTACACCAAAAAATAGTGAGAGGGTTTTTGAAAAGCGCAAAGAAGATGGTGAAAGACAAAGATAGAGAGATTCACATTACTCAGAAGACGGCTCATCCATTTAGCGACTGGACGATCGAGGGACTGGCTAAAGAAAATGGTTTGTGTATGACTCAAGAGGTGGAATTTAACTGTCAGAATAAATAAAAAGGCAATCCAAGTCCCACATCGGATATTAGATAGAATAAAGTCTAATATATATATATATATATATATCTGCTCCAATCCCACTTAGTATGAGGCCTTTTGGGAGTAACAACCCAAGAACAAATCCGTGAGAGTTTAGATCCAAAGCGGACAATATCATACTAAGCGAGGGGTTGGACATCTGGTGACGGATATTTGGCTCTAGTTGAGCGTCTGGCCTCCAGCACGGGCATCCGATCTGGCTCTAGTAGAGCATCTGGCCCAGGAGTGCGTCTGGTCCGTCACAACAAATTGGTATCAGAGCCAGGTTTTGTGGTCTTTGGTTTGGGGGAAGATTGTCAGAATAAATAAAAAGGCAATCCAAGTCCCACATCGGATATTACACAAAATAAAGTCTAATATATATATCTGGTCCAATTTCATTTAGTATGAGGCCTTTTGGGAGTAACAACCCAAGAACAAATCCGTGAAAGTTTAGGCCCAAAGCAGACAATATCATACTAAGCGAAGGGTTGGACATCTAGTGATGGACGTTTGGTTCTAGTTGAGCGTCTGGTCTCCAGCACGGACATCCGGTCTGACTTTAGTAGAGCATCTGACCCAGGAGTGCGTCTGGTCCGTCACAACATCAACAAATGGTATTTTCCTGGTTACTCAATTAAGAAAGGATCTAGACCTCGCTGTAACTCGAGCTTCTCCGTCGAAAAATCTT
Source organism: Brassica nigra (assembly GCA_016432835.1). Classification (NCBI taxonomy): domain Eukaryota; kingdom Viridiplantae; phylum Streptophyta; class Magnoliopsida; order Brassicales; family Brassicaceae; genus Brassica; species Brassica nigra. Next base: position 19,431,222 of record CM028242.1, read on the forward strand.
CTACTTTCATTTTTAAGAAACGGTTAATTAGATAATTACAAGGGTCTTGCATGACCGTCTAAAAATTCTTCTGCTCAACATATTTAATTTTAAGCAAGTCTATTGGATCTCAAAGTATGTTTTGGTCAATTAACCTCAAAAGCTCAAGTAAAAATTATTGCTATAATTTTCAAATGGTTTGGACCGTTTGGCCGTCACTAGCACGAAACCAAAACAGTTATGTATGTTTTTTTAATCGGATGCCCCCGAAGAAACCAGTTAGGCCTGGACATTTTATCCGATACCCGAATCTGATCCGAAAAATCTGAATCGAAATCTAAGACGAAGTAAAAATATACCTGAACGGGTATTGAATTAGGAGAGATTGGATATCTGAACCTAAAAGGATAATATCCGAACCTGAATGGATATCCGAAAGATAAACGAACATATGTATATTTAACCTTATATTTCTAATTTATTTCTCTTATTTTATTTAAAATATTTATATTGTTGTTACACATACTTTGAGATCATGTAATATACATATAACTATGAAAAAAAAAAACGATTTGTTATTCACTTAAAGTGTATGTCAAACTTTTTGTTTCATGCATAAATAAAAGTTACATCCAAAATTTAAAAACAATAACCAAATTAGTTACTTTTTATTTTTTAAATGCTATCTCAAATATATTAATCATTCAATCTATTAAAAATTTAAAAAAAAAAACAGTTAAGTGAAAGTTATAATTTTTAGATACAAGAAATTTGAAAAATGAATAATTTTTCTTTTTTCAAAATCTAAATATCTGAACCAGACCCGAAATAATCGAACCCAAACTAAAAATACTCGAACCCGATCCGAACTACAACGGATTCTATACTCTTATACTGAACTATCCAAAAATCTGAAATACCTGATTCGAACCTGAACGGGTATCCGAACGTTAACCCCTAGACCGACCAGTTATGTATGTATTTATACCATTTGCATTGTATCTCTTCTGTTTGTTTTTATTTTATTTTTGTCGACTTTGTATCTCTCCTGTTTGTTTGTTTATTTATCTTCTTGTAAAGTATAAAGAGAAGGCTTTTTGGGTTGCACTAGGGTGGGTTATCGAGTTTAATCGGTCGGATCAAGAATTTATATGTTCTTATAAGAAAATACAAGATATATATTCAACTATCTCATTTTCAATTCAAAATAATTAAAAACCAAAAATTACTTTGCGTTTATATATATACACAAATCCTTTTTATATATGTTCTAGAAATTCGGGGTAATAGTGAACCAGTAGTAGAGATAAATCTAAATTGATTTATTTTCTATCATGATCAAACCGGTCCAATTAGGCGCCCAGCGCATGTTTGGCATTAATTAAGATAATTTGTTTTTAGGGTTTGATTATATCCGTTATATTCAACGTTTACCGGATTTAGGGAGACACCAAGAACTTGTACGAGGGTTGGTAAAGAATGCAAGAGTGCTGGTGAAAGACGAAGACGGTAGAGGAGAGATCCATGTGGTTCATAAGACAGAATATCCATTTAGTGAGTAGAAGCTAAAGACTCTGGTGATAAAGAAGATTTAGATTTAATCATTGAGATTGAGTTTTGCTTAAATCACTATCCTGCTGGCTATTCCAACAAAAGAGAAGTGGAGGTTACAGTGACTCCAGCTCCTCTTGTTGGAAAATCATTAACTTTCATGTTTCACAAACGGTTCTTTTATCTTTAAAAAAATAATTCTCAATAGTTATTCGTTATTAGCATTGTGATGTTTGATATTTTCCACATGTTGTTTAGTACTTCTTTTCCCCCAATTAGAGTTATCAGTTGCAGGATATCTTAGATTAGAACACAGCCTCCAATTATATAATTGTAGAGGATATTTATAACATAAATCATCCTCGTTAATGTCCTGGTGTTAAGATAGAATCTGGACTAAAGAATAGTACGTAATTCAAAACACATTAATCGATGTTTAAATCTTGTGAGAGTTTGAGTCGTTAAAAATCTCAAGATGTGCCCTAACTATGTTTTATATTCTTAACCAACGTACCAACATTTTTCTATTTTTCCAAAACCTGGTTAATGTTTTTTTTCAAATACATATTTGAAGTAAAAGTATCTGGTTGGCTAAAAACTAGACCCTTTTTCACCTTCATGATTTATCAATATATGGGGATTTTCAGATTTATGTTTTATTGATCTAATAAGTAAAAGTACATATAACAAGTCTTCTGTGACTTCACACTGATACGACGACCAAAGAACTCACAAAATTATTATGTTTAACAAAGATATCACCCACATCACAAACAGATAGACACGAAATTTAAAAGAGCAAAAAACATAATACATACCTCTATAGAAAGAGTTGTATTTTGTATTTACTCAATGGCACTAAACTCTTCGATCATATTCTTCTTCATACCACGACTGTTCATAATGGCGTGGATCTTGGAGCAATTACAAGGCATAATCACACACCTTTCGATCTGGCTGCTACCAGATTCACTTGAACCACCGAGCTTACGTGCGATTACCACCGAGTTAACCACATCATCTGACGGATGAAAAATTGACAACACTTCAAACCCTTTAAGATCACAAGAGTCAACGATTGGATACAAGAAAGCTCTAAGACCATGAGCACTCCTTAGCATCAGCACAGCTCCAGGAGCCATATGCTTCTCCAAATGCTCAATAGCTTTGACTTTGGACTCTTTATCCATCCCAACAAGAGCCGCCAAGAAAACGACATCGTACTGGTCTAACCCTTCCTTAGCGTTTAACACATCAGTCGTGTGGAAGATCATGCGTTCCGAGAGGTCTGGATCGCGAGAAACGAGGTTTGAAGCGAGAGTGTTAGCCTGTGAGTCGATGTCAAAGTTGTGGATCGTTGTGTTGGGAAGGTGAAACTTGGCCAAGACGATGGATGTAAGTGGCATCGGACCCGAACCGATAAAGGCAATTTTGGTAGGGACATGGCTTGTGTGTTGAGCAAGGAGATCGAATTCGAGCTTGCTTAGTTTGAGGTAGTTGTTGTAATAAGGAAAGATGTGTAAATGGTTAAGTGGGTTGTCTTCCAAAGAGCCTATGATTGTGGAGAAGTATTGCTCCAAGTATCCTTCGGCTTCACCACAAAGCTTGATGAGATGAGATCTCATGTCTTTGACTTTTTCATCGTGTATTTTTGTGACATCGATGTCTGTGTCCGTTGGCAAGCACGTGGAGACGAGTTGTCCGAACAAAGTGTCGACATTCTTGGATGGTTTTAGACTCTCGAGGTTTGAGATTTGGCTATATAAATCGATGATTTGCTTCACAACGAGGTTGTTTTCGCAAGCCATGTCGACACTATGAAGAGAGATAGAGCTAGGTTTAGTAAAGTAATGCTTTCAAGACTCAGAAAAAGCTGGTGTTGTGGTCTTAACCCTCACAAGGGGTCGTTATTTATTGACACTTGTAGGGTCCATTCTCAGCTAAATTTTGTTATTTATTTATTTGATTCGATGATTCGTTTCATATACATTGTAAATACTTCCTTTAAAAATATATAAATATATAGACTCGAAATCATAATACATGAGCAGCTTATATACTATAGCTCAGTTCTATTAAAATTCACAAATGCTAATAAATAACCATAGATAAATCTATCTATACTATTATTTTATTCATACTATTATTTGTGAAGTGATTTTTCGCAACGGAGTTCTCACGTTAAAAGTTAGAACGGTAAATAACGTTTATACCCTTAATGAATAAAATATATAAATTAGTCAAAAAATAAAAACTAATTTAAACTTTTTTGATTACATAGGTGATTGAAATTAATACTAATAAGAATTATCCAAAATCTAAAAATTATATTTTAAAATAAAAGATAATACTTATATATATTGTGTTGCTATCTAAAAATATCTTCCATCAAAATTTAAAATAAAAACAGAAAATACATAACTAAATATTAAAAAAGTAAACTCATTAATTTATATAATTGAAAAGATAATATCGAATGATTTCTAGGATTTATCTATTAATAAATAATATAGTATACATAAAATTTTGTTTAAAAAATTCATAATACATAAGAATTTTCAAATGAAAACATAAATAATAATTTATCATTATAGTATTTTAATTAATAATGGATGTATTAATAAATAATTATAAAAAATCTATGTCCGAATGTGCGGACGACACACCTAGTTATATATAGTTTATATTATACTCAACACTTTTCCAGTTAATACATATATTTATATAAAAATGTGCAAGAAAATACCTGAACCCTAAAAATCCATGCTTTTCAGTAAACATTTTAAGACTAAGTTAACGAATAAGCCCAAATAATAATAATAATAATAATAATGTTAGGTTACGCACTTGCACTAAAGTGTATTCAAATTGCATTATAGTGATGTATGCGTTTACGTCTATGCCTATATGCTTGTGACTATATATGTTTTAATCACTGTTACACGTGAATGGAATAAAAAGGGAAATACTACGTTCTAGAGGTAATGCGTAACCGTCGTATACATGGTTAGAGTCGGCAAATTAGGCATGTCTCATAACATTGTTAAGTCGCCACGAATATGTACCATATAGCTTCTATATTATATAAAAAACAAATATGATCTAGTTGGATTTCATATTATATATCGTTGAATTATAAACAGTCATCACAGTATTAGATTCCGTTCACTCACATGCTTTCTTAGGAATAAATCTTAATCCTTGTGGGTTCACTCACTCAACTAATTCAATTTTTTTTAGTATATACATCAGCTAAAATGATGTATTCTTAGTATAATACATATTTCTAACGACAAATTGCCTTGAACTAGAACGGTAAATTCAAGTAGTAATATATGCATGGACAATAATTAGTATTAATAGACAATATATCTTGTGTTTCAAAAAAAAAAAAAAAGACAATATATCCTGATCGAAAACAAATATCATTTAGTTAAATTCTCAGGGCTAGGTCCAGACTTGATATGCAAAAATATATTTAAGAATAAAGTCAGGCGAACTGGAAAGAATTGTCATTCTACTTTCGTAATTAAGTTTATTATTTTCTATTGTTACTTTATTTTACCTTTTATATATTTCACTATTCTGGGATTCTCCATCACTACCTTCTTTTTTTTTGTAAAACTCTCCATCACTACCAATTTTTTTTAATCTAAATAAAAAGATACAGTTTGCATTTCTTTTTGTAACTGAACTTGCAGAATCGTGTCATGACAGAACATACATACAATATTGTAATTCTGATGAACTTTGTGATTGTTAAAAACCGGTCAAATCACTCCAATAAGGTTAATAACGGAATAGAAACAATAATTTCTAAACATGTTTTAACACTAACTGTTCTGAACATAATGTAAATCTATATGCTAAAAATGACAAATCTCTTTTGTATATGTAGCATTAGGGTTTACAATTGATTGATGTTTACTTATACATTTATTAATGGTAGTGCCTCTTGCATAAAACGAAGGGCCCTAAATGAGTAGCCAATATACGTACTCAACGGTCTGCATAGGTTAAACGATCCTATAAAAGAAAGAAGCCATTTTGTTTTGATATTTCAAATCAACGCATCTAATACTATAGTAAGATTTGCTTTATTGTATGCATCTATATATACTTTTGACTTTAAAAAGGAAGATATGGTTACTGTGCTGGATATATCTAAGTGCGTACATGGTCTTGTTGATGAGTTTGAGTGTGACGTAATGATTTGAAATAGAAAATTCACAGAATCATCTGATATATACTGTATACGGTATGAAGATTCTAGGCCCGGACACGGATCGGATATCCGGATTTTTGAAGGTATTTGTGATTTGTTTCGTATGTCACGTATATCTAATTTTTCGATTTGCTTTACTTCGGTAAAATACGGATATTCGGAAAAAACGGATATCCGGAAAATAAATAGATATTTCACTACAAGAAAACACATGATTAACGATGACGAATTTCGTAGTTCATTCGTCGTAAAAGAGGCTTTACGACGAATTAACTACGAAACTCATTTCGTCGTTAATCATTCGTCGTAACGCATTTCCTCGCCATTTCGCCGTAAAGTTACGAGGAAAACATTCGTCGTAAAGTTGAAGTAAACATTTCGTCGTAAAAGCCACGTAAGGTTTCCACGTAAAAGACACGCTAACTTTTCTCGTAAAGTCCACGTAAAACATTCCTCGTAAAATTGACGTAAAATGTTCCATGTAAAGTCCACGGAAAGATTTCCTCGTAAAATACACGTAAAACTTTCTTCGTAAAATACACGTAAAACTTTTCTCGTAAAATACACGTAAATGATTCCATGTTAATTCGTCGTTAAGTATTTTTATATTTTCTCGTTAAGAAATCGTAATTTAGCTACGAATTTCCTTCGATTTTTTATTTTCTACAATAAAAAAAAAATTATTTTTAAATTTATTTGAAAATTACTAAAAAAATAAATAATAAATCAATATGAACAAATATTTTATAAGTATTTAAGTTTCAAAAATTTAAAAACTAACCATCTGAAAAAAAGAATTTAAATTTCATTAATAACATTATAAAAAATTAACCACCTAATCAACACTAATCAACAAATTCCATAAACCTATCTAAATTCCCTACACTAACCACCTAATCAACACCAATTATCCTAAACTAACCACCTAAGCTAAACTAGAGAGGAATTAGAGAGGAGTACCTTGCTAGGAGAAGGAGAGGAATTATATACGAAATGAGAAGTGAGAAGCTTTCGGGTATATATAGGATATCATATTTCGTCGTAAACTACTCGTAAGCTTACGAGGAAATAGCAAGGCCCGTGTTTGGTTTCGTCATAACTTCCTCGTGGGCTTACGAGAAATTAGCAAGGCCCGTGTTTTTTTACGAGGAATTAACAAGGCCCGTGTTTTTTTTTACGAGTAGTTTACGACGAAATGTGCTTACGTGGAATTAACGAGAAAATGTTAAATTTTAACGAGGAAATTACGAGGAATATATGTAAATCCCTAAACCCGAAACCCTAAACCCCAAATCCCAAACTCTCTAACTTATAACTCAATCTCTTCTTTCCATTCCAAACCCCAATTCCCTTAAAAGACAAAATCAACCATTCTTTTTAGACGTCACTGATTTTAGACGTCATGAATTGAGACGATAAGTAACAGAATTGGGGATTAATGCATGTGTTAGTTTGTTTAATCATGAAAATTTAATTATATAATTTGATTTTGTCTTTCAAGGGAATTGGGGGTTTGAGATTTGGAATGGAAAGAAGAGATTGATCAGATATAAGTTAAGAAAGTTTGGGGTTTGGGGTTTTAATTTAGGAATTTACATATAGTTCTCGAGGAAAATTTAATTAGGTCCGTGTTTTTTAGCGAGTGATTTACGAGGAATATATGTAAATCCCTAAATTAAAACCCCAAACCCCAAACTTCCTTAACTTATATCTCAATCTCTTCTTTTCATTCTAAACCCCAAACCTTCAATTCCCTTAAAAGACAAAATCAAATTATATAATTAAATTTTCATTATAAAATAAACTAAACAAATGCATTAAGTCTGAAAGTAAATCATATCTCACGTTTTTAGTTTTTTTTGGTGTGTTTCAAATGAAACACATAAGACATATTTATAGGAAATTTTTGAAACTGGTAGGTGAACTTTTACTAGGAATTTATGAGGAAATATAGTTAGTTAGCCAAAACAAAAACGTGTTTCCAACTAAAAAGTTGGTTGACTCGAGAAATCGCCGCAAAGTAGACGTAATATATTTCCTCGTAAAATACTCGCGAAATTTACGTCGACTTTACGACGAAACCTTGTTTCCTCATAAATAACACGTTAAATTGCGTCGTTTTTACGACGAAATGATTTCGTCGTGATTTTACGAGGAACTTACGTGGAAATATTTTTTCCACGTAATTTTCTCGTAAAGCAGTCGTAATTTTACGAGAATATTTTTTTCTCGTTAAAATTCGTCGCTAATAATATTTTTTCTTGTAGTGTTTGCGGATATATGCGGATACTTACAGATATCTCATCTGTTTGGATTTTTACAAATAATCTTAAAAATTTGATTCAAATTTGTTTTGTAAAATATTTTTTTGCATGATATAAAAGATAAAAATTAAAAGAAGTAGCGAATCTACATATTTTGTAAAAATTTTAAACTTAGTTAACAATTATAATAACACAAAACTTAAGAAAAAATTATAATTGTCATAAAAAATTTTTCTTCATTTTATGTAATACTTTTATATAAGTAATAATGTGAGTAGAATTTGTCAAATCATATGTTAGAATAAACTTTGCTTCGAAAGTTTACGGATATTCGAAATTTTCGGATCGAATCGAAACGAATAACGAACCAAATCAAATTTAACGAATAAAATGTCCAGTCCTAGAAGATTCCACGAGATGTATCCTTGAAAACGTTAAGGAATTAGGAAATATATTGCTGGTGAAATTTAAGCTTGATAGGTGGCTTATACATATTGAATGTATGCCGGTCCCATACAATAAATGTAGACCGGTTACATGTTTTAAAATTTACTAGTTATCTAAAATTTTCAATCATCAAACTTTTTTAGATAAAATATTAAATATTATACTAATTTTTCATTTTTTTGGGGCTAGACATTACAATAGATGAGTAGTGTCGAAAATGAAAACAACAACACAAGTAAGCGGTAAAACGGAGTAACAGCGAGACCAGGTCAGAACTTTTCAAATCTAGTTTTGGACTATAGCAAACCTAAAATGATTTTTGTGTTAAGCCAAAAGTCAAAATATAACTTTTTATTAAATTTTCTAATATTGAATAATTTTCTAATATTGAATTGTTTGATTTTACTTTATGATTTGCGTTAAAATTTGTTAATCTGGCCATATTATTTATTATAATGATTTGATCATTGAAATTGATTCGTTCCATTTTTGAATACCTTTTTTAAAATAAGATATTTTATTTAAAAATCAGAGAAATTGAAATACAACATCGGAATACAGTTTTTACTCAAATAAAAAAGATCTAAAGCTTAAAAACTACAACTGTAACTTCACATCACCACCTACCGACACGTTCCACTATAGTGTTCAAAGCAAACCCTAGACGACCAAGTACCGTTCTCAGCCGATGTCGCGACTCTCTGGAAAGGTGGGTTTAACCACATTGCCTCAGATGCCGCAAATTTCCAAACGCCACCTGAAATAACTAGTCCTCGGAGATCTTGTCAAAACATGTAACCTTCGCTGTCGATGAAGTGTAAGACGACCAAAGGAGTGGAGGGTTCAAGACAGTCATATCTGAGTCGAGTTATCAAGACCCAAGTTGTATACACTCCCAAGATGCCAAAATTCGGGTTTGAACCCGCTACTGCTCACTAATCGAAACCTCTTACGACCTGCACAAAACATGTAAGCACACTACCAATCGAAATCAAGAGATCTCAAATGGCACTGGAATGAGACACCGAAGCAACACTGTAAAACACAAGAAGCTGCAACTCCATTCACCGTCCTCCAGAACTGAGGGACAGAGGATGTGACTTGAAAAAAAAAACAAAATTTCGGTGTCAGCCAGAGAAGAAAGCTGAAGAACAAGAGGATATCTAAACCAGAGACCGCGCCATCTGAAGGAGAACCGATAAACGAGCCCCTGAAAGGGATCTGAAGAAAGAAGAATCGTCGAGAGACCTCCCTGGAGCCATAGACGACACGATGAACTGAAACTCACCGGAAACTCATGCGCCGTTGAAAGGGTACTGCACCATCTCCGCCTGCATATAACTCACCTTGACGCACCTCCGAGATAGTGAAATCCTCTGTAGCACTCTTGATTGAGAAGGATAATGACTGCCTTTCCACGACACCGCAGAGAACTGAGAGCAAGGACCTCCACAGTCGACCACCGCCACCTACTTAGAACCCACAGAGTGAAGATCCAGAGAGGGAGTTGGGTCTTCACTCTGCCACAATGCGCAATGGGATCTGAGAGAGAATTTGAAAGAGAAAAATCAGACCAACAAAAAAGACCTTAAAAGCCGACTACCACCACCCGAGACACTCAAACCACCTCGCCGCGATACCAGAAACGGCTGAAGCACTACCGATGTCGAGAAACTCCTCACAAGCGAAGCTCTTCACCAAAGAGAAACCAGAACCAGGACCAAAGCATAACTGGAGAGTAGAGAGAGCGAATGAGTAGCAAGGCGTGTGGCCCGGACGCTGGAGCAAAGTTCAATACGCTTTACTCCCTCGAGAGCACAAGGAGGGGGGACAGAGAGCCTTTATGTGAAACAAGAAAAAGGTTTTGAAACCCTTATTTGCTGGTATATTATAAATCATAACTCATTTTCATGATATTTTATTACTTTATTTAATTTTGATATGATCCATACTATTATGAATAATCACTATTATATACATTTCTTATATTAACTGCCGGAAGAATATAATCCACAAACATTAAGAAAAACTCCATATGACTGAATATTTAAGTTGTTAGAATCAAAACGAATCACAAAAATAAGCATTTGAATTGAATATAGTGGACTAGAGATTATATTTTTCTAGATATCCTCTAGGTCCATGCCTAACACTCAATTTGTTTTACATCAATCTCTATATTTTATGCATGAGAGACATATCCCAAATTATATTTGAAGTATAATTTGTGTTCATTTTGATAGCTTTTGTAGATAGCTCATGGAAATATATGGCTTGTAATTTGCAAAGAGCTTAGCAAGTGGGAAACACTTTGGCTGATTTCCAGAAGACTGAACTGCATCACACCACTGGAAAACCTCACAACCTCCGTTCTCCTAAACTATAGTTTTACATACAAATTGTATTTGAAATATATTTTATATTTCCAATATTATATTTGAAGTCTATTATATACAAACTATATTTGAAGTAGGAGTATATTTCCAGAAGACTATATTTTAAACTATATTTCCAGAAGACTATATTTCTGATATTATATTTGAAGTATATTACATACAAAGCTACAGTTCTCCTTAACTAAATTTTTAACAAATATATTTCCAGAGGACTGAACCGCATCACACCACTGGAAAACCCCGCAACCTCCATTCTCCTAAACCACATCTACCGCCTAAACTATATTTTTACATACAAATGATATTTGAAATATATTTATGTTCATTTTGATAAAATTAATGTATATATACTTATTTGTTATGTATATATTTTATGTTATATATCCGTCTAGATATCGTTTAAGCGTTTGCATATGCTGTTAGACACTAGAAATTCATCAACAACAGCATAACAAACGCCTAACACGTTTTAGAACACTGATCATCTATAAAGTGTTTCCAACTTGCTAAGCTCTTTCCAATTTACAAGCCAAATATTTCCAGAGACAGAGCTGGTCCTGGCCTGAAGCCAATGAAGCATGGGCTTCCAACCTTTAACACTTCTCATTTTGATGCTGCTTCTCAATCACACTCTTACCTTCTCTTCTCAAATCTCTTCCACAAGTCGCTATGTCCCATTTCAGCTACGCTTTCTTCATCAAAATCATTTCTTTTTCATTTACTAAAAAGAAAGAAAACGATTCTTTTGCTTTTTCTTTCTTTTTTTAACACAAACAATTCTTTTGCTTATATTATAATTATATACTATATATCAAGTTTTCATCGAATCCTTGGCCAGTTATGTTGTATTAGCAGTCCTTGATTCGAAAAATAAAGTCCAAAACGATTTAACAAAAGTTTCATATAATTCAGTATAAATCTTTTCATACTAAATCGGTTCAAAGCTACATTTGAGTTCGGTTTTGGTTTAGACAGGTAATTTCAGTCCGGTTCAGATCTGTAAGCCTTGTGGATAACGTTTTGGCGATTTGGGTTTTCAAGAATGAGACGTGTCACAAAGCTGTAGCTTATCAGCATCCACGTGTCAATAGCCCCCATCTTCCTTTCTATATAGCCATGCTAAAAAAAACGGTGAAGTGCTTCTTACTGAGACCACTACAGCTATGGAGAATCATGAAGAAAGAAGAAGAGATATAGCCAGAACCGATGGAGGGAAAACAACTGGTTCTTCGGTTGTGTTTGCAACCGTAGCAGCCGTGGCAGTAGTTGGACCGCTTGTGGGTCTGATGAGTTTCAGCCTCGTCGCTACGATGACTCTGTTTCTTATCGTTTCTCCATTGATGCTGATATTTGCTCCGGTGTTGATGGCAACGGTGGCGATTCTTGTGGCGGCTATGGTTTGCGTTGGGGTGGCTGCAGTCATGTGGTTTGTGGGGATAGCCGCTTTGGTTTGTTGTGGACGAGAGATTGGGGTTGGAACCGGCGTGGCTGAGAGGATGGTCGAGTCGGTGGTGAGAGAGTTAGGTTATGGTAGGAGTCGTTACTTGTGAGACAAGTGAGATGATGGTTCTTCCTTTTTGTCAGAGACTTACTTTTCTTTCTTTTTCAATCTTGGAAAAAGCGTTTCTTGATGCGTGCTATCAATGTGTTCTTTTCCGGCTCATGATTCATGGGGAATTTGAAGAATATATTGAATAAAGAAAAAACAAAGAGATGCCTATGATTAGTATAATTTTGTCAAATTTTTGTTAAAAATAAAGAGATGCTTTGTGTTTTTGGTCAAGTGTTCGAATTGCAAAATCCGACATGTAAGGGAAGGACGAGTTTTATGTATAAACAAAATCCGACTGCCACAGATCCTCTATCCTAGAAAGCTGGAGTTCCATCAACCCTGTCACATTTGTTATAGCACTTTGACACAAAAGTATATGCCTGTCCTCGAAACACCATAACATAGCACAAAAAAATAATCACAAAACAGCATATAAAAATATTTGACCAAAATAGCATTTATAAAGAGTATAAAATTATACGTCTAGGATAAAATGGTTAAATATTAGAGTTCAGATGTGTGGAATGGGATTTTACCATTCTAGAGTGTAATTTTTAATATAATTAATTGGATTACATATATTATCAGAAATTCCTTATTTTTTGGACAGACGTTTAAAAAGAACTTAACAATTAAACATAATTATTATATATACTATCAAAATGCCTTTTTCGGACACACATTTAAAAAGCAACAATTCAATATGTTTAAGTTGAAGTACTCAAAAGATGAATGATCCATGTTTAAGTTGAAATACTCAAAAGATGAATGATCCATTGAAAAAGATTTTGTGATAACATATGACTGAAGCTAAAGCGTGTGAAAAAATATTTAGTAACTACATAGTCAGTAAACAAGTTTTTAAAACTTCTGAAAACTACACACCACTTCGCACATAATAGGATCTATATATCGAATGAGCAGGTATAAAAGACTTTTAACCCTGTCGCACAGAATAGAATTTATATAGCGAGCGAACGGATATGGAAGATCATTATAGATATAGTTTTGGTATAACATAAAATTTAGGATTTAGTACGTTAACATATAAAATTTAAAGTAATAATATTTTTAATAAATATTAAATAAATATTTAAAATATATTTATTTTCTATTGAATATATTATTTATTAATAATAAGTTAACTTTTATTATTTAATGAATATTTTTGATTATTATTTTAATTATTTTCCATTTGTGTGCTATTTTTGTAACAAAAACTTCTTTAAAATTTTTAGGAGAATTACCATTAAACAATTTTTTTTTGCTATTAATGTATTTTTTAGTCAAAAAATGTATTTGGGTAAAATATTTACGAATATCTGACGTAAGTGGGGTGGATTGACTAAAACATAAAGGAATACGTTCGTGCGGAGGAGAGACGGAAGGAAGCGGTACATGTCCTATGATTTTTTGTGTTCCCACGAATGCTCATTAATGCACCACAAGTACGCTGTTCGTTCTCAAATCTCAAAAATATTCTCCGTACATCACGAAGACATTCTCTTACAAAAAGGAAAAAGGTATTCGCAAACTTCAGTGTCGCAGTTGTACAAATCGATAAGAGCTCAACCTATATTCTTTTTTTTTTTTAACATTACTTATATTCATGTTTAAATGTAAGTAATTTGTCGACAAAAAAAAATGTAAATAATTTATTTTTTTGTTTGAAATTCGATAATACGATCTGAAAAAGTGATGAAAATGGGATATACAAGGAGTTGACCAAGCGTAGAGTGGGTGACCTACCTGCCAAAGGGAATCACACGCTCTGTAGCGTTGAATTCTTTAAAGAGTTTAATCACTTCATGCACATTTGATGCTAATTTCATAGTTTTAATTCTTTTATAAATATGCATACATTTTCTTTCTTCAGTTTCAATTTAAAAGCCTCGATTACAAGAAAACAAATAAATTAAAGTTTGGTAGTTTAAATTCTTTTGGGCAATCTTTGATTTATTTCTTTTTCATTTCCAAACCAAATTTTTTTTTTGTTTCTTGTGGCTGAATTAACCAAAGACAAATCGATTTGTTCGAGAGATAAAAAAACTAGAAAGAAAAGAAAAGAATGGGTAGGATTCCATGTTGTGAAAAGGAGAATGTTAAGAGAGGGCAATGGACTCCTGAAGAAGACAACAAATTGGCTTCTTACATTGCTCAACATGGTACTCGTAATTGGCGTCTCATCCCTAAAAACGCTGGTAAAATTAAGTTACACTTCTTGAATGAAGTAGGAATAGTCTTATAAATATCTGATTATCCATCACTCTGCTGAACATTTCAAGATAAGCTATTAAAAACAAATTAACAAATGTTTGTTAAGGAAAAGATTTGGTTTTGTAATGTACATACATATAATGGGCTGGTGAAAATTTGTTTCTATAGGATTGCAGAGATGTGGGAAGAGTTGTAGGCTACGATGGACGAACTATTTGCGTCCTGACCTGAAACATGGGCAGTTTTCTGACGCTGAAGAACATATCATTGTCAAGTTTCACTCTGTTCTTGGTAACAGGTATGACTTCATTTTCTTGGATGTATAAAATTACTGATAAAAATGGCGTGGCTTTTTTTTTATAATAATTAATGGAATATTGATGCTTAATGGCTGTTGTAAAAGTTGAATGAATTTGTCAACAAAGTTGTTTTTTTTTTGTCAACAAAGTTTCTTGGCAAACAAGAAATTGAATACAAGATCTAACTATAGCGGGAATTGCCTTGTTTTTTTTTTTAATTGAGAATACAATTTCAATCTTTTGATAAGTTTGATGTTCTTAAAATGAATTTGCTACTTTTTAGCACCTATTAGTTGATTCAGAAATTGTGAGAATTGTTTCAAATTTTGAAAGATTGCTGATGATAGTATATGGTTTTATTTCCCACCAGCAATATAGTAAACAAAATTTTCTGAGGAACAAGAAACTCAATAAGACAGAAACCTTGCTTTAATTTTGTCTTGACGTATATGCATGGTTCAGGTGGTCGTTGATTGCGGCGCAGCTTCTTGGTCGAACAGACAACGATGTGAAAAACTATTGGAACACGAAGCTGAAGAAGAAGTTGTCGGGAATGGGAATAGATCCCGTGACTCACAAGCCTTTCTCGCACCTAATGGCAGAGATCACCACAACACTCAACCCTCCACAGGTCTCTCACCTCGCTGAAGCCGCACTCGGTTGTTTCAAGGACGAGATGCTTCACTTGCTCACCAAGAAACGTGTTGACCTAAACCAAATCAACTTCTCAAGCCCTAACCCTAACCATAACTCTAACAACTTTAACCAAACTGTTGATAACGAAGCTGGTAAGATGAAACTGGATGGCTTAGAGAATGGAAATGGGATAATGAAGCTATGGGACATGGGTAATGGATTCTCGTATGGATCATCTTCCTCGTCCTTTGGGAATGATGAAAGGAACGAGGGATCAGCGTCTCCCGCGGTTGCGGCGTGGAGGGGTCACGGTGGAATACGTACGTCAGTGGCTGAAACGGCGGCAGCGGAAGAGGAAGAGAGGAGGAAGCTGAAGGGAGAAGTGATGGATCAAGAGGAGAATGGATCTGAAGGAGGAAAAGGAGATGGAATGATGGCGATGAGAAGACATCATGATCAACATGCGTTCAATGTTGATGATAATGACTTGTGGGATTTACAAGCTGATGATCTCATTAATCATATGGTTTGATTTGTTTTAATAGATTCACTGCTTACGTTTTCATTTTCAATTTCGATCCCATTGGTAGTTAACTTATGGTTATGGTTATGAGTCAATAGGATTTTTTCTGGTTGGTTATAGATGCTAATAAGGTTTACTTCTTTTTGTGACAATAAATGAATGTAAATAAAGATGTTTTATACAAAATTTTATATTAATTAATAGCTTGTGTATATAGAAATAGAAGTCTAACTCCCGAAATCTCAAATACGGTACTTACAATATTTTTCAGGCCAGGTTCCAAAAAATACATCTAGTATAAATACTAAAACTCTTTATAAAAAAAAAGTAAAAAATGTTTTTTTTTCTTTACAAAGCAGATGTATACGCAATAGAGTGAGAAAGGTATTCCAAAATAAGTAATTTTGACAATTTTTTCCGTTAAAAGCAAAGACTTTTTCGTTAATTAAGGGATAACATTTCAAAACAAAAAGGATAACATTTCATAATGAACCCTTCAGTTTGAATTTCGCATGAAAACCCCCATTGCTTCCAAAAAACATCATAAGCATCTTTTTAACAATTGCAGACTTTTATTTTCTTCCCAGAGATGATAGCTTTTATCACGAGATCGCAGTAGCAACCAGATCAGGTTGTTCTGGGTCCCAACAAAGCTGATAACCTCAAATTACATAGAGTACATAACTCGAAAAGATGATAACTCAATTTGCATCAAAAGGTCCACCGAAACTACACTACTAGTAGCAAACACCTAAAGAAAAAACATATCATGTGTATGGTAATGATAATATTTATCAGGGATACATAAACGTCAAAGAGATACATAAACGTCAAACGTCAAACGTCAAAGTAAAGTTTGTTTCAATAATTTTTTTTTTTTAAAAGTCTGTTACAATATAATGTTCTGTTGTTTATTACATTTTCAGTTACATGTCAATTCTCTATTTTCAAAACTGATAAGGCTGGTCGATTAATTAGTACGTAAATCGGCATAAATTAGCCGATCGAATAATGGGCCGTGTAATGGGCCCATTAAGGAACCTATCTCTCGCTACGTGGCAAAGCTTGACCGCTCGAATGAAAGAATCTATTTAAAGCAAGCGTATCGACTGCTGCAACACTTCATCATCTTCAAATCAACAAACCCTTTGAGATTTCCGAAGATCCATTCAAAACCCTAAGAAAGAAAGGTTAGGTCACAATTAGTTATCTCGATTCTTTTTTTTTTTTCTCTTTCACTCTGATTCTCTCTCGGAATCTTTTGCGTGGATCCATGTGTTTGTTAACGTTTCACTGATGCGCAATTTTGATATTAGTTTCTGAATTGTTCGATGATTGATCAAAAAGTGTAAATCTTTAGTTACTAATCTCTCTGATGATGGGCTTGATTTTAGATTCTGTTATTTTCTTGATCAGACTCTTGACTGTTTGTAGGTAGCAGCAGCGAGGACTATTCTTCAAGCTATGGCATCGGCAAGGATTAACAGGGAGCTTAGGGACCTGCAAAGGGATCCTCCAGTCTCATGCAGTGCTGGTGAGTTGTTTTCTTAATCTATTAGCTAACTTTAAAAAAGTTGGGAACTTTTCTACTTTTACTAAGACGCACCTAAAGAGAGAGGGAGACTCAGTAGCTGGTTTAGCCGACTCAGTATCAGTAGTTTTTTAGGATAATGATTCGTTTTCTAGATTCTAATGATATTTTGTTTAGGTCCTGTGGGAGATGATATGTTCCACTGGCAAGCAACTATCATGGGCCCAACTGATAGCCCATTCGCCGGAGGTGTGTTTCTTGTTTCCATTCACTTCCCATCTGATTACCCCTTCAAGCCACCAAAGGTAACCCACAAGTTTTTGTATTTGTGGTAGCTTTTTGTTTACCATTCAATTTTGAACGAATGTTTTAATCCTGTAGCATCTGTGTGTGGGTGATGCAGGTTTCTTTCCGCACAAAGGTTTATCACCCGAACATCAACAGTAATGGGAGCATCTGTCTTGACATTCTGAAAGAGCAGTGGAGCCCTGCACTTACCTTATCCAAGGTGAATCATCATCAGTCAGTCTGTTCCACTTCCATACTTGTTCCCATCTCATGAGTCTGCTTCCACCACCCTTTTTTTCTTATTTTGTCTCTGTTGTGATTGTTCGTTTTTGACTAAAGATCAAGCTTAGATTTTTGGTCAGGTGATATGGTATCAGTCCAGTAACTGGAAGGGCATCTCTTTTATTAGGAGTTACTTACCTTTTGTTATAATGATCAAGGCCTTCGTTATCAATATTGATGACATTTCATCTGGATTTCCATTTTTATATATGTTTACGTTAGTCAACTTTTTCGCAGGTTCTTCTGTCGATATGCTCATTGTTGACAGATCCAAACCCTGATGATCCTCTTGTTCCAGAGATAGCTCACATGTACAAGACAGACCGACCCAAGTACGAGACCACTGCCAGTGTCTGGACCCAGAAGTATGCTATGGGATGAACGGGGATTGCCAATAAGAAGAGAAGAAATAAGAAGAGGAAAAAAAGCTAGAGTGTGGCTTTTGCTTTATTACTTTTATATTATCTAGTGTTGGGGTGTGTACGTGAGCTTTTTTACTATCCCTTGTTGAGATATTGGAATGCTTTGAGTGAGTGAAGAACATAGTATTCATTGCTTGGTGGGTTAACTATTTTCATGACAAAACCCAATGTTTCCACAAAACATCATCAGCATCTTTTTAACAATTACTGTAACTTTTATTTTCTTCCCAGAGACGGGAATCTTTTATCACGAGAGGCAGTAGAAGCCAGATCAGGTTGTTTTGTGTCCCAACATCCACACTATCAGAGACGGCCCTTGAGTTCAAGGTTCATAACTTTACTTTGTAACAACATCACACTCATAAATAATCAAATTACAAAGAGTATTTAACTCAGAAGTGAAAATTAACAGTGATGATAACTCAATTTGCATCAAAAGGTCAACCAAAACTACACTAGTAGCAAACACCTAAAGAAAAAAAAAACACATTATAGTGTCTGGTAACGATAATATGTATTGCCATATTGGAATACAAAACGTCAAAGTAAAGTTAGTTATCAGTATAATGTTATGTTCTCGACGTTATGTTCTCGACTATTTTCAACTCTTTATTACATTTTCTGTTACATGTCAACATTCTATTTTCAAAAATTGATACGATCAGTCGGTCAATTAGTCGACAATCAGTTTAAAAAAGATAGTCACCTTTTTAGAAATCAAAAGGAAATCATATCATTGAATAAAAAAATAGAAAATAAATAAATTAACTTTCTTGAAAACAGAAAAATTCCATCTATTTGATAAAAGCCTCAAACTATATATATGTATATTAGACCTGAGGTCTAATATATTCAAAT
Source organism: Brassica nigra (assembly GCA_016432835.1). NCBI lineage: Eukaryota > Viridiplantae > Streptophyta > Magnoliopsida > Brassicales > Brassicaceae > Brassica > Brassica nigra. The sequence goes on from CM028242.1 coordinate 19,450,692, forward strand.
CAATTATAATAACAGCTTTCTTAGATCTTATATTCTTCTCTTTTTTCTGAAGGCAAGTTTCTTCTTCTTAATGACTTAACCACAAACTCCAACAAATCTTTGTTTCGATCCATGTGTTATTTCTATCTTGAATTCTTCTAGTGGCATATCATCGGCTGATTAACAAACCTGCTTGAATCGTTTTATATTAGTATTATATTATATTATAGTCCTGTGTTATGATAACCCTAGTCTCTGTTGTGTAATGCGTGTGCTTCTTCTAAATATGTAATTTAGTATGGTCTTTTCTGACTTTTGATTGTTTTCAGCTTACAGCAGCGAGGACAATTCAAACTATGTCTTTTAAAAGGATTAGCAAAGAGCTTATTGACCTGCAGAGGGATCCCCCATTCTTATGCAGTGCTGGTGAGCCATCTTTTGTAGACTTTAAAGCACCACCTTTAACACTTGGTTTTGTATAAATTGATTTTGAAGTTGGGATCTTTTCTACTTTCTAAGACACACCTACTGAGACTCAGAAGTTGATTTAGCAAACTCACTATCAGTTGCTATTTAGATTCTAATGAAATTTAATGATGCTAATATTAGGTCCTGTGGGAGATGATGATATATATCACTGGCAAGCAACTATTAAGGGTCCAACTGATAGCCCATTTGCCGGAGGTCTGTTTCTTCTTTCCATTCAATTCCCACATAGTTACCCCTTCAGTCCACCAGAGGTAAAAAAAATTTTGCATGTGGAGCTTATTGTAATCATCAGTGTTAGGCCGTTTTATTCTTTGGTAATCATCAGTGGTTGTTTATGATGCAGGTTTCTCTCCGGACTAAGGTTTATCACCCGAATATGGACAGTGACGGGAACATCTGGATTGACATTCTGAGACAGAACTGGAGCCCTGCACTTACTATATCCAAGGTGATTCATCAGTCTGTTTCACTTCCATACTCATGAGTCTGCTTCCACCACACTTCTTCTTTCTCTGTTTATGTTATGTTCGTCTAAGTACTCGTGATATGGTCTTAGTCTAGTAATTCTCGAAGGGCCCATCTCTTTCATTAGGAGTTAGTTGGTCAAGGCCTTCATTATCAATATTGATGACCATGGCATGTGGATTACTATCTTATAAGTTAAACATTAGTGAATTGCTTAAAGATACACTTGTTGATTATATTCTTAAAATTTGCATATTCAGCTTAAAGTGCTAAAAAGAGTTGATGTTACATTTTCCACAGGTTCTTCTGTCGATATGCTCATTCTTGACAGATCCAGACCCTGATGATCCTCTTGTTCCAGAGATAGCTCACATGTACAAGACAGACCGAGCCAAGTACGAGACCACTGCCCGTTCCTGGACTCAGAAGTATGCAATGGGATGAACGGGGATTGGAAATACTGATCCGCACGAGTGCATTGCACATTGTCTAAGAAGAGGAGAAATGAAGAAGGGGAAAGAAAAAAACTAGAGTGTGGCTTTTGCTTTATTACTTCTATTATCTTAAGTCGTGTGTTGGGGTGTGTACACGAGCTTTTTACTATGCCTTGTTGAGATGCTGCAATGCTTTGAGCCAATAATTGGCTATTATGATTAAGATGCGTCACCCTCTTGCTAGTGTGAATGAAGAGCATACAATGTTTGCAAATAATATTCATTGCTTGATCATTGATGGGTTAACTATTTTACTAACAGTGAAATGATTTTGGACCAACACAGTGACATTATCCAAACAAGTTTATACGGTTTTTGATTCCTATTTGCCCTTATGGTTTGTCCAACTAGAGAAGTCATGAGAGTAGAATATGGTGTACTAGAGCATTCAAGAAGTAAGCTAAACCCAATGTTTACATCTTCATGCTGATGAATATGGTTACATCTCTTCAGTTTGCGTTTAAAATAATAGCATGACAAACCCCAGTGTTTCCAAAAACATCATCAGCATCTTTTAAAACAATTGCTGACTTTTATTTTCTTCCCAGAGAGAAAGCTTTTATCACGAGAAGCAGTAGCAGCCAGATCAGGTTGTTCTAGGTACCAACAAAGCTGATCCACACTAGCAGCACGGTCCTTGAGCTCAAGGTCCTTAACCTTACTCTATAACCTCACACTAATAAATAATCAAATTACAAAGAGTACATAACTCGAAGTGAAACTTAACAGAGATGTTAACTCAATTTGCATAAAAAAGTCCACCCAAAGAAAAAAAAACATATCATGTGTCTGGTAATATATATGTATTGAGATACAGAAACGTCAAAGTAAAGTTTGTTATTACTGTATAATGTTATGTTCTCGACTTTTTTCAACTCTTTATTACATTTTCTGTTACATTGTCAACACTCTATTTTCGAAAATTGATAGACGACGATCAGTTTTAAAGGGATCCAATATCAGCCGATTAAGCAATCAAATAAACATACTTTTCAAAAAAAAAAAGCAACCAAATAAAGAAGCCGCTATATAATGGCAATATAGAGAAGATGTAAAAAAGCAGAAGAAGGAGAGAGAAAGAAGATCTGAGATCTGTTTCGTCTCCGGTGGCCGTGCGGCGCGTCCGGGTGCCGGAAGGCTCCTTTTTCGGCGTGTGTAGTCAGGTTTCGTCTCCCCATCTCTCTAGACTCCCACCGCCTTGCTCTCTTCCTCTGGATGTTGGTTCTTGTCGACGGTGTGTCACTCGCTCGTGGTGGTGATGACGTTTCCGGTGAGGTCTCACCTCTCTGGAGCAGAAGCGCGGTGGATGGTATGAGATCTTTGGTGTGTTAAGCTTCTAGGGTTCAGTAGTAGTTTGTATGGTTTTAGCCGGTCCTAGCTGTTGTTTAGCTCCGTCGAAAGGGTTTGGCGTCTATGCTCTTTTGTGGTTCTGGAAGTCGAGAAGCAGTGTTTTTCACTGATCCGGACTAGCCTTGTAAGCGGGTTTATTGGAAGGTTTGCAGTTTGTTTCCAATGTTTGTGCCAGGGTTTGCTTGTCGACCGTCTCACCTCCGTTGGTTGTGTGTGTGGAGAGGTCTATTGGCAAGACTTACGTTTAGAGTGTTTGGGAAAGCTTCCTGCGAAGAGTTAAAACCGGGTCTCCTATCCAAGGTGTGTGAACTGAACATATGGTTTCGGTTCCCCTTGTCCTGCAGCGAAGTCTTAGTATTGTGTGGTCTTATTGCGAGGCGTGCGAGGCAGCAGTAATACAGACGATTTGTGTTTGGAAGTAGCAGATACTGGCTGGTGAGCCAAGGGCTGCAGCGGTATTTCTCGAACTCTGGCTTCTGCTTTGGTGCGATTTGTTTAGCCTTATCTTGTGTCGCTTTCCGTAGTCGCGTTCTGTTTATGGAGTTAGTTTCAAGTTAGTTTCGGTTTAATGATCCTTATTTTAAGTCACCTCGATGTGGGTTTTAGCCGCCCCTGCGTGGGCTCTAGTTACCGCTTCCTTTGGGTTTTAGTTTCTCGGACTATTTCTTTGTGTCGCCAACATTGTATGTTTCTTCGGCTTTAAGTTGAAATGAATATCAATTTGGGAAAAAAAACAAAAGAAGCCGCTATAATTTTGGGCTTTAATAATTGTCCCATAAGGAACCTCTCGCAATGTGGCAAAGCTTCACCTCTCGAAATATAAGTCTATTTAAAGCGTATCGACCGCTAAACTTCATCTTCGAAACAAACCTCCTTTAAAATTTCCGAAGACTAATTCAAAACCCTAAGAAAGAAGTGTTAGGTCACAATTAGTTATCTTGATTCGATTTTGAATTCTTCTAGTGGCGTATCATCGGCTGATTGCATGAGTCTTTTTTCTAATATTAATATTATATTTATAATCCTATGTTATGGTAACCCTATACTCTCTGTTGTGTAGTGCTTGTGCTTCTTTCTAAATATGTAATTTTGGTAATATATGGACTTTTCTTATCTTGATCAGACTTTTGATTGTTTGTAGCTAACAGCAGCTGAGGACTATTCAAGCTATGTCTAATAGGATTTACAAGGAGCTTATGAACCTGCTGAGGGATCCCCCAGTCTCATGCAGTGCCGGTGAGCCATACCTAATACTTGGTTTTGTATAAATTGCTTTTGAAGTTGGGATCTTTTGTACTTTCTAAGACACACCTACAGAGATTCAGAAGTTGATTTAGCAAATTCAGTATCAGTTTAAAAAGTTACAGTACATATATGAGTTATTTAGATTCTAATGAAATTAATGATTGATGCTATTAGGTCCTGTGGGAGATGATGATATATATCACTGGCAAGCAACTATTATGGGTACAACTGATAGCCCATTTGCCGGAGGTCTGTTTCTTCTTTCCACTCAGTTCCCACCAGATTACCCCTTCAAGCCACCAGAGGTAACAATCTTTTTTTTTTGCATGTGTCCAGTTTTTCACCCACTTTTGTGCTTAGAGCGAGTGTTCCATCAAATAGTCCTTTTTCTTTCTTTGGTAAATCATCTTTGGTTGTTTATGATGCAGATTTCTCTCCTCACTAAGGTTTATCACCCGAATATCGACAGTAACGGGAGAATCTGCGTTGACATTCTGAGTGAGCGGTGGTGCCCTGCACTTGCTGTATCCACGGTGAGTATCAGTCTCTTTCACTTCCATACTCATGAGTCTGCTTCCACCACACTTCTTTTTGCTCTGTTTATGTTATGGTCATGCCCTTTGTCCTTTCGACTAAGGATTGAGCTTAGATTTGGGTCGCGTCTAAGTACTCGTGATCATGGTATTATTAGTCTAGTAATTCTCGAAGGTCCCATCTCTTTCATTTGGAGTTAGTTTGGTAAAGGCCTTCATTATCAATATTGATCACAAATTCTCATGACATGTCAATTTACTATCTTATTTGGTTACAATAGTGAATTGCTTGAAGATACTCTTGTTGATTATATGATGATATTCTTGAATTTGGATATTCAGCTTAAGTGCTAAAAAGAGTTGGTGTTACATTTTCCACAGGTTCTTCTGTCGATATGCTCATTGTTGACAGATCCAAACCCTGATGATCCTCTTGTTCCAGAAATAGCTCACATGTACAAGACAGACCGAGCTAAGTATGAGACCATTGCTCGATCCTGGACCCTGAAGTATGCAATGGGATGAGCGATTGTCAATAATGATCAGCACGAGTGCATTGCACATTGTCTAAGAAGAGAAGAAATAAAAAGGAAAAAAAAAACTGAGTGTGGCTTTAAAGCTTTAGTAGTTTAATATCATAAGCCATGTGTTGAGTGTGTGCATGAGCTTTTTACATGCCTTGTTGAGATATTGCAAGGCCTTGAGCCAATAATTGGCTATTATATATGATTAAGATGAGTCCTCTTGTTCCAGAAATAATTGGCTATTATGATTAAGATGAGTGCCTAGTGTGAATGAAGAAGATACAAACTTTGCAAATAATGTTCATTGCATTTGTGGGCAACATGTAATACTAACAGTGAAATTATTTTGGACCAACACATTAAGATGATCCAAAAAAGATTATACGATGTTTAGTTCCTATTGGCCCTTATGGTTTGTCCAACAGAAAAGTCGTGAGAGTAGAATATAGTCAATAAGACTTGTTCTACAATATTTGACAATATGCACGGTTTTCTCTGCAATCAAATATGGTACTCAAGTATTCAAGAAGTTAGCTAATCTACTTATTTTACTTTTCCAAATTGAATTATATCTAAACTTTTTTTTTGAAAAATACTCAACTTTGATTTGTATTTGGAAATTACAAAGATTTATCCCCCAGGATTACAGCATATTTTCTCAGATCAACATGATCTGCATAAATCTAACTTAGCCTGGGTTTCATTAAAGAATTTGTTTTTTTTTGTAACACAATTAAAGAATTTGGTTATTGCATAATGTTTGTGATCTTCTAGGTGTCTCCTTCCTTGTGTTATGTTGGGTTAGGTTTTCAATAAGATTGCGTCAACAACTTGTCAAGAATATTCTTACCTATAAGTTGCTAGGGTAAAAGTAGTATTCAATTTGCAATTGCTATTTGTAGATTTGAATGATTTTTTCTTTTGAATGCTTTTTTCTTCTTGCCTCTAAAATGTTCATTTCTTTCCACTAGGTTTCTGTAAATAATAGACTTCAACATGGAGCAAACTCTTACCGCATGTGAATAAAAGCTCAAAATGAGGAAAGAACAGGTAAGAGGGTACTATCACTATGACATTAGATGTTACAGAAAGGAGCAGTAGCAAGTTTATAATTTTTCTGGCTTTATTCTTGCTCAAAACAGGATTCAAATTCAAAGAGGTTTACAAAATAATGATTTTGTATGTTCAAGACAAAATGGTAGAGAACTATCTTACATCACATTCTTAAAAATGTAGTGAACATTAAAATTTATATACCATTCATCGCCATAATCTCCTATGTTAATTTATGTATCAGCTTTTTGTTGTAAGTTTGTAACGGTGTAAGCGTAACCTATAGGAAAATTAAGTTAAATATATCGACAGTTAAGTACTCGTGATCATGGTATTATTAGTCTAGTAATGCTCGAAGGTCCCATCTCTTTCATTAGGAGTTAGTTTGGTCAAGGCCTTCATTATCAATATTGATCACATGACATGTCAAATTTACTATCGTATATGTTTACATTACTGAATTGCTTGAAGATACTCTAGTTGATTATATGATGATATTCTTGAACTTGCATATTCAGCTAAAGTGAGTTGGTGTTACATTTTCCACAGGTTCTTTTGTCGATATGCTCACTGTTGACAGATCCAAACCCTGATGATCCTCTTGTTCCTGAAATAGCTTACATGTACAAGACAGGCCGAGCTAAGTACGAGACCATTGCCCGATCCTGGACCCAGAAGTATGCAATGGGCTAAGCCATTGTCAATAATGATCCGTGACAGTACATTGCGCCTTGTGTTGGGTGTCTACATGAGCTTTTTACTACGCCTTGTTGAGATATTGCAATGCTTTGAGCCAATAATTGGCTATTATGATTAAGATGAGTCAGCAGTCTCTTGCTAGTGTGATGAAGAAGATACAAACTTTGCAAATAATATTCATTGCATTTGTGGGCAACATATAATACTAACAGTCAAATTATTTTGGACCAACACATTTAGATGATCCAGACAAGTTTATACGGTTTTTGGTTGGCCCTTATGGTTTGCTTAACTAGAGAAGTCCTGAGAGTAGAATATAGTTAATAAGATCTTGTTCTACAATATTTGACAGTATGCACGGTTTTCTCTGGAAAAAATCAGTATGGTACTAAAGTATTCAAGAAGTTAGCTAAGCTTACTTATTTTACTTTTCTAAACTGAATTACATCTAACTTGGGTTAGGTTTCATTAAATAATTTTGTTATTCCATAATGTTTGTGATCTTCTAGATGGCTATTTGGGTTAAATTTGGTTAAAGATTCATTAAAAGAGTTTGTTTCTTAAAATTGCATGAACAACTTGTCAAGAAAGATTCTGACATTATATGTTGCTCAGGTAAAAATAGGACTCAAGTTGCATTTGCTATTTGTAGATTTGAATGCTTTTTCCTTCTTACTTGCTCAGGTAAAAGTAGGACTCAACTTGCAATTGCTATTTGTAGATTTGAATGCTCTTTTCAAAAAAAAAAAGAAAAAGAAAAAAAAGAAAAAGAATGCTCTTTTCTTCTTACCTCTAAAATGCTCATTTCTTTCCACTTGGTTTCTGTAAATAATGGAATTCAACATCGAGCAAACTCTCACAGCATGTGAATAAATGCTCAAATTGAGGAAAGAACAGCTAAGGGGGTACTATGACATTAGATGTTAGGGCAGGAGCATCAGCGATCCTCTCTTTCTCGAATTCCCAGGTATTTTTTTTATTATTTTAATTTTTTTTTCGTTTTCCTTAACAAAAAAAAATTATAATCGTACCTATCGCGGGCCGCCACGTGTCGTGGGGTCCGCAGAATAGTGACGAGACGGTATCAGTGGGATGAACTTCTGCGGCCCGGTTCAAAACCTTTTTGTTATTATATTGTTTTTTCTCTTTTCGAAAAGCGTGTGAACCTCATTAAGATCTTCTAATGCGGATGGCTTACAGAAAGGAGGAGCAGTAGCAAGCCCGAATTAATAATTTTTATTTTTTTTGTAACTCTCAAGGTAATAATTTTTTTTTTGGCTTTTCTCTTGCTCAAAACAAGATTCAAATTCAAAGAGTTTATACTTACAAAGTAAAGTTTTTGTATGTTCAAAACAGAATGGTAGAGAATTATCTTACATCACATTCTTTAAAATGTAATGAACATTAAAATTAGTATACCATTCATCACCATAATATCCTATGTTAATTTATTTATCAGCTTTGTTGTTGTAACGGTGTAACCTTTAGGAAAATTAAGTTAAATATATATCATCGACAGTTTGGCATACTGTACTGATACACAGTAGCAACAAATAAAATACAACGGCAATGAAACGTCATTGTCTGAGAACGTTGCATTAAAGGCTCGCAGGTTTCCGCGTCCTTGTAAGGCTGTAATCCAATGTCAAAATATGTCATCGACCTCTCTCTCTATTTATTTAATTTTCAGTCTTTCTCTCTCTGTCTCTCTTTCTCTTTCTCTCTACCTAACTTGGTGGTTCGCTTCGTGATAGCTGCTTAGTCACTCTTTGTGTAACCAAAGAACCATGGAGCTCAACTTCCTCTCTAGAGCTCTTTTCTTCTCTCTTTCACTCGGAATACTTTCATCTTTTTCATCCTCTACTGTTATCTCCGGTAACACTTTCTTGATTCTTTTCTTCCCCAAATAACTGTTTGAATGTTCTCAGTCAATTTGGTTAATTTTCTTGTTTTTTCGAATTTTTTTTTTCTGCAGATAGTGTGTTCAAAATCGAATCTCAGAATTTAGTTACTGGAAGAAACCTACTTCAGGCCAAGAAAAGTAAGTTCTTCCGAGTCTCATGAAATCTCTCTTACTTTAATTGATCTTCTTTGCATGTATGAAGATAGTAAGAGTTCCATTTTTTTTTTACAATGTGTGTGAGCACAAAAACAAACCGATCCAGATTGAGCTAGTAACGATTCCTGCATCTATATGGATCCATATACATAATTTTGATTCTCGTTTCTTGATTCTGAAGTTTTTCTGTGCGTTTAAATTCTGTACGTTTCTTGGCCATCTGTATAGAATTTGACTGGTGTTCTTTTTTTTTTTATCCATGGTAACAGAATGTTCCGTAAACTTTGAGTTTATGAACTACACCGTCATAACTAGCCAATGCAAAGGGCCCAAGTACCCAGCAAAGGAATGTTGCTCTTCCTTTAAGGACTTTGCGTGTCCTTACGCTGAGCAGATCAACGACCTGTCCTCAGAATGTGCAAACACGATGTTCAGTTACATCAATATCTATGGAAATTATCCGCCTGGAATTTTCTCTAACGAGTGTCGAGAAGGTAAAGAAGGCCTCGAGTGCCCCGCTATGCCTCCCAATTCAGCAGCAGACCTGAACGCAGCCGCCACCACCGCTTGTTCTCATGTTTGGTTGACCATTTCTGTAGCTTTATTAGTGGCTTTTAACTTGTTTCGAGGCTCTGCAATGCAACTTGTAGCAACGTAAGGAAGAGTCTCCGTATATCTATTATTTAAGGAACTCCAAAAATTCTAGTGATTAATTTGATAGGACTTTTGTGTATCAGTGTCTGTTCTATAAACCGACCAATGAAGCAAATACAATATAAGTCAGCAAGAGGTTTCAACAAGTTATTTGAAATACTGTATGTGTAAGTAAATGTAACAAACTTAATTCTTCGTAATGTTTTTCTATGGCCATGGAGGACAATCAATATTGGAACACTATAACTATACATTACCTTGGATCAATTCGCTGACAACTATTACATGTCTCTTTCTTAATAACCGAATAGCTCGGTCTTCGTTAAGGTAACAGAATAATAATCCTGAGTGATTCACCACATTAGTCTTGATTTGCGACGGAACTGCTTCCTTGTGATACACCAAGGACCAGGAAACGTGCTTAACTGCGCACAATAATTAATAAACATACAGTTGCATGAGCCTCAAACGAAATAAGTTAAATATTGCAGAAATAGAGTATGGAAAAGGGACTTTATACATCTTTTAGTGATAATCCAACACTTATTTAGCCAAATGTGCTCAATGTGTATATGCTATCAAAGGTATGTTTCAGACAGTAGCATTTGAGAAATAATCTGTTGGTATTAAAACCTCTACGGAGGTTGAGAAAGAGGGCTTCGTCACTTAATAGTAAACTCATGAATATATCATCATCAATATGACAACAATATAATATCGACTTACGTTACTAATAAGCTTTGCTCCATGCCACGCTGTGTCCACGCCGCAAGGAGGAGGGATTACTCTCACTCCATTGCATATATAAGAAGGAAGGTAGTCATGCAGTTCTTTCTCTAGCCTTTCTGGATACAGCTCACAAAACAAAAACCGCATCGGCATGTCAGTTAAGTTGACAACCGGAGGAGCTCTATTCTTTTAGATTGAGTTTCAAAGTTGTATGCAAGAACTACTGATTATTTACTTCAGAGTAAATTCATGGCATTACAAAAGAGGTAATATTATTGTACCTGCAAGTCCTGGCAAACATGCGCTTCCTCCAGCCAATACTACTGTCTTGAACCAGCTATCATCACCTGTAACTCCTGCTGCATCACAATGGTCCATACAGAGCGAGACTGCCTGGTGTAAACTCATTGCACGTCTGTTTTCACAATGACAAAAACCAATCAAATAATATATATATTAAAATGGTCAATGTTTGGAGATTTTCACAAGAACACAACTACAATGATGTAATCTGAGTAAACAGTATGGTCAGATAACATCATTTTTAGTTTCAGAACTTCAGATTCCATATCCTAGAGAGAAGCTTCAACGATTTATCTTTCTCAATCACTGATGGTAATAAGTAGGGTAGGTCTTACAGTCCAGCAAGACGTGGTTGGAATAATATCTCCCCTGTCTGAAAACGCTCCTTTGACAGAGTAAACCATCCTTCACCCGCAATTTTCATTGAAGCTTGTGTGTCCCTTGAAAGTTCAGCTTTATAATCGAGCGCCACATAACACAGGTTCTACGTTCGCATAACAAAAGGCATCATGTAAACCAACTTACAAGAAAGAACTATAGTCAGTTACTTCTTATGTTTAACTTTTAATAAATAAGTTAGGCGGCATTGTACATAATGTCTATCTTACAGCCTCGCACAGCGATGAACCTTACTTTGATTTCCAAAAGAGCCATTTACGATGGAAACCTACGTAATTATTTGCTACCAGGAACAGGTTGGTCAATGGTAATACCTCTTTTAAAGTACGAACAGTGTAAAGCGATTGGAAGGTAATGTTGTTCTCTTGCATCTTCTCCTTAAGGAATCCCGTGAGTTTCAACGCTCCAAAACCGATCACTTCTACACCAATCTGGCGCATCACCTTGCCATGCAAAACTGGAAAACACCCAGCAAAAGTAATTTGCTTAGACACAAGTGAATTGTACAGCGAGTGTCAGATGGATACACAAGGGTTTTTATAACAATTTGAAATGTTCACATATACATCTTTTTGACACAATTAATCAAATTCAGTACCAAGTCGCTAAAAGTCATCTGAGGATAAAAAATGAATCATAAAGAAGAAACACAGCCTACTTGGAAGAATGGTTATGACTTGGAAACCAATGTTAACAACAATTCCTGATGTCCGCCGTGCAGCATATAGGGCTAAAACAGCCTAAAAATATAGCACAGATCATTCATAATTTGCTTACGACTGGAATATATAAACCAATCATGTTATAACTTATAAGGAATGCATAATACTATCTCCAGTAGGTTATGTATCAAATTCAAGTATATTAAAAGAAAACACATTATATTATTTCTACTGGGTTAAATCGTGGAAAAATGAGGTTATAAAGACGGTGAATATCTCTGCTCTGAATCAGCAGAAAGCACTTAAGACTGAAGAAAGGCTCGCCTGATTAACCGCGCAAACTGCAGGAACATTCATGTCAAACAAGACATTTAGGATAGCAGTCTTAAGTTGCCGCCTTGATGCCTTGGCTGATTCAGTATCTGAAAACAAAATATAAGAAAAACCTCAAAACTAGAACCGCAAAGATGTTATCTTGAAGTTGAAGACCTAAAAAACTGTAGCTAACCATCAAAATGGCAGAGGGGCAGTGAGACCACTATTGGCTGCATAGAGGGCTTAACCTGCATCCTGTAAGAAAATTATCACATAAGAAACTATAGCCACATTTTACTTAGTGAAGAAATACAAAGCCAGATGTTACTTTAACAAAGGGGAAAACCAAACCTGGTGAAAATGGTTGCAAAGAACTGTTGAAGCCTGGCGTAAATCGGTGACTCAATGTTGCCAAATTCCTGGCGATCAAACTAATAAGAACTATCTTGTGTGCAAGAGATAAGAGGCAATGCTTACTAACTTTTTTAATAAGAAATAGTAAACAGCTTCAGTACCGAAAGATTATCTCACCAGAAAAGTAGCAGAACGTCCAGAAGGTGAAGCATACTTGCTCCAACCAAACTTGCAATATCCAGAACCACCTAAATGAAAACGAAGAATTTGAAAACTAAAGAGTTCACAATCTCATTGTAGAGTACAACAAAGAACAAATCATACCATCAATAATTATAGAGCCAGGAACTTGTTCCCTCTGACCATAAATGCGCATGAAAGACAACTCCCCTGATTGACTAGAAATCATTCTGCAAAAAAATAGCTACTAAACCTTCAATTTTCTCATAATCATCTCCAAATACACATTGATCAATTCGTCTATTGACTAATCAAAAACAAAGAGATCATCACTAGTAAGCGATGGCAATCAGTCCTCAATAGCGATTTCGTAATCTCACCGGAGAGGATATCCTGAGCGCAAACTTGTTTCGGCGAAGAAGATGGAGTCCCACGACTCTTGCGAACACTGGAGATAGAATATCCAGAGACGATTACCACCAGCCAAACATCTCCACGCTTTGCAAACCAAGCTCAATTTCACCGCGTCTCTTGGCTCCACCAGCATCAGAATCTGGATTAGAATATCCATCGGCAGATGATCGAACACACCGAGAGAAAAAGACGATGACGACAGAGGAAGAACCTGAATCGCGCTCTGACTCGCCGAATCCTTGCCGCTGTTCGATCGGCTCCACACCGATCCCCATACTTTCCTCAGAATCATGGCCGAGTTTCCCCGTCGCGCAACTCTGCCAGAAAAATTTTCCCGAGAAAAACTAATCAGGGAAAATTTGGATAACACGGTAGTTTGGATGAGACTGACCGACGTGGGTGTTTAAGATAACGACACGTGTTGAAATCGAGCGCCAGGATTTTGTTACTGAACGCGCGAAGTTTAAGATGAAAGTGGTGTCTCACTCACCGACTCAAAATGTCAATCATCACATAACGATATTTTGTGAACCCAATGAAGAAAGTATCGAAGTGGTCAGGACCACGTGCTTTCAGTTCATTGTTATTTAATTTGTGTACTAATCTAATTAAGAAAGCACATTATTTGCAAAGAAATATGGTTTGTTTTATGTTTTGCAGATTTTGTGGAGAAATTATGAAAATTCGTGGAAGTTATTAACTTTTTAATTTACCATATGTCATTGAAAATTGTTAATTTAAATCAAAATAAGAAGCAATTTTTTTTTTGCCGTCAAAAAAAAAGAAGCAATTTTTTTTAAAAAAAATATTGGTTCAAAGCTACGATGATATTTGACACGTGGCCCTTTATTATTGGAAACTAAATTGCTGATGTGGATGCAAAAGAATGAAGCAATTTTTTTTTTTTAAATAAGAGAAGAATATAGATTTGGAGACGCGGTGTATAAAACGGATGCTCAGATCCGGCAGGTGATTACCTAATTTTCAACCAGTTTTTTTTTCAGATTTGGTATCCGATTTTCTTCTCATATATTTTAATCCTCTGATTGATTATGTATCTGGTGAAACGAAACCTCTCTTTTCGATTGTTTTTTGCGTTGATGACGATCCAATCCAATTCGTATATATATAGTTTTAGAAGCATGAATTCGAAGATCTTTTGTTCCCGACTTGCTAGGGTTTATATTCTTGTGCGTGAATTTCAATTGAATTTTCGAATAATTTTAGATTTCTAGAAAGCGTAATTTAGAATTCTTATCCGAATTATTAAATATGGTTACAGAGTTTGATATTTCGAGAAATGATCTTCAGTCTCAGAGATTGTATTTTTACTGTTGTTGCAGGCTGGAAGTTTGATTCGTGTGATCAGAGGTCTAAACATGGCTGACTTTGGTTTGTTCTGTTTTTCCCTTCTTTAATTGACAATTTTTCATTTATGTTCAAAATTGAATCTCACATGTCTCTGATTTAATTGAAACTGAAGATGAATACATGGCTGATGAAAACGACATGGATGATCTGGAGGATGATATGAATGCAGAGTTTGATGCTAGAGACATCGATGCATCTGATTCAGAAGTCGAAGATTTGGAACAATTGGTTTGTCTACCTCTTGTTTTTGGTGATTTCTTGGTGTTCAGATTGATGATAACACTCAAAAACTATTTGTGTATGGAATGTTTTTCAGAACAAGGCTGCGGATACTTCTGCTGCTCAAGCTCGGAATGGGAAGGACATTCAGGGTATACCATGGGATAGACTTAGCGTTACTAGGAAAGACTACAGAAAAACTAGGCTTGAACAGTATAAGAACTATGAGAATGTTCCTCATTCCAGAGAGGAAGCTGGGAAGGTGACTTACTTGATTTTCATGCTCCTCCACGGTTTGTGTCTTTTAGGAGATCGTTTTCTCACTCTAGTATTGTTTATTGGAACCAGTGTTGCACGGATACCGAGAAAAGCAACTCTTTCTATACGTTCAGGAGCAATTCTAGATCAGTGAGATCGACCATTCTTCATTTTCAGGTTTGTCAATTGCCACCCATTACACTTTGTTATGCTTCCAGCGATATGTATCCTGTTCTAGTATTTGCTGATGGAACCATAGTTTCGTAGTTAGGCTGAATTATTTTCTCTTCTTTGTTGTTTCAGTTGAGGAATTTGGTCTGGGCTACATCAAAACATGATGTTTACCTCTTGTCCAACTACTCTATCAGCCACTGGTCTTCTCTGACAGGTTGCAGGAATGAAATTCTGAACGTTAAAGGTCATGTAGCTCCTTCTGAGGTTCGTCTCCAAAGCCTTACCCAAACCATGTAATTGATTTGATGCGAGATCTCCTTTCATTTATCTGATATTCCATATTTCTTCAGAAACATCCGGAGAGCTTGTTGGAAGGTTTTACAGAAACTCAAGTTAGCACTCTTGCAGTAAAAGAAAGGCTGCTAGTTGCTGGTGGGTTTCAAGGAGAGCTCATTTGCAAGGTTAGTTTAGAGGCGTTGAATGGGATATTAAGGTTGATGGCAACCCCAACGGTGTTTCTGTTAACTGCTTTGGAGTCTCTTTTCATTGATTCAAAATGTCCAAGAAGTTGCTTATTCATGTTCCAATTTTTGTTTACCCTGCAACCAACATCTTGATAGACCTGGTGTGAGTTTCTGCTCACGCACAACTTACACGGAAAACGCTATCACCAACGCAGTAGATATATATAGAAACTCCAGGTACGTCTTCGCCTTTCATATTTGGTGGTATTAAACAATAGAACAAAAGAGAAACTAAAACTAGTTATATGGTCTTACTAGTGGCGCTCTTCACTTCATGGCCTCAAATAATGACTGTGGAGTCAGGGACTTTGACATGGAGAGGTATCAGCTTGTCCAACTCTTCCGTTATCTTTGGCCCGTCAACGTAAGCTCACTTAATCTTTCTCTCTTTTTTTTGGCTCTTGTGCGTATTAACAAAACTCAACCTCGCAATTTTATGATTTTGGGAAAATTTAACAGCATAGCTCCTTAAGTCCTGATGGAAAACTAGTTGCAGTTGTGGGAGATGACCCAAATGGTCTTTTGGTAGACTCAAGCAACGGACAGGTACTTAATATTTTTCTTCCCAGTACGTTCAATTTTACTCCGGTTAGTCCATGGAGCCTTACCGGTTTTGAATTTTTGTTTGCAGACGATTGGGACGCTAAAAGGTCACTTAGACTATTCATTTGCATCAGCTTGGCATCCCAACGGTGTGACATTTGCCACAGGAAACCAAGACAAGACCTGTCGCATTTGGGACACAAGGAAAACCGCGGAGTCAGTCGCTGTACTAAGAGGTAACCTTGGAGCGATCCGGTCCATTAGATTCACATCAGACGGACAGTACATAGCGATGGCAGAGCCAGCAGATTTTGTCCATGTGTATGATACAAAAACAGGTTACAAAAAGGAGCAAGAGATTGATTTCTTTGGAGAGATTTCCGGGATATCGTTTAGCCCAGACACTGAGTCTCTCTTCATCGGTGTTTGGGACCGGACTTATGGAAGTCTCTTGGAGAATGGTCGAACCAGAGACTACTCTTATCTCGATTCATTGCTTTGATCAAATAAAATTTAAAATAAAAAGAAACTTACATAAAATAATCTGTTATATACCGTATTGGTTAGGTTTCATACCGACAAGAAAAGAGAGTGACTTCGAAGCTGTTCTGTTGTGTAACTTTATTTGTTGTACTTTTAAAATGTACATTTCCAGAAAGTTGGGGATTGTCTTGGGATCATAAAATTCACTTTGAAAGATATTTTAGATTTCAGATTTGGCTTGAAGAGATCTCTAGAAGATTTTATTTTCAAAAAATGTTTGCTATATTTATGGGATAAGTTAAGCATCGATTGTGATCGTATATAGTTTACAAAAATATTCTCCAAACTATGGAAGGATAAAGTTTCCAAAAAAAAAAACTATGGAAGGATAAAAAGTAGGGAAATTGGACGGTATAACCAAAAAAATATAATTCGGTACATAGCCAAATGTCCTAGTATACCTCTACACAGCGTGATTTTTCTGTATAATTCCATTTATATTCTCATAAACAACCGGCACAACCTCCAGCAAAAAAAATTGAAAAAATAATTATAGAGAATTGCAAAAGTAGTAACGTGGTCATTGCAGCATCACACATATCTCAAATAACTTATTCTCTGAAATTTTTGGAGAAGGTGAAAAGTTTGCGGCTGAGATTTTTGTGCAACCGCTATATCGCACCAGAGATCCTGGCTTCTTTTCAATTTTCGTCACACCGTTAACACCGGCTTCCATTTATGTTGGCTACGCGTCACTCATTCGAGAAGCAACCGCGATGAAACCGGCGTAATAGGCAACTCGGAGAGTTTCGTCGAAGCTTTTCCAATCGTAGTATGAGCATCTGTAAACGGAACTTCATAACCCTCTTGTAAGTTCCGTTTCAGTGATTCGTTTACCTCAATCCAAAATTGCATGTCTTCCTCCTTTCTGCCCACTTGTTGAATGTTATTCTCTTTCTAGTACCAAGTCGAGTTATCTCCTTTCTCTGCGTGCAATTGAAAGATTCGTGTATTTGGGATTTACTAGTCACCCACAAATTACGATTCTATGTGACATGTTTTATTCTATTTCGTTTCATGTATGGTTTACTTTGTTCCTGATTTACTATTTTATTAGCATGCATGTTATTCTATTTTGATTTTTCATATATCTGATTTGCGTTGTTTTCTAGTTTCCAATTTCGTCTTCTGGGTTTATTACCCTAGCCTCCATGGCTATTGGCTAATTTTTAGATATGCGTCACCTTTTTCTATTTCCCTAATTTCGTGTGATTTCTGTATGGTTTGTTCTTTGCGGCAGCTATTCTATTCCATATGGTTTCCATATTACATACTTTGATGCTCTTGGTGTTAACGGTCTATGATCCACCTGACACCTTTCCACTTGACTCTTCTTTTTCAGGTAATCATGGAATATATATGGAAAAACTGCATATTTATATGTAACCAACCGGTTCAAGCGCAACAGTTTTTTTCCATTTTGAAAATGACGATTCATTCTTGTAGTTTGTTGTTTCATGTTCTATTGATATGAGTTTTGTATCAGTGTGTATATGTGTTTTATATTGGTGGGTATATGATTTTGTAAAGAGAAATAGTATAGTTAAACGTAAATGGAATATAATTTACTATAACATTAAATAAAATAGAATACAATGTGATGTTGAATGGAATGATATTCATATGAGTTGTCTGTTCCACCTCTTTTCTCTAATACTGTCAATCTTCATCTCTTTTAATACAATCAATCTGAATATATACTATGTTATTCTTCATCTCTTTTGATACGGTCAATCGTAATAGGTGACTCGGAGAGTTTCGTCGAAGCTTTTCATAATTTCACCAATAAATACTATGTTACTTATTTTGTTCTATTCTATTTGGGTTTAGGTTTATATTTGAATTTAGAGTTATATTTGGGTTTAGGGTTTAGTAATCAGAGTTTAGGGTTTAGTATTTAAGGTTTAGTATTTAGAGGTTAAGAGAAGGGTTGGAATAAAGTTTATTATTTAGGGATTTGAATGGTGTGCTCTATTTTGGTTTCAAATGGAATAGTCTTGGGACCAAGAAGTTCTATACTACGCCAGCGGTATGGAATAGCACATTCAAGAATTTCATTATAAGTCATGTGTTTGTACCTTTCGGTTCGTTTAAGCGACATTCAGTGGAGTCTTAGACATCCCAAACTCGTTTCATTCATCATCTAAATTGGCATCATCAGCTCTATCACATACAATATGCATGAGGTAACTAAGAATGTTGTGTAGGTGGCTTTACGTCCCCTTAAATGGTAATAGTGCTCGTCAACATTTGTCCATATCTTCCTTTGTAGACGTCATTCCTTTTATTCTTTGTTAACTGGATACTGGCTGATGAAAGGTGTATAACCGGGTCACAAATGGTACAAATGTTAGTTTGTTAAATATATCAAAATCAATATTATATACTTAATTTTCATTTTTGTTTTGTATATTGAGCAGACTCTCCCTAAAAAGTATCTCCTCTGTTTTGTATTTTACATTATTTTGTTTGATTTTTAGGTGAACATGTTTTTCATGGTTTCTTACATATTACTTTGGTTTGAAGTGTTTAGATTCAATTTTTGTGGAGTTCTTTTAAATATAAAAATGGATTCAGCATGTTGTTAAGCATTGATGTATATAATTGTTTTACTTTATTTTATTTGTCTACTAAAAATTTAATTACATCTTGAATGAGACTAGTAGGAGAGGCCCTCCACCGCTAAGCTCTTGACCACTGAGTTTGGTACAAAATCTAATGTACGTAATCTAGAGGCTATTGTTAGTATATTACTATATTTATGCAGTTAATATAAAAAATTACTAGCTGTAGCTGACCAAAGGCTTCTACGGTTATGCACTCTTATGTACAGTATCCTGTAAGATAAGTAATATATACAATAGATTCGTTATTAATTAATATTCGATAAATTAATAAAATTTATAACACAATTTGATAAGATAATGAGATAATAATTTTTTGAAAAACTTTATATAAATATATGATTCCAATATAAATTAATAACTAATATATATATATATATAAAATTTCTATAAATATAATCAATATGTTATATATATTTTTCTACTCACAGTAAAATTTATTTTAAGTTTTCTTAATATTTTTAAATATATTAATATTATTTTATCATTTTACACTTAAAATACATTTATGTTTACTGTATAAACTATATAATCAAATAAGAACAATATAATTTTTGTATCCATAAAGTTTAATTAATACATACACCGTAAAATTTAGCAGTCTTAATATTTTATATTGAAAATATACTTTAAAATATATAAATCTGAAAAATGAATTTTTTAATTAATAACTCTATAAATTAATAAAATATCTAAATCCTAATTTTATTAATTTATAAGATAATTTACTGTATATTTTTCTAATACTGAGTATTATTCACAAAAGTAATGGAAACATATCCAATTTTTAATGAATAATATGGATAGTGGTAAGTAAAAAACCTAGATACACAAAAATATAAATATATCATATGAATTTTTACAGGATAAATTAAGCAATCGAAGAAATGAATATGAACGATGCATATAATTTTGGGTCAATTTGTTTGATGTACATATTAATACAAGGAATAAAGAAAATACAATGTAATGATTACACGGTGGTTATTGAATCCAACTTCTCTATAATATATGAAAAATTAGATAAATACTTAACTCTGAATTAAGAGTGATCCACTTCCTAAATAAGAATACCAAAAGTCTTTACCTCCTAATATATGAAATTATTTATATTTTATTACGTGTCTTACAGTTAAGTTTTTACATGTGTTTAAAATAAATTTTATTTATTAAAATATATAGTACAAAGATGGAAAAAAATGAAAAATGAAATTATTGAATAGGTTTAGAAAGAGTTGATTTTTTTTTCTTTAGTTTCTTTATTTGCTTAATAGATTTTTTTCTTTAGTGACATGTTTATTAGATCTGTGGGATCTGGAAGTGTTTGGGTTCTGTTTATGAAAAGTTTTGACAGTGTAAAGATGTTTATAACTAATATGTGTCGATATCTGTGACTAAAAACTACTGTTTTTTTTCTTTGAACAAGACTAAAAAGCTTTAAGAAATGTGTCCATCGAAATTTTATACCACGTAAATTTTATATTTTGCATAGAACAAAGTTTGATATTGGATGTATATCTTTAACAAGAAAGTTGTAGAAAGTTTTTTTTTTGGTGTAAAGATTATCTTTTGTTTCAGTGAATATCTCAAATTAAAATATAAAATGAATGAAAATCCAAATAAAATCTTGATTTAATTCTCATAAATTACATTGCCCACGAAAAATAATGGAAATTAATCACTCATTACTATTCCCTAATCTCTAAATGCACGATCGACAATGACGTGTTTGGTTCCAAACACAAAACGTGAACTCAACTTTATGTTTAAACACACAAAAAATCAGGTTTGGTAAACTAGGATACTCAATCAATCATAGATATATTCGTTGTGTATATCCAAAAGAAATTATGCTAAATTATAAAAATCAAAAAGGTAAAATTAAAATAAAACTTACACACTATTAATATAAACACTGATTACTAGTAAAATATAAGCAATTTGTGTTTTCTATAAACAGTCAAACACGACCTTTAAATGTTAAAAGTCATATCTTAAGTTCTAAAATGAAGAGATATGATACATACCATTTAATTAAATCTTAAATAACAAAATCTGTATATATATATATATGTATGAATTAGATAGATAGAGACTATTCATCCCAAAAACTTGAGTAGACTCTTCTTCACTATTTTCTCTCTATTGTCTACATCTTCTTCACCTCCCTAAGTCCTATTCGATTCTATTTTGTCTTTCTTTGATTTTCATATATTTGAGACTTTATCTTGAGTTTATAAGAGCTGTGGGAGAATATCTTCTTCAGTACGTTAGGTATATACCGAAGAAGCCCTATTTGTCATTATCAGCTGGTGAGATCTGTTTCATCTTCTATCTAATCTGAGCTTGACTTTTGTGTGGATTCAAGCGACGTAAGCTAATGGATCAATTACTTGGTAACAAATCCAACTGTGAATCCTCACTTGGAAGAGCTATATTTGGATCTACACAACAAGAAGATCAAGCTGAAGATGTTGAAAAACAAGCTAAAAGCATCGGTCTCAGGGAAGAAGAAAAAGAAGAAGAAGAATATGATGATGATGATGATGATGATGATGATGATGATGATGATGATGGAGCTAAAAGTGCAGATCTAGAAGAAGAAGAAGAAGAGAAGAAGCATATCTATTGTGCACGTGGTAAAAGGTTTAGGTCAAGTAAGGCTTTAGGTGTTCATAAAAGGCTTCATATGCTCCAAACTCGGAAATTTTCAACGGTGAGACCACAGATGGTGTCTGGTGGTGTGGTGAGCAGAGGTGAATTCGAAGTTGATTGTTGTGTTTGTCATAAGAAGTTTACATCAATGAAGGCTTTATATGGACACATGAGGTTTCATCCCGACAGAGGATGGAAAGGAGTTTTGCCTCCTCATCCCCTTGGTTCTACAATCTCTACTGATGATTATTATGATGATGATGATGATGATGATGATGGGGATGATGATGGGGATGATGATTATGATAATCATTGGGGAATGGGAAACGTCGTTGACCTAAAGGAATCGGTCAAAGGATCGTGGACAACAAGGAAGAGAGGAAGGAGAAGTCCTCTGAAGGTTGATGAATCAGATTTGAATGATGATACTGATGCTAAGAATCTATTGTTCTTAGCTACTACTGCAGAAGCTGTTGATCTAGATGTTGCAGAGACTTCTGATTCACATTCCGGAGAAGAGATGACCAAGAAGACTAAGCATAAGAAGAAGAAGAAGAAAAGATTGTCTGAGATGGAGAAAGAACCATCAACTACTCATCAGCTTGAGGTTGTTGTTGATGGTGGAGCTGATGAAGAAGGTGGTGGTGGTGCACGTGAGAAGCACGTGTGTGTGACTTGCAACAAGTCCTTTACTTCTTATCAAGCTTTAGGAGGTCACAGAGCAAGTCACAACAAGGTCAAGATTTTGGATAATCATCAAGCTAGGGCAAACGGTGAAGCTTTATTACTTGGTACCGAAGCAATGATAACCGGTTTGGCTAGTGCTCAAGGACCAAACACATCATTGAGCAGTAATGGAGACCACGTTTGCAACAAATGTCATAAAAGTTTCCCAACAGGTCAAGCTCTTGGGGGTCACAAGAGACGCCATTGGACTGGACCAGTTTCTAGTGAGGCTGCAACGGCTGCGACTGCTCCAGCTGCAGCTTCTTCTTCTAGTCAAGTAACAGAGACAGTGCAAGAGCGGAAGAAAAGAAAGGTTTTGGAGTTTGACTTGAATGAGTTGCCACCAAACGAAGAATGACTCTTTAGAAACGTATATATAAAGGCAAGTAAACTTTAATTTAAAAACCCCAAAAAGATTAAAAAAAAAAAAGACAATGAAATTAGGGAGTAATGATGGTAAAAAGAGTTGTTGACATGGTAGTTTGAGAAAACAGATAAAGATACATACTTATTGGTTTTTGGTTCTTGAGGTTCCTGGTGTTTGGCTTTTATTTTAATCTAGTTTGATAAGTCTTTTGTTATTTTTAATACAAAGGATATATAATGCTTTGTATTCTTCTCTCAAGCTTTGACTTTTCTTATATCTTTCTATGCTTTTGGATTCACATAAAGCATGATGATGGTTTAAATTGACGAAATTTTCTAAAAGTAGACCCATCTTATTCATCTCACCATCTTATCTTTCTTTTTTCTTCTTTTCAAACTTTTGGTTTCTCCATAAATATATTGGATATTTTTGGTGATGAATAGATGCCTGATAGTAGAATTTTCTTATAGACACAAGAAAATCATAATCTATATTTGTAGAAAATGGATCTCAAAGTAAGGCCGTAAACACATTTGCATTAAAACAAAATGCTATGATCTACAGTTCAAGTTACACATTGGTAAACTGTCAACACTTACTATGGTATATCGTTTTGTTTTCTTGGTGCTATATCGTAACATATGGCAAATTCGAGATTTGAAGCATACCAACAGCTGAGCTAAGATAAAAAGAAAGAATCACATCTCTATATTTATGTAATATTCTTGACATTAAGAAAAAACCCCAAGATTAACTAACTTTCCCAATAATTTTGTAGGTTTGGAGGTTTACAAATCTAAAGCTCATCAACAAGACACCTATGAGTCTAAATGAATTATTTATTTATATAAAAAGAGTATACTGTTTATTAATTGTTGGTTTGGTCGAAAACTCTTCACGACGTGGGCATTGTTAATTGTCTGCTTATGTGTTGGAACAAATACAACAAACTAAACGTTAAGATGGCCCTTTATAGTCAAATGTCAAGAGTCTCCACTAGCCGCTAATCACATAAGACCAATTCTGTAGCATCATCAGACACACCGCATAATACTCAGCCAACTAATAAGTTGAATTTTTCTTTCTATACATTCTTAAGAGCTAAGAGTTTAATATTAAAACATACACACTGACGTCATGCCATAGCAGCACAAAAACAAAGAAGCACAAACAGGAATTGAATATGATACAATATATATATGTAAAGAGAAAAATGTGACGCAAAGGAAAAGAATATAAATAGAATAAAACATATTTCGACAAACAAAATTTATCGTGTGGAGGCAGTAGTACAACAATATCTGACTCTGGCATTAACTAAAAACTGAACTGCATGAACAGCAAAGTCTAACTGTAGAAGAAGACATGATGATCTTATCTGTACAAGCTAAGCAAACAGGAGATCAGCAACTATTTGAAACTTTACTCTTGTCACCTGATAATTACTAAAACGAACCATACAACACTACCTAGCAAACGGTACAACATTGACACACACAGAACACAGTAGAGAGACATCTGGCTCATTGCCATCTGTTTTAAGCTTCAAATTATCCATAACAACAACTCTCCTCATTACCAATCACCAGAGAAAGCTAATGATATATACTGATGGACTCGGAATCTCCCAATTAAAGAATCATATTCCTTTAAGCAACCATCTGCTGCTAACAAAGTTTTAACGAGACTTGAAGCTAATTTCAAAAAAACACAAACTTAAGCAAAAGACGGTTACAAGAGAATGAAGTTCCAAATTTCCAATGAGGTCAGTGGAACAGTTTTAGATTTTGCTATAAACCTCCTTTTTCAGCCCGTGGACTGGACGATAAACCAATAGAAACCACTTGAGAAGAGAGCTGAGCAACTACACTACCAACCAACAGTTTGAGAAACTACACTACCAACTACCTGCTTGAGAAACTACACTATTCACCATCTGTTTGAGAAACTAACACTGTTAACCATCTGTTGCTGACAGAGACAACATATACACACAAAGACACAGTAAAGTGGGACAAGAATAGAGAACGACTAAAATATATTCCACATAAGAGAAATTCGAATTGGCTTAGAACCAAAGAGAAACGAGGACGCAAAGAAGGTTCATCAATTATTAATAAGGGGCTTTATAAGAGACCCAAACACACAAACCATGAGAAGTTTCAAAAGAAAACCAGATAGTAAAACAGAGACCCTGACTTTTGATCCGACACAGGACAGAGTTCTAGAAGCCACCACGTAGACGGAGGACCAAGTGAAGGGTCGACTCCTTCTGGATGTTGTAGTCTGCCAAGGTGCGACCATCCTCAAGTTGCTTGCCTGCGAAGATCAACCTTTGCTGATCAGGTGGAATACCCTCTTTGTCTTGGATCTTGGCCTTCACGTTGTCAATGGTGTCGGAGCTCTCAACCTCCAATGTGATAGTCTTGCCGGTGAGAGTCTTCACGAAGATTTGCATGCCTCCACGTAGACGCAACACCAAGTGAAGGGTCGACTCCTTCTGGATGTTGTAGTCAGCCAAGGTGCGACCATCCTCGAGCTGCTTCCCAGCGAAGATGAGACGCTGCTGGTCTGGAGGAATACCCTCTTTGTCCTGAATTTTGGCCTTGACGTTGTCTATGGTGTCGGAACTCTCCACTTCTAGAGTGATGGTCTTTCCTGTCAAAGTCTTGACAAATATCTGCATACCTCCACGTAGTCGCAAGACCAAGTGAAGAGTCGACTCCTTCTGGATGTTGTAATCAGCAAGAGTACGTCCATCCTCGAGTTGCTTGCCTGCGAAGATCAACCTCTGCTGGTCCGGGGGAATACCCTCTTTGTCTTGGATCTTGGCTTTGACATTGTCAATGGTGTCGGAGCTCTCAACCTCCAAAGTGATAGTCTTTCCCGTCAATGTTTTAACAAAAATCTGCATACCACCACGGAGCCTGAGGACGAGATGCAGAGTCGACTCCTTCTGAATGTTGTAGTCAGCAAGAGTTCTTCCATCCTCGAGTTGCTTTCCGGCAAAGATCAACCTCTGCTGGTCCGGTGGGATCCCCTCCTTATCCTGGATCTTGGCCTTGACGTTGTCGATGGTGTCAGAGCTCTCCACCTCCAAAGTGATCGTCTTTCCGGTGAGAGTTTTCACGAAGATCTGCATACCACCACGAAGCCTGAGAACCAAGTGAAGGGTAGACTCCTTCTGGATATTGTAGTCAGCCAAGGTCCTGCCATCTTCCAATTGCTTTCCGGCGAAGATAAGCCTCTGCTGATCCGGTGGGATACCTTCCTTATCCTGGATCTTGGCTTTAACGTTGTCGATGGTGTCAGAGCTTTCCACCTCGAGGGTGATGGTCTTTCCGGTGAGAGTTTTCACGAAGATCTGCATCTGTAATTCACAAAAATTTGACATCAGTAATCAAACAAAGGAAGTAATATCCGATCGCAAAAGAAACAACAGACACAAGGATAACAACGGAGATGATCACTCCAAATCGAAAAACTCAAATATATAAATAGAATTCTACGATTCAAATCATCAACGATCCATACAGATCAAACTGCGTATAGCAATCACCGATCCACGAATTGATACAAAATCTAGAAAAAAAATCACAGATCGAAGCTTTAACAACAGAGATCCAGGACTACTAACAATCACTAATCAGATCCTACCAAGAAACTGACACCAGATCGACAAGGAAAGAACAGATCGAAGCTTAACAACACAAGCAAGACAAACTCTATCGACGAATCAAAATTCAAAGAGTAGAGAACGGCTCGCGATTCGAACGAATCGAAGAAAAAAACAAGAGACAAACCTTGATCGAAACTTGCGATTGAGAGAGAATTGATTTTTGAATTATCGAATTCGAAACTTGATTTGTGAAGGAGAATGAGGTCGCAAGGGTTCGATTTATGCACAAGGATGGTAAGCCGACTAGGTCATGAGGGAGGTAAGGCGGTCAAGCAATAAACCAATAACATGTAGACACGTACTTATTGCTTAACCTTGTTGGGTTCCGGGGCCCATTTGTTAACCTCGTTTAAATGCGGCCCATTTACCATAAAAATTTGATCTGTACATGAGCTAGCATTACGGACAAGTGACAACAAATCTTTCCTTTTTTTTTATCAAAGTGACAACAAATCTTAAACTAGTAAAAATGTAGGAACAAATGTTAAGTTATTGTATTCAAAAAAATATATTTTTATTCAACTCTGAAAGGAAGATTGAGATAAACAAATGCTAGCTAAGTATTTTCAAAAAGCTGTAAAATTGAAAGCAAGAAACTTGATGAAAGACTGAAAGCTATAAGGAAATAAGCGATTAGAGAGAGTTGAGCTGAGATTGAAAGATAAGTTAAAACTTAAAATAAAATTACAATGCATCTTCGTCCCCTGAACAATCTATAGGATAATATTCACATAAATTATATGTACCATATGGTTTGTTCTATTCTATGTATGGAAATACAATATTGCTAAATTTTCAAGAAGATTGCAACTCTTCTTTCATCTACAGAATGTTTTTGTTATTTTCAAGTGTTTTGCTTTTTCTTCTTTGTAAACCGTAACTACACATAGTCTCTGCAGAAAGAGATTAAAAAAAAAAAGCATGGAAAATGCCGCAAGACATATGGAATCTTATCTACCTTAAAACCCCAAATGCTCGATGAGAACCCACTTCTCTGGTTTCTTCTTTAAAAGGTCCACAAACTTTACGTTGGCTAGCTCGGAGGAAAGTTACCTCACATTATCAAAACTGTTTCTGAATGGTAAAGCTTGTGTTTGTTGCTGTGATACTGGTCTCTGCGGCTGCTCATGTGATGACTCGAAACTGTTTCTTAAATTGAGACCTGTGTTGAAGTATAACCCCGTTCCAGCGCAAGGCTGAGGATGATGAAACTGAGGGGTTGGTTTTAAGCAAGCCCGAGATGCTACTTCCTTGTTGTCTGCTTCTCCTTGGTTCATGACCATCAAGTCTTTTCCCATCAACCTCAAAACCGAGTTTGAAGGACTTGGAGGCACAAGAGCGCCACTCATATTCACTCTTTTGGATAATAATTCACTATGAAGATCAGACTCTTGCTGGATTATGTACGGTGACTGCTCAAAAGGATGATTTGGATCCAAACGTGTGGGAGATTTGGTTAACTTCATCATGGCTACTGAAGAAGAAGCTGCTCTTCGCTGCAGTAGATGAGATGCTTCATGATTCAACGTAATGCCTTCAGAGATTCTCTCTTTTCTTTGGCAACAACAGGGCTCAAGACCGTTGTTTCTAAATCTAGAAGGTGTTTCCTTGTCAACAGTCATTGGCTCAGCCTCAGGGATAGTCCCATGATGAGATGGAACAGAAAAGGTCACTGGAGTTGTCGAGTAGGAAGAAGGAATGTCCAAAGAAGAAGGTAACTCTGTGGGAAAGTTCAATCTACCAGCTGGAAAGTTTGAAACAGGTGATTCAGATGAGTTTCTGTCAAGCTGGTCCATGGAAGATTGGAACTGGCTTGTAACAACAGAAGAGTTTCCAAGATTCTCATCATAACCCATACCCCGGGGACTCGGTAAGAATGAACCTGGAGGCCCTGGAATGGGAATGGTATCAACCTCTACATATAAGCTTCCTTTTCCTCTTACCTCCGAACCAAACCTCACATCCTCCTCATGGCTAGCGGTTTGCCCGTAGACCATATCCTCAACTTCTTCAGAGTAATACATTGCTCTCTCGCTAGACGGTGGAGTGTCTGACTGGTCCAACACATTGGCTCTTTTTGTATAATCTTCCTCCTCCTCTTCACTAGTTTCTTCTTGTTCGTTATCATCATCATCATCTTCATAATCATCGTAAGCACTAAATGAAGGACTTGATCTCCGTATGTTTACTTCATTGTCACCAGAAACATAATCATCATCTGATAGTTCACGTTCTTGTGTCATTTCAGACTCCCATTTTCCAGTTTCTTCTTCCTCTGACAAATCAAATCGAGCTCTCTTTAGCTCCATAGGCGGTGATAATCGTCTCCAGCCATTTGATACAAACGGTGGGGACAAGTTTCTCATGCTAGTTGCACGAGGAGCTGCATCATCTGTATTCTTTCCAGGTGGATACTTATCTTCTTGAATCGAGGCAAGGCTCTTCTTCGAGTGGACAGTGTTTAAATAAGCTCCTGCAAGTGATTTCTCCTCTATATGAACTCTAGATGAACGACTCATGTGAGCTCTTTTACTCTCAAACATAGTCTTATTATTCTTATAGACTTGGCTCCGCAGCTTCTGTTTATTTAAAGGAGAAGAACCAGCGGCAGACAAATCAGTACCACTCAACACAAGACGATCTTCTCCTGACCATGAATCTTCATCATCATCATCATCATCATCATCTGATGGCTGGTCCCTCAAAGCATAAAATTTATGTCCTTTCTCAGTTATCTTCTTTGAAACCACACCACGTTTGGCTAACATCCGCT
The DNA here is from genome assembly GCA_016432835.1 of Brassica nigra. Classification (NCBI taxonomy): domain Eukaryota; kingdom Viridiplantae; phylum Streptophyta; class Magnoliopsida; order Brassicales; family Brassicaceae; genus Brassica; species Brassica nigra. Next base: position 19,480,048 of record CM028242.1, read on the forward strand.
GATTATAGATTCTACGAGGACCCTTGCTGCTACCTTCTCTTTGATTCTCCAACACCTTCTGCACAAAGCAGTTTACTGTTATTTCATGGACAAAATATATTTAAAAAATGTCAGAAAAGTTATGTCATTACCTCTGAAGCATTGGCTTTGTGATTGGTTAGTTTACAGCGTCTCTTCCTCGAGCTTTTACTGTTTTCTTTACTACTTTGGCTTACACTTTTCTTTCCACTACTACCATCCTCGTGCTGCTCTCTCAACGGAGTAGTAGAAGACTTCTTCTCGCTAAACTCTGTTAGAATCCGCAGTTTTTGACCCTTGGCATCGATGTAAACAGGACCAACGCCTACAGGAGAAGCTTTCCGCTTCTTAGACACTTCAGATTTATCAGCAGCAACCCGATCTTTACAGCTCAAAACGGATGCCCATTGTGTTCCATTTCTCTTGTCAAGATCTTCTAATGTGCATTCTTTGGCAGTAGCGTAGATATCAACCAACGTTTTAATTTTCATCTGTGGCTTACCTCTAGGCTTGCTTGGTTTACTACTAACCGGTTGCACAGCTGAATCAACAGACATACACTGATTAACTCTAGGCTTGCTTTGCTTACTACTAACCGGTTTCACGGCTGAGTCAACAGAAGTAACTCTAGCCTTGTTTGGCTTATTACTAACAGGTGGCACTGCTGAGTCTACAGAGGTAACTTTAGGCTTGTTTGGCTTACTACTAAACGGTGGCACTGCTGAATCCACAGACAGGCACTGGTCGATGTGAGCATTCAAAGTAGTGTTAGAAGCTGATGAGAATGCTTTGCAAATAGGACATGTTTTTGATTCAGAGGCCGTCGTCACAAGGACACCACTACCATCTTCTTTGGATTTCACCATTCCTCCTCCTCGTCCACACTTTTTATTACTCTTGTTATTACTTGTAGCAGCTACTACTATCTCTACTTTAGACTTCGATGTGCTAGTAAACACACCATTCTTGATGAGGCTGCAAACTCCTTTACTAGTCTCTGCTATTGTCTGATGATGGACATGGGATACGATTTGCTTCCCTGACGATGAACTAGCTCTAGCTGTGGTCTGAAACTTCTGAAACGGTGGCAAAGGATCAGTCACTCCATGAGTTGACAAAAGATGGAGACTTTTGGTAGAAAACGGCCAGCTGTTCTTGATGTTGTTCTTCCTGTTACTGTATGCGTAGTCTCTGCAAAGCATCAACCACGGACAAAGAACAAAGTTAACTACTTTGAATAAGATCTAAACATTAACATCAAGATTTGAAACCGTAAGTAGATTTTATGGATACAAAAACTCAAAAGGTGAAAACTTTATGAAGACCCATCAATCAGAATGGAAGAAAGGTCAAAACTTTTTGATCTAGCTATGAGGATGAGATCATTTGAGACTGACCCATCATGAAAATTCAGAGACTTTTTTTATTTATTTTTTTGTTACCTGATGGAGAAATGGGAGAGATGGGATTGACCTAACTCATCGGAAGAAGTTGTGGTGAGACGCAAGAGATTGGAAGAGGAAGAAGAAGGAGAAGAAGAAAGTGGGTCACGTGGTGGGTTCTCAGTGGATAAGAACATTTGATTCTTCCACTGTTACTATTTGCCTCTTCGCTTTCCAAATACTTGAACATAACACCAGATCTTCTTTATCATCAACACCGGTTTAATCTGATCTCCTCCTGTTAACAAGACAACATGTAATTATGATTTAAGAAACTATATCTTCTTGAGATTTGTGATTTGATGAAACCCAGAAAGAGGAAAAAAGTAACATTATTTCATGTGAAAGGAGGTCATTACAAAAGGAAGATTTGTATTTGAAGTATTTATATATGTGTGATTTGATGAAGTGAAAATCCAACAAAGAAAAACAATTATTCTCACGCAAAAGACAGTGACTATTTTTGTCCAAAAAATCTAGTTAATCTGATTCCAGCGCTTAATTTATTGTTGATGTGATTACAAGGAACACAAAAAAGTGAACTAAGACTTTCATACGATGGAAGAAGCTACCAATTAGAATAGAAGTTAGATCAAAGTCAAGAGTATTATACAAACGTTTCATAAACTGAAGATTATATGAGCAGCAATTATGTGACCCCAAAGAAAATTTTAAGACATGGGGTAGATTCTTGATCAGTTAATTAAACAAAAAGGATGTGATAACAAATGGATTTGAAGGAGTGAGAGCAACTAATCTGAAAGAACTTTAAAAAAAAAATACAGATCAACAGTAAGATGAGATTTACATGCACAAATAAATCTGAATAACTTGAAATCAGAACCCAACCTAAAACTATTTAAAAGTCAATATCAGAAGAAGAAAAAAAACTTGTGTGATATTTACTTATAAATCTATACACACATACCCATCTCCAAGATTTGAGATCTTGCGATTGGATGGAAGTATAGAAGATCAAAAGTAATGATAAAAAATAAATAAATAAGATTCACAAACTCTAAAACCAAAATGAAGAGCAAGAACGAAAGTTAGTGTAGACATACCTTAGATGGGGTTTCTTGGCAAGAGAAAGAAAATGGTTTCTTAGAGAGAGAAAGAGAGCACTGAAGAAAGAAAAAGATGGAGAGAGAGATGAACCAAGCAAACACTAGATGAATTTTGAGTGAATTGGGTGGAAACCGTTTAAAAACTAACAAATTAGGAAATTGCCCATACCATAAAAATTGTGGGGCTTCGATTTGGTCCACTAGAAAAGAAAAGTCGAAAATATCCTTACACATGTGGATAATGTAAGTGACACAAACCGTTTGAGTAGGTTACCAAGTAACTTAAGTGAAAAAAAAAAAGAAAAAATAATAATCAGAAAAGTGTAATGATTAGTATTTTATCCCCCAAAATAATTGACCAATGAAATTCTTTCACGCTTTGTCACGAACCTCTGCATGAAGAGAAGAATCAGAGCAAAAGATATATTGTGTCTGCTCAGCGTCTGGTTCCTCTTGTGTATCCTCGGTTCGTTTCACCTGATTCGAGCTCAAAACCTTACCGGAGCCACAACTGAAAAACCTTTCCGGAGCCACAACAGACCCCGAGGAAGGTCTTTATTCTGTCGTTTACCACTTTAAAATAATTAATATAAAGTTGTTTAAAAACACGGTCAAATCGGACGATTGCGCGCAGGCTAGACGCTTAGCGGTGGTGTGTTGTGGCTATTTCACCATTATCGACAAGAAATTTGGAGCCAGCGTTTTTTTTTCTCTAAAATCATGTGTTAGTGATAGATTTATGTAATAGGAACATAAACAATACGAAAATCATATAAAAATTTGATGGTATATGAGAAAACTGAAGCCGGTGGCCAAGAAAACAGCTTGAGCTGTCGAAAACCCTAAAAAAATGAGAGACGAAGATGAGTTATTTACGTTTATGCCATTCAATAAAAAAACAAATAAAATCAGTTTAACACGCTACTCGAACTTGGGATACAAGTTCCAGAGTATCAAGTTAAACCACCAGGCCACTGTCACTTATTCTAATAAGACTCGCAAACTCTATAATATAACCCATTATATACGAAAATGGTATTCAAGGAAATTTAGCACATGTTAGATTAACCTTAGAATTAGTTTGGTGGTTTGTATTTAGCTAGGGAACAAAAACACAGGTTGGGTTAAAATAAAATTTATGTTGGTAAAGATAATTCTGAAAATTGATTTTCAGGATTTTAGCATGTTTTATGATGTAAAATATACGCTAAACAGATTATTAACCGGGTTACTCTTTGTGCGTGTAGGGTTAACATCAGCTGCTAACGGTGTAATTGGCATATTACACAAGAGGAAGCCCAGGTTATTAACCGAGAAACTCTTTCGTTATCTCACACTTATGATAGAAATGTGAATGGTTAAGACATTTTATATAACCAAAGAATGTTATAACGCTAAATCAGTTATTTAAAAGCTAAAAAAAATATTTGCACTAATCCAAAACATATGAGTGTTAAAACAGTAAATAGATTAGCAAAAAGTGGTAAAAGTTGGTTTATATATTTAAGTTAGCAAGTTAACTAATTTAATAGAAAGCTAAACATTCTAGTGACCGTTTAACAGTTTTACTGTGCAGGTTTCTGTCTTGGTCTAAGAATCAAAGTGACCGGTTAAGACGTTTTATACAATAATACACACAAGATTTTGTAGTTAAAAAATGTTTATTATACATTAAAACAAATGAACACATAAGACAGAAAAGGGTGATACCCACACGAAAACAACACAAAAAGAAACGTAGATATAACAGTAGACAGAGGTTGGGTGGCTAGAATCATAGGACTTGAACATTATCTTCATTTTCGACCATGACTTCAGTTCTTCGACCTCAAGGTCAAGGACATCGAGAGTGATGCATTTGCAGACATCACTACCAGCAACTACATGGGCTTGAATTAGTAGAATAAAGGTGATACCAGAATCGAAATGGTTGTTTCCCGGCCTAGGAGATGGGTTGGATTCTTCAGCATCCAAAGCATCCAACAACGGGACCTAAGAAAGCTATATGTGTTAGGCAAAATGTGAAAACAAAAGGAGAAGAATAGTGTTGAATATATTAAGATTAGTCTTTCTGGTTACGTTTACTCTAACGAAAGACAAATACCTAGAGCAAATAATCCAGTAGCCATCCAACCGAAACATAGTTTTGTAACTTAGATTAAAACTAGGCTAAGTTTATTAGTGGCCTGCTATTTACAACTATATATTGCTAACGTGCGAACATCAACAAACAAAAAATAATAAATTTAGCTAAAATAGTATTTTTCTAATCCATCTAAGATAGTTATATGAGTTAGGAAATGTAACAACAAAAAGAGCAGGATTCTGATGAAGTCAAGATTATTTGGGGAAGAAACAAAAGATTTCAAGAATGCAGGGACCAGTGCTGCAAATTCAGAACTTTTGCCTGTGCCTGGGCTAAATTGTCACAATCAGAAGTTTAAGGGCTAAATTGGAGACGTGACTGCAATTTACAAATCCATGGACTAATATGAAAATAACGAGAAGCCTAGGGACCTGTTTTGCAATAATCTGTGAAATCACCTTAGGAGGAGATCCGAGCTTGGCTTCAACGCGGACAACGGCAAGTCCGTTACAGTGCAACAACAATTGGAGCTCGGGATTGGTCTTGCCATAACTGATTCGCGAAGGAGATAGCTCGAGAATTGGAGATGGCTTCGACCTTGAAGTGAGATAGTCGCGGCGGAGGACTAACGCATATAGAGGTTTCAGGAAAGGAGGGCATGATCAGATTGGAAGCTAGGACGGCGAGATTGAGGTGATGAGAGAGGTTTCTGTTGATCGAGGAGCTTGGACAGGTACTCTAATGGTGAAAAGGCTGCAGATCGAGCGTGGACAAGGTGAAGAAGAAGAAGCCACAATATATCAAATCCAAAAGGAGATTGAGATCCATTTTATTATGGTTGAAATGAAATAGAGCAATGGATCGAGAGAAATACTCTTAATATAATAAGGATGATCTGAGAAAATTTTGATGTTCGATGTTAACGAGAAAATAGGGAAGTTTCGAAAACTGAGAAATATCCATTTGCTTGACACATGAAATTACGTGTGGGTTTGGATTATAAAAAAAAAGGAAAAAATATTTAATTACAAATACAACAGGTAACCGATTCCTCTAGATAGGAAGTGAACAAGGTTAAAAGGGTAAAGCTCACACGTTCTGAATGCCTCGAAAATGTAAATAGTGTATAAGCCTAATTATGCTATAAGTCTTGTGTGTAGGCTGCAAATTCTCATGAATTTTTAGTGTTCCATATAAGTCCACATATGTATTATCACTACATGTGAATAAAATAAAGGGGAAAAAAAAACACAAATGAGTGCAAGAGGAGAAAATATCGAAAGTGTCCACACTAACTTCAATTATTTATCACACACCACCATCTTCATTTTCTTATTTCTATTCTATAGATTTGGTATAGCTACATTTTAATTCTCTTACCTGCTACATTCTCTCATTCCCAGAATTGTAGATTTTGATATATTTGCTTTTTCCATATACAGTGAGTTATTATTTTTATTCAACATAGAAGTTCTTGTAAATATCACATATGTTGTGATTGGTAAAAAAATAGAGTAACTGTGAGAAAATAAGAGGTACAATAAGTTTATAAAAGATTTATGTTTTAGATTTTTCACACTTGTTAAGAAAAACATAAAATTTTATTTACCAATACATTATTTTTCTTAATTAACAATTTCCCATAATTTTGAACCAATAAGATTTTAGTAAATACAATTATATTTTTGGAAATGTATAATTTTTCATTGATTAATATATTGAAAATGTAAAGGATGTATTTTTTTGAAACAAAAGTTTTTTCTAAAACATGGATCTTGTAGAAACAGAGGGAGTATAATTTAGTATTGATATAATCTGCTTCATTTTGATCGAGGAGTGTATTTCTTTTTCTTTTGTTTTAAACAAAAAAAAAACACTTGATCTTTTTGGTCATAAAAAAACAAACAATTTTCAATTTTCACGTGATTGGTGAAAACAAATTGAAATGAGGTAGAAATTTCAGTGATAGTCTTAAGACTTTTAATTAATAAATTAATCATAATACATCTATAATTTCGTCTAGACAGGAACTATATTTAAACTAGCTACAACCTAGATAAAAAGGAATTTTAAAAAAGTTTTGATATTATTTTTTTGAGCAAACGAGTTTTACAAGGAGCAACTTGGATCTAGACCCACCAAGCAGACAAGCAAGCGACACGTCGCAATCACGTCAATCTTAAAATAAAATAAACTCTTTGGGTCGTTGTTCCTCCACTCTCTTTAAATTATTAAAATTCTTAAAATTTTATATATGTTTTTTACAGTTTTTACTTTTTAACCAAAAACAAAATCATTTTGTACGTCGAGGAAATCTTATTTACTAGGGGTGGGCAAAAAACCCAAACCGAACCGAGCCGAACCGACCCAACCAAAGCTAAACCGAACCAAACCAAACCGTATTCTTTACATAACCCAATTGGTTCATGTTTTACTCAACCCGAATGGTTTGGTTTGGTTTGGTTTTAAACCGAACCAAACCGATAAACCCAATATATATATATTAACATATTGTAAATTTTAGTTAAAATTTCGTTTTCCACATTTTTTTGACTTCCGTATATTCTTAAAAAAATTCAAATATGATTCAAATAAATGAATAATACTATTATATATATTCTCTATTTCTAATACCTAAAGATTGTATTGAAAACAAAATCTAAAACTATAAGCATCTATATATCATAGTCGCCTTGTCTCGTTCATCTTCTCAAATTTTCATTGTCTAAAAGTAAAATTATGTAACGAGTTATAACAAGATCAATAAAAACAAAAAAAGGTAGATGCAAATAGTCTTTTAGTTTATAGATTTTGGAATGCTTACAAGTCTTTTTACGTTAATTTGATTAGTCATCATATTTTATAACCTACCCGAACTACACCGAACCAAACTACACCATCATAAAGTAAACCGAACTAAACCAAAACCAAACCGAACTAAATCTAAACCAAACTAAACCGAACCAAACTAAACCCGAACCAAACTCAAACCAAAGCTACTTTGGTTTTAATTGGGTTGAGTTTTATAAAACCCAAACTAACCAAACCAAACCGAACCCAAACCGAACCCGAAACTAAACCGATATGCCCACCCCTATTATTTACGAAACACATACTCTCTACAAACGCACGCCCATACGCGCTTAGATATTCACCTTAGTCACACGCGTCTACGCGCCTCAAGACCATAGGCTAATAATTGTACTATATAAGCTTTATTCATTTATTTTTTAGTTAAATTTTATATAATACTATGTATGATACATATCTTTTTGTGGAGAGCTAAAACGATATCTGGTTCGGATTTAGGCTTCGAATGGACAACGCAGATCACAAAATGCAGATCAAACAGAAATGCAGATCAAGCAGAACAAATGTAGATCATGCAGATCAAGCAGAATAAATGCAGATCAATCTAATTTAATAAATTAATATATTTAAATAAATTTTGAAATATTTTTAATAAAATGAAATATTTTATACAACATATTATATATAAGTAATAAATATCATGTTGACAAATATAACAGTAAATTATAATATTTTAATAACTATAGTGAAATTTAAAAATATATGAAAATTCATAACAATTACAATAATAATAAAGAGTATTCTTCTTTTCTCTTTTTGTATATTTATTCATTTTTGGTTCTTTCTTACTAGTCCTGCGACTTGGTTTTCAAACCAAATCAACAAACCAAAACCATCGGTTTTCGGTTGACTGAAAATTTTAAAACTAATTCAAATTAACCAAATCAAATTTTAGTTCGGTTAGGTTATCGATTAATTCGATTTTCAATTTATTTCCGAAAATAACCGAACTTTAAGTTTTCGGTTAATTTCGGTATATTTTGAAATTTTTTTGGATATTTTGGGTTAAATTCGGTATCGGTTATTTTCGGTTATTTATTTTTATTTTATATTTTAAATCAAAATTGAACCAAACCAAAAATCGAATTAATTTAAAAAATCATACCGAATTAAACCAAACACAATAAACGTAACCGAACCGAAAAAATTTCGGTTTGGTTCAGATCAGCTGGTTTGGTTCGGACAATAATCGCAGGGCTATTTCTTACCATTTGGTTCAACTATAAAACTAACATTGTCAATTTTTATATATATTATTGTATCAAAAATTGCCAGTTAAAATTTCAAAATATAAAATTGGATGAATTTATATATAAGAACAGAAAATATGAAAGTATTTGCTTAAATTTATTAAACTAATTTATATGAACTAACTATAAATATATTTTCTATCTATAAAAATATTAAAAACCTGAAAATGTAAAAAGAATAGTTAAACAAAAATAAAAAATACATGAATGTTTTATAGGTGTTCCAAAAATAAGAATATATATATTATAATATTTAGGAAACATTTGTATAAATTATACTGTATAAATAAATAATATACGTTTCATATTCATTTTGTTAATAAATTTTTCAAAAGATATTGTCTAGACTGAGTTTTTAAAATATTTTAAGATAGTACTTTAAAATTACAATTTTAGTTAAATAATAAATATAAACGGATGGATGCTATATTTGTTGGAAAAATAAAAATTTCATTGAAAATTTACTTCAAATTTTAAATCTATTAACTTCATAATTGATGAAATGGAAAATTTGTTCAGATGATACAATTCAAAGAGTACTTTGTTTTACTTTAGACATATTTGTTTATAATAATTAACTAAATATATATTATAATATTCATGAAAATTTTATACAGAATATACTATACAATTAATACTATATGTTTTAAATGATTTTTATTGAATTTTTATCCAAAATAAATTATGACTTAAGATAACAGATGAAATAAACTATTTAATATAATTTTAAAGATTTTATCTTTAGTTTGGAAATGAATCAAATGAGTTAAATAGAATTATTAATAAAGAGGTAATTGAAAAAAAAAAATCAAAGACACATGATTGGTCTCCTACAAGTTTCCCAGCACATTTCCCTCCTTTTATGCAGATCAATAATTTACTTCCTTAAATAAATCTGCATGCAGATTTATCTGTGTTTTTTTGTTCTGCATCTAAAAAGATGAATGGAATTAAAATGCAGAACAATCTGCAAAATTAATGTTCTGCAATAAATCTGCATTTTGATCTGCATCTCATTCAAAGCCTTAGCCTATTATGTTTCTCGTGATTGCAATCTCAATGTATATACTTCTTTTTTTGTTGTGGCGACGACGTTCATGTAGGATAAAATGTCACAATATTTTATGTGATAGAAGTTGGATTCATCGAGTCCATGTGTGTTATAAGACTTTTTTTTTTTTGAACAAAGTGTGTTATAAGACTTGTTAGTCTAAAATTCAATTCTGACCAACCAAACTCCTACATGGCTAACTCCCAACATCATATACGCAAAAGTTACATTAGTTCAACGGAGCTAAATAATTCAATAAGTTTATTTGGATATTCCTCATGAGCAATTGGATACAAATCCAATTTCTATATAGTGTGTAACTCATGACAGAAGGAAAGCTACCATTGTATCTCTTTTTCTAAGTTATTACTTCCTTTTGACGGCTAATCACTATATTATTTCTTATGTTAGCGACAAAATTAGTTTAACATGTTAAGTATTAACTTAACGGCTTGCAGAAAAAAAACTGACTTAATAGCTACGAGTTCTGTACCTAATTAAAAGTATAGTAAAGTCGTGTATCATGTGGGTGCTTTCTAAAAATGCGTAGAACAATAAATATTTCTTAATTGTGGAAAGCTACTAATTGAGGACCAAACCAACATTTCGTCTCTTGTTTAATTTGCGATCTTCACGCCAAAAGAAAAAAAAATCCCGCTAAGTGGGCCCAATTTGAATGACATCAACATAAACGCTAGAAATAATACGCGATGAAAACAAAATAATGTACTCCCTCTGTTTCTAAAAGATGTATGTTCTGGAAAAAAAAATTGTTTCAAAAAGATGTATTTTTTATGTTTTCTATACAAAAATTGCAAATTTCAATAAAATTAATTGAATTTATTGAAAGACTATTGGTTAAAATGCATTGGAATTTGATAATTTCTAAAAACAATGCTTGATTAATGTATTTTCTTAATATGTGTGAAAACACCAAAATATACATCTTTAAGAAACAGATGGAATATGCAGTATATAAGTTATGACTATAAAATAAATATGTTGTTTAAAAACAGTTGGTGTTGAAATTACAGGTTTTGGTGTCATACTTTATTTTCCATCTCCAATCATACCACCAAATTTTACACCAAAAAAATATTCTATATTGTTTAACTTTTAACTTTAATACTTTAATATTTGTAATTGATAAATATTATATTGTTATATTTTACTTATATATTTATTTGTTAAAGTTTTTTAATAATTCTATGTTTCTATAGGTATATTAATTACAATTAACATTTATATTATTAAAACTAAAAATATAAGAGTATGTAAGATATGTATGTTGTTACAATATAGTGTAAATGATAATGTTTAGTGATATTATTAACTGAAAAATAAAATAAAACAATATTTTAATTTTTAATTTTTAATTTTTTGAAAATAAGATGATAAATGCAAAATAATATCATATATTTATTAGATGAAACATAATAAAATATTCTTTTTAATATTTGGGATGATGTAACATTATTCATAAACACCAAATTTGATGAAATAATGTAACTTTTGATGTTTCATTAGAATTGAAATTACACTAAATTTAGTGTTTTGGTGTTTCCTTAGAGATAGCCTAAGATATGAGATATACATACATCTACGTAGTTAGTTCTGCTTATTATTTGTTCACTAAAAGACCACTTCTTATTAATGTCTTGTTACATTGTTTTTTTTGTCTAAATGTTAAATCTTGTTTCATTGTTAAGAAAACATATTTTACTCTTTCCACACTAAACTTATTAGTTAGTGGAATATTTTATTCTTTTCACGCCAAAAATATATTTTTCTCTTTTTCACACTAAATATATTTTACATTGTTTATAACATAGGTGGAATCTAATCTACTTGGTTACTTCTGCACAGTTCTCTCAAAGAAGTTAGATAACGACCTACTCTTCATAATTATTTTGTCAGCTCCTAAAAAACTACACAATCTGATACAATTTCCCCAAAAACTACACATGCACATCTGTAACGTTTTTCTCTTAGGGAAGAGAGGGGGGGGGGGAGAGATTAGGTTTTAAATGTCATATAACTTATATAACTAAATATGAAGCCATATGTTTTGAAGTTCGAGGATGTTTTTCTTTTCAGTAGTTTATGACAACTGATCAATCATTCCATTCATTCTCCGTTTTCTGGTGTTTCATTGTTATGCTATTATCTATGTTTTTGTCCAAGTTTCTTCTCTTTCATTTTTGGTTATCTTTGCTTTTTAAGTGTTTTTGCTTAGTTCAAAATTATGCATTCATAATGAATCTCTTAAAAAATTCAAAAATCTATAAGTTACAGAGTGGTTAAAAATATCCTCTCTGGACCAAAAATACATAAACTGATTTTTATCCAATTGATTTGTCGCTAGCCATTATTCTACACTAAGAGAGTGCTTAAATTTCTTTTTTTTTGTAAACTGAGTGCTTAAATTTCAAATTTTGATAAATCTATAAGTTACAAATTAGGTAGTTCTTCTGATTCAAACTTTGATACATTGAGTAGTCCAAAATTTTAGATTTTAGAAAACCGAAGAACATTAAACATAATTTTAATTTAAAATATGTATTCTGTCAATATAAAAATTGGCTTTAAAATTTAATGTCTTTTTAATGTCTAATCAACGACTTCATTTGCTTGTGCGCAGGTCATGCATAGTTGGCAAATCTTCGTTTATTCAATCCATTACATTAGGCCTACATTACATCCACGCTTTTCATAATTTCATATCACGTCCAAACATTTTCTTTATACCTCCAAGAAAAACAATTTATTGGTATACCACTATATATCTATATGCATATATTATGTTATTTGTAAATGTGTGAATACATAATACACACATGTAACATGTGGTCAACTAAAATGCAAAACAAAAGACGACATGGAATGATCAGAAGCATATATGATAATGAGGAAATGGTTTTGAAAATGCGCATACAATATATATAGCCGTTGTAGTTGTCCTCGCATATATATGTGATCATTTTTATTTTATTTAGAATTGCTTGTAACAAGAAAACAGCTTTAAAAAAACAAGAAAACAGCTCATCATGCCCAAACGCAACTCGCTTTTTAGTTGTTATATATAAAATCTTTCTCCATCTTATTTTTGTTGACATTTCTATATTTACCTCTAATTAGTCTATACTCTATATACATGATCTCAACCATATATATAAGTATATCAATCTATTCAGAAAGAAGATTCATAATGTTAACTCATACATACTTCATTTAAAATCAGTATTCATAACATTTTAATAACTTTTCAAGTTAATATTTCACATAATAGTTAGAACAAAAGTGAGGGTCTCTCTTTACCTTCTCAGTAGCCAGTGAATGTAGTAGGTAGACTCATAGAGATTTTATACCGCCGCTTCTTCAGAGCAGCCTCTTGACATTCTTCTCAACATCTTTATAAGAGAATCTTGAAATCTTGAGGTTGAATGGTTGATGAGAAAACTTCTTAAGATCTTTCATGTGAATCTCCATGTGAGGCCTCTTCTCTTTGGTTAAAAACCATCAAATCCTTTCCCATTAGCCGCAACACCGGGTTGTAAACTGAAGGATTCTTAGGCATAGACTTACTCAATAGATCCAAATCTTGCTGGTTCATGTGTGGTGCTGGTTGACCAAATGTTGCATCTTCAAAAGCATTCGCCTTCCTTTGGCAACAACATGACTGATCATTGTCTCTGAATCCGGAAGGTCTCTTGTCAGTGGTTATGATGTTACTAAGACTGAATGTCCTTGAGTTTGAGAATGCTGAAACAGGTGATGCAGACGAGTTTCTGTCAGTGAGATCAAGCTGGTCATGGGAAGATTGGAGCTGGCTTGTGATAACTGAAGAGTTTACATGATTTTCAGTTGCATCAGTTTCCATATCCCAAGGACTCGGTAGAAATGAGCCTGGAGGTCCTGGAATGGGAATGAGATCAACCTCCGTGAATGAGCTTCCTCCTTGTGCAGTTTTCTCGTGAATCATGCTTTCAAACTCAGCATCTGGATCATTGGTCTTGTCCAACATATTATCATCTCCTATGTTATTATTACTAGTCTCTTCCCAGCCTTCATAATCATTGTCTTCACCACTACTAACTGAAGGATTCGAGCTTAGAAAGACCTTATCTGTTTCTTCATTATCATCAGAATCTGTCAGCTCACGTTCTTGAGTCATTTCAGACTCCCATCTCCCTGAATCTTCTTCTTCTTCATTCTCCAAGAAATCCAACCGAGCTTTCTTTAACTTCAGAAAGCCCTTTGGAGTGGATGCAAACACCTTATCCACATGCATTGACCATCTCAAGGAACTTGCTACAAATGATGCACTTTTAGTGCTCTTTCCAGAGACTTGGCTCTCCCCACAACTTCTCCATGAGTTTTGACTCCTAAAAGAAGTTGAAACTGTCTCGGATAAATCAACACTCACATGACCTGGACCTCTTAACACAAGAGGATCTGCTGACAATGAGTCACAAATGCTCCTCCCTTTCTTATTTTCATTCCTTGAAAGACAACTTCTTGTTAGTATCCGCTGGTTGAGAATCCTAAACTGGCTTGGACCTAGAGTTTCTGACCTCTCCATGCCTCTACATTCTTCAGAATAGCCTCTTTGATACTCTTGTATCTGTTACACAAGTGACTTTTTTTTTTAAACAATCTGGTAATACTTCAAAAATCAAGAATGTAACTTACAAATGCATAAGGTACCATAAAAACTATGAGAGGACATACCTTTGAAGCATTGCCTTGAGGAACAGAGAGTTTCCTGCTTTGAGGAACTACATTACGATGCTTGTAATGTTTCTTTCCCCAAAGTCTTTTCCCTTGACCTTGGTTAGAATGTTTTTTCTCACTAACATCTTCTTCATACTCTCTTGATGGATCAGAAGCTAACTCAGATAAAATCCGCAGTTTTTGGCCCTTAGCATCAATGTAAACAGGTCCAATGCCACCATCTTCTTCATTTCCAACACGCAGCACGCTCCTCTTCTTCACTTTATTGGAGGACACTTCAGCCCACTTTGTTCCATTTCTTTTGTCAAGATCTTCTAATGTGCACCCTTTTGCAGTAGCGTAAATATCAACCAACGTTTTAACTTTCAACCGTGGCTTATTCCTAAGCTTGTTTGGCTTACTAATAAGCTGCGATCCCGAGTCAACAGACAGACACTGATCCATGTGTGCATTCAAAGTGGTGTTGGAAGCAGACGAGAAGGTTTTGCAGATGGGACAAGTTCTCATACCCATAGATTCAGAAGCTGAAAAGAGACAATCCTGATCTTCTTTTGATACACTATTCACACAATCTCCATGTTTCACTACTAACCCACATTTTTTTCTTTGATTCTTGTTAACGACAGCTACTTGTACTTTGGATTTCGAACCACTCGCCAAAAAGCCTTGTTTAGTCTCTGCTAATGCATGATTGGAGCCAAGTTTTTCTAACTTTTTCTTGCAGCTTCTCGCTTCAACATTGATTACGTTTGGCTTAGCTTCAGAGCCAAGAGACTGAAACGCTGGCAATGGATCACTTAGGCCATGTTTCAAGCAAAGCTGCAAACTTGTTGAGGAAAAAGGCCAGCTTTTCTGAATGTTTTTGGTCCGGTAAGTAAACGCATAGTCTCTGCAAAACCAAACTCCAAAATTAGTATAGCAAGCAGACAAAGGTACAAACTTTATGAAGAAAACACACTTCTGAGAGATAAGACACAACAAAGAAAAATATGTGCCTTTGATGATACTTAGCGTCGGTCAGACCAACTTGGTATGGACCAAAGGATCAAAGAAAAATATATATATATATGAAAAAATAAAGAGATAGTCAACACTCTACCATTTAAGCTCCACAAAATCCCAGAAGGTGAAAGAAAAAAAACTTTTTTTTTTTTGGTTTTGAATCTGACCCATTGAATGGATGGGAAGAAAAGATCTATCTATCTATCATGATCAGACCCATCAAGAAAACTTAAAGCTTTGCCTAATAAAACAATGGTGAAGAAAGAAAGTATTGATTTAATTCTTCATTAAACAAAATCTGAGAAAACAAAAAAAAAAAAAGAGGAAAAGGCTTTAAGATTACCTGATGGAGAAACTGGAAGGATGTGATTGACCCAACTCATGACTAGAGTTGGTCAGATGTAAGAAACTGGAAGAAGATGATGGATTATTTGGAGAGTCTTCATTAGTGGATGATGATGATAAGAACATTTGAATCTTCCAGTGTTACTATTCACCTCCCTGCTATTCCACATAACACCAGATCTTATAATGTCAAAACATGTGAGAGCATATGAACCCTGCAAGAATTAAAAGGATGTTTTTTTTTTAATATATTCTTTGAATTTGTAGAAAACACCATAAGAGGAAAGTGTAAAACCCAGAAACTTGAGAATATCTAACTAGAAAGAAAATTATTATAATTTTATGTGAAGGACAGAAAACAGAGAATGAAGATTAGGAATTAGTGGGTGATATTTTTTTTTGAAGTATCTGAGCCTCACTGGTGAAGGAAATAACAAGCATGAACAGTTCAAAGAGTTGATTTTTTTATTCTGGATATTTTCAATTTCCCCCCAGGATTTCAGTTTGAGTGTTATTGTATGCAAGAATCACATGAAACTCAAGATATCACAATAAGAGACTGATAGATCAAGATAGTAGAAAATCCACAGAGGAATTTAAACAATCATCTTGTTATATCATAGACCAAAAGATCATTGATATTTTTTTCCTGGAAACTATTGACAGGAAAAGACATGGAAAGCTAACCAAAACATGAGATCTAACAATGAATCTAGGAAGAAAAATTAAGAGTCCAAGAACCAACACAAAAACCAAATGCTTTCTATAATGCTGTGAACATAAGATAGTTTGAATCATACAATACCAAAACTTACAGAGGTTTATATTATTATATACAAAGACATGCAAACCTGTTAAAAAAAATAAGGTTAGATCTTTGAAAGAAAATCAAGAAAGATTCAAAGGCAAGTAAGTAGAAGAAATTGAAAATCGTTGAAATAATACAAAAACATATAGAAGAAGAAAAGTGATAAAAGAAATTAACACGGAAAATAATATCACTAAGATACACACAAACCTTTAGAGGATTGATTATCTTAAAAATGGTTTTCCTGGCAGAAGAAAAACATTTCTTAGATTAGAGGGAGAGAGGGCGATGAACAAATAAACACAGAAATAATATCAGTAAAATACGCACAAACCTTTAGGTAGGGGGTTGATTTTCTCAAAAATGGTTTTCTTGGCAGAAGTAAGGAATTTCTTAGAGAGAGAAAGAGATGAACAAGAACCACGCACTACAAATCAAAGTGGTATCAGGTTCCCTATAAGTGATAAATACACGAATAATTTAATATAATAAGGTAAAGTAAAAATAATAATGTTAAAAGTAGGAAAAAGAATTAATTAGTTTTACCCCTCGCCGCTGTCTGTAAGTGAGCAGTGTGAATTCCTAAACTGTTTTGAATTTTAAATGTATTGGACGGACCTACTAACTTTTTTTAACACCCCATTGGACATACTAACTATTTTTTCAAAAAAAATAATCTTCTTGTTACAAAAAAAAATAAAAAAATATTTTCCATTTCTGAACTTGAACTGGACGAAACACTAGAGGCTGTATGTATTTAGTGGTTTCTATCATTGTGTTTATACAAAAATGTAGTTATTTCTAAGGATTCAACTTTTAATTAACAATGCTGCTTTTCATCAAAATTGTCAAATTTTACGATAGCTTATTTTTTGGTGACATAAGCTATTCGAAAAAAACCACTAATGTTTTTGAAGACGAAATTCTGACCATTACAGAGCAAATGAGATTATGGCTAACATATAGGTTGATTAACATCATTTTTCTTGTTTTGATTAAAAATGTGGTTTCACTTTTTTTCCGGGAACTCATTGAGTGAAAATATTATTTTACAAAGAAAATTGAATCCAAGTGACGGATTGCCCGCTACACACTTATAATTTACTAATAGACCAACAACTCGTTCAGTAACATCAGTTTTGGGACGGTCTTTGGAAGTTTATCAGATTAAAGGAAGTTCTGTAGAGACGACAACGTTTAGGAACAAATGATCTACCATGAACAGGCATCATCGGGTGATGGCTATCTCCAAGAAATGATATGGGAGCTAGCTCCCAAAGCGCATAAACAAAGTACACCAAGGTGGCCAGGTGGAACATGACATGTAGAACCAACGAATGGTCATAGACTCATGATATTTTCAAGATAGCATAGAAGATCGTCTGACGCTCAAGTCATAACAAAGATTATATAATTACTCCAAGAATTTTGAATCAAAGAGATGGAAAAGTTGGTTCTGAATTTTGATTCTAGCTAAATGACAATCAACGACTCCATATGTTGTCCAGTGTGCTTTCCAAATCTAAAAATACATAAGAACATGAACATGTAGTCGAGAGCAAATTAGAGGCTCGAGAAAAAAGATCCAATGCTTCAAAAGCTTGACAGATGCTTGGTCGTGTGTTCAAAAAAGGACAGACATTATTTTTTTGTACAGTAGATAGTACATAGGATGGAAATGAAAGAATATCTATACGGAGTATCTTTGGTCTGTGATTCTGGCCGCGTCTTGCATGACCTGAATAGCTGGATCCTTAAGTAAGTGAATGAGTATGACGACAATTGTCACATCTACCGTAGCAAGTCAATTTTCATCATATAAGTTAAATAGCTATATAAATTTATGTGTTGACTCTATCAACACATTGTTATTTTGATTAAAAGAAGAAAGTACGTAAGCTCTTAATTTGAAAGCAAATATAAGAGGTTTTTTAGCATGCATGATCCATAAAGTATAAACTAGGAGACACCTGCTTTGCCTTAAAGATTGTTCTTTGTTATGTGATTGATTAGTTATCGCACTTAAAGCAGACAAATTTACCTTTATCATGACATCTTTTAATATATAAAGTTGACTTGTGAGGGAAGCACAGCCTTCCACGACAGCAACTAAGATATGGGCTTTTGACGACACGTGTCAAGATCTGAGTGGTATGTGTCTTTCACGCGTTTGATTTTAAACCGCGCGTCTCATTGATATTTTGCTTATTCCTCGCACGTGCTTTTCTTCTTGGGGGGAATTAATACATGTATCCTCATTACTAATACGATGAGTTTTTCTTCTTTATAATTTCTTTTGGGCTTTTAGATACATTCAGGCCCAGGATTGAAATAAGCTTCTTTGTTTCTTTGCCTAACCTTTGTACAACTGCCGACAAAAGTTACAGTGAACGAGGATCACCTCTCCGTAAGGTCTCAACGTTGTATTCAGATGATGCCCTCTGTTCCTATTTCTTGCCTTTACAAATACAGTAATAAGCAATGTTTTGAAAACCGGACCGGACACCGACTCGGTGTAGCTACTGGTTGACTGGTTGGACGGTTCAACCGGTCGAACGGTTTTCTATTTATGAAAATTACATATATATATATATATTATATTACATAAACCTTACTTATATATAATATATTCTCTATTCTCTTCTATAATTAACTAAATATAAATAATAAACATAAATCTAATTATATATAGTAAAAAATTGAATAGTGAATACTATGTAAACCGAAAATGATAAAATCATATGATTTACAATTAAAATTATCATATTTATTTATTTTTACAAATAACATCTCAAATTTTATGAATATGGTAAAATAAAAATAGTATATGAAAATAAAAAAATATAATTTTCACATTGTTTCTTAAAAATAAAAATTAATTAAATAGTGATAGTTGAATACTAATTATAAAATATTAAATTTTAGTTACTAATAATTAAAATATTTAATTATATGTTAATTTTAAGAACCGGGTTTTAAAATTGACCGGTCACCGGTTTGACCGTTTTAGCCGGTTTTACGGTTTTATAAATCGGTTTTAAACCGAACCGACTCGGCTTCTTGGCGAGTCACGGTCGGACGTTCGACCGGCGGTCGGTCCGGTTTTCAAAACACGGTAATAAGTATGTTTTCTACATCCTCCCAAGATTTACTATTTGATAACAGTTTCGTCATCTCCTCTATATTATAAAGACAACTTTTTTTCCTTTTATATGATCTCTCATATAATAGATAATGACTGGTGGAATTTTGAAGCGATGCCGTCAACGTCGACACAGGCGAAGGATCGGAGTTCATTACTCAGTTGTCTCGGACAAAAAGAATCGACGGTTCTGGTGTGGCGAAAGGTTCAAGGGTTTTAAGCTTCATAAAAGAATGGAATACGATTATATGCAATGTGCATCACCATCTCGGACATCATCTCAAGTTTGTTCAAGCGGGAAGAGTGTATTACTTGATGCGGAGATAACAAGAGATAAAATCTCCCTCACCTCGAAGCTACAGTGACGAGTTCAACCACCAAGGATGAAACTCCATCGCCCCGATTGAGTCCAGAAGAGGCTGGAAGAAGAGAAAGGACCCAGCTTTTTCATGGTGAATCTGAAGGAAACAGTGTAAGGGGAAAACAGAAGATGAAGCTGAACACGAGGCTTTGAGAGATGGGATCGAAAATTTTTACATGAGTTAGCTGAAGGTTATGCGGGTATCTGCGGAAGGGTTTCAGCTTTGCCTTCTACTGCTCATCATGATGCCTAGGTACTAATCTCATGGTAAAGTTTATGTCTTTTGGTTTTCTGATGATTGTCTTATAAACTTTATGCAAGTAATATTAGGAATATAGTGAATAAAAAGGAAACGAGATCATTAATACTAATTCATGATATGGATCTGGTGGCCTTTGAAGTTTTCAAGTGTATGCCTGCATGATTCTCAGATTTATAACAACCTTTGAGGTTTTCGCTTTCATTGTTGACTTGATCTTTCTGCAAAAGGAAAGACTGTTTGGCTATACATGGAAATGGATGTTCTTGAGTTTCTAAGTTTTCTCTCTCTTTGTTTTGTTGATTGAGTGTGAGCCAGCATATTTGATGCCTGACTTTGGATCGAATACTTTTAACTAATAAACAGTGATGAGCATCAAGATCTTATTCACGACTAAGTCATCGATAGAATTGATAATTTTTAGTTAAAATTGCTACTAAACAGTGATATTAAGATTATTTCAAGGTCGAAATTAGGATACTGTAACCTTCGACCAACTTGACAGTTTTATGTGTTTCAGCTAAAGTTACAATTTGTCGTGAACATAGATGGCTCGAGGAGTGGCTGAGTCAAGTGAGTGCTGTTCGTAATTGATTGACCTAAACCAGTTGATGATAAGAACATGGATATCTCCACGCTTGAGAAGTTTCTTAGTGACTCCGTTCCATTCACAAGACAAAGGCAAGATCACCGTTAACGTCACCACCGATTCCAATTACTCCAAACTGTACATCACGATTCTCATTTCGAGTTAATTCAAGTATAGGACCAGAAATATTTGAGAAAGGACAATCTCCGTGATTGGCTTTTCCGTGGTTGTATTGAACAAAGACATGGACCGATCGACCTAAGACACTTAAACATGTAAGCTGAATATTTAAACCTACATAATGAGTTTTCTTGCAGTGATCGGAACAAGTGCTTAACTTCTTCCTCTGTTTAGTTACTTAAAAAAGAAGCCAGATCTGTGTCAGAAGTTGCAGAAGAGGAAAAAAATGTTTCCATGATGCATAAAGAGAGTAGAGCAGTCTAGGACGCTTGCTTGGTTTCGTAGGCGGATGTTAGTCTCAGGCTCCGACTGTAGGGATTGATATGTAACCAGTTAGGGTAGACATTTCAGAGTTACTACTACAGAAATTGTGAGGCAAGCGGTTGAAGAGCTGCTCTACATCTTTGGCTCAGCGTGGAGAATGAAAACTCAGGTTGTTTAGTTGGATGTGGTGAGTCTCTGATTGCTTCGGTCTTACTTTGAGAGGATGCATTTTCTGTGAGTTTTGTTTGTTTCACATTTTTTTACTTTAATTTAAATATTATCTTTGGCTGATTGAATAAAGTTTAGAAAAAGATCATATCACATTAAGCTAAGTTCAAAAAAAAAAGACCTTATAACATTAGTTTGGATTCAGTGAAAATATAATAGAAAATTTATTGGATTCTATTCAAGAGCATGATGTAACCCAAATTTTCCTCCCCTTATTAGTGATGACTTAGCTCTCGATTTGCGTAAATTATATATACTACATGTGATTAGCTACAAACTTACAATGCGTTTTGTCTGCAGCAGTTCGTACACTTCCTTTATCTGTATTGACATACATGCTATTCATTTTGATCTCTTTTTTTTCTTAAAATTTTTTGATCATTTTTGACAAAGGAATTCATTTATCATTATAGATTGTAGTTCACGATAAGACAATAGAACAAGAAATCTGCAATTTCCACCACGGCGGCACTAAATATGTGACATCATTCGGAATATATGAAAATTTGGTTTGGGTTCTATTGAATTCGGGTTGGAATTAATAAATCTTTAAAGAACCGGTAAAACCGAAATACTTTTGGATTGGATCCCAATCAGTTCTTGGTTTAAAAGTATATTTGTATCTACTTTTTAACCAAAACATAAATTAAATCAGTTTTGGGTTTAAAGTACCTGAATTATCGTTTAATTAAAACATAAGAAAAATCGATTCAAAAACAAAAAAGGAACATCAAATGTGATCATTGAAAATCAAACAAAAATTAAACATAGATATTAATAGAAAGGAAACCAAATAATTAAAATATAAAACAAAAATCAAATTCTCTTGAAATGAGAAACATTGAAACAAAATCAAAATCTAATTTAAAACTTCAACCACCATTTTAAGCCATCAACCTTTATGTTATATAACCACCACCTTTCATGTGATAGATGATTATTAGATGTTCAGTAATATCTTAATGTATTTTAGAAACATATTAGAGATCATTTGGTACAAATTAGAATTTTGAATATTTTGGGTTCTATTGGATATCCATTTAGGTTTGAGTTTAGTTCGGATAATACACATAACCCGAAATACCATAAAAACAAGATTCATTTGGTATTTATGTTGGATTCTGATCGGTTCCGATTCATTTTTATTAGATATGGTTCGGTTCGGGTATTCATGTTCTGTTTATTTGCCCAGCCCTAAATATATTATACGAAAATTTTGATATAAAAAAAGACGAGGGCGAGAGAAAATGGTGAGTGGCTTTGACCCGAAAATGACAACTAAATTTTCATCTGATTTAAAATAAAAATGCAAAATAAACGATAGATAAAAATGACATTTTATCTAACTAACAATAATTTAAGATTTTAGATATGTTAACTATCATATCTCATTGTTGATATTATGTGTAAAAATTATTTACAACAAAATAAAAATATTTAAATTTTTCTAAATTTATAAAATTACAGAAATTATGTATCAAAGTAATGAAATAATATTTGAAAAACCGGCGCGTAGCGCCGGCAAACCCCTAATTATTAGATAAATTAATAAAATGAGAAAGTAAAACACTAAAAGATGAGGTGCCATTATACGGAACCGTAAAGGGCGAAACAAATGAGGATTTTAGTCAAACATCATTTTCCTCATAACTCATATTTCACGAGCCCTATGGACTTGTTAAGCGATGTCCCATACTCCCTTCACTACACGACATTTCTTTTTAAAGTTATGAATTGATAAAATTGAAGCTAAGTAAAAAAAATTCATAGCTTCTATAGTCAGCCGTTTTTAGCATTGGATTTACAAAATTCCACTAAATCATATTTTTAATTATTTAGTCAGAACTCAGAAGTCTAGTGTATTACGCATGCTAGAAATTCGAAGAAAAAGAGAGTGAGAAACAAAGTCAAAGAAGTCGTTGTATACTTGTATGTAAATAGATTTTGTTCTTATCCGTAACTACCGTCTTCCCCCAAAACCGATCCGATCAGGACTCAGAGCAAAGTGTCATAAACACGGATCTCTTACGGTATTTCGTTATTAGTTCTAGGAGTCCCAAACGCATATCTTTGATTTAAAAATACCAATTCAAAGCTTTCAAAAAGGAAAAACATACCAATTTAACCATATCAATCACTTTTATTTATAGTTTTGCGTGTATGAAAATAGAAAATAAAAGACATGAATAAATAGATTACTTGTTAAACCAGTTCTACATCAGTTTCCATGCATGACAGCATAAGACTAATACAACTCAATATAAAATGAGAACTGATTAGCCACTGACAATCAGATAATCAATTAATAACAACACAAACAACAAACAATACAATGCATTCAGTCATTTCTACACATATACTCGACACCAAGCAGTCTAAACTCTAGGACCTAGTGCACGCTCACGGCCTTGCTGAAAAAGAAAAATTGGTTCAAGTGCTGAATAAGCCAACAGAACCGATTAACTGCAAGATCAGAAAGTGAACTTGAAGCTATTGAGAAGACAAAAGAGGATTGTAAAGAAAGAAAGGTTGACTAATTATAAAACCATGATGCTTTTATTTATAGTACAATAACATAAGTTTAACAAAAAAAAAAGTACAAAAACATAAATTCAACTTTTATTTATTGTGACGGAACATAAATTTAAATACATTTTTTGCCTTAGCCTTTGATCATACTATATATTCTTATATTGAAATAACTATTTACATGGCTCTTCGGAAACACAGATTTTATATGTTGTCTTTATCATCCAATATTCCGTACAACTTGAACTTGTGTTGGTCGAGAAAAAAATGAGTGAACCAAAATTAACGTGACAAATAAATCTGATCTTATTTTGGTTAGGTAATGGAAAAGATTTTTGGTTCCATCAAGATAGTTGGTCCACCACGATATGTATTCATTCGAATTCCATTTTTTATTGAACTTTCAAATTTCCAAATTTTCACAAATTTTAGATCAAAATTTCAAACGGTACGGTCTCATTTATACCTGTTTGACTAATTCAATATAAGCAAAAACCAGTACAATGATTTACACAGTTATTCGATACATCTGTTTAATTTTGGATATTGGCTGTTTTGGAAATATTTAATTTTTCAAACGATACATTGTGCATACACATGTTTTGACCACTTAGACTTTTTCCAATTTTTTTTTTAAATTAGGATAAGAATAATTTTTATTCTATTGTAATCTATTTATAATAAAAATAAAAATTCACACAAAAATAAATGAGTTACTCTATTTATAAAATAAAAATATTTTTACACTATTACAAATTGAAAATGAAGTACGGTTGAATCTCTTTTATTCCAAAGTCCAAACTCTATTTTATAGTGAAAATAGAAAGAGTTTACAAATGCGTTTACTAGTATCTTTACATTCATTGAAAGCTCTTTTATGAAAAAAAAAAGATTATTTGAAGTTTAAACCAAATTTTCATTTACCACATATCCTCTTGATATGTTATGTGATGATAGATATTTTTGGCAGTTATAGAGAAAAGCAAGTTGTTAAGCAATAGTTATAATCTAGAAAAAAAAATGAGAAAGGATAATCTGGAAAATTTTGATAAGCAAAAACTGTAAAAGAAAAAAAAACTGTACTAAAAACAGAATATAAATGTATAATGTTTTAGTAACGTTTTCCTGATTAAAAACTATTTAAACGGTATAGTACTTATACCGCAGCGGCACAAGGATACCAATCAAATCTATCAAACATATCACTAAAAATTCGAGATAGAAATTAATGTTCTCTAGCAAGGATTCAGAAAATTCGAGATAATTTAGTGTCATTTAAAAGTATACCGTTAATTTTCTTTTTTGAGAGTACGTTATGACTGTGTGACTGGCAGTGTTTGTAAAAGTTGTAGCAAAGAAAATTAATTCTAAATCACATAATTTAAACCAATGAAGCTTTGACGATTTATTTCGGCTTTGGTGATAGGTTTCCAGCTGCTTGCCTGTCTAAGAGCTTACTCACTGCTTATGTCTGTTGTTGAAGTGTTGGTTGAAAGTCACCATGCAAATCAGAAGGTTTCGGTTTGAAACCGGTTGCTTATGTCTGTTGTTGAAGTATTGGTTGAAAGTCACCATGCAAATCAGAAGGTTTCGGTTTGAAACTGGTCCTGGAAAGAAGACATTATGATTTCAGTTTAGAAGTCAGTTTATTTCTTAGTAATGCGTCGCCGTGTGAGTCTTCATCTTTCTTTTGGTTTTTGAAAAAGAGGTTGTTACAGTGGGGTCCACGCGGAGAGGTCGTTTGAGGTTGTTATCTTCGACGTGTGACAAGTTGTAATTGTGTGAGCGATTCAAAAGTGTGAGAGCGAGAGAGCTTGGGAAACACAGTGAGAGAGAAAAGCGATTGAGAGAGAAAACAGAGAGGTAAGAAACAGAGATCTACGGGGGTGAGTGATCTTGTGTATCTCGAGGTTTTCCGGCGATTGATACGGTGGCGTTGATTCACAGAGCTTAGTGAATTCCGAGGAATCCTTGGCCAGACATAGGATTGCAGTTTGCGTCCGAACTGGATAACATCTCGTCGTGTTCTTAGTTTAATTGCTTTATCTTTCTCGTAAACGAATCGAATCAATCTAGCTTTCGATCGAACCAAATACCAAACGAATCCTCAACAAGTGGTATCAGTTGCTGGTCTACTGGTATTTGTTGAAGATCGAAGATAGATCAGAGTGATCAGTGGATTAGAAGTGAAGTCTCGATGACGATCGCAAAGTTCGAGATGGAGAAGTTCGACGGAGTTGTAGATTATAGCATGTGGAGGGAGAGATTGCTGGCGAATCTCGATCTCCAAGGTCTAACGGAAGCTCTGCTAAGTCAAGAGGAAGAGATGAAGAAAGCTGAGTCGAAGTTGAAAGATACATCGATCAAAGACGGAGATTCAGATACAGATTCAACAAGGAAGGCTGATCCATCGATTGCAGAGAAACAACGGTGTGGGAACCGAAATTCACACCGTCAATTTCCGATAAAGATTTGATTGCGGAGGAAAGCCAAGTAAACCCGACTTTCCTTGAAGATCCGGATTCTCGCGTTGCCACGAAATCGATAAAGTAAACGAAGACAAAAATGGGAATTGAAATATTTTCGAGGCGTTTTATTAGATAAAAGCGAGTACAAGGATTCTCGAAGACAAAGAGATTTGCGATTTAAAGAAAAAGATAGAGTCGCAGGCAGCCAAGCGTCCTAAGCCTTGCTCTGCTAGTCTAACCACCTAAACCCTAGTTTTTCTAAGCTAGCAGGATGCTCTAAGTCTAATTCTCGGATTTTTGGGATGCCCTTCTCTTCGCTCTTGCTCTCCTTATATACCCACTTCTAGGTCGGTTTGCCTTAGGGTGATGGGCCTCGCCTTTGGACTCAAGCTTATCTCTTAGGAAATGTTCCTTTTAATCGATCTTAATCATCCTCGAGTTTTCCGCTATCCTTTGGCGACTTGATGTTTATCCGATGTTTCGGAAATCGGATGAACCGTCATAGTCGATTGGGACTGAATTCTGGAAAATCGTAAGTAAGTCGTGGACTTGTCTTAAGTCGTTAAGCGTTTTATCGATTTCTTCCACGAAATCAATCCCTCCGGTTTACCGTAAAACATCGAGGGCGATTCCAACCGAATCGAAGATGTTTATTCCGTAGTCTTGATTGTACCAAACTCCGCGAGGGCTGATCGAACAAGCTAAGAGCGGGATCGAACCGAACGCGATAGGACCGAAGGACGAGGGCAGCGGACCGACAGAGCCGACCAGCGGCGGTGCCGCCCGGCGAGGCGAGTGCCGCCCGGTGCCAGGCCGAGGTGCGCCGTGCCAGGCGAGTGCCGCCGCGCAGAGCCAACCAGCGTGCCGCGGCCAAGCAGCCAGCGTCCAGCGTGCGCCCGGCCAGGCCAGCCAGCGTCAGCGTGCCGCCCGCGCAGGCGAGTGCGCCGCAAAGCGGCCAGCGTCGAGTACGCCCGGTGCCAGGCGAGTGCGCCGGCGCGAGCCAGCCAGCGTCCAGCGTGCCGCCAGGCCAGCCAGCGTCCAGCGTGCCCGGCCAGCCGGCCAGCGTGGCGAGTGCCGGCAGCCAGGCGGAGTGCCGCCGGTGCCAGCCATCTTGCCGTCGTGGGTTTTCCGTTGCTCGATCTTTCCCCGCTAGTCGTTCGTGCGGAAATCTTTGAGTTTGGAAGGATCTTTGGCGTAGATTTCGAGATAACCGTTTTGACCCCAACAGTTAGCCCCAGCTCGTAAGATGGGAGGCGATTTTCGCGAGTGATTTAATTTTTGAAAATCGAAATCCTCGGCTAAGGATTTTCCGCAGAAACCTGAGTCTTCTCCTCCTTTTTCTTATAAGTAGCCAACCTTCCCTTCTCATTCTTCACATCTTTCCAAATTCTCTCTTCTTCTCTCTCGAAGAAAATGTCTTCATCCCAAGTTGAAAAGAGTGGTTCTGATGTTGAGATGGCGAGGCCGGCCAAGCTCCCTCGGTTCCGCCAGTCAAGCTCCGCCGTTCAGGCCGTTCAAGAGGCTACTCCGTCCTGACTGATGGGTTTGATTCTTTCAAGGCTAAGCTATCCGCGTAGTGCTACGAAAGGCTCAAAGCGGGAGGACGAGGCGCCCGATGTTCCTTCAGCGCTCCAACTCCTTTGCCTGCTCCTTTGGTTCCCAGCTCGAAGTCCCATCCGATGCCCTCCGTCTGCAGAAGGGGTTATTGTTCCTGAACAGACTCGATGTTCAGATCCATCCATCGGGTTCTTACTCGATCGTGATCTCCGGAAGAGGGCGATAGAATCTGCACCTCTTCCCCGCGAAGAGGAACTCGTCTTAGGACTGCCAGCTGCTGGTGCCGCGCCGTTGCCCAAAGGAAGGGCAAGGGCTGGCGGCGCGGAAGCGAGTCGCGAAGGCGAGGAAGCGACCTCTGAGCCGTTAGCGTCATCGTTCCATGGTTCGATTTGTCCGTAATTCTTGCACCGTTTTTGCGATGATACTTACTCTTTCCTTTTGCGGACAGTTTGTGTCTCTGATTGTGGAATGCTTGGCGAGTCGCGGGTCGAAGTCATTCGTATCGAAGAACTGGAGTCGTCGCGAAGCGCTGGCGTACTAAGGCTGCATTGCAGACTGTCGAGGACACCCATGCTGCCCGACGTCCCAGCTTGAGGTTCATATCAGCGATCTTGAAGCAACCTTGGGAAGACCGCGAGTTCGTTACTCAAGGTGAAGAAGAGAGAGTAAATCCTCGGAAGTCCGCCGTCTTCGGAGAAGGTTCAGGCTCACGAGGAGATGAGCGCCCGTAGATCCTCGGAGGTTGCCGATGCCAGCGGCGGCTTCTATGGTCGTCGGCGAGGATGGCCATCCTGTTTGAGTCCTTGATAGCCGTCCAAGAGGGACTTGGCTTTAGCGGGGATCGAAGTCTGAATGAGCTCGAGTTGCCGAGGTAATGAGGCCCGTCTTTGGACTTGGAGGAAGCCAGATTATCGTCCGTAAAGGAGAGTGAAGCGACCACCGAGGGAGATTCGATTCGATCCTCGCCGGCCTGCAAGCGAATGCACAGCTCGACCTCGAAAAGAAGATCGGAGGCGTGGGAGAAGATTGCGAGGTTGGCGACGGCGGGTAGTGGCGATCTCGACTGAGGCGACGGCGAGGCTGTCCACGCGCAGTGAGGATGAAGATGGCGCCAGGGGCGTCTAGGTTTATCAATCCCTTCGGGATTTCGTTTTATGTGTTTCGGCCGTTTAAGAGGCCATGATGTATTACGGGACTGGCCGTTGGTGGCGAATCCCTGCCCTTTTGGGGTTTTGTTTGAATTTGGCAGTCTCATCTATGAAACTTTTCGATTTATTTATTAACTTCAGTTTTGAAGTATGAGAAAGAGGTGTGAGTTGTCGTCTCATTCCTAGTTCCCGATGATCACCGTACCTATTATGCATAAAGCGAGATTTTCGCGGTTTACGATTTATCGCGAAAAAACTTCGTGAAAGCGAATAGGCTTAAGTGAAGAGACAAATTTTGGATCGTATACCATACTATGTCTGTGAGATGTCAAGATCCAGCGTGGCTGGGTTTAGGGCAAGACCTAGGTTTACTCGGACTGAGGCTTTGCGATGACAAATCGGCTTTCGTTTTGTTTTTGCGATTTTAACTTCGTTACCGTTTAAAATCCAGCGATTTGTTGTCGGCTTATATGATTTGTTTGGCGTGAGTCGAGCTACTTCCTTCGAAGAGCTAGACCAAAATTTTGGATTTCTTGTATAGCGCTATGTTTATCCTTGTCGGATGTAAGATAGCCTACCCTTGAAGGGCGGCTATTTGTGCATTTAGGGCGTTAGAGTTCGTTTGTTGTGATCAGCAACAACGAAATGATACCGTTTTGAGTGCGTTTGTATGTTGAGGCGAAGATTTCGTCGCGATTTTCTTGGAAAAAATGTCCTTGGCGTTAGCGGCGTCTCGATGATGAAGGTTGATTTTTCCTTATGCGCATCTGTGTTGAAAGCGTTTGCGGTAGGGCTGGAATTATTATCGAGATCGGATCCGATCGAGATCGAACGGATCGCTCGAAAATAGGATATCGAGGATCGAATCGGATAGTAAAATGTCGGATCCGCGAATCCGGATCGAATCCGGATATCTGGATTTTAGCTCGGATATCGGATCGGATCGTTATTTTTAAATATATTAAATTTAAAATATTATTAATAATTATAGTTCATTTATTAATATTTATACATAAAATTAGTCTTATAATATTATATTTTAATTTTAATAATATTATATGCATAAATATATTTCTAATTTTGTAAAATATTTAATTTATGTAATATTAATAGTTTTTGGAATTTTAAAAATATTTTTATTTTTTAATTATTTTGACGGATCGGATCGAATCCGGATACCAGCGATATATCATGATATCTAGGCGGGTATCGGTACGGATATCCGGAAGACGGATCGAATCGGATCCTAAGATCCGCGGATCCGGCGGATCGGATCTGGATCCGGTATCGAATATCGGATATCGGATCCGTCCCACCAGTTTGCGGGCTTTGGGGATGTCTTTGCGAATGTTAGCGGCAAGCTCGTTTCCGTTTTGGGCGGGACCAAGAGGGCGTAAGTTTGACCAGGCGTCCACATTCCGGGTGCTTTGTGAAGTGTTGGCCATCGGGATTTGTTTTGGATGTGATAATGCGCTTAGTGGATACTAGATCCGTTGTTGTGGCGTTTAGCTGATTTTGAAAAAGTCGTGAAAAGTTTGAAAATTTTAGAGTCTTGAAATTTCTGGGAGTATCTGGTATCGTAACCACTCCCCTTTTAAATTGGGGGATAGCTGAATCCGCCGATTGGCGAGTTACTCGTACCCTTGTCAGGGATCAAGCCATCTCGTAGTTCTTTTGTACCACGTTTTATCGTTTAGTGGTAGTATTTTTTGAGGTGCATCGCATTCCAAGTTCGGGATTTTGGCGTCTTGCATGTTTGCGATTTGGTATGAGCCTGGTGGACTATTTTTATGACTTTGTACGGTCTTTTCGGTTTGCTCCCGGTTTTCCTGCGTTTAGTTCGGCGTGTTTTGGAAGACTTTCGTAAAACTAAATCGCCTTCTTTGAACATGCGATGGCGTGCGTTTGAGTTGTAGTACCTTGCGGCGGCGTGCTGGTAATTCTGGATTGAATGAGTGCCTGGTGGCTCATTGATGAATCGAGATTGTCCAGCATCATAGCGTCGTTTAAATCCTCTCTTTGGGGAGGAATCTTCTCCGTACTCGGGAATTCTACTTCGCGGGGATCATACATTCCGTTCGTAAGCGAGGCGAATGGAGTTTCACCGTAGCCGTCTTGGGGTTGTGCGATGCGACCAAAGAACTCCTTGAGCTCCTCGCCCCCCCTTCTTGGCGTCTGGCGTTTCTTGAGTCCGTCGAGGGCGGTTTTGTTGATGGTTTCTGCCTGTCCATTGCATTGCGGATATCGGGAGTTGACTTTGTAAGTCATTATTTTCCATTTTTAGCAGAATGCTTCGAATCGAGTAGAGATAAATTGAGATCCATTATCATTACGATTTCGTCACGGGACCCCATGTCTGTTATGATATGTTTCGCGAAGTTCTCGACTTGTGTGTCCTTGATACTTGCGTAGGATTCTGCTTCTACCCTTTTGGAAAAGAAATCCGTGGGACTAGGAGGAAGCGCTTTTGTTTTGATGGGTGCATAGGTCCGGCGATGTCCATGGACCATCGCATGAAAGGATAGGGGGCGAGATTGAGGAGAGGATCTCCGCGGGTTGATGGATTGTTGGAGCATGCCTTTGGCATTTTAGCACTTCGGGCGAATTTCTGCAGATCTTTACCATGGTTGGCCAATAATAACCGTGGCGTTTGATTTTAACGCGAGATCTTCCGCGAATGATTTCCGCATGATCGAGAATGGACCTCCTTCATGATTCTTCTCGCTCTTTCCCCTTACATGCCATGAGAGGACCAGAAACCACTTATAAATTTCTCCCTATCGTGGCGTACCATGCGCTTGGTTTTACTTCTGAGCAGCCATTTTGGTGGGTAAGGTTCCATTCACGATATAGGCTCGGATTGGTTCTAACCAAGGGCTGTCGCAGCCATACTTCGGTCGGGTTCACATCCGCTTCCGGCTGATCCTCGACTTCTTCCGCATCTTCAATCTCGTCCGGATTAGATTGGCGACCACTTGTGGTCGATGCTTGGATGCTCGATGAATTCGACCGGGATTACTCTTTGGAGCCCTGGATCTGAGCATGAGGCAGGGCAGCCATGGCGTCGGCCTGGGCGTTTTCGGCGAGGAATTCTGGTCAGGCGAACTGGTCGAAATTCGAGCCATTTCTTGGGCGAGTTTCAGATATCGTCCATCCTTTCGTCTCTTGCCTCATATTCTCCGGCTGTATTGATTGGCGACTAACTGAGAATCGCGATAAGCGTGAATATTACGGATTTTTAACCCATGGGCCAGCCGCAAGCCTGCGATGAGTGCCGTATTCTGCCTCATTGTTTGAAGCATGAAAAGCCAATCGGAAGACTGTTCTAGGATTTCCCGTTAGGAGAGGTGAGCCGTATTCGATTCGGATCCTTGTTTGGATGAAGATCCGTCGGCGTGGAGGACCCAAGTTGAGTTTGGTTCCTCGATAATCATGTTTCTAGTGGGTAACTCTACCAAGAAATCCGCAAGTACTTGGGACTTTGCACCGTCCTTAGGCGATATTGACGTCGTATTCACTCGGTTCGATTGCCCATTTTGCGAGCCTACGGATTGACTTCGTACTATGCAGGATTATCCGCGTGAACGTGGTGAGAACCACTATAGTGTGAGACTGGAAGTATGGTCTTAGTTTTCTTGCGAGGTTATGACGCGAATGCTAATTTTCCATTAGAGGGTATCGAGTTTCGCATCCAGTAACGTCTTGCTACGTAAAGATTGGTTTTGTTAAGCGTTCTTCGTATCAAGGCGCCACTGACCGCCGTTGCGAAACTGCGATATAGAGGAAAAGAGGTTCACCTTCCACCGGTTTTGCGAGGACTGGTGGAGTGGCGGTAATGTTTCAATTGTTGGAAAGCTTTTCACATTGCTCGGACCATTCGAACTTCTTGTTTCCCTTCAATGTCTCGTAAAGCGGTAGGCACTTATCCGTGGGCGAGATGAAGCGGTTCAAAGCAGCGACTCTTCGGTTAGCCTCGGACTTCGCTTGGGTTCGGGAGGCCATCTCTATCAGTCGTCGATTTGTTTAGGGTTGGCCTCGATTCGCGATCGTTACGAGGTATCGAGGAATTCTCGATGCCACGCGAATCTACATTTTGCGGGTTGAGTTTCATGTTATGCTGGTTGAATCGTGCAAAACATTCCTCTAAGTGGGCTATATGATCGCGTTCGTCAAGATTTTACGAGCATATCATCGATGTATACTTCCATAGTTTTTCGAGTTGCTCGGCAAACATTTTGTTGACGAATTGATATGTTGCGCTGCGTTTTAAGACCGAAGGCATTACCTTGTAGCAATACGTTCAGCGGTCGTGATGAATGCAGTTTTTCAGCGGTCGTCGGATTCATCATGATCTGATTGTATCTGGAAAAGCGTCGATGAATGACGAAGCTTGTTTCCAGCGGTTGCCGACCGATCGGTCAATGTGTGGGGCGGGAAGCAATCCTTTGGACAGCTTTATTCAGATCCGTGAAATCGACCAGACTCGCCACTTGCCGTTTTCTTTTACTACCACGATAGGGTTGGCAAGCCAGTCCGGATACCTGACTTCGTTATCGACCACTTTGAGAGTCTTTCGACTTCCTCATTGACTCTGATGGCACGCTCAGGTCGCAACTTTCGTCTCTTTTGTTTTCACGGGTTTGTGAGTTGGGTCGATGTTAAGTTCGTGACATGTTACGCTAATGTCGATTCGGCATATCCTCCGCAGCCGAGCGTACTGAGGTTCTTTTGAGGCATCGATGAGCTCGCTTTCATTGGTTGGAGGAGGTTCTGAGTTTCGACACGTTCGGAAAGAATCGTCGAGACAGATTGAGACCACCGGTTCGCGGTTGGTTCGCCTTCTTCAGGGCCTCAGCTCTTTGGGACTGCCGAAGGTTTCGGCGAATCGTGAATCGTTTGCTTTTCGAAGGTTTGATTTCAGAGTTTTTCGTTTTAGTTCGGTGCGAGGTAGATGCTCCGTGGCTACTATGTATTGTCGACCCGAAGTTGGGAACTTGAGGCATAGGTGGAATGTTGATGGGATCGCTCTCATGGAGTTTAGCCGGGGAGTTCCAACTATCGCATTGTAGGATGTTGGACCATTGATCACCGTGAATTCCGTGTTTTTGGCGCTCGGCTTTGACTAGGAGGTTAGTTGAGCCGAGGTCATAATTTCTCAGAGTCGAATCTTGGGCTGGGGTCATCTGTAAGGATGCTTAGATCGCCCATTCTCGAGGGTGCTTTTGTAGAAAATATTGGCGAGCATCGGTGTCGACTAATACCCTTGCTACGTCGATATCCTGGATCGTGAGTTCTATTACGAGAAGATCGTTGTGAGGTTTGACCGTGCGGGCGTTGCTCGATCCTCGAAGATCGATGTTGCGGGCTGTGAAGAAGTCATACTGAACCGATCGATCGGTGGTTTCGAGTTAGAAATCCGTCCCCCTCCTGGCTAAGCTGGGAACCGAAATTCACGTCAATTTCGATAAAGATTTGATTGCGGAGGAAAGCCAAGTAAACCCGACTTTCCTTGAAGATCCGGTTTTCTCGTTGCCACGAAATCGATAAAGTAAGCGAGAAGACAAAAATGGAATTGAAATATTTTCGAGGCGTTTTATTAGATAAAAGCGAGTACAAGGATTCTCCGAAGACAAAGAGATTTGCGATTTAAAGAAAAGATAGAGTCGGAGGCAAGCGTCCTAAGCCTTGCTCGCTAGTCTAACCACCTAAACCTAGTTTTCTAAGCTAGCAGGATGCTCTAAGTCTAATTCTCGGATTTTTTGGGATGCCCTTCTCTTCTGCTCTTGCTCTCCTTATATACCCACCAGGTCGGTTTGCCTTAGGTGATGGGCCTCGCCTTTGGGCTCAAGCTTATCTCTTCGAAATGTTCCATTTTCGTCGATCTTAATAATCATCCCGAGTTTTCCGCTATCCTTTGGCGACTTGATGTTTATCCGATGTTTGGAAATCGGATGAACCGTCATAGTCTGATGGGACTGAATTCGGAAAATCGTAAGTAAGTCCGTGGACTTGTCTTAAGTCGTTAAGCGTTTTATCGATTTCTTCGAAAATCCAATCCCTCCATTTCTACCGTAAAACATCGAGGGCGATTCCAACCGAATCGAAAGATGTTTATTCCGTAGCCTTGATTGTACCAAACTCACGAGGGCTGATCCGAACAAGCTAAGGCGAAATCGAACCGGACCGCGATAGGACCGAGACGGGCGAGGGCAGCGGACGGCATGAACTGACGGCGACGGGTGCCGATGCCAGGCAGGTGCCGCCCGGTGCCAGGTTGAAGTGCCGCCCGGCGCCGGCCAGCCAGCGTCCAGCGTGCCGCCGGCGCGGGCGAGTGCCGCCAGCATGACGAAGTGCCGCCCGGCGCCAGGCAAGTGCCCGGCGGCCGAGCCAACCAGCGTCCAGCGTGCCGCCCGTATGCCGCCAGCGTCCAGCGATACCGCGGCATGAGCCGAGGTGCAGCCGCGCCGAGCGGCCAGCGTCCATGCGCCGGTGCCAGCCATCTTGCTGTCTGTGGGTTTTCCGTTGCTCGATCTTTCCCCCGCTAGTCGTTTGTGCGGGAAATCTTTGAGTTTGGAAGGATCTTTGGCCGTAGATTTCGAGATAACCGTTTTTGACCCCAACAAACGGAAGGTACAAAGCACGATCATAATCAATGTGACTGATACAATCTTGAGAAAAATTGTGAAGGAAAAGACTGCAGCTGGTATGCTCAGGATCTTGGATGCTCAGTACATGTCGTTATCTCTACCAAATCGAATGTATCTGAAACAGAAGTTATATGGATATCGGATGAATGAATCCATGTCGATAGAGAGCAATATCGATGAGTTCGTGCGGATCATCATAGATCTGGGAAATGTGATGGTAGAAGTATCTGACGAAGATTAAGCGATATTGTTATTGATGTCGTTACCAAAACAATTTGATCAACTGAGAGATACTCTCAGGTACGGGAAGGAAGCTGTCACTTTAGACGAGGTTATGAACTCCATTCATTCTAAGCAGCTTGAGTTCAGTGCAAATGGAAAGGGAAGCAAGAATCATGGAGAAGTGTTGTACTCAAATTCAAGCTCTCGTGGAAGAAGTGCTAAACGAGATTCTGGTCAAAGCAAGTTCAAGGTGAAGTCTCGGTCAAAATCTAAAAGAAAAGGGAATCGTCCAACATGTTGGGTTTGTGGTGAAGAAGGACATTTCAAGAGGAACTGTCCAAAAAAAAAGTAATCAGAAAGGCAAGGAGAAATCTTCTGAGTCTGGTGAATCCTCAGCTGTAACTGGTGTTGACTTCATTGAGTCACTAGTTGTCACAGAGGTTAACATGGTTACAACAGTAGACTTTAATGAAATTTGGATTCTTGATACTGGTTGCTCGTTTCACATGACACCAAGAAGAGACTGGTTCACTGAGTTGAATGAGAGTACTGGAGGTTCCGTGAGAATGGCTAACAACAGTCTGTCTTCGGTTGAGGGTATTGGAACGATAACCTTGAAGACATCTGAGGGACAATATATCTCGGTGAAAGATGTTAGATACATGCCTCAGTTCTCGAGAAACCTGATTTCACTTGGAGCACTGGAGAGTAATGGATGTACTTTTGTGTCTCAAAGCGGTGTTCTTCGAGTAAAGAAAGGTTGCAGAACTGTTCTCAAAGCTAAGCGAGAGGGTAACTTATATTACTTGCAAGGAAGCGGTCATAAGAGTGAAGGAAATGCAGTGAGTATACAAGATGATACTGATCTCTGGCATAGCAGACTAGGGCATTTGAGTCAGAAGGGAATGGACGTACTTGTGAGAAAAGGATGCTTGGACAAGAAGAAACTGTCTAGCATCAGGTTCTGTGAAAGCTGCATTTTTGGGAAAGCTCATCGTGTAAGTTTTGCAACTGGTAAACACACGAGTGAAACTTGTCTTGACTACGTACATGCAGACCTCTGGGGATCACTGTCTGTTCCATTATCTCTTGGAAGGTGCCACTATTTCTTGAGTGTGATAGATGATTACTCAAGAAAGGTTGGGTGTTTTTCTTAAAAATGAAATATCAAGCGTTTGAGAAGGTTGTGGAATGGAAGTTGTTAGTTGAAAAACAAACAGGTTTGAAGGTGAAGAAACTCAAGACTGACAACGGTTTAGAATTCCGCAACAAAGAGTTTGATGAGTTTTGCTCAAGTAATGGAATTGGTAGACATAAAACCTTTCCTTACACTCCACAACAGAACGGTTGTGGAGAGGATGAACAGAACCATACTCGAGAGAGTAAGAAACATCTTGAATGAAAGCGGTTTACCAAAAGCATTTTGGGGCGAGGCTGTGAACACTGCAGTGTAATTGATAAACAGATCACCGTCGTCTTATGTAGGTGATAAAGTCCCTGAAGAGATGTGGTCTAAGTCAATTCCTAAACTCAATCATCTGAGAAGATTTGGATGCGTATGCTATTATCACTCAGATGATGGAAAGCTACAACCTAGAGCTAAGAAAGGTGTTTTCATTGGGTATTCCGGAGGAGTTAAAGGCTACAAAGTGTGGTCTTTGGAGGATAAAAGGGCAATTGTTAGCAGGAACGTGACGTTTAAGGAAGAAGAGTGTTACAAGGACTTAGCAAAGACTAATGTGGAGGAGAAAGAAAAGAACACTACATTCATAGACCTGGCTTTATCTGAAAATGAGTAGGAGATTGATTCAGGTGGAGAGATCTCATCAGAAACTCCAGAAGGAGAAACTGAAGACGTTGGACCTGAGCAGGAAGAAGTCTCAGACAATCACGATCTTGATACATATTAACTTGCCAGAGATAAAATTCTTACAGAAGTGAAGCATCCTAAGAAGCTTGATGACTATGTGTATATGGCAATGTATGTATCTGAAGATGGTGATTCTGTTGAACCAAGTGATTACAAAGATGCTATGAAAGATCCTCAAACGAAGAAATGGATCATGGCGTCTGATGAAGAAATGGACTCGTTACAAAGGAATCACACTTGGGTTCTAGTAAAGAAACCCAAAAAGGAGGAAAGTGATTGGATGCAAATGGATATACAAGTGGAAACCTGGGATTCCTGGTATTGAAGAACCAAGACACAAGTCTCGCTTACTGGCTAAAGGTTATGCTCAGAAAGAAGGTTTATATTACAATGAAATATTCTCACCAGTTGTCAAGCATGTTTCAATAAGGTATCTCATGTCGATTGTGGTTAATGAAGACCTTGAGCTTGAGCAACTGGATGTGAAAACCGCATTTCTACACGGAGACCTTGAAGAAGAGATATATATGAGCCAACCTGAGGGCTATGAAGTCGAAGGAAAGGAAGACTGTGTTTGTTTGTTGAAAAAATAGTTGTATGGGTTGAAGCAGAATCCAAGGCAGTGGAATCAAAAGTTCGATCAGTTCATGAAAGAAGTTGGTTTTCTAAGAAGCTGTCATGATCAGTGTGTGTATATCAAGCACACAGCTGATGGAAACATTTACCTGCTCTTGTACGTTGATGATATGCTAGTTGCGTGAAAGGACAAGAAACAAATCAAAACTTTGAAAGATTAGTTGAGTTCACGGTTTGAAATGAAAGACTTAGGAGCAGCAAGGAAGATATTGGGTATTGATATCTTTAGAGATCGAGTTCATGGAACACTGAAACTCTCTCCAGCTGATTACATGAAGAAGGTCCTAAAGACATACAATATGGAAAATGCTAAGTCGGTGAATACTCCGATAGGAAGTCATTTCAAACTAAAAGCTGCCACAGATGAAGATCTTAAAGCTGGTGAAGGTTGTGATGAATCTATCCCATATTGTAATGCGGTTGGAAGCTTGATGTATGGGATGATAGGAACGAGGCCTGATCTTGCATTAGCTGTTGGACTTGTTAGTCGATTCATGAGCAATCCATTGAAGCAACACTGGGAAGTGGTAAAATGGATTCTAAGGTATGTAAGAGGAAGTACAGAGATGTGCTTGACGTTCAAGAAAGGTTCTAAGTTCAAGGTTTATGGTTTTTGTGACTCGGATTATGCGGGTGATTTGGACAAAAGAAGATACATATCAGGTTATACTTTCGTATCAGGAGGTGGAGCCATAAGTTGGAAGTCAAATCTGCAGGGAGTTGTGGCTTTATCAACCACCGAAGCAGAGTTCTTGTCAATGACCGAAGCTGGAAAAGAAGCAATTTGGCTGAAGGGTCTGAGTGCAGAATTTGGTTATAATCAAGAACTCGTTGAGTTGTTCTGCGACTCGCAAAGTGCATTGGCATTAGTGAGGAACAATGTTCATCATGAGAGGACAAAGCATATGGCTACAAAGCTGGGCTTCTTAAGAGAAAAAGTTGAAGATGGTGTGCTGAGGGTTCTAAAGGTGCATACGAGTGAAAGCCCTGCAGATGTATTCACCAAGACTCTTTCAGTAGGTAGGTTTAAAAACCCTGTTAAACTTACTTAGAGTTTCTGCCTGAGAAGCCGAGAAAAATCGAGGATCGGAGTTCAGCTAAGCTCAGCATGGTCGTCTTACAACCAAGGTGGAGTTTGTTGAAGTGTTGGTTGAAAGTCGCCATGCAAATCAGAAGGTTTCGGTTTGAAACCGGTACTGGAAAGAAGACATTATGATTTCGGTTTAGAAGTCGGTTTGTTTCTTAATAATACGTCGCCGTATGAGTCTTCATCTTTCTTTTGGTTTTCGAAAAAAGAGGTTGTTACAGTGGGGTCCACGCGGAGAGGCCGTTTGAGGTTGTTATCTTCGGCGTGTGACAAGTTGTAATTGTGTGAGTGATTCAGAAGTGGGAGAGAGAGAGCTTGGGAAACACGGTGAGAGAGAAAAGAGATAGAGAGAGAAACAGAGAGCTAAGAAACATAGATCTACGGGAATGAGCGATCTTGTGTATCTCGAGGTTTTCCGGTGAGTGATATGGCGGCGTTAATTCACAGAGTTTAGTAAATTCCGAGGAATCCTCGGCCAGACGTAGGATCACAGTTTGTGTCCGAACTGGATAACATCTCGTCGTGTTCTTAGTTTAATTGATTTATCTTTCTCATAAATGAATCGAATCAATCTAGCTCTCGATCGAACCAAATACCAAACGAATCCTCAACATATGTAGTGGCGTATTTGAACAAAGGTGAAGTTTCGTTGTTAGGTGTATGGTCTTATATGATTCTAGTTGTGTTTCTTGTCCTCGCTCCAGTATATCCGTCTTTTGACTCTGATGATGTTATGTATCAGTCGGCTTTGAACTTTGATGTTTGTGTTTTGTAGTTGTTAGATGACAAATAAAAAAACCTAATGAACCTTTATCTTTCTTTCTTTTTTTCCTTACACCCTAACTAAATTTGTTTTTACTATTTTGTCTGTAGATTCATTATATTATAAAGCATCATTTTTTTGCTCAGTAAGAAGCTGTAACTCTTAATTTTTACTTATTTAAGTTTTCTGAATAAAATCATATATAATATTAAATAATATTGTTATGATTTATATATATATATATTTATTTGATATTTAATTTAATTTTATATTTAATAAGTCATTATATCAAATACCAACTATTTATTATTGGTATTTTTATTTTGAAATAACTACGACCGGGATTTTATAAGTAGAGCCAAAATTCTACCGCTACAATTAATATCCACTAGGGTCGGCCCATCCTACGGACGAGATTTAATGGATCGGTTTTATAAAATATA
Source organism: Brassica nigra (assembly GCA_016432835.1). Lineage (NCBI taxonomy): Eukaryota > Viridiplantae > Streptophyta > Magnoliopsida > Brassicales > Brassicaceae > Brassica > Brassica nigra. The sequence continues at coordinate 19,521,115 of CM028242.1, forward strand.
TAAATTTTGTGTAAATTTTTTTTTTATGTTAAACTGGTTGTAAGTATGATTCGATGTCAGTTTTGTTACTATTTTTACTAATATAGTTATTGTGACTATTAATGAAATATATTTTACTTTTGTTATGTCAGTATAGATACTTTAACTTATTTGTTTAGTATAAATTATCTAATTTCAATTATGATTTATTTGTTTGTCGTGAGATTATTTTATATTATGGTTTCAATTGGTGACCATGTTAAAAGGAAAAAATTATGGTGAATTCCTTGTTCCTTAAAACGTATACTACTTAGTTTGATTTTTTTTGTCAAATTATTAATAGGTAGGTCCCACTTTTTTTCCTCTAAATTCCTCAAAGATGAATGAATTTATAAAAAAAACTTCCCTCTGCAATTTTGATGAGGAACAAAATGAAAAAAAATCCTATTTTCTATGTTTTTTTTTTCAATTCTTCAAATGAAATTTTATTTTTCATTTTATTATTTTTTCATTTACCTAGTGGTCACCAATCGAAGTCTATATATTTTTTTTTTTTACAAAAGGCATATATATTATGTCTTTGCTAGACTATGCAGAGACATATTTTATTTTCATATCAATATGAAATTATGAGAAATATTTTATTTTAGTACATAATGTTTTAAATTTATATTCAATACAATAATCTTACATTTGTGTTCACAATACTTACGAAATATTAGTTGTTTACAAAAACCAATTTAATCGTAAATATTTAATTTATTCTCAATTATCTGTAACATTAATTCTCACTATTTTTATAATAACTTTGACAAATGTATTTATTTTACTTTACTTTTGATATTTGTTCTAATTTAATTTTGAAAGCAAGGATAATGTAATTTATAAAATTTATAATCGATTGGATATTTAACACAAAAACATAGATAATTTCTTTTGATACGTTTAGTTATTAATGTATAACCATTCTAATCGAAGTTGTTAGTTTACTCGTATATATGTGGCGTGAATAATTTAAATTAAAGTTAAAATATTTAAATATTAAAACAAAGGTTTAATGGATGGGGGAATTTATACAGGAGTTTATAGGTTGAGCCATGTGTCTTCGTTTCCTCTCGTTTTTTGTAGCGTGGCTGCATTTGACTTAGTTTAAATCTGTGTTTGATAAAGTTGTTTATTTTTGATAGTATTTATTTTGTAAAAGTACGATACTGAACAATTACTTTTACTTTCTGAGAAACAGAACGTGTGCCGGTTTAGTAGAAGAAAAACAACTCGCAGTCTCTTAATTTCATAAACATTGGAGGCAAACTCTGATGTGCGGCTGTGTATCACAACTTTTTACAACTTTTTTATTAACAAAGCAGAAGAGAAAGAATGATCGATCTTCGGCGAAAATTGAGCCTTCCACAAGGTAACGTATCCCTTTAATCTGATATGAGTTTTGAAAATCTTCTTTTTAAACGAAAGATCTTCTTCTTCAATTCTGTTCATTTAGTGTGGTTATAGAAATTAAAATTTCTTGATGTTTGATCTCAGATTGTCGGAATTATTTAAATTTGACTATGCTTTGTGGAATTAAGGTGTTCAATTATCCTCTCGTTTTTCTTCTTCGTTCGTTTTCTTTGATCTTGGTGTGTTTACTCTTTTTTCTTCTTTTCCCCAGCCTTCAAACAGTTCAGAAAAACAGGTCATAGTACTGATAAAACAGTATAAACTGTTATTATCTATTTTATATGATGATCAACTACTTATGTATAATCAGGTCTTAATTTACATGTATAAACTGTTTTTTTTTTCTTGAAAACTGGCTTATGTATAAACTACATTTGATAGTACTGAATTTGATTTTGCTAACGCTTCATGTGGATAGTCAATAAATTCCTAATTAGCTGGTTCTAGTGCCAGATTTAACTAATGCCTATAACAATTGACAGGTTAGTGTTCTCTCTATAAATCCCCTATACAATGGATATAAATTTAGTATTACTGTTTATGAATCATGCTAGACAATAAAATTATATTTTGATAGTTAAGTTGTGATTTTGTTGTTGTAGACTTTATGAAATTGATCAAGAAATGGCATTGTTTCCTTCTGAATCTTGCATTGTTATATTTTCTTTGTTACTTAACTGATTGTAACGTAAATCAATCTGTTAGCTCATTCATACTCTGATATATTTATGTGCATATCTGAGAAAAAATCAATGTATAAAAACAATGTTATAGGATACATTTCGCTCACAATGATCAAAAGAAAGCACTTCCTTCACACATACATATATCCTTTTAAACAAAGAATCATATACTTGAGGATATCTACAACACCAATTTGAGATTCTAAAATAGCGGAAATCGTTTTCAGGCATAGGCAAGGACATAAGCTAATCTTGCTTGTGTCGAGGAACTTCTTCTTGTGTGGTTGGAAAGAGAACGGAGGATTGGTGAAGTGGATCGTCGGAGCAGAGGATTGGTCACATTTCTGCCCTCCAAAACTCCAGAAGCCGCAGTTCGGCGGTGGTGCTGCAGTCATCGTCTTTGAAGTCAGCAAGAAGGAGAGATAAGTTCGCCACTATACTCTGCGAAAGGTTTTTGGGGTCAATATGATTGTGAGGACCAGAATGATGAATTTCACGAAGACAAACTAAGCTATTTATAGCTCTAGAATCACCGACTAGAAGAAAATGGAAGATGCAATGAATGTGATGTCGTGGAAGGAGTGGGGGAGATAGAATTAATTGGGACCTTAATGACAATGATTGAACGCAGAAGGAATCCGTAATGGAGGAGCTTGACCAAGATATCGCTTTGGAATATTGGTCTCACACAACCTCCATTTCACTCCATTGTCGGTTTAGGTAGATCTAGGAAGACGATTGTTCTTTTTTAATTGAGCTGGGCTATTATCTTTCACAAAACTAAATAATGACAACTAAATAATGTAGGGAAAGCCCAGAGATTGTAAAGATGAAAGCCCACATTAAATCGAAACAACGCAACAATTAACCCATTTTAAAAAGATACACGTGTCATACTCAGAAGAGCCGAATTTCTTACCTGTCATATCTTATGTGTCATATCTAGGAGTGAAACAAATTGTACCTTATATACAAAAAACTAGGAGCATTGTGTGAGGCCCGACCCGATTTTCCTTACCGCTGGTACGTCCTCAGTTCGATTCCCTCGACCAAACAGGGTCCATTCCCGATTATTCTCTAACTTAACAATTCTAACCAGTTTTTCCTATCCAGAGGTTCAGTTCAGTTCGCAACGTTCACTAGTCTATCCAGCATCCTAACAAGTCACTAAGACTGACAGTATAAGAAACATGTACCTTACTGCCTTGATGCTCGGTTGTCTGCTAGTCCATCCATACACTCCACCTTGTTGCCTTAATTCTCTTCCATCCGTCCATATCCAGCCAGTTCGATCAGATACTTAACCGAATCCCTTTGTTCCTTAGTCACTCAGCCAACCATCCCACATGACCAAGAATCAAGAGAGGCGGTCTCCAACCAGCCATCCGAGAACAAGCGATGCAGCCATGCTCGGCCAGGGACCGATCGCGATCCCACCTAAATTAGTCAATACATACTCGGCTCCACAGCCATCGATCCAGTCAGTATTCCTCACGGCCATACTGCTCATCAGCCCATCCAGTAACAAACATCTGCACCCATCCATGGCTCGGATCGTCCAAGCCCGATATCCCATCCTTCCTTTCGCTCGTCAAACTCTCGGCTTAAGCCATCACATCGGAACCTGCGCTCGCCTCCAACTGCACGAATCCCCACACTCGTACCAAACTCACGGATAAGTCCATCGCTGCTTCGCTCCGTACATCCGCGGCTCAATCACTATCGACCCCATACTACTTAATCCGTCTAGAACTAATACCGTTACACCGGACTTCGGTCACTGTCCGCGGTCGAACTCAGACCCACTTTCCATCATGTATAAAGCCGATCCTCATGTATGCCTCACGAACCACAAGTACGGCTCCGATCGCATTCTAAGCCGATAGTAACATTCTCATGGTTGCGCGGACCCACTATCCGACACCTCCATATTCGCGATGGCGCATTGAACCACAACTCAGTCCGCAGTCCGGCGCCACGTCTTAGACCTCGCCAGTAACAACATCGCTTGTCTCGGGACGTCGGATTAGAATCCGATCAGTTCTTCCCATCGATCAGTCTCATGCGCTGATCTTTATAACCGGTATGATCCATACATGTTTCGATCAGATGGAGTCGCGGTGAAAAGACAGGCTCGCTGCCACTTCGGGACCCGATCGGCCTTCCGGCCATGTCGATCTCTGTCCGATCAGAATTTTCACCCTCGGTGCTTCTCTCTCTTTCTCGTATTTTTCTGCGGAAAATCCTGTCCCTCGACCAGTCGCGGAAAAGCAGAATAAAGGAAGTTACGGGCGGTTTCTTCCTTTTCCAAAACCGTCCGTAACTCCAGCCAAGACAGATCAGTAACGCATTCCCACAGTTTCTTTCTCGATCGAGCAGTTAAATAACCGCCCCATAACTGCTCGGCAGTTCCCAAACCCATAAACCGTTCCAGTTGGTTATGCATCCAGTAACCGCTCCGGAACTGCTCCTATAACCGACCCGGTAACCGATTAGTAACCGCTCCTGGTAACCAGCCAGAATCGCCTCGATGCTGTTTCCGATAACGCGGATAACTATTCCCGCCAGCTTACTTGGTTTATCAGTACAAGTTCAGCTCATCATCAGTTCCCATCAGAACGTACATCCGTACATAGACCAGCTGAGCTCGGATGACAAGTCCAACTGGCTTGTCTAAATCCGACCAGCTAAGTCTGACAAGTTCAACTGCTCTGTCTGGACCAGACAGTATTGTCTTAACCCGACCAACACTATCCGGACCATGACCGACTTGTCTGATCAGTTCAAGTAACACTCGACCTTGGACTGATCCAGCTCGGACTGCGGGACGGGGATGCTACACATTGCCCCCCGCGCAAGAGCGGGGGCAATGGACAGAGTTTCATCTTAATATTTGCTAGGGTTACTGTGGTTGTGAGTTTTGCGTTTTCGGTTGATCATTGTTTTTCAAGTTTTTTATTGTTATAGGGTTAGAGTTGTGATGATGAACTGTGTAGACATTGTTCTCTATTTATGAATAATTAAACTGTGTTAGTAATGTGATTGATATAGTTCGTAATGTTGCTTGCTGTGTCACTGAGACTTATTGTTTGTTTGTCATTTTAATTTGTTTCTTGTACTATTAAGAGTACATAAATTATATTAAGGTTGTTGAGAGTACCTTTGTTTCTCGATATTTTTTTCCCCAGTTTAGTTGTGTAAGTTGTGTGTATTAAGTAATAATTTTTATTATCTTTATTATGTTTGTTATATGTTTTTATTTTATTTTTAAACTTGCTGCTTTTACCGAATCTTTAAAACAAATACATGAAAACTTGTAGAAATAACTATAAAATGAGTGATAATTCTGAGTATTTGGGCCTTAATAGGTTTTAAACAAACTTATGTATTTCTCAGAAGAAGACAATATCATTGGCCTGTTGACATTAAGCATGTAAGCTATTTTCATAAGACAAGAGGAGTGAGCAGGTGGAGATGTTGTTGCCGCCTTTGTGTCGATCGGAATTGTCTCTTGTATCTCTTGGTGTGCTTGTGTTTGTTTCTCTTTTATTTGATGGGTGTAAACCAAAATCGTTGTTAGTTGTATTTATCAGAGTTCATAACTTACTCTGCTTTTTCGTTTAGGTGATTTCACTGATTCTGATTGTCTTCTTCGTCTTCTTCATAAGCATCTGCGAAAGTATGTTTGTAAATTGTTAAATAGCTGGCCGTGTAGTTTGTATTTGTTTAGCTGACTCGATGTATATGTCGTTGAGTTTTAGTTAAGTTTCTTGGTTTGGTATATTTGGTTTGAAGTTTATTTGTAAGATTAGACAAAAAAGAGAGGTGATCACTAAAGATTCGTCTTTTTTTTGGATTCTAGTTTTTGGTATTTTGATTATTTGGGTTGTTGTGGTTTCTTTTAAGGTGTAAAATAAAAATTTGTGTGAAATTAGTTTGATAAGTTAGGGAGATAAATAGACGACCATAGATCTTGGGTAGGAAATATTTTTGATCATTAATGTTAGCACAATATAGACAGTAATTGTGTGTTGATTTTTTCTTACGGGTCAATGAGGAGACGGATAATGACTCGAGTTGTTTATTTGGTGAGGTCAGAGCCCTGGACAGAACGGATTTTCCCAACCACATGTGAGTTTAAATATCAGTTTTGATATTGAAACATAATATAAATCCAGATGTAATATGATAATATACCTGGGAGTTTTAGGTTTGTGTTTGCAATCATTTGGAGATTGTCGAACAGCCTAATCATGACTGAAGGTTGATCTCAGGAGTATCCGTGATGACTTCATCAATAATGGTTGGTGGGATGAAACGAATGAGGAATGGATGATCAGTTATCTTGTACATTCTCGAGCACCTAGCAACCTCAAAACGATCAACTTTCACGATCCGACTTTCAAAGATGGTCTGTAAGGATTAGCACATCCAGCGGGAATGAACCCATGAATCATGGAATCTGCAAACAATATTATTCAACAAAGAATCAGGAAATAAGTTAAAAACAGTTATGTTAAATAAGTGTGATAGATCGAAGATTAACTTACCATAAACTTACTGTCTTTCTTGAAGTTCAGGGAATCCCAGAAGCGGAGGAGGCCGGCGACTATGCTCTGACTACTACAACCAAGACAGAGAGACTCGAAGGTTGAGTGACGGACGCCGGTGACGCTGGTTTGAGAAACTAGAGAGGCAGAGAGAGACATTTTGGTTAAAGCTAATAGAAATCAATGAGTTTTCTGGAGATGCAGATTGGGCTCATCAAAGATGAGAATCATATATATAGGATTTACAGAGGGGCTACAAATCAGAAGCATTTATGATCAAGCGATTTAAGATGGAGAGTTGAAGAGTTCACCAGTGAAAAAAATAGATTACGAACAGACAAACGACGCAACTCTATATCTCAGAGTTGTCTGACACAATGATGAAAAGAATCCTAACTCATGTTAAACGATGACAGTTTACAATATGGGAAAACTATAATTGTTGCAAACTTGAGTTTTTTCTTAATATAACATGATGAAGTTCATTTAAAAATGAAACCCATAATACACTTGCAGGTCCGGCCCTCAGAGAAAGTCTAAGAAGTAAGGACTTCCAACTTTCATAAATATATATTAGTTTCGGCCATTAATGTACAAATTATCTTTTAGTTTAATGGTATAAATGTTGGTGGTTGAATCTCAATAATCTGGGTTCAAACCTTGAAACCTTTTACATTTTTTTATATTATAGATTTTATATCAGAAAAAACTATCGAACCAACTATATCAACTTTTCCTTTACCATTTCCACGACATAATTCACGTCTTTTCAGAATTAAAGAAATACAAAAAACAGGGAAGTATCAAAATAAATGAAGGTTTCAGCTCGTTTCGAATATATGAAATAATTCAAAAAATCTTTATTATTACACATCGAATTAAATGGTTTATTATTAGGAATATGAATCCGATTTTTGTAAATTCCAAATAAACCGGTTTGCTCCGAGAAACAGCAGTCATAGCACTATCACGAAAACATTCTGAATCAAACGGAGAGTTCGGTCTTGGAGATCAGGATACCATCAGTATCAGCATAAAGCCATTCTCCATCTCTAATCAAAGTTCCTCCAATATAAACCGGCACATTCTTCTCACCATGACCTTTCTTACTAGACTTCAATGGGTTAGAACCCAATGCCCTAACCCCGACATCGCAGTCATTGATCTCATCCACATCTCTGACGCATCCATTCACCACAATACCTGCCCACCCGTTGTTCTGAGCTAACTGTCCGAGATTTCCTCCGACAAGCGCGCATCTCATGCTTCCACCACCGTCTATAACTAAGACTCCACCTTCTCCTTTGGTCTCTAGTTGGTTTCTGACTAGGACATTGTCTTCAAAGACCTTGAGTGTCACGATTGGTCCTGAGAAGCATCTTCTTTGGCCATAGATCTTGAAGATTGGGTGGAGAGCGCGTAGGTCTCCGTTTGATATTAGTTCTGCGTTGCTGTCACACGCTTCTGCTGTTGCAAATGCAGCCATGGGAGATTGTGCGTGCCGGGCGAGTGTGTTCTGCATTTGGAAACACAAGGGGATAGAGTTAGTAACCGAAAGAAGAATGAGACAATAACAAAACAAATAAAGCATAGACAAGGGATATTTCTTCTTCAACCTGAAAAATTAAAATGACTCAAGGTATCATTTTGTTACTTGAAAACAGATGACAATATTTAACCACAAAAGACTCATACAAGTTCAAGAGAAGCGTTCAATAAACCACAACATGGACGGAACAGGAAAAAAAAATGGGAATAAATGGTTTATAAACAAAGTCGTGTAAAACTCTTTGCACATAAGTGGTGTTAAAGCCAGACCTGGAAGGGGCTGATCAAATCCTCATGCTCAAGAAAACAGAGCAAGATTCTAACTGCAAACAGCTAAAGAAGTACAATGTTCTGAAGACTCCTAACAACTGAGACTTCTAGAATCAATTGCATTTCATGAATTGATGACAGTTTGCTTGACACGTAAGTTTAATTTAGGTTAATAACACATGCTTGGCGGATTGTTTACGAGGTGAACCAGAAGCTATGTAACAACAATCTCTTAAGATTATCTTCATGAGCTAGATACTAGACGTTAAAGATATGCAGATAACTTCACTTAGGAAAGAAAACAATGAAATCTATAAAGTCAAACCCGTTTGGATCTTATAACATGAACTGTTTTTGTTTTTGTCCGAAGAACAACTCTCCAAGTTAACTTATACGGCGGGATATAACTAGATTTCACTACACAACAGCTAAATCCAAACGATCTTTCCTGGAAAACTCACTTAAACAAGCAAAGGGAGAAGAAGAAGAAGACGAAGAAAACAAAAGAAAAGAAAAGAAGACGAAGATGTAAAACTTTTACCAGAGAGAGAGAAGAGGTCCACAGCTTTCGAGTTTCTGCTAGGGATCAGTGATTCTTTAACGACGATGTATATACAAGCAAAAGGTAACGTCAGCTTCCTCGTGTCAGGCTATCTGGTTCACTGAAAATCCTCATAGAACCTTGTGCCATCAGAGCCACTTGGGTCTTTATCGTGAACTCGCCGGTGCGGGTATTTTCAATCGGGTCGGGTCATTGACATTTTTCAATAATTGAATTTTGATTCGTTCGTCGGGTAGTCAAAACGAAGGGTCAATCTCATATATTTTATAAATTTATTTAGGCTTATATTAAACTATTTAGTTATTTTAAAAGTAAATATATTTAATATTTGGTAAACATACAAATTATATTATAAAATTTGGGTACCTATTTGGTTCTTGATTTATTCTGGATTGGTACAACTTTTCGGTTCTAAAAATATACAATTTGTTCGGATAATTGATATAATCCAAATCTAAACAAAATCTTATTCTTGGTCTTCCAGTTCAGTTCTTTAGTTCCTGGATAAATATGTCTAAACATAGTATTGAGTCACAACCTTATAACAAGATTAATTTTTTTTAAACACAAACTTACTTTCATTCATACTTAATCTTCTTCAATACAATAAAAGAGAATTATCCATCCTTTTCAGTAATAAACATAAAAGATAATAGATAAATAAGTCAGATAAAATAGATCTTCAACCGAATATAACAGTGAATTCAAGATGATATTCAAATGCATCATAAGAACCTTCACAATAAAGTCGGACAGCTGAAAAAAAATCCCATAATATGACGTTGGAGTCCAGACCTCAACAACGAACTTGTTAAAGATCAATCAAAGGTTTTCACAGAGAAGCTGGAGCTTCTTATATATATAATTAAATATAACCAGAGAAGAGGATAAATATCACCTCCTCAGCTTGTTTGGTCTCTGAAACTCTGTTATATATGTACATATACTCTATGCATTAAGATTAGTTAGTGTAGTTGATATCATTCCACATTTGGGCATGTATACTCATGCACTATCCCATGTATATGTAGTTAGAAATTATTTTAATATATATTATTTTTGGTAAAACCTTTATTTAGTATATGTTTTTAATTTAAATTTTAGTATATATTTAATTAAATAAAACTAATTCATTTTTCATTAACAAAATAATCATTTGAAACATTTATAGAAAAATGTTCATCTTGAATGACAACACAAAACATATTATCACATGACTCACAGAATTCAGTTTTCAAAACAGAAAATAAAGTAGAATGTCCTATTTTTTGTGATGTACACAAAATTAAAATAAAAGTGTTGGTGAGCCTAAAAAAGTGTGTGGTGTGTTGGATAATATATAAATACTAGGTGATAACCCGCGCCCTGCGCGGCGTGAATTATTAAAAGAGATTATTACTTTAGTCTATAGCTATTATAAAAAAAAATTATAATCACGAATATTAAATATAATGAAATATTGAATGAAATTATGCAGGTTTATATGATGTAATCTTTTTATGTTTTCTAAAAACTTGTATATATGGTTTAGGTGTAATCGAAGTAAATCATATGGAAATAAATCTTTAAGAGTAAGCAAAGACTAAAATAAATTTAATATGAATTTAAGATATAACAAAACATAGGCAATAAACTTATTAATTTCATAATAAAAATTATGATTAAAATGTGAAATAAAACATAGGTAATAGAATAATAAAATACAAAAAAAAACAAATTATAAAGAAGCAAATAAAAAACTGATAAAAGCATAACTTATGTGAAAAGTGTCTTCAGAGCTTCTGCTTTGCAATCATATAATGAAAAATAATAAAGAATCAGCTAACCAAACTAAATACACTTATTTACCAAATTCACAACATGAAATGATATACCTTTTTCTAAAAGCATCAATTTTTGGAACATCATTGGGTTCAAAAATAATTTTTGAAAACCCATCAATGTTAGTCACGTTCTTTAGTCGACCTTATCATTATAAACAAAACAATATCAACAAAATATTAAAGGGATAGCAGCTCCAACACTTTTTTATTCAAAATAAGTACAGTCACATTACTTACTGTCCAATTAATTTTCCAAAACTTGTCTCTAATTGAGAATTTTCTGTCTATAACAGAAACTTGTCTCTAATTTTCCAAAACTTGTCTCTAATAAAATTAAGAATTTTACGCCACAAATCATGTCTAAAATCTCTAATTGATTGTATAACTTGGGAAGAATACAACTTCTGATATTTGACCAAATCATAATCATATTTGACCATAAACATTAGTTAGTAAATGTCGGAAATAAAACATTCGACTTACCTTAAAAAAGGTTTTCAAACTAATGGAAATATCTGTATATTAAAAAGGAAATGCAGGTTAATCAAAACACGAATCAGATATTTCGATTCATATGCAAATTGATGAACAATAACATTATTAGTCTATTAACATTTATTGAGATTTCTTAATCACAAAGTCTTGGTCCTTAAATATTGGGATTACATCAACTTATTATGGACTTCTTTTTTGAATTTTATGTACTTTGAATCAATTCATAATAACCGAATATTAATAACATGATTACATTTGTAATGTATCAAACACATAAATATGAATTGATTTTGCGCGCAAGTAACCCGAGCTTTGTTAGGAAATCTAAGGTAGCTCAAATAATTATAAATTTGAAATGATCAATGATATGATTGACATTTGTAATGTATTATAGGAAACAATAACATTCTGTTTTCTAAAATTAGAAAACATAATTTATTTCAATTATAAATTTAATGACAAATGGTAGATGACAGATATCAATTACAAATATATCACAAAGACATGATTGACATTTGTAAAGTATTATAGGAAACAATAACATTCTGTTTTCTAAAATTAGAAAACACAATTTATTTCAATTATAAATTTGAATTTATATAGATGAGAACGAATCATAATGACATTATATTGCACTGAAACCATATAGATTGATATACACATTTTTTTTATAAGTATGATTCTTATATTTAAGCATTTTGACTAATGCAGTTATTTCTGAAATTAATATGAATTTATATAGAATATGTACTATATAGATAATAATGCAGTTAGACTAATACAACAATTAGACTAATGCAGTTATTTCTGAAACATTGTTGTTCCAATGTTTTATATAAAACTATAATCAAAAAATAAAAAACTTAACGTAAAAAAAATTAAAACACAATGATTTATTTAAATTTTGTAGCTTTTGAGAATCATTTCCAGTGTAGAATCTCAAAGAATTTTTTTAACGATTACATTATTGCAAAAAATCGCTGTGTTCTGTAAAATACGAAACATTGTTTATATTCACACCTTTCTTTTACGAAACGTTGTTTATATTCACACATTTGTTTATATTCACACCTTAAGCAAATAGACGAAACAATGTTACGACGTTAAGTTAAATCATTTCTGCTACATTGATTTATTCCAATGCCCTTTTTTTAAGCCGCCTTGAACACCAGATTCATAGGCACGTGTATGAAGTGAACCAACAAAAACATATATTATAATCACTTTGTATATTTATTTGATAATGGCATGATATGTAATTATTCTAGTCAACAAAGGGTTATTCTATAAATGATGTGAGGTGGATTCTAGTGATGACACATCAGTAATGGCAAAGTTGTTAATCATACATGAGGGTGAGGTTTATTTTTTAAAATGCTCCTCAAATAATAAGAAAGGGATTGAAAAAAAAAAACAGATAGTAATTCGTTTTACGAAACTGTGGCCAAACACAACCGCCACGCGAGAAGAAACTATAGATTGGGGGGATATTGGAGGGGACGATCACAGAGAAACCAATTTCTACTAATTAACACATGGCAATGAGAGACCTTGTCAACGGCGGAGCCGCCTGCGCAGTTCCCGGCTCTTCCTCTTCTTCTTCCAACCCTCTCGGAGCTCTCACCAACGCCCTACTTGGTTCCTCTTCCAAAACCCAAGTTCGACCCGTAGTTGGAACTCGAGTCGCTTAAAAACATGCGTTATCTGGAATTGGTATTGTAATTACATTTTATGATTGCTGATTTGGTGGGGCAGGAAAGGCTGAAGGAGATACCTAATGCCACCAGTTCAGGTCCTGGGCCACAGTTCTACTCTGAAGATCAACAACACTTGAGGTCACTTCCAGGGTCTGAGTTAGACCAGCCACTCCTGCAACCTGGTGCTCAGGTTTATGCTCTGCAAAAGTACAATGCTTAGTATTGACTCTGATGCCTGATGGGTCTACTGCCGTTTTTTTGTTTCATCAGGGGACAGAGTTCTTCCGTGGCTTCCGCTCTGTTGATCAGAATGGTCTCGGTGCAGCTTGGGACGAAGTGCAGCGTGATGGACCTATGCCTCCTATGTATGAGCCCACATTTGAAGGTCTGTGTGGCTGTTTCGTGTTTATCAAGTCATAGGCCTGTCTTTGTTTATTGCATATATGTCCCACTGCAGGACCTCCACAGAGAGTCTTGTCAAACTTTCTGCATTCGTTTGTTGAGAGTAGCCGTGGTGGCATTCCTTTTCGTTCCGCACCTGTCCCTGTGCTGGGATTGTCACAGAGTGACAAACAATGCATACGTGATCGTAGTAGCATAATGGCCAGGCATTTTTTTTGCCGATAGGGGAGAGGAATTTATCAATTCTCAGGTTTCCTCGTTGTCTGATTGTTTTCTGTCGCTTGTATGCCTTAAAAATTGAGGGTTAAGGGTCAAATCCAGCTATTCCATATGTGCTAAACGTTGTGGTGTTACATCATTCATGTCGTCGCCCTTTAGCAATTAAAAATCAATTCAATATTATGAGGAAGTGTAATAATGAATATTCAAAGTTTAGGTCCGATGTCCAGGATCCTAGATTTGCGTAAAGCTTACATTTTAAAATGACATTGAGGGTCAGGGCTTTTGTTGAGAACCATTGCTGTAGTTTTACTTGGTACATCTTCCTATTTAGTATGGATTTTTTTTTCCAAGATCACGTCAGCTGCTCCTGTTATGGTTAAGCCTTTTATGTTCTCTTTTTGTGTTCGTTTGGAGCTTCTTTTGTCAAGTCGTTGGTTGAATTTATTCTTCTGTGTTGCTTATATAGGTAAATGCGTTATTGTCATCTTTAGATATCGATGATGGCATTCAAGCTAGAGGTCATATTCCTGGGAGATTTCGGGAGCTAGATGATTATTGGAATGAGTCTCAAGCTGTTATGAAACCTGGTTTACATCCTGCGGATAGTTGGGCGAACGATTTTAACCAGCATGGGATGGATCATGGTGGTCCTGACTCATGGGTCCAGTCTTTTGAGCAGCAACATGGTGTGAATGGATGGGCCACCGAGTTTGAGCAGGTACTTTTTCCTTCAACATCAGACACATGTTTGACAAGGTTTCAATTAGTAACATTTGGTTGAGTATAGGCTTTGACTTGCTTCCCAGGGCGTACTAGTTTAATAGCCTGAATCTTTTGCAACTTTTCTGTGATGTATAGACTCGCGTTTAATTGGCCAACACCTTAGCTCTCTGATAATTTGTGAAGTTCTTCTGGAGCCTTTTGGCGTCTCATCTTTTTCCATTTTTCTTGATTTTGTCGAAGGGTCGATCTCAATTGATGTCAAACCAAATGAGAAGTATGGACATGCAAAATTTAGCTGCAATGGAGCAGACTCATAAGCTTGCCCATACACTGTCTCAGGACGGCAATCCTAAATTTCAGGTTGGTGTAACGTACCATTAATAAACATTGGCTTACAAAGTATTCTCATTCATTTCTAAACAGCCTTTGATTGTAGTTTCAGTAAAGTAACTTGCACTGCACATTGTGTTGGTTTATAAACTAGAATTTGAAGATCTCCGGATCTTTTTTATCACAAGGTTTTCTTTTCCATTTAAAGATGTTATGCTGAGCTGTTCTCTTAAAATTTATCTTAAAGTTTGGTAAAATGATTGATGACTGCAGAATTCAAGATTCCTCCAATTTGTTTCAAAGATGAGCCGTGGTGAACTCATTATTGATGAGAATGAGGTGAAGCCAGGACAAGCCCCTGGGGGATGGGCTACTGAATATGAGCAGCAGTATCTGGGGCCACCAAGTTGGGCTAATCAATTTGCAAATGAGCAAGTATGTACTGGTTATTCAAGTATGTTTTCGCTTTAGGGTACTGATAGCATGCTAGTGCATATTGATTTACCGTTATTCCTTTCTCGCATAGTCACTATTTCGCAACTGAAGCTTCTGGTGATAGGTTTAGCTGTTTTAGTGGATCTCCTGTATTTTCTGTTTTAGATTTTGCTGAGCACATTTCCCACTGAAATGGTCCCATATAATAACTGTATATGAGCCTCTGACATGGCAGAAAGTTTAGTGATAATCTTCTTAAATTGTTGTGTGTAGCTTTCACATGGACCAGAACAGTGGGCTGATGAGTTTGCTTCCGGGAAAGGACAGCAAGAATCGGCTGAGGACCAATGGGTTAATGAGTTCTCGAAGATGAATGTTGATGACTGGGTAGATGAATTTGCTGAGGGGCCTGTGGGTGGGAGTTCAGCTGATGCATGGGCGAATGCTTATGATGAGTAAGTCCATGATTTTTTAATTGATCTATCATAACTTCTCTTTTTCATTGTGTGCTTTGTGTGTCACAAATTTTCAGAACCAAGTGAATTCCAATTTCCATTCCCTAATCATTTTAACTCATTTCCGATTTATTTCCTGTGCATTAGTCTCTGGTTCCTTATTGTTTCCCTTGACAGTAATTTCGCAACTATGCAATTCTTTTCTATCGTTTAATTTCAGGTTTCATTTATCTATGGAGATATGAACAATGTTTAACCAACATGCATCTTCGACTCTTCAGGTTTCTCACGGAAAGAAATGCTGATAAACAAGCCAGTGGTGTCTACGTCTTCTCTGACATGAATCCTTACGTGGGTCACCCCGAACCTATGAAAGAAGGGCTGGAATTGTTCCGCAAAGGACTTCTTAGTGAAGCAGCGCTTGCTCTAGAAGCCGAGGTTATGAAAAACCCTGAGAATGCTGAAGGTTGGAGGTTACTTGGGGTCACACACGCTGAGAACGATGATGATCAACAGGTTACTCAGATTAATTTGCATGTATTACCCCATGAGTTGATAAAACCAGAAGAGATTACTAAAAATCTTTTAATATTGTGGATGCAGGCAATAGCTGCAATGATGCGTGCACAAGAGGCCGATCCCTCAAACCTAGAGGTGCTTCTTGCCCTTGGTGTGAGCCATACCAATGGTCAGTGTCTGAAATCTAGCAATATGTGTCTGTTTCTGGAATTAGCTAGGTGACGAATATTTTCTCCTCTCTGTAAATAAAGAGTTGGAGCAAGCAACTGCTTTGAAGTACTTATACGGATGGCTGCGGAATCACCCCAAGTATGGAACAATCGCTCCTCCAGAGCTTGCTGATTCCCTATACCATGCTGATGTAAGCACCCTTCCTCTAGCAAAATTCTCCGCAGTTGAATCTCATCTCAATAGACACTAATCTTCCTTGTCCGTGTATAAACAGATTGCTAGATTATTCACTGAAGCATCTCAGATGAATCCTGCACGCTGATGTGCATATAGTGTTAGGCGTTCTGTATAATCTGTCAAGGGAATTCGATAGAGCAATAACTTCCTTCCAGACAGCTCTAAGATTAAAACCAAACGATTAATCACTTTGGAATAAGCTTGGTGCAACACAAGCCAACAGTGTCCACAGTGCTGATGCCATATCTGCTTATCAACAGGTACTGTTTAATCAAAAAACTTGCCTAAGTTTCATTGTCTGACTGTCGTGTTTACTTTCAGGCTCTAGATTTGAAACCTAATTATGTTCGTGCTCGGGCAAATATGGGAATCAGTTATGCAAACAAGGTTAGAGTTTCTTTACTTGTGTTAGAAGCAAATATGTGATGTTTGATGATTGTTTTGGTCTGGAACTAACTTAAAACTGGTATGCTTCTAACTATAACAGGGAATGTACAAAGAATCAATCCCTTTTTATGTTCGTGCCCTTGCGATGAATCCTAAAGCCGATAACGCTTGGCAATACTTAAGGCTCTCGTTAAGGTATGTATTAGAGCTTGTGAACAAGAAAAATCCATTTAATATTTAAATCCATCAAGTTTTCTAACTCTGTTAACTTTCTGCAGCTGTGCCTCAAGACAAGGCCTAATCGAAGCTTGTGAGGCAAGGAATCTCGATGTCTTGCAGAAAGAATTCCCTCTGTGAGTATAGTAGAGAAGCTAGGCGATTCAAGCCCTAAATTCCGAGTGGTCCTTACCGGTTAAACGACCGATTTGTTTTACGAGAAGTTTCAAATCTTAAAAGGAAGATGAAATTAGAAGCCACATCAGTGAGCAAAACAAAGACAGAAGCAAAAACTAGCATGTTCCTATCAAGCAGGCAACCAAAAGATACGAATATCATTCTTTTTTCTTTTAGTTTTTGTAACATTAAACTATACTAATTTGGAATATAAAATATAATAAAGAAGTATCACTATTACACTCTTAGGAGGATGTATTGAATTGTGAATTTTAAAGTGTTTTGGTTTTGTTTTAAAATCCTCTGTTATTCAATTGAAGATTTCTATTTTTTTTTTTCAAATCTTGTGTTATTGAATATGATATTTGTTCAAAATCACCACAAATCACCTTGAATCTACTGTTATTCAATTAACAATTTATCAAAACTAAATCAAATCCACTGTTATTCAAAGACAAACAACTCTAAAAAGAAAACACTAGAAAAAGGATTTGAAACAAACTTTTTATCAGTTTTAGTTAGAACTACCGTATAACAAAACTCTACTTATATACCTGTTATTTGAGAAAACCCAGAATTTTCATATTAAAAATTGGTTAAAGACAACAACGACAACTGCACCACCATCTCTCCAAAACCCGTATTAACACCAGAAAATTTTCCTCTCTACATCTCTCAATCTCGACGGCATCTCTGCACTTCTCTCTCACAAGCACGACAGTAACGACGAAGTTTCCGCCGTCTCGTCGATTTCTTATTAGGATCCTCTGCAATGGCGTTTCAACACTTTTTTTTTTTGTTGCAGCCCTGTTCGGCATACGATACACTATAAGCGACAAGAAATAAGACGTTACGATGTAGGTGATGAGATGAAAAAGTGTTGCCGTTACGGTTAATAGAGTCGCCGAAATGAGTCGCCTCTTAGTTGTAACTGTCTCTGAAATATGATGCGATCAATTATCATCTGAATGCTGCCGCTGCTTTTCTTATTATTAGCACCTGCGTCATTCAATTCTTGTGTATAAAGCAACAGAAAAAGATGACCTTAGCTCTGGTGGTCCTGTGCTGTAGCTTCTTTTCTACGTCCGTCATCTTCCGTGCTCATCCGGTTGTGCTCTTGCCCCTCTTGCTTCAGTGGTCCTGTGCTGTCGCTCTCTAGCTTGCGGACTTGCGTCTTTGGCTTCCTGGTTTGGGTGGTGTGTTTAGTTTGTCTTCTTGCTCGGTTGAGTGGCTTGGTTCTTGCGAGTCCTCCTCTTCGGTTGGTTGGCTTCTCGATCCTCGACAGGATGGGTCAGCTCTTCGGGTTCTCAGCTCCTTAGCTTCTTCAGTTGTCGTTGTACTGGTCGGTTTCTCCTCTCCTCTGCTATCTCCGGTGCTCACCTTCTCAGGCTGGTTCCAAGCATATCCTTTGAGTATCCTTGTTTAAGTGCTTGTTGTATCCTCAGTTTTCAGTTTAATGCTTTATTATTGTTGTTATTTTCATACTTTATCAATGCTGTAACACTTCCCCTGCTTTCAATAGAATAACTGGTTTCAAAAAGAAAGAAAAAAAGGTTACCTTTTCTGTGTCGTTGACGCTGATCGGAGTTGAAACACTTTGAAGAAATAATTATTTTACTTCACGTTCTTAAATATATCAAAGCAAAATAGATTATTCATTATTAATATCAAATGATCTAAACTACTCTGAAACTTAAGAAAAAATCTCACCCAAATCTCTTTTTTCTTTTTCTAAATCCCAACCATACAAATGAGATTTAATCCAAATCTCTTCAAACTCCATTTTTTCTCAAATCCATGCAAACTTTTAAAATCCACAATTCAATACACCCCCCTTAATGTAGTATATATATACCAATACATCATGTAAGTAGAGGTAAATGTAAACACAAAATGCTAATAGTAATGCTTCAACAGCAGATATCATTTCTAGCTTTATGTTGGTGATCCGAAAGTTCGTAATCTGATCTTTGTCCCTGGCACTGGGTATTTGATTCTAGAGGTTTAGAATTTGTTCGGGTAATTAGAAAATTTGGTTCAATTTTGTTTAGCTATTTTAGTTTTCAGTTTGGTTTGGGTAATAAAGTTGGAAATATGGTAATTTCGAATTCTATTCAATTTTGGTTTAGTCTCGATTTTTCGGTTAATTCAGAGTAAAAATCAGAAAATTCGAGTTATCCGATCAAATATCATATCTTGGATAAAAATTTGGATAACTTAGACAATTTTAAATATTTTGATAATTATTAGATTATTTTAAAACAATATATAATTAATATTTATAAGTAAAAATAAACTATATTATAGAAATTTAGATACCATCGATTGTCGGTTCGGTTTTGTTTCGGTTCCAGAGATATAAGATTACTCGGATAATTAATAAGATCCATGTACAAACCACTTCTCAAATAATGTATGGGGATTATACACTTTCTAGAATATTTTCAGTAAATAAGAAAAATAACTATTAAAAAAGAAAATTTAATGTGATATTTATTGTGATATTTGTTTTGAAATCATTTTAATCTTAGTCACTTACTATAAAAAAAAGGTGGTCCATGAAACTAAATACAGTATCCTTAAAACTTGATTTTCCACATTATTGTCCAAACGGTAGGAGAAAGTGGCAACGAATCACTGCATTGAGCTTGAATTGGGTGATAGAATAGCTAGGTCGATCACCGAGGGACGAGGATAGCGGTTTCGTTGAACAATGAGCTTATCGATATGTATGCAAAATGAGAGAACATAACACAAGCATTGGAGGAATTGAGTGTGTTAACGAGAGGAATGTGTTTGCTTGGACGACTATAATCACTGAATTGGCTATGAACGGGCTTTGAGCTCGATGTTTAACCATACATATAGTTAAAGCTGGAGTGAAACCCAACTATGTTACTTTCATTGCAATACTTTCAGCTTGCAGCCATGTCAGTTAAGTAGATCTTGGAAAACATTTGTTTAGCTCGATGAGATCGTGCAGGACTCAGCCAAACATAGAGTTAGTGGCGGAGCCAGCCCAATCTTTTACAGGGGTCAACCTTATAATTAAACATTATTATAAAATTTAATTTTGCAGTTTCGACAGAAATCTTTGATTTTATAATTTTGGTAGAAAAACTCAATTTTGACGAAAAACTCAATTTGGCGAGAAAACTTATTTAGCGAGATAATTTTTGATTTTGAGAGAGAGTAAATGATGAAATGAGAAAACAAACCCATCTCTCCAAATTATAGAAAATCTAGTTTTTGTTATTATTGGACCGATTATATCCACAAAACCCAAATCCATTAACGTCTGTTGGTTAACTGGTCTTTTTATTCTTGACCAATTATAGCCTAATGGACAAATATGTGTAATTAAAATATGTCAAGTTAGATTTGAACATAGACAACCAATAGTCAGTTCACCCATTTAACAGCTATATAAACAGGTAAATGTCAGGTCTAAATAGAAGTCCATAGAACATGTGCTTCTGAGCCAATATTTCTCGGACCCGGCACTGCGAGCAGGTAATCTCCGCGAAGCGGAAGAAGCTTCGAAAATCATGCGGTTTTGAAGCTAATGCTGTAATATAGGGTAATAGGGATCTCTTTTTAAAGAGAAACATCTGGAATTTTCTGTTTATTTCATTGAACGTCAAGCACAAATATATATAGCCAATGCTCAAACAAAGTCTGCCCAACATATCTACAAAAAAATATTATAGAAACCCTTATTTTTGTTATTATTGGACCGATGATGTCCATAAAACCCAAATCCATTAACTAGTCTTTTTATTCTTGACCAATTATAGCCTAATGGACAAATATGTGTAATTAAAAGATGTCCAGTTAGATTTGGACATGGACAACCAATAGTCAGCTTACCCATTTTAACAGCTATATAAACAGACAAAAGTCAGGTCTAAATAGAAATCCATAGAACATGTGTTTCTGAGCCAATATTTTTCGGACCCGGCACTGCGAGCACGTAATTTCCGCGAAGCGGAAGAAGCTTCAAAAATCATGCGGTTTTGAAGCTAATGCCGTAATATAGGGTAATAGGGATCTCTTTTTAAAGAGAAACATCTGAAATTTTCTGTTTATTTCGTTGAACGTCAAGCACAGGTATATATAGCCAATGCTCAAACAAAGTCTGCCCAACATATCTACAAAAAAAAAACACGTCATATATTGTTTCATCAGTTATGGTAGGTTGCACGGATACGCTGCTAAGTGCTATGATTGAGGACCTTGAGGAGAAATTTTCCACAATTATCGAACATAATGTTGACTAATATAAACCAGCAAACCAACCTTAAACCACCTTGAACCATAGTATTCAATACTTCTTGCTGCTTCAAATTTTCATCATGATCTTGAGCTTGGAGAAAAGAGCTTTGAATCAGCTGATTAATTTAGAACCGAAACTATATTATTTCGCCAGGAAAAAAGAAAACCATAAGGCCCAATTCGGTAAATAGCCCGTTACACAACGAACAATAAAAAATTAAAAACAAATTAGAACCAAAGTGTGAAGCCCATCAGATTACAGAATCTTATCTTCTGCACTCAATAATCCAATAAAATTAATATGATTATTTATTTTGTTATAAAGTTTATATGAGTAAAAAATAAAGAGAAATGAGTAATTTATACAATAGAGTGAAATAAAGTTATGGATCCGAAATGCACGGATCATTTAAGGGTAGTACGTGGGGTGGGTTTGTCCAGACTTGGGCACATTTAATGTCCAAACCCTAAAGTTGAACTCTAATTAATTTTAGCTTCAGACGTTGGAGTACGCAAAACTCACATTTATTTTATTTTTGTCGGAGAAAAAAATTGCTCAGGAAGAAAGGGGGAGAGAGATGCGGAGCGCGGTAAACAATGAGTGGCCACGTGGTTATATTTAATTCATTAAAAGGTTTGGTTTTGTAACTTCATGCTACTTTATAAAAAAAAACTTCATGCTTCGTGCTACTTTCCCGGCAAGAACTCATGCAAAAACAGATAGTATTATTAAATCTTCAATTCATTCAAGAAATGATCATTAAATTACATTTTAAATCCAACAAAAAATCAGATCGTACCAAACGAGTTGATTCTCGAAGATTATGTACGCCTCTGTTTATTCCACTATTGTTAAAAAGTCAATATTAAATATCATTAATCATTATTATTTTGGTTGTTATACATAATTTAAAACATGTTAAAACATCAGTATAATACCAATGGTATACGATTATAAATAAGATAAATATGTGATACATGTTACTATTGCTATTATCGACCCATCCACGAGTTCATCTACTTGGTGATAATATGTGCAGCACTAACTTCTTACGACATTCACCGCACCGCTCATTATTGTTATCGGCAAATAATGCCCCCTGCATGGAGATTATCGATTTAGACCTTGTTCGTTTTTGTGTTAGATGCTGCATTTAGATTTAGATGCAAATATGTAGATATTGGTTGGTTAGACATAATTGCACTATCATCTACATGTTGTATATGGATGTAAAATTTTATAGCATCTAAAATTTTAGATATTTGAAATGTTAAAAAATATAAACATTGGATGCAATATTTACATCTCAAAATTTAAAAGATTTAAAAACCCTTCAATATAAATATAAAAAGTAACTAATATATATTAATTGTAATTATTAGATATAGTTTTTAAAATAGTAAATTTCTGTTTTTTACAAAACCACAATTATTTTTTCCAAAAATCCTAAAATCAAGTTTTCCACTTAATAACAAAATCACATTTTCCTATCAAAACCACAAATTTATGTTTTTCTTTAAAATCCAAAAAATAGTTTTTTCCGCCAAAATCTTTGGATTTTCATGCAAAAACTTCTGAATTTTCTTGCAAAAACCGCATAATAAAATTTTTCCACCATACCTGAAAATTGAATTTTCTCACCAAAATCGCAAAATCATATTTTCCCGCCAAACCGAAAAAATTGGATTTCTACCAAAACTGTAAAGTCACTAGCAAACAAAAACAAAGTCATGATTTTCCGTCAAATCGAACAATCATGTTTACACGCCAAAATAAGAAAACTATGTTTTCCACTAAAAGCACAAAATTGGAAATTTCTGCTAAAAAGCAAAATTGTGTTTTTTCTACCAAAATCAGAAATTCACAAAATAGATTTTTCTCACAAAAAAACTGAAAATTGAGTTTTCTAGGAAAATCGTGAAATTGAATTTTTTTTCGCCAGAACTGTATAATCAGATGTTCCCACAAAATCATGTTTCCTGCAAAACTGCAAAATTACGTTTTCTCACCAAAATGAGAAAAACTATATTTCCCACCAAAACAAAAAAAAAAAACTTGTTTTCTGCCAAAACCAGAAAACCACGTTTTTCGTCAAAACTGCAAAATAGAGTTCCCGCCAGAATCGCAAAATCATGTTTTCCTACCAAAACTGAAAAATCAAATTTTTCCGCTAAAACTACAAAATCAATTTTTTGCTAAAATAATTAAAAACAATTCTGTAAAAATCGTAATATTAGATTTTTCCGCTAAGACAGTAAAATCACAATTTCACTTAAACCAGACAAATAGTATTTTGCTGCCAAAACCACAAATTTAAAATTTCTGCCAAAATTGCAAAATTAAATTTTCCAACCAAACCGTAAAATCGAGTTTTTCTGTCAAAAATGAAAATATTTTTCGCCAAAACCATTATATCGAATTTTCTTACAAAACTGCAAAATCAACCATCCAAACCACAAATTTTTTTTTTTCTGCCAAAACCGTCAAATTAAATGTAAGCCTTTCCTTTTATCATTATTAATGATGAAATTATGCATTTTTTAACTATTAATATTTAAATGATTTATAAATTCAAGAAAAAACGAACAACTTAGCATTTATATGTTGCCTCTCAGTGCCGTGCGAGAACATTGAGAGGCCTAAGGCAAAAAAATTAAAACTATATTTTATAAAAAAAAATTGATAAAAACTATATTTTACAATTAAAAATGTATTTATAAGTTATATTTAGATGACATAATTTTCAACAAATAGATAAAATCTAAATCCTAATAAAATTTCTTACATAAATATTTTGCTTACGAACGGAAATTTTTTATGAATCGCCTTCTCAAAAATAAAATTATTAATTACAAACAAATGTAAATCATAGAAGCAATAATGGGGTATACAAACAAAGTTTGAAGACACCCTAAAATAATGCTACTGAAATTATTAGAACTTTAGATAGTATAATAAAATTAATTAGTAAAATACTCATATATATGCAAAACTGGGATATGTGATGGTTGAACTCTTGACACATCCCACTACCATGGATTCTAAACCATTATCTCATGAATGAGTTAGCGAAATTTGGAACCCTAAAATATTTATATTCTTTTGCGACCTGAGGCAAGTACCTTTTTTATTTGTCTGTAAACAAGCCTCTGTGCATCTGGATGTAAACACGAACTATAGAAACATAAGATTTGGATGCAATATCTAGATGTTATATTTATAGATTGCATCAAATACAAAAACGAATATGATCTTACTCATTTACACACCTGAAAATTCTCAAATTAATACATTTGTATCTTTAAAATCGATGTAAACATAGAAATATATGACCTAGTCGCTAGCTATCTTATATCTCGTAATTGAACTTTTTCTGAACTAGCTCATGATAACTAACAAATGTTACATGCGTGTGGGACTAAAAGCAACTTTTTCTAGCTTCTCATTATCAAGACACAATTATATAAAGAACCAAACAAACCATATAGAGATTATGTCATTACAATTAATAAGAAAGCGATTTTTTATTTCCATTAATCTTTTGGTTATTGAACAATAAATTTATCATGAATTGAGCTTAGTTTTGTCGTCAAGTTGTTATATTGAAGCTGTAAAGTACTGAGTTTTTGATGATTAATGCTGTAAAGGGAAGAACTGTCGAATGATTAACAGCTTGCTTCACTTTATATATAATTAGTTTATTGTATGCAACGCTATCTTATATATTGACAAATAACATGAAGTATTTGTAATAATTTTGCAACAGAAAAGATTTCATCTTTAGTTAACTATACACTATCTTAAAGGATCTTTAGAAAAAGTTGTGCATATCATTGACAAGATTAATGTGTTTTTTGTTATCGACTATACCGGGTCTAAATCTTATTATAATCTAGAAGTTCAACTGTCACTTGTAAATTGAAAATGTTGTTGGTTAGAAATGTAATTGATAAAAATGACTCATTCCATTTCGAATCCTGTTTTGTCAAGTTTCAATCTATACACTTGCTTCATGATATATATTAATATTATAACTTATATCATAATGGCTCAAACTAAGAACATGCATAGTCTATAGTTTTTTTGGTAAACTGCATAGTCTATAGTTAGATCAACAATTTGATAACTTTTCAAAAAAAAATCAATTTGATAATATATGATTTTAATAAAAAGCAAAACTTATTAGTACGGCGGTGCGTTTACTAACGAGTTATATTGACTGTTTTAACAAGTTTGCTTGTTCTGATATTCCACAATTTATTTTGTGTAATTTCATTTTATTAGAATAACATGGGATTTAATTTAATTGTTAGGATGGTTTAATAATAAATGATCACTGCAAATCTTAAGTTAGACGATTTGTGTCACATGAATTTCATTGTAGATCCTGAAATTGAGGTGGTCAATTTTTTCATGTGTATTTGTGGTTTTTAATTATTCATTTGTACTGGAAAATATAATTTCTTTTTGCACGGAACAGTCGCCGAAAGTCAGGCATTGATTCCATTTAGTTCATGATAGCAATTACAAGTGCCAATAGTACTATTGTAACTATTTCGAATGGTAAAAATAGAAGAATTAATTAATGAAAGGTTAATTCAATTATATAGTTTTGCTCTTTTAACGTTATGTTACATAGTTTTAGTCTATTATTTCTAGAGAATGATATTTACTGGATATTCATTTTTGTACATCATGAATAATTTGTAATTAAATTGATATATTGGATGAAAGATTCGTGAACTAGAGATCAATTTGTAAAAGGAAAATTTGATTTCATGTCTATAGCAACCCATTAAATTAAGAGTCTAACTATAGCAGTGAATTGGTTACGATATTTTGTATATTTTTTGTATAATGGCCAGAATACCCTTCTTTGCGCGTGAGAAAATTGTAGGGCCTACAGACTATTTCATTTTCTATAATTTTTCGAAACTGGCCAATTTCTTATCAGTTCGGAAAATATGGGTGATATCGATCGAAGTTGGATAATCAAAACTATGGTTACAAAGGACTATTCACGATAGCGATGGCTCGATCTCATAACCAAAAAAAAAAGAATCAATGTAAATTGTGTTTGATTTAAAAGATATCATCACTTTCAGAGCTATTCATATCCATTTTACGGTAATTAAATCGGAAACGCCGTTTCGTTTGCAGATCTGATTGGAAGGAGTAACCGACGGAACAACAAAAGAAGGTATCGCTACACTATTATTTTTGATGTAAACTTTATTTAGGAGATTAATGTTTGATTCCTATAAAACAAGTCATGTCGAAGTAAGTTTTGGCGATACAACTTCTATGACGAATATAAGTTTCTGGGTTCGTGGGTTGGGGAGAACTTGATGGATGATGGAAAACATGGGACTATACTATATGATGCATGTAAATAGTATAGACTATCATTTGTATTTGTAACAGTTCAACTGGTTCAGTGTCTTTGGATCTATATTTAGACTTGCATGTTTGTTATGAATTTTGTGAATGTCAATTTATGTGTCTGCGTTTTGGGCGTTTATTTCACAACACAAGTTTCTGAATCCGTGTGGGAAGAGAGGGTATAAATTGATGTATGATATAACTGAGGTGTATACACTATATAATAAACGTATATAATATAAGAAATATAGATAAACTGGTAAATGAATTACATTGCGCAGTGTTATCTTGTGTGGCAATGTTTGTGCTACTGGAACTTAGTACCAAACAGAGTCTGAATCAGTGCGCCTTTCTCACAGATGTGTCATTTGCAGTTGCACGAAGACATGCAGTTGCAGCCTTCTCGACATTCAACCCGACCACCTCTCTTGTAGTGACATGTTGGATGGAACCACTATGTTGTTGTGTATACTTTCCAATATTTACTCGGACGCTGTACCTAATTTTCAGGTTTTCTATGTTTCTTTTTTATGTGATCATGGAAAGGAGGCACGAACCTGATCATGGACAGCTTGTAGCTGAGGATGCAACAAGAAGAATTCATTGTTCGAGATGGAAGCACTATCATCTTTATACCTCAACCACCATCCAAGACATTCCAAGTTCAAGCTGATCAACAACTAAGCAAGTAGCTTGTGTGTACTCTTTTCCTAACCTTTGGTTTTGTCCCACTGGGTTTTCCAAAGGAAGGTTTTTAACGAGGCCACAAGTTACTTCACATCACTTGGTTGTTGATCCATGGTCCAAGAGAGAAGAAATATTTATCTAAGTATTTTAGTTATCTAAGTTTGTTTTATTTTAAATTTTAAACTCAGTCTTTGTCTAGTTTTCGAGGGAGCCTTTAGACTTAAGTGTTTATGTTATTTCCGAGACCTTGTGCATGTACAAGGCTTCTCCTTTATATTGTGGTCGTGGCCCCCTTGTATCAGTAACCATCTTTTTATCAAAAACCTAGTTTTCTCTCTTCTCTTGTCTCTGGCGAGTTGAAGCTTGGCTGGTGTGTAATATCCGGCTTGCTGGTGTGTAATATCCGGCTTGGGATCTCTGTTCTAGTGTGTCATATCTAGTTCAGTGTCCTTGGAGTATCAGGAGTCGAGCCATAGCTCTTGTGTCCCACCTCATTCCACACGCCTTGAAGCAGATCGAGCCTTGTCTCTCTGTTTGCAAGGATTATCCCTTGTTCTCTCTTCCCAGTCCCAGAGAAGCATCCTTGGATCTCATCACTTTTGCAACACATATGTACGGTTGTATTATGATCTATAATACATTTCTATACTATTATATTTGATAATATAGAATAACTTTCAACTGATAAAGCAATTGATAGGTTATATACGGGTCTGCCAATTAGGATCCCCTTACGGCTCGAAGTAGTTTCATGTGTTGCTTCTACCAGCAGATAACACACTCGCCAACCTTATATCATCAATTTGTGTACTATTTCGAAAGTTATGTATGGTTCAGTACAAAACGAACGACTTATTTGTTATTAGTCTAATGTTCCATGTGTTTAGTCTAAAGTTATTACAAAACGAACAATTTAACTTAAAAGCATAAACTATTACGTTACTAATGTAGTATAGTATTTGTTCAGCTTGTTTGGATGAAAACACTCAAATATGATGCTACCATACTATATTGAATATAGTATAGTCGCATGCCAGCCTTTTTCATAAATGGACATGCGTACATATATGTTCCTTTCTTTGTGAACATGCCAGCTTTTTCTAGACTTGGTTCCTAATACAGTTGTTATGTACGTTAACATTCATATGATGTCACACTAACGTTGACCCCCTCCCCCAAATTGGTAAAACATTATGGGCATACACAGAAATAACAAGCTTATGTTTTTCTGTCGAGTATTTTATACTATATAGTAATCATGTATAATATAGTCACATAATGGATGAAACTCAACTTTGTTACTGATTAAATCATTTGTGTGACTATACTATATTGTACATAGTGTAGTAAGACAGCTTTAGCTTTTGATTGTCAATATTACGCGTACACGCCTGGAGGGAGATTTCGGTCACGTTTATGCGCAAATTGTCCCATCAATCTTGTATTACTATTGCACGGCTATATTCTTCATTTATGTGCTCTTTATGAATATCCAGCAAATTGCCCTTTTGTAAAATACTTAAAAAACTGTCTTAGTAGGTGTTCTTTGAACTTTTTCCGTTATTTGTTGATCCTGTATTTCTTTGTATTTTACTACCTGTAAAGTAATAAGCGAATTGCTCTTTTATTAAAAGAAAAGTAATATGCGAATTCTTTGTTCTTCTTTTCTTTTTCTGTTTACTTTGGAAAAGGTAGTTGAATGTGATGTCAAAAAGCATATGTTCTGTTCCTGCGGTTTTCAGTTAATAACTTTAAACGAAAATAGAAACAACCAGTCAAAGTCTCGAACCTTGTTTTTGAAGGAAGGCAACTTACTTTAGGTTTTAGTCAACTTTCGCAATATGCAAATTTAATCGAATATATTATGTGTCGTTGATTATATCAAACAATTTTGATATTGGTTAGTTGCAAATGTGATAACCAAGATGCGTTTCGCAATATATAGTGTGGGCGTTGATTATATCAAACAATTTTGATATTGGTTAGTTGCAAATGTGATAACCAAGATACATTTCGCAATATATAGTGTGGCGGCCAAATAATATGCAGTGTAATGGTGTTCTAACATGATAATATTTGTATTTTGGATTATCCGTTCTATTTCAGTTAACAACGCTTGGGTTCAGATATGTTTTGTATTTTTCTTAGTATCAATCTCTCTGGACTTTAGAATTAGAAACATAGAAGGTCATATTATCAATTAACCCCCATGGCCCCATAATACGAGGTCTTTACTTATAAAGTAACGAGGAAGTTGGTACTTTCAATGCTGCTTAACTCATTGCAAAATTCTTGCTTTTAAAAAGCAGTCAAAATTATTCAAATTCACCAAATCAAATTGCAAGCAGCTATTTACTCCGTCCGTCTACAGTTATTAAATAATACTAATGTTTAAGATTTTTCTATTTAAAACTTGATGTTTTAAAACTCAACTAATACATTTAATTTAACATTTGTACATAAATTTAACTGTAGTCTTAAATATATAGCCGTATTGAAAATAAATAAATATTAATTTAATTAAAATAAAAATATAAAATAAATCAATATATGTTTAATATGTAAGAAACCTAAAATATCAATCTTTTAAAATATAGAAAGTATATAATTTCACTGATATATGTGACATTATTTAGTTTAAAACTTTCACTGAAGCATTTGATATGAAGACTTGTCCATCTTTTCAATTGTTAAACGTAACATACAAAGCACTAAAGTTTCATAAAATGGCAATTGTAGTTAAAGTTCCACATGCGGAACTATATAAATATCATTTAGTATTTTGAAATATTGTTTCCAAAATAATAGTTGTATTTTAAATAGCAAATAGAAAATATTATATTTATTTTAATTAAATACTAGAGTCTTACTAATTACCAGCATGGACGTGCAGATATTTTATATTTTATAAATGTATAACTTTGATATTATAATAAATATTCAAATATAGAATTTATATTTTAGTGTTATATATTGTATAACTCTATAATCTTATTGTTTAGATTTCTTATTTGACATTGTTAATATGTAGTGATTTATTTTATGCATAATGTATTTTTTTTATTAATTTTTAGAAATACAAATATATTTTCGAGTACGGTAGAAAAATTCCAAAATCTGAAATAAATAAAAAGAACATATCCTTCCAATATTTTATTCAATTTTTACAGTATGCATGCAATCCTTTTTTAAAAAAATTATTTAACTGTACTGTAGAAAAGATAATTATTTAAGATAATTTATATTTCTATGTTGTGTTTTAAAAATATACTTTATTACATATCGTTTTAGTATATTGCATGAGTTTTTAAGCAAATACATTGTTATATTTAAGTAATTTAAAAATACATAAAAAAAATTTCATTGGTAGTTGTAAACAGAAATATTATCTACCAATATATTTTGAGTTTGGAATATTTTATTTCTGAAAATTTTACTTTTAGGAAAATAGCTTTTGTACAAAATAAAAAGAGTATTTGTTTAAGATGATATAGAATCTCGATTCTGCAAATACTACATATTATAATCATAAAATTTTATTTTAGTATTTGGAAAATTTAAATTAATTTTGACGACATATTATTTTAATAAATTTTATTGATATATGATATTTTGATTTTATAACATTGTTTGTTTTTCGTGTTGCATTTGAAAAATTAAACTTTAGCATCTATGTTTTTATCTTTTGTAAAATTTAGAAGATTATTATTTTGAGTTTGGAATATTTATTTTCTAAATTATATATTTGAACAAGAAAAATGTGAAAATTACAAAAATATTTTTGGATGATTATATGACTTTTAAAATTTTAAATTACTAAACAAATGCATTATTATATAAAAATATTTGGAATGTTTGGTAAAATATTTTATATTTTTCATCAGATATTATTATAATAAAATAAATAAAATGTTTTAGTAAAATTGATTTGTCATTAATATCTTTAATAAATTATTAAAATTTCAAAGTTTTCTAATAGCATATTATTTAAATAATATATGAACTAAAAATTAGTTATAGAATATGATATTTTGTATATAACCATTTTAGATAATATATTTTGTGAGTTTTAATAAATAAAATAAAAGATAATATATATATATATATATATATATATATATATGTTAAAATTTTATCGTTGTATACAATATTGCATAGTATACAAATTTAACCCGTTATATATGTGAATGATATTTATTTATTTACTTAATGAAAGCATTTTAAATGATAAAATAGACTAATTTACCAATTCAATATAATTTTATCATATTTAATGTATATAGTAGTTCTATTTTAATATAATATAACTATCATTACAAAATTTATAAGAATGGCATATAATTTTTTGTTTTTTGTTGTATAAGAAATTTTAACTATTAATTTATAATAAAATATTATATTAGTAATTATGAAATTAATTAATGAAATATTTTATAAAAGTATTTGAATGTTTAATAAGGTTTTGTTAGATTTTCTCAACAGAATTCTTATAACTAAAAATAAAATTATTAACATTTGATAAATATAAAATATTATGTATTTGATGGATTAATGTATATAATTAAAAATTAATGAAATGGTTTTAGTATAACTTATATACAGTAGATTTTTAGTAACTACATTTAGTAGAATAAGATAGTAGCTTATAGAGAGGAAAGGAATAGAGTATTATTTGGAAACGTTGTGCAGTCAACCCTATATAGAAAATAATATTTAAAATATTTTCTGGAAGTTAATCACTTTATATTTTAGAACCAAACTTGGGTTTATCCTTAAGGTGAACCTTTAAATTTACCTCACTCTTTATGCACCAATCAAAGTGCTATGTAGGATTAGTGAAAAAAAAGAAGCAAAACTAAAATAAAATAAAAAAGAAAACAAGTGAAAAAAATAAAAGACGTTGTTGCTCTTTTCTTCTTCATCCCCCACACACAAAAAAAAAAGGTTTTGTCTGTTAAATTTGAATTTTCAATTCTTTGCTCTCAAGTCCAATTTCGATTTTAACTTCTCCAAACTAAATCAAGCTGTGTTGTTTTATGAGATAGAAAGAGTAGTTTGTGTCTGTAAAATCAGAATTGCTAAAGATGAAAAAGATGATGGTATGAAAAAATTTAAGGTCTATGATTTGAGTTTAGAGTCTAGATTTGGGTTTAGGATCTAAGGTTTGAGTTTTGGGATTAGGCTAAGGATATAGGATTTACGGTTTGGGTGTAAGGTCTAAGGTTTGAGTTTAGGATTTAGGGACTAGAGTTTAGAGTTTGAGTTTAGATTTAGGGTTTATTGTCTATCGGTTGGGTTTAGGGTTTAAGCTATAGGATTTTGGTTTAGGATATAGGGTTTAGGGTATAGGATTTGAAGTATAGGGTTTAGGGTTTTGTTTAGGGTTTGAATTTAGATTTACGGCTTAGAGTTTATGATTTAGAGTTAATAAATGCTGTTATCTTTTATTAGCTATTTTGATTTTTTTTTAATTTAATATTTATTATTTATTTAATTATGTGGTAAGTGGTAGTTTGATTGGTTATAAAAGGTGAGATGAATTTAACAGTAAGTTCACCCTAGAGATGAATTTAAGTATTGTTTTATATTTTAGCTCTACTTGTGCTGCCAAAGTGCTTTAGTTTAGTCAAATTGGATCATAGTCATACATCCTCCTCCATGTTAAATTGGGGTTTATTATATCCATAAAAAAAAAACAATATGTGGTTTAAATAGTTAGCTGACAAAAATCAATGGCAAGTGTTATACAATAACAAAATCAAAAGTAACAAATATTAATATAGTTACTTCTAGGGTCGAAGAAATTTCTATATATAATCATCCCATCTCCTCAGAACTCAACCTACCACATTAAAAACCATTTCCTCTCCTGTAGCCTCACTACATTTTTTGTGGTTCCCTTTTTTTCTCCAGGCTATTGTAAGCTCCAATCTTCCACAATCTTCTTTCCTCAATCTTTTTACATGCGCACACTCACTCACAAACACATAAATATTTCTGTTTCTATCAAACTTAACAATAAGTTTTCGTGTGCAGAAAAAGGCGAAGATATGGAGATTTTTGGAAAAATGATTTCATTTATGAGTCTTATGATGATGGTGATGTGCAAAAGTGTGTATGGTTATAGTAGTGGTTGGGTCAATGCTCGAGCCACATTCTATGGAGGTGCTGATGCTTCTGGCACCATGGGTAACTTTACTTACTCCTTTCTCCAACTTACTTCAGAGTTCAAACTTTAAACCCTTTAAGAATCTTTTTGCAAAATAGCCTTGGTATAATACTTTAAAAAAAAAAATGAACGTGTGGAAACTAAGTAGACTACCTACCACTACAAGAAAGCAGGTCTTTAACTACTACAGTTTTAGTAGTAAAGTGGTCGTAATTCACCTATTACGACCAATTAACTTTCAAACACGATTGGTTGTTATCCGCTGGTCGTAATTCATAGTTCGAGGTAAATTGGTCGTAAATTACGACTAAATGTATTAGACGTAAAGTAGTCGTAAAGTTACGACTACCATGGTTGGTCGTACATTAGACGTAACCGTGTTAGTAGTAATGTGGTCGTAAAGCATTAGAATCTAATTGGTCGTAATATTACGACTAATTAACTTCCACTGTAGAGGTAAATTAGACGTAAATTAACAACCACATTACATCGACAGTTGTCTCTAATTGGTCGTAATATTACGACTATTTAACTTCTAACGAAGAGGTAAATTAGACGTAAATTAACAACCACATTACATCGACATTTGATGTTCATTAGTCATAAATTTGGGACCTATTTACGTCTGATATATTTATTTACAATTTGTATTTTAATTAAAATCATAATATTTTAAATAGTTTAATTTGATATTTGAAAATTTGATAAATTTAAAAGAAAAATCAAGTAATCCATAACATTAATAATATATCCATAATACCGAAATATTCAAAATACAAATTAATTAAAATAAAAAAGAAACTAAACATTAAGGTTTATGTCGTCAAAGAAATCGGAACTGTGCTGATCCGCCCGTCGCTCTAAATCTGCCTGCTGCTGAGGATAGTATGCAGCAGGGTCATATGCCATGGAGGCACATACGGAGCATCAGAGGGAATTTGGCTCTCAGGGACATTGTCTCGGCTGGATGATGTCATCCCGGAAGTAGAAGCTGGTGGATCCGACTGAGAAAAGTACTCCCGTAAGAGTTTCTAGCAAGGTTTCTAAGTCTCTTTCTACCGCTAGTCATAGCAATATCGTCAATCTGAAAAAATGGATGGTTACTAAAACATAAAAAAATTATTATATAAAAATAATCTAAACCTATTCTAATTCCATTATAATCTAACTCCATTCTAATCTACTTCCATCCTTAACTAATTTCAAACCTAATCTAATCACTTAACTAACCACCTAAAACTAAAACTTAAAAAAAAAAAAACATACCTAGAGAGAGAAGCGGAGTCGTTGTTAGAGAGAAGGGGCTGAGCATCCAAATGGCCGATGAGGTCGAGTATATATAGACTTTGGGGTTGGTCGTACATTGGTCGTAATTGTACTACCAATGAGGGACAATTGGTCGTACAATGGAAGTACAATTACGACCAATGTGGGACCAAAACATGTTACGACCAACTTGGGACCAAAATATTTTTGAGTTTTACGACCAAATAGGGACCATTGGTCGTAAGTTAGAAGTTAAATTACGACCAATGAGGGACATAATACATTACGACTAACTAGGGACTACCTTTTAAAACGAAAAATTGTGAAAGAGATTTAGAGGATTTTGGATTCATCCCAAAAAACTTGAAGAAAACTTAATTTCTAAAAGTTTCTTGTGAGAAATCCACAACCCTCTAAGAAATCTCTCTTTACAAATTGCCAAATTTATAAAAAACATTAGATTAATACAAATATATCTCCCAATAGATCTATAAGACCCTGCAGATTCAACCGAAGAAATTGTATATAGTTTCTTGAAATCTGCAGACATCTGATAAATCTCGTGGGAGATATATTTGTATTATTATCTCAAAGATTTATAAAAATTCTTTGATTTGCAAAGCAAAGTGGTGAGTATTTATAGGAAATTTCGAAACGTATTACGACTAATTAGGGACTATTCAAGCACCTTGGTCGTAACTTAGAAGTAACATTACAACCAAAGAGGGACTATTCAAGCACCTTGGTAGTAAATTAGAAGTAATATTACTACCAATGAGGGACCAAGTATTACGACTAATTAGGTACTATTCAAGCACCTTGGTCGTAAATTAGAAGTAACATTACAACCAAAGAGGGACTATTCAAACACTTTGGTCGTAAATTAGAAGTAACATTACGACCAATGAGGGACCAAGTAATGGTAAGTTAGATGTAAATTACAGCCAAAGAGGGACTCCTTACAAACTTAGTCGTAAATGAGTAGTAATATTATGACCAGATAGGGACTAATTGTGTTTATACCCTAAACCCCAAATCCAAACCCCAAACCCCAAACCCTAAACCCTAAACCTCATAAGTTATATACACTTCTAAACCCCAATTGAGCAAACATGATGATAAGTTTAACAATAGATGTATTTATACCCTAAATCCGAAACCCCAGACCTCATAGTTATATACACTTCGAAACCCCAAAACCCAAACCTCAGAAACGTGGTAATGCAATACATTAATGAGTTTAACAATTTAATAAAACAGAAACGATGTAATGCAATACATGAGTTTAACAATAGAATAAAATAGAAACAATGTAACATAATCAAACTCGATCACTCGTCATCAGAAACGCCATCCACCTCATCATTTTCTTCAAATTCATCTTCGTTGGCTTCGTCCATTGCATCGTCTGAAAGTTCTTCATATCCCTGGTTATGCAGATCAACAAGCAAGATATCATCTGTAGCTTGCTTAGGTACTTCTACTTCATTTACGGCATCTTCTTGTAAAGGTAGTTGTTCATCAGTCAATACTCGGCCCCGAGGTGTAACTTTTATAGCGGTTAACCAAGCAATTCCAGGTTGTCTGATCTTCGGGTATGGAATAAAACAAACTTGGTCTGCTTGAGATGCCAATATGTAGGGTTCAAATTTTTTGTACCTCCGTGTAGCATTTATATCAACAACTCCAAATTTGCTATACCGAACACCTCTATTGACAGTGGGGTCAAACCAGTCACATTTGAAGAGAACGCATTTCAGCTTCACTAGGCCGGGAAACTCCACTTCGATGATCTCTTGTATTATTCCATAGAAATTTGTTTCACCTTTCACACAAACTCCATAGTTCATTGTTGCTTGCGACTTCCATATTCGTAAGTGTGAAAAGTGTAAATACTAGTCGTACATTGGTAGTAATGTTACGACTAATGTACGACTACAATTACATGTAGTCGTACCTTAGTCGTAACTTTACTACCAATGTACGACTAAAATATTTTGAATGTACTAGTCGTACATTGGTAGTAATGTTACGACTAATGTACGGCTACACTTACATGTAGTCGTACATTAGTTGTAACTTTACTACCAATGTACGACTAAAATATTTTGAAGGTAAATTATGTCTAATGTACGACTAGCTCTACCTTAGTCGTACATTAGACGTAACTCCGAATGTAATTTACGACTACACTATTGTGGTCGTAAATATTAGTAGTTAACCTCATGTTTTCTTGTAGTGTACTTTTATATGACAAAAAACATTTGTAATCTACCAATAATTTTTTTATAATTACATAAACTACGAATTTCTAAATGTTTCAATTCTCAACTCTTTAAGTATCATTTTGTATTTTGATGACATATTCTTTTCCGGGGGGAATCAGGCGGTGCGTGTGGGTACGGTAACTTATACAGTCAAGGATACAACACTAACACAGCGGCACTAAGCACGGCTCTATTCAACGGCGGTCAAAGCTGTGGCGCTTGTTTCCAGATAAGATGTGTAAACGACCCAAAATGGTGTCGCCGTGGAACAATCACCGTCACCGGAACAAACTTTTGTCCTCCTAACTTTGCTCAAGCCAACGACGCCGGTGGTTGGTGTAACCCTCCCCAACATCACTTTGATTTAGCTCAGCCCATCTTTCTCCGCATAGCTCAGTACAAAGCTGGTGTCGTCCCCGTCCTATACCGGAGGTACGTTCCGGCTTACCTCAGTGAAATCAAATATTCTCTCCGTTTTTAATATTATGTTTTATAAATTTTTAAAAATTTCAAATTAGATAAATTTTTTTTCTAAGTTTTAATATTAAAAATTTTAAAATTATTATGTTATATAATCTAGATATATTATGCCGTCCATATTATTATTAGTTGAATTATAACTAACTAAATAGTTAATGATGTTTTCATTTATAAAATAAAAAAGTATTCAATCATAAAACGCTTTCTAATTAAAAATAGAGAGAGAGTATTATTAGTGTGTAAATTTTATCGTCTTATGCTCTGTTTTTACTGGATGGAAACAGAGTGGCTTGCCGGAGAAGAGGAGGGATGAGATTTACGATCAACGGCCATTCATACTTCAACCTCGTACTCATAACCAACGTCGGCGGCGCCGGAGATGTTATTTCAGTATCTGTTAAAGGGACAAGGACACGTTGGCAAAGCATGTCGAGAAACTGGGGACAGAACTGGCAGAGCAACGCAAATCTTGACGGTCAAGCTCTCTCCTTCAAAGTGACAACTAGTGATGGCCGTACAGTCGTCTCTAACAACGCTACTCCTCGTAACTGGAGCTTCGGACAGACTTATACCGGAAAACAGTTCCGAGGCTAGAGGTGATGACGTGGACTGAACACTTTATGCAGAAAAAACGTTTTATTACTGATTTTGGAATTTAGTAGAGTTTGCATAGTTTTTCATGAAAAAAAAGTTTCGGAATTTATCAAATTAACCCTAAAGAGAAACTAAAATAAATAATTAAATGGCGGAAAACAAGTTTTTTTCACCGGCAGCTTTTGTAATTTGCCGGTGAGGCTGAGGTGAACAGAAAGGGAGAAAGGGAGCTTTGTGTTTTCACCCGCCGCGTGAGCATTTGAGGTTTCCTTTTTTTTTAATGTTTTTTTTTTTGTATTTTATTTGGCTTTAAGATGTTCGATGGTTTGTTTCTGTAAGGATTATCTACTGAACTAAAAATAATTTTATAGTTTTATATGCTTAGTTTTTCTTGCTCTTCTTTAATCATTGAGAGATCATCATCATAATCACTAATTATTACGCTAAACTACATTATAGTGATCATATTTCTTTGGGGTGTTTCAAAAAAAAAGTGATTCAAAAAAAGAGTCGTATTTCTTTGATTTGCTGTTTCTAAGTCACGATATATAAATGTAATAATTGGTTTTGATGATTCTAAAAATGTTATGTTGCAGCAGAGAGATTGTTCATCAAATTTACGTTTTAGAATCTTTTGTTCCATGTGTAAATAATTGTGTGGCAATACGGCCAGTGTAAACCGATAGAGGAAAAGATATTCGTCTGCTAAAGGAAAATGAAATGGACAAGTATGGTAATCAAGATGATGATATACTGACTAAACTACTACAACCAGGTCGTTTTCATCAACTACTCAAGCCAATTTTTATTGTCAAGTCTTTATCTTCCTGTGGACAATACCATACTAAAGACTTTTTTTTGGGTCTTAATGTTAAGAACAAACTAAACAAACTAAAGACTTGAAGCTCCAATTACAATTCTCCATCTTCCAGTGGGTTCAATAAACAAGAGCCTAGTCAAGACGAGTGAAACCAAACCGTTTGGCTAGCTCGGTTAGCTTGTGCTCTGTTTCTGGATGAAGGAGTGGGACCTGTAGGGATTCAAAACTCCATCCGTTTTGCCAAAAATTGCCTTGTGACGGATCTCACAAAATGGTTACTATTTTGTTTATTAGTGTTTGATTATATTTATTATATCACTCACTAAATGATATTAATTAATCCAAAAAATTAGATAACAAAAATATATTAGATAACTAGTGCTATGCGCCGGGTTCGTATGTTTTATTCTCTAATGAATTCAAAATTGTTTTTTTGATCCATTCGATAGTGGTTAGTGACAGTATTGTATTATTTGTTTTGAAGTTGATTAGATTAAAGACGAATAGCTTAAATGTTTTCACTGATTGATTTGACAAAAATAGAATAAATAGTTGAGAGTTACACCAAAGTAAATATAGTTGGATTAAAAATATAAAGTAAAATCGATGTTTCAAAAGGAAAATATGTAAATGTATGTGTTTGTTTTGTTACTATCTTGTTTGAGTGAAGATAACAAATTCTTTCATCCTATAGTAGTAACAATCCTCACATGCTTTATCCATGTCATGGATGTGGCAATCTATTAGGGATTTCATTGTGGACGTACTGGTTAAATACTTTGTTGATATTGAATCCAGTAAGTGAATTCTTAATCATGGTTCATCAATGCTCGGATCTGAATTGACTATTTTCTTAGAATAGCTTATCTAGATATTATTTTCCCTCTTCGAAATTGCCTTTGCATAACATTAATATACCAGAAAGATACATATTGTTGTCATAGTTTCCATCTGCAAATTGGCAAAGATGGTTGAGTCCTTGTATATAAGGACTGAATTTTTTTATTTCAATTCGTCTAATGTCATTGCTATTATGTATATCACGTATTTATATACTTTTGAATGCGAGTTCTGAAAAATACTGTGGAATCAAAAGGAGATTATATTCTATTATTTGAAACGAACATATAAGTTGAGTTCCTCGCAAGTTTCCCTCCTCCCGTTTAAATGTGTTTTAAGTGTAGTATAAAGGAGCACCAAAATCATATCGATTTTCCCACTATCTCGCAGATGTAAAACCCAAATCAGACACTCAGCTCCGCAGAAAACCTCTTTAGTAAAAAAAAGTGTAGTATAAAGGAAGAAATAATGTAGTATTTTCTAATGTTGGATATATGCTATTACAACCGGTTCTGCAGCGACATTAACTTAGCATATTTGTCTGAGCTTATTTAGTATTTTAATATGAAAAAGGCTCAAAAACTTAATTTTCATAATGACATTTGCTTATAGTAATCTTAAATGTTAAGATAAAAAGAGACAGATGTGGCATTCGGAAGTATTCTGCATACAGAAATTATGCATTCCTAATAGTAAAATCCGTTTAAAGTGTAGTGTTTATGAACTCAAGAATATTTAATGTATTAATTATATTTGAAAATTATATTATATTTAGAAATTTGTTTAAAAATAATATATAAGTGTAGTGTTTACGAATTCAAGAATATTTAGTGTATAAGTTATATTTAAAAATTATATTATATTTAGAACTTTGTTTAAAAATAATATACATTGTCTTTGGTTAATCTAACATGTTTTAACTTCATTTTGTCTTAACCGCAAAAACAATAAACATATTTCACTAAATAATTTTTATAATATTTTTAATTTATATTAAATGTTAATTAGGACCGAAGTCCAAACCAAAATCCAGTTAACTCTAAAACACACCGGAGCCAATCTATATAAACAAAAAAAAATAGTATGTCTTTGAGATAATAATTTTAATGTTATAAGACTTTTCAGCTTAACTCGGTACAAACTTAATCCGTTTTAAAATTAATCGTTCATATTTTTGATTATCTCAAAATCATTATTTATTATACTTTCTTTGACTTTTTTACATAATTTATACATAACAAAATGTATTGAATTTGACATAGCTTTTCTATATATATAGCTGTTAATGGTGATGAAGGCTTAAAAGCCTTTTAAAGATACTAGAGATTCTGTCCGGGCTATGCCCGGATTTATTCAGATAATATTGTATGTAATATCTATATTACAATATATTTACTTCATGTTACAAAAATATAAATTGTCTATTGAGTTAGAATGAGTAAAACTTACAATTTATCTTTTACTATCTATATATATATATATATAGGAATGGTGAACCACATGAAATGAGTAAAAATTTGTTAAACCTTAGTTATTATCCAAAATATTTTTTCTTACATATTTTGGTTATCAAGAAAATATATTATTAATATCCACATCACTTATTCTTTGTTATATCATTATATGTTATATTTATATCATATTTTTTATTTTATTTATATGTTATTTAATCTTTTATAATGTATTCATTTACGATTATAACCTATTTTATAATTATAATAAATAAAGCTAATTTAAATACTCATTGCTTTAAATAAAACTACTTTTAAAATGTTGTATGCGTTAAATACACTGAAAATTCTATGAACATACTATTGTTACTTTATTTTTTTGTTAGCAATTTTTATTACTATATTAATCGTTTAGTTATAAATAAAAAGATATCTTACAATCTAGTTATAGTTAAAATATTATTCTGGATTAAAATTCAGTGTAAAATGATAATCAAAATATTCTCAGTAGATATTTACAAATTATTTAAATTTTATTATTATATATTAGTTGGTTTTAAAATTACTGCTGTTTAAAAATACAATGAGTATTACGCTGTTATTAAAAATTAATTTTTATATACCAGTTAGGGGAATTTTGAAAATATTTTCAGTCCAAAACTATG
The DNA here is from genome assembly GCA_016432835.1 of Brassica nigra. NCBI lineage: Eukaryota > Viridiplantae > Streptophyta > Magnoliopsida > Brassicales > Brassicaceae > Brassica > Brassica nigra. Next base: position 19,563,348 of record CM028242.1, read on the forward strand.
AGTCCAAAAAATTATTTTTCTTATTATTTTTTCATTTCCAGTAAAAAAATTCTACAATCTTGTACTAATATCACAAATTTAATTTGTCATCGTGATTGGATGAATCTTAGTTTTAATTTCTCATTACTAAAAGGTTCAGTACATGCTGGTACATTAATTATAACGTTATCTTTTGTTTTTTCACCAAAAAACTATCACAAATTGAAAATATAAATGATTTATAATATTTTTTTGTTATTTCCAGTCTTTAATATTTGTTTTGTTAAACTTTATACACTATTATGATTTCTAATCTTTCTTTATTCTTTGTGAACAGAAATTTAAAAACATTTGTTGGCCGTTACTGTTTAATATGGTATTAGTTTGTCTCCTTTAATGGTTTCCTCAGATTTCCTTAATCTTAAACAAACTTAATTGCCTTTTCCAAGAAAGATGGAGCTCTATCAACAACTTCCAGTGCAAGTAAAACTGGTCTTACAAAGCTCTTTAGAGAGGAGGCTCAAAGCTCATCAACTGTTTTTTCTTTATCTTGTTTGGTTTAGTGGTTCTTTCATTCTACTTCTCTTTATTAGAGTCTAAGTCTTGTTTAGTTGTCATTCTACCTAAAATAAACATTGCACATTTAGATCAGAGATGTGATTCCGGTGAAATGCTAAGTAATGGAAAGAGTACAAAGAACTCCGCAAAAACTAACATGGTGGAATTGAGACTAAACAGAAGTACATAATTTCTCACGATAATAATGGGATCATGTTCTTCATATTACAATTCCAAACTGTATCACAAGTAATTTGTCAACATGATTTACTCACTGATCCTTTCTAACGCACCCAAAGCCTTGGCTACCATTTTCAACGCCTTCTTTAACTTCTTTACGTTCTTCCTCTCTCTTTCTGGTAGTTCCTCCAAACACAGCATCATGGACTTCTTTATGTGCGATCTATACTTCGTCTTCTCCAACAGATTCATCATCACACTCTTTAGGAAGCTCAGTACCTTCCACATTCCCTGTCACCGGCTCACAAACCCCAGTTGTCTTGCACCATCTTTTGATGTAACTATGATAGACATTGGGGACATGAGCTGCCTCTCCAAAGCTGCCATTTCATCTTCTGGCAAACCTGCTTTATTTTGCCTCCTCCACATCTACCATCTCGTCTTTTCTGCATCGTGTTCTCTAGCAGAATGAAATGAGTCTGAAACAAAAATATCAAATACGGTGACGTCAGTCAGCTTCCAACTCTCAAAAGTACAATAAATGGATTCTCAGAATTGACAAAGAAAAAGTTGCTTGTGAGCTGAAAACAATGGAAACCATTGCAAAACACCTGATTGTAAGAGATTAGAGAGCAAACCTGATTGTAACCTGCGAAGACGCTTCTCTTGCTCCAAAGCATTTCTCTATACGTATCTTCTTTTCCACGTTGCACCTAAGACTCGTGCCACTTGATGTAAGTGTAATAGAAACTTTCAAACCAACTTCTTCATCCCATATATTAACCAATCCCAAACATATATATGCCAATCTAAATTTTATAATATATTTTAAAGAAGGCACATTCAATTAGATCAGAGTCGAATATTCACACAGTTTCACATAACTAAATGCTCATCTAGACTCCGATATACTATTAAAAAACAACATGCTATATTCTTCAAATTTAATTATGATTTATGAATATGTCAAATCCCAAAATAGTCATTATCATTTACAGGAACGGAAATTATTGCACAGAAACATGGCAGCAGCATCACTTACTGAATTCTGGGCCGGACCTTGGAGCAGCATAGTGAGAGACATACTTGTAGACTACACGATCACCAAATATCTCTGCTGCACGATCAGCATGCTGTATATCTCACACATCTCTAGCCTCTGACGTTCTGGAAACTGTTTGGTGGCTTCTTCATAAACTTTCATAGCTTGTTTGGCCAGAACATAATCCTCTTCTAGCTTGGCATACTGAAGGTATAAGGTCCTGACTGAAAGCATTTGATGGACCCTAAAAGAAAGATAAGAGAAGTTAAAACAAGTACATATCGATAGACAACAAAAAACAACCTTTTAAACCAAAAAGAATGTGTATGAAAGATAGATTAGATTACCATGGAAACAGCATGCTCAAACAACTCTATTGCCCGCTCCAGCTTTGTCTTCCCATATCTCTTGAAAAACTTTGTAAGATAAGTTACCATGTGTCGTTAGCATGAAATACTTGAATACAACCAAACCCAACAGCCCAGAAGTGCCACTGCATGACCGATATTTAGCAAAGTTTTATTGTGTACGCCTGTTCATCGAAAAATAAAAAAGCATTCCGTAAAAGAATGAGCGAAACATTCTTTAATGATTGCAAGCAGAACCTTATTGCTTCTTGGTGCCCAGGAAGGAGTTTTTGCATTTTTGATTGATTAAGAAGAATCTCTTGACCGATCAATCTTACTTATGGTGGACACTACAGTCTGCCGCTCGTGCAATCGCAGCCACAAGCGATCTCCAGATCCAGTTTCCGTTCCCGGTTTGAGGTGAGGTTGGTATCGTGGAGCACGATTTGATGAGCTGAAGCCTTGCATCACTGTTCCCTGTCGCAAAGGATTTGAATTAATGTTTTGAAATATTGATACAGAATCTGATGGCAGCTAAGATTTAGAAATCAAAACTCATACCTGCTCTTCAATAAGAACATATTGATACAGAATCTGATGGCAGCTAAGATTTAAAAATCAAAACTCATACCTGCTCTTCAATAAGAACCAGTTTTCGCATTGTTTCTAGCCTCCCACGGATTAAACGGGAACTTAGATCTGTCTCAGATAACCCTGAGATGTCACCAGGAAAACAGAGAAACTGGAGAGTTGCTGCTGGATTTTTTCGATCGCATCGCCATTGAAACTTAGAAGGTGAAGTTGAGGAGACACGTGAAGTGAAAGAAGAGTTCTTGCTGTCGGCCAATTTGGTCTGAGGAAGAAATGGGCTTACTTTAAAATGGTCCAATTCCAGTTATTATTACCCATGGTTTCTTGCAGAAAACTGGGCGAAAACGTTGGCCCGTTCTCTTATCTGTGACATGGCAAATGAATTTGGAATGCTGCATTCCTATTGGTCGAATTTTTTATCTGATGTGGATACAGTAAGAGGCCTTCATTTGCTGCTTTTAGTATAGTTTTGATTCAAATATACACTTTACTACATAGATTTAAAGTGTTCTTTGATATATATTTTTGGATTTTTTTTCAAAATTTGCTTGTAAATTAATATTGATTGATTAAAACATATTAAAAATTTAATTTTTTGTTTAATTTGATCAATATTTTATTTGACTGTAGAATATAGAAGTTCACTTTTCTATTGAAAGTGTTAAGCTTAGCTTAATAGTTACAGCCTAATTATATACATATTTAAGCACTAATATTTTATTTGATATACGTAAAAAAAATTTTAAGTAATTCTATATATTTTGAAAACTTGTGGACTTATTAATCATAAATAAATTTAATTTATACTGAATATATTTTAAAGAAGTTATATTAAACATAAGTGTATTTCTCATGAATTCTAGAAAAGATAATATTTTTATATAACTGAATTAGTTTTATCAATTTTGAATAGTATTTAAATCTTTTCTCTTTTGGTAAGAATTTACCGCTGGTGTAAGGGTTCATATTATGAATGGGTTTTTTGGTTTCATGCAGAAAAAGTTAGTTTTCGAATGTGTGCCAATCCCAAACATGATCATCCTGAAGATATGGCTTCATAATGATTTCGAAAAAATACTTATGTTGTTTTTGTTATTTGAATTCGTCGAAACCTCAATTTGATAGTAAATAGGTTTCTACCTTGTTCAATAGTTTTTTTTTTGCCAACGTTTAATAGCTTCTTATTACAATGAAATTTTTGTTTATTTTCTACACTTGTCCGAAGTCATTGGAGTTGTCTCGGTTTCCTTTTAATTAAAAGGTTTGATGCATTATAAATAACTTTCCATGACCTTATTAGTTCATTTCAGTTTGGACATAAAGAAAGGTTTTGAGCATGAAGACTTCCAGGGTAAATCATCTTACAAAAATTAAACAACGTAAAGGTCTCTTAATGGTTGGTACCATCGACCACAACCAAGAACAACAGTTGAAATTTTCAGAGCTGGAGAAGCTTCATGAAGAATTCAACGGTGAAGTAACTGCACTCTATGTCCACCAGCCGCAGCGTTCCTTTCTTACTTTCCTCCTGTATTTTTTTCAAGGACTCCATGGCTGCGTTTGTCACTTCCACTCTCAGAGTTATGTATTGATTTAATTCATGCACATCTTCAATTCGTCTATAACAATGACCCAAATTAAATTAGATCTTGGAGATAATATATATATATATTACTAACAGAAGCGGAGAACATACCACCTTATCAATCACAGACTTGTCCACATCCTTTAAGACTCACATGAGCCTGGAAAAATTAGAACCACACCAAAAAAAAAGAGATGGTTATTACATGTTTCTGTTAGGTTGCTGAGTTATTTTATATTAAAGATGCAAGTTAGAGATGGCACAATGTCAACAGATGCCTCAGCATGGCCTCAAATGGATACAATAGAAGACTTAGTGAGACGATGGTAACCTTGCTCATGAGCAATAAAGTGAGGATGGTAATCGCTCGCTTAGTGACCAGCTAGGGGATGTTAAAATAAATCGGGAATTACAGAAGATATTTAGCAGTACTGAATTAAAAACTGATTGCTTTATTGAATTGTAAACCATATATCTGAATCCAATAACGTGAGAACCTTTTTTTATGAAAACTTCACTTTGTCAATCCAATAACGTGGATTTGTAACACCCCAGAGTTTCAGCCTATATGCGTGACGAACATCCTCACATGAATTGCAGCAGTCCTGCTCGTCCTGCAAGGAAAAACAATGCAGGTCTCATGAAAGCTAGGAAAGCAAGACTGAGAACACACCATCAAATATTCTGAAATGATAATTTGCTTTTATGTTCATACGAAAAGAAATTTCATACCAAAAAGATGTTACATATGCTAAGCAAGGAAGATCCAGTATATTTATGCAGTTATCGATAGTTTATCTCCCTGTTCAATATCATGTCTACATCACACAAATGTGACATTAAGGACACTCCATATGAAATTACATGGCGTAAGGAATGGAATATGTAAAAGAGGCACACATGGTTTAAGAGAAGAGTATGTCCAACTGCTATGGAGACCTGAGCTTTGGAGTATGGTACCGTAAACATTTGCTTTTGAATGTAAACTGTCGCAGTGACGTTTACCTTATTCTCGTAGTCCACTAACCTGAGACATAAAGTGCTTTCACTTTTCTTGTCAAGGTTTGCAGCAATAATATTTGTCAGGTCAAACACACCACACCTATACCACACCTTAAGAAAATTAGAACTAAAACACTATTAAGATAAACGGTTCATTCTCTATTCAATATTCATAGTGTTCATCAAATGGTAAGATATACTGAAAGTTTGGAGAGATCTTGGTAAGGGAAAAAAAACAGACCTCCGGTGTAGACTTTACGGTGGCTAGGTCTAAGAATTTCTGGAAAATCAGTAAACAGAGGAGACCAATTAAGATATGTCTCTAATGCAATCATCTAGTACTTTGGAGCACTCAGTCTGCAACAATAAAAAAAAAAGTGTAATCAAGAAAAGGTTTCAATGAAAAAAGTGGGAGATGTGACGATCGGTTTCTCGGCGTGACGTTCTGAAGCATTGCTAGTCTCTCGAACTCGGGATGGTGCTGGGAATATAAGGTAACATCATCGACAGAGGTTTTTAAGGAACCGATTGATTCATGCGTAGAGAAATTGATTACATATTGAGGGGAGAAGAGAGACGAATCTGTGCAAACCATGGCGCCGGAGATGTCTAATTTATAAGTAGGAAATCGTGAAGAAGCTGAAGAGCACGGAGGTGGTGAAGTAATGAGATTGAATGTGAAGGTTTATTGCATCGTCATTTAAGCGGTGCTGGTGCATCCGTTACTCAGATCTCCAATACGTCAGAGGAAGCGGAGGTTAATTAGGGTTTCAACGATGTTGTCAAGCTCTATGAAGTATGGGCCCACTTGATTTTCAGCTAATAACCAAAACCCATTCAAGAACAACCTTCGATCATTTAAAAAGAAGAGGACACGTGTCTATTTTTCCTCTAGGTTTCAAAGCGACGCGCGGAACAAAAGGAAATGCGTGACAAACACGGATGACCCAGCGAGTTGATACGTGTCGATAAAAGTCCATCCTTCTTTTGCCGTCGTGGAGGGCTGTGCACATTGCACAAGTATACTTTATATATTTAAGAAGATAGGAACACTTTTTAGATATTTAGTTTGGTGTTAAAAAAAATCTCGGGAGATATTCTAAGTATTTGCTTATTCTGTGATTTTTCATGATTCTCGTCGTCTCATGTGATTTAGAAAGAGCAATTATTAAAAAGTTCATAAATAATCTCTCCTGTGTTATTCTGAGCCCTTGGAGAGTTTAGATTTCATGTGCTTCTCTTTCTCTTGTTCTATACCTGGCTAGGGTTTTGTTTTGACCGTACATCGTTGCTTATGACAATTTGTTTGGTTGCTGAGATTCTGAATCTCATATCCCTTGTTCTTCGTGTTTTTTTCAGCTTGTGTTGTACCCGCTGAATTTGAAATTCCGCGGAAGTTAGAAGGGTTAGTTCTTAATTATGGACACTATCAGTCAGTTGCTCGATGAGCTTCTCTTAAAAATATTGTCATTAATTACGCCCTGCTTCTAAGGATGATGTAGTAACAATGGTTATGTCAAAACGGTTGAAGTTTCTTTGGATGTTTATGCCAAGACACGTATGTGGGAACCGAAATTCACACCGTCGATTTTAATGAATAAAAACGGAGGAAAGCCAAGTTAACCCGACTTTCCCTGAAGGTCCGGATTCTCTGCGACAGCCAACGACAAGTGACCGAATAAATGCGGAAAAAGTTTTGTTAAGATTTGGGACTGGACCTTAAGAAAGGCTGCCTACGTACCCCTTTCGAGGATCAAGTCGGACGTAATTCAGTTAGAAAGAATTGAACAAGAGATCAAACCGTTTGGGCGGGTTCGTCTAGTATGAGCGTTTGTCATAGAAACAGGCATGTCGAAGATAACGCCTAGGGTTTCTATGTGCGGAGCTCTTAAGTAAAAGAATTGTCCGATCCTTCCGAGAGCCGAGATTTTGAGCAGGAGGCGCCAGACGTTCTAGGGCCTGATTCGTCTAGTATGAGCGTTGGTCATAGAAGCGGGCATGTCGAAGATAATGCCTAGGGTTTCTATGTGCGGAGCTCTGAGTAAAAGGATAGTTAGATCCTTCCGAGAGGAACAGGGGTCTGCGGAGAAGATAAAACTAGAGCGAGGCCAGACGTTCTAAGTCCTGCCTCGCTGGCCTAACCGCCTAAGTTCTAAGTTCTCTAAGTCTAGATTCTAGGATTTTCGGATCTCCTCTCCTCTGCTCTTGCTCTCCTTATATACTCACTCCTAGGTCGGTTTGTCTAAAGATGATGGACCTCGCCTTTGGGCCCAAGCTTATCTCTTCGGAAGTATTCCATTTTCGCCGATCTTCGTAATTATCCTCGAGTTTTCGGTGACTTGATGTTTATCCGATGTTCGGGAAATCGGATAAACCGTCATAGCCTGATTGGGCCTGGATTCTTAAAATCTTAAGTAAGTCCGTGGACTTGTCTTAAGTCGTTGAACGTTTTAGACGATTTCTCGGAAAGACTATTTTTCTCGTAAAATAAACCGTATAGCCTAAAGGATCGATGTTCAAGTTAATCGACCTTGTTTTATACGATATCTTCTACGAGAAATCCAATCCTTCTAGTTTTTGTCGTAAAACATCAAGGACGATTCCAATCGAGTCAAAGGATGTTTATTCCGTAGCCGTGATCGTCCCAAGCTAACGATGATTGATCCAAACAAGCCAAGATGGGATCAGACCGAACACGATGGGACCAAGACCAGGACGAGGGCGTCGACCGGCGCCAGGCGGTGCCGCCAGGCGCCCGGCGTGGATGCCGCCGCCGCGCCAGCGGCCGGTGCCGCGGCGCCAGCCGCCCGCCACGGTGCTGCCTGCGCCAGGCCAGCCCGCCGGATGCCGCCGGCGCCAGGTCGGTGCCGCCAGGCCGGCCAGCGTCCGGTGCCGCCGGCCAGGTCGGTGCCGCCGGCGCCAGGTCGGTGCCGCCTCGCCAGGCCAGCCAGCGTGACGGGTGCCGCCGGCGCCAGGTCGGGTGCCGCCGGCGCCAGGCCGGGTGTGCCGCCTGTGGGTTTTGAAGATCTCGGCGAGGGCTTCGATTTGATATCTTGATCGTTTTCTGGTTCCGCGACGGTTTGAGAGAACGACCTCTTGAAGTTTGAGGCAGATTCTTTTGTGTTTAGGGTTTTGTGGTGATCGAATCTTGATGTCCTTGGGCGAAGCGGACCGATCTTTCCGGGACTCTCGTCGCGCGCCAGTAGTCTTCCGATCTCACAGAGAGTGGATATTCTAATTTGAGAAAATCTCGTATAACTTCTTTTCAAATTATCCGAGACTTTTTGTTTCAAGAAATACTTTCTAGAGACTTTCAGTCATTGATTCCGTCGTGACCGATTTTGACACCAACAGTTAGCCCCAGCTCGTTAGAACCTTCGTGATGTTCTTGCGGCGATAAGACATGTCAGGTAAGATAGGCGGAATTAATGGTTGAAAGGCTCCGTTGAAAGTGGTAAGATTGGGGCTGCGCCTTTGAAGGCTGCCTACACCCTTGTTGTAGGGATCAAGCCTTCCGTAGTTCGTTTTGGAGTTTAAGACCCTTGTGATCTGTTTTCCGGCGAGACTTATATGGTCTGGTTATGTGTTATGAGAGACTTTCGAGCATGATGCCGTTGATGTATTTGTTTTCGATTATTTATGAACTTCAGTTTTTCTAAGTATGAGAAAGAGGGTGTGAGTTGTCGTCTCATTCCTAGTTCCCTGATGATCACCGTATCTATTGTTTGCATAAAGCGAGATTTTCCGCGGTTTACTGATTTACGAAAAGTTCGTGGAACGAATAGGCTTAAGTGAAGAGACAAATTTTGGATCTCGTATACCATACTATGTCTGTGAGATGTCAAGATCCAGCGTGGCTGGGTTTAGGCAAGACCTAGGTTTACTCGGACTGAGGCTTTGCGATGACAAATCGGCTTTCGTTTTGCCTGTTTGCGATTTTAACCTGACTCGCACCGCTTTAAAATCCGCTAATTGTTGCCGGCTTATATGATTTGTCGGTGAGTCGAGCTACTTCCTTTACTGAAGAGCTAAACCAAAATTGGATTTCTTGTATAGCGCGCTATGTTTATCCTTGTCGGATGCAAGAGAGCCTACCCCTTGAAGGGCGGCTATTTGTCTGTTTAGGACGTTAGAGTTCGTTTGTTGTGATCAGCAACAACGAAATGATGCCAGTTTAGAGGCATGTTACCGTTTAGAGGTGTGTTTGTATGTTTTGAGTTCTAGAGACGAGGATTTCGTCGGAGCGTTTTGAGGAAAGAATGTCCTTCGGCGTTAGCGACGCCTCGCATGCTGAAGGTCGAGTTTCCTTGTGCCGCATTTCGTGGTTGAAATATTCGCGGGCTTGGAGATGTTTTGCGAATGTTCGCAGCCAGAAACTGTTGTTTCGGTTTGGACGCAGGACCAAGGGGTCGCGTAAGTTTGACCAGGAGAAGCACATTCACAGTGCTTCGTGAAGTGTTGGCCTTCCGGGATTTGATTGTATATATTAAGGATGACTCATATAACTCTTGAAGCCTTGTCACGAGTGTTTCTTTTCATGCCGTGTTTACGGGGCGTATAGAACTTAATCGATCGATGATAAGTTTAAATCTTCCGTTAACCATATGGTTGTTAGGACTGAGTTTTGGTATGAAGAGTTTATCGTATGATTTCCGATTCTGGGTTATACGACAAATTGCTTGCGTAATAGTCACTTGGCGTCCTATGAACAAATCGTGGATTGTTGTTTTAGCCGTTAAGTGATTGAGCGGTGGTCGCTCAGTAGCTTTGGATTGGCATGGAGGCTAGATTTAGCCGTATCGCCAATGAAGTTGTTGGTAAACGATCAGACCATGACCCTTGTTAAGGTCATGTTAGTTTACGATTGTCCTTAATGGGGATGCGAAATCAGGTCCGGGCTTTACGAATCGTAGTTGGCGAGGGCCAAATAGCGTTGCCGAGATAGACATGTCAAGCATAGCGGAGTTTTCTGAATTATTGCTGATGGCTTTTAGAAACGATCTTCCACTTTAGGTCTCAGTTATACGATGAATGGTTCGTATAAATTTTTTTTGTTGCATGAAAATCGTTTCATTTTATCCGAGGGGACAAAGTTTAAAGGATCGACGAGGACACGTGCGGTTTCGTCTGCATGATTATTTCCTGCTCCGACGTAACCGCGGAGTGGCAGGAGCCAGAAACCTTGTGGAGCTGTCTATGTCAGTTACCCATTGGACCTATTATGTTTATTTTACGAAAGTTGCTTTGTATGAATTGACTCGACCATACAGAGGATTCTTCGTAAAAGTGATGTAAGGGGGTTTTCGTAAAGGTAACCGGAGAGCGTTTCTCACAAATTACTTGCGATATTCGCGACCACGGATTATGTTTTCCTCATTCACTTTTGCGTCTCGAAATCGTTTTGCATGAGACCGATCATGTTTTTCCATAGGTTGTTTTGTTTTAAAACGTTCTTGTTATCAAAGTAATGGATGACCGGTTTCATGGAGATAGAAAATCGCAGATTGTTAAAGTAGCGATGTTTCCGCGGATTACACGGGAGATGTTTCCGCTATGATTTCGACCTTTGAACGAAAGCTGCTTCGAACTACTCGTGGAGTTTTACGAAGGTTATTTCGTTATTTTCGTAGTTCACCGTCGTGCTATTAGTCTGACGTAGGTACACGTTTTAGTCGCGAGTTTGCGGCGAGAGGTGACATAGAGTTTTCAGGACTATGTTTGTAACGGTTGGGTTATGCGCTAGCGTTTTAAGACAAATTTTATTGCTGCGAGAGTTTGCTTTGTCAAAGCGTTGTCTTGATGCTGAAGCAAAAGTTTTCGAGATGGGATTATCGGATATAGTATCGACCTACTTCCCTTTTCTTTTAAAAGCGGGTTAGCCGTTCTTCGAAGGCTTGTGTACGTTTTTTCTTTCTTTTAGGAAGCGGGATGAGTATGCTTTTAGAACGCGTGGCGATCGTTTCTCGGTTTTTCGAGAGACTAGATCGGTTTGCATGTTCTGCCTGGACAATCAAGGAACGATGGAACAAGACTGGAAATTTTGCCTAAGACTTAGCTTGCTAGACTATCCACCTAGGTCCTAAGTTCCCTAAATTCTACCGCAGTTTTCAAGACGTTTTTGTTCCTGTCCTACAAAGAATTAAAACCTTTACAAAATTTTCGAGAAAATAGTCTTTTGAAGGTTTCGCATATCCGAAGAATCCCATTTCCTCGTATAGTCGAGACGATTGGTGTTTAGAATAATCGTGATCGTACCAAACTCACAAAGATTGATCCAAACAAGCCAAGATGGGATCGGACCGAGCACGATGGGACCGAGACCAGGACGAGGGCCGTCGACCGGCGCCAGGCGAGTGTGCCCGGCGCCAGGCCGCCCGCGTGACGGTGCCGCCGGGCGAGGGTGCCGCCGGCGCCAGGCCGCCAGCGTGGAGTGCCGCCGGTGCCAGGCCGTGCGCCAGGCCGGCCCAGGTGACGGGTGCCGCCGGCGGTGCCCCGGCGCCAGGGCGGCCACGTGGCGCGTGCTGCACCAGGCGGCTCGCGTGATGCGTGCCGCCGTGCCAGGCCGTCTTGCCGTCCGTGGTTTTTCCGTTGTTCGATCTTTCCCTCGTTAGTCGTTCGTGCGGGAAATCTTTGAGTTTGGGAGGATCTTTAGCCGCAGATTTCGAGATAATCGTTTCTAATCCAACGAGACTCCTCGAGTATCGGGATTGAGATGGACTTGGACTCATAGACTTTCCGTCTTCAAGGTTTTGAGCAATGAGGCTTCGGACTTTAGACGTTTAAAAGATGAACCTTTTAAACAATCGTGAAGGCTTTGCGGAAGAATCGTCGTGTTTCTCGAACAATCCGAACATGGGTTTAAGGGACCAAGATGTTGCCGTTGCCCGAGATCACGAAACGACTGCACGGATGGGCGCCAGGACCCTTGCCGCCGATGCTGCTGTTGCTCGCCTTCGTCGATCCCCGGGGCTCACGGACTCAAAGATCGAGTTACGAAAACTCAGGCAAAGATGCATGGTACTGAGACAGGACCGGTCTCATCCTATGACGGACAGAGAGATCCTTCTCATGGGCAAGGTGGTCGAGACAGCGACATTGTTTTCTTCGTAAAATCTCAACGGAAGCTCCGATTGAGACGAAACGAAAACCATCTTGACCTAGACTCCAAGGAGAGAAAAGTGAGGTTTCCACAGGCGAGTTGGCCATGGGCGAGGTGACCTTGGTGATGGTTGTTCTCGTCCACGGGCGAGGTGGCCGGGAGAGTGATTTTGTTCCCTTCGTAAAATCTCAACGGAAACTCCGATTGAGACGAAACGAAAGCCACTTTGATCTAAAATCAAAGGATAACAAAGGTGAGTTCTCCCTGTGGCGAGGTAGCCATGTCGGAGGGTGAGGTGGCCTCGGTAATGTTTGTCCTTGCCCACGGCGAGGTGGCCGGGACAGTGACTTTGTTCTCTTCGTAAAATCTCAACGGAAACTCCGATTGAGATGAAACGAAGCCATTTTAACCTAGACACAAAGGAGAACAAAGTAAGCTCCTACTAAGGCGGACTGGGAAGACTGATCTTACCCTATGGCAAGTCGTCCTAGTAAGATTAAGCTCCGACCTCCTTTCATTTTCCCGTTTATTCCTCGAGAGTTGTTTGTAAGAAGTATGGCAGTGGGAATCGGTGAACCGATTTGCCGTGCTTCTGTTCCGCAAGTAATATAGGGTTTCTCCAAGGTTTCGAGGAGAATAAGTTTTATTTTTCCGAGAGGTTCTCGAAAGCGTTTTGTAGAAACCTTTTGGGCGGGTTCGTCTAGTATGAGCGTTTGGGCGGGTTCGTCTAGTATGAGCGTTTGTCATAGAAACAGGCATGTCGAAGATAACGCCTAGGGTTTCTATGTGCGGAGCTCTTAAGTAAAAGAATTATCCGATCCTTCCGAGAGGAGCGGAGATTTGCGAGCAGGAGGCGGCCAGACGTTCTAGGGCCTGGTTCGTCTAGTATGAGCGTTGGTCATAGAAGCGGGCATGTCAAGATAATGCCTAGTGTTTCTATAATGCGGAGCTCTGAGTAGAAGTATAGTTAGATCCTTCCGAGGAACAGGGTCTGGAGAAGATAAAACTAGAACGAGAGGCGGCCAGACGTTCTAAGTCCTGCCTCGCTGGCCTAACCGCCTAAGTTCTAAGTTCTCTAAGTCTAGATTCTAGGATTTTCGGATCTCCCTCTCCTCTGCTCTTGCTCTCCTTATATACTCACTCCTAGGTCGGTTTGCCTTAAGATGATGGACCTCGCCTTTGGGCCCAAGCTTATCTCTTCAAGTATTCCATTTTCGTCGATCTTCGTAATTATCCTCGAGTTTTGGTGACTTGATGTTCATCCGATGTTCGAAATCAGATAAACCGTCATAGTCTGATTGGGCCTGGATTCTTAAAATCGTAAGTAAGTCCGTGGACTTGTCTTAAGTCGTTGAACGCGTTTATCGATTTCTGAAAGACTATTTTTCTCGTAAAATAAACCGTATAGCCTAAAGGATCGATGTTCGTTAATCGACCTTGTTTTATACGATATCTTCTACGAAATCCAATCCTTCTAGTTTTGTCGTAAAACATCAAGGACGATTCCAATCGAGTCGAAGGATGTTTATTCCAGCCGTGATCGTCCCAAGCTAACGATGATTGATCCAAACAAGCCAAGATGGGATCAGACCGAACACGATGGGACCGAGACCAGGGCGAGGGCCGTCGACGGCAGGCGGGTGCCGCCAGCCCAGGCCGGCCAGCGTGGCGGTGCCGCCGGCAGGCCGCCCAGCGGCCGGTGCGCCGGCCGGCGCGGCGAGGTGCCGCTGGCGCCAGGCGGCCGCGGCCGCCCGGCGCCAGGTCGGTGCCGGCGCCAGGCCGGCCAGCGTCAGGTGCCTCCGGCCAGGCCAGCCAGCGTGGCGACGCCGCCCGGCGCCAGGTCGGTGCCGCCAGGCCCGCCAGCGTCCGGTGCCGGGGTCGGTGCCGCCGGCGCCAGGCCAGCCAGCTGGCGGTGCCGCCGGCGCCAGGCCGCCCAGGTCGGTGCCGCCGGCGCCAGGCCGGTGTGCCGCCTGGGTTTTGAAGATCTCGAGGAGGGCTTCGATTTGATATCTTGATCTTTTTCTGGTTCCTCACGGTTTGAGAGAACGACCTCTTCGAAGTTTCGAGGCAGATTCTTTTGTGTTTAGGGTGTTTGTGGTGATCGAATCTTGATGTCCTTGGGCGAGCGGACCGATCTTTCCGGGGACTCTCGCGCACGCCCGTAGTCTTCCGATCTCACAGAGAGTGGATATTCTAATTTGAGAAAATCTCGTATAACTTCTTTTCAAATTATCCGAGACTTTTTGTTTCAAGAAATACTTTTTAGAGACTTTCAGTCATTGATTCCGTCTTGACCGATTTTGACACCAACAACGTATACATTGTTTCTACACAAGGCTCCAGTTATCGAAACTTTGTACTTCAAACCTTGTCAAGCTTATAATAGTGGATAAATTTAAGCTTGGATTAGAGCTGCAGAGAAACGCTGCGTGTGTGAGCTGGCCATTGAGATTAATTAATACGTCTTCTAGTACTAAAACTCCAGTTACACTTCTGGGGAGCTCATCTGTCAGATAATTTCAATAATTTAAAGAGCAAGTTAACTCATTAAAAGAAAGTTTAGTGAATTAAGGAAATAGAAAATATGTCAAGAAAGACTTATGTTTCCATATTGTTATTAGGAAAAGATTTAGCTTCTTCCTATATAAAGAGTCTTCAATGGAGAGATGTTTCATATGAGAATACATAGAGAGATTTGGCTTTGAGAAGTTTCTAAATCTAATAAGAAAGTTGTCTTATAATCTTTGTGTTCTTATAACTTTAATTGGTATCAAGAGCTCTAGGTTTCGAAAACGTGTTACAAAAGTTGTTGTAAACTCGACCAAACATGGGAGACGACAACGATGGTACATCGCGAGCAAGAGGGCTTGAGATGAAGAAGGACATGCGCTGTCCGATGTTATCATCGACCAACTCTACTGTATGGTCAATGCGGATGAAAGTGATGCTGCGAGTGTATGAGGTTTGGGATACTATCGAACCAGGGAATGATGATTCAAAGAAGAACAATATTGCAATTGCTCTCATCTTTCAATCAATTCCAGAAGCGTTGATTCTTAAAATCGGAGAACATGATACATCAAAAAAGATTTGGGAAGCTGTCAAATCACGTAACCTAGGCGCAGATAGTGTGAGAGAAGCGAGGTTATAGACTTTGATGTATGAGTTCGATAGTTTAAAGATGAATGACACTGACACGGTAGATGACTACGCAGGGAAGCTATCAGGTTTTGCATCAAGAGCGGCTGCGTTGGGAGAACTAATGGAAGAACCCACGTTTATGAAACAATTTCTAAAGGGACTTCTAAGAAACAAGTTCATTCATATCATAGCTTCAGTAGAACAAGTTCTAGATCTGAATGGAACTGGTTTTGAAGAAATTGTTGGGAGATTAAAGCTTTCGAAGAGCGCGTCAAAGAAGAAACCAACGATGAGAATCAAACTAAACTCATCTTTGCAGGGAACGACAAACATAATCGAGGGTGATACAATAACCATTGTGGAATAGGCAGAGGTTATGGAAGCAGAGGTAGAGGTCGAGGAAGATCCAATGGTCACTATAAAGGAGGAGAAGCTTCCGAGAAACCAAAGAAGGATCATTTCAATGTTTGGTGCTGGCGATGTGACAAGATGGGACACTTCACAACAGTCTGTTCTACACGACCTACATAGAACCAAGAAGCTAACCTAACTGAAACATAGGAGGCCGATGTGTTATATATGCATGAGGTAGTGTTTCTCAGTGAAGAAAGAGTATTCCCTAAGAAATTTGATGAGATCGATGGAAACACAAGCATATGGTATCTCGACAATGGTGCGAGTAACCACATGACGGGTAATAGAGAATTCTGCTCTGCCCTTGATGAGAGCATCAAAGGTAAGGTAAAATGCGGTGATGGATCAAACGTGGAGATCGTTGGCAAAGGTTCAATCATGTTCGTGGGCAAATCCGGAGAAAGAAGAGCTCTCAGAGACATCTACAACATCCCTAACCTAAAGCACAACATCATAAGTCTTGGACAAGCAACCGAGAAGGGTTGTGAGGTTAACATTATACGAGACTTGTTAATTCTAAAGGATCCTCGTGGGAGGCTCTTAGTACAAGTCTCAAGATCATCAAACCGGTCGTACAAGACACCAATGAAGATAGAATATTCGAAGTGCCTTCAAATCCAAGAAAGTGATGCTACATGAACATGGTATTCGCGGTTTGGACATGTAAACTTTGGGGTGATGAATAATATGATAGATAAGGAGATGGTAGTAGGGATGCCTCAAGTCATACACGAGAAGGATGTATGTAGTGCTTGCTTGGCCGGGAAACAAACTCGGAAGTCATTTCCGCCTAAAGCAAAGTACAGAGAAGCACGAGCATTAGAGTTGATACATGGCGACTTGTGCGGTCCGATCTCGCCATCAACACCGGCAAACAACAAATAGGTCTTTGTATTGATAGACGAATACTCAAAATACATGTGGACGTTGCTTCTAAGAGAAAAAAAGTAAAGCATTCAATCGGTTCAAAAAGTCTACGGAGTATGTCGAGAAGCAAACAAACTCATCTATCAAAAAATTTCGTACCGATAGAGGAAAAGAGTTTACTTCAGCAGAATTCATTCACTTTTGCGAAGCAAACAGAGTTAAAAGGCATCAAACCACACCATATACACCTCAACAAAACGGTGTGGTTGAGAGAAGAAATAGAACTCTTATGGAGATGACTAGAAGCTTGATGAAGGCGATGAAGCTTCCTAATGAATTGTGGGGTGAAGCGGTACATCATTAAAGATATCTCATAGATCGGATTGCAACAAAACCGTTGGGTAATTAGACTCCATACGAGAGTTTGTACGCCAAGAAACCCAACATCGAGCATCTAACGGTTTTTGGCTGTGTTGCCTTCTCAAAGATCAATGGTCCACAATTAAGAAAACTCGATGATAGATCCAAGATGGTGATCAGTCTCGAGACAAATCCTGTTTCAAAAGCTTACAGGCTTACGACCCGGTTACTAGAAAGATAATCGTAAGTAAAGACGTTATCTTTGATGAGAAGAAGAGTTGGGATTGGTCAACAACAGCAATGACTACTAACGATGAACATTAAAATTTCAAGCTCCCTCATATTGATGTCACAGAAGAAGGAGATGGTGATGAGCACCAACTCCAAGAAGAGCAAAACAACAATGAAGAAGAAGAAGCTGAAGTCGCAGGTGAACAAGAGCAAGTAGCAGAGAACAACGATGCAAACCAAGACCAAAATGTAACATCAAGATATGGCCGTAACATAAGAAACGAAAGAGATTCGATGATTACATCCTACTAGCTGAAGTCAAAGGTGGTAGACTCTTGCTCACCATAGATGGTGAACCAGAAAGTGACATTGAAGCTGTAACGATACAAGCATTGATCGATGTAGTGAAGGCAGAGATCGAATCTATCATCAAAACAAGACTTGGAAGCTCGTAGAGAAGCCTGCTGGTGTTAAGTCTAAAGGATTAAAGTGGGTTTATAAAATCAAGAGAAAAGCTGATGTAACGATGATCAAATACAAAGCAAGGTTGGTTGCAAAAGGTTATGTGCAACAACAAGGCATAGACTTCGAAGAAGTATTCGCACCAGTGGCCCAAATAGAAACCATACGTCTACTTCTGGCTTTGACAGCAACGAATGGTTGATAGATACATCACCTAGATGTAAAGATTGCATTCTTGAATGGAGACTTGAATGAAGACGTTTACGTAACACAACCAGAAGGCTTCGAAAAGAAAGGAAAGGAGAACTATATTTACAAGCTCAGTAAGGCTTTGTATGGTCTTCGTCAAGCTCTGAGAGCTTGGAACATTAAGCTCAATCGTGCCCTCAAGGAGATTGGCGAAGTGCACAAAGGAGCCAGCTGTATATCAAAAGAATGAGAAGGTAGAGCTTCTCGTTGTAGCTATATACGTTGATGACTTGTTTGTAACAAGAGCTTCTCTCAAGGTTATCAAACAATTCAAAGAAGATATGGCAAGAACATTCGAGATGTCAGACCTTGGCAAGCTTGCATACTACTTCAGCATAGAGGTAATGCAAGGAAGTGATGGCTTTTGGATCAAGCAAGGAGGTTATGCTCATGGTATTCTCGTCAGCACTAATATGTATCATGCAATCTCACTCATGTTCCGATGGATACGAGCATGAAGATATCAAATGCTGAGAAGGAACTAGAGATCGATGCAACATCGTATCAAAGAACAATCAGATGCTTAAGATACCTTCTTCATACACGAACGATTTTGTCTTTGCAGTCAGCATATTGAGCAGGTATATGCAAAGTCCAAGAGATATTCATGGACAAGCTGTGAAGCATCTACTTCGATACATAAAAGATACCACTGAGTATGATCTTTTTTTTTCAGAAGAAATGGATCGATGCAGATTACAAGTTATAACGGCAGTAGTCATAATGTTGGTGTTGAGGATGGGAGAAGCACATCAGGTTATATGTTCTATCTTGGAACTTCACCGATCATATGGACATCGTGCAAGCAACCCACCGTAGCACTCTCTTCATGTGAGGCGGAGTTCATAGTTGCAAAGGAGGCTGCAAAACAAGCGATCTGGTTGAAAGAGTTGATGGGAGAGATCATGAACAAAAAAGACAAGAAGATCGTATTGAAGATAGACAACACGTCAACTATTGTTCTCACCAAGAATCCAGTGTTTCACGGTAGAAGCAAACACATACTTTCGAAGTACATTTCATTTGCGAGTGTGTAGAAGATGATCACATAGAAGTTAAGCACATACCGGGAGTGGAACAGAAAGCTGACATACTTACTAAACCATTGGTGAGGATCAAGTTCAAAGAAATGCATATGCTTATTGGAGTTCAAGAGATCAACAAACCTGAAGTTCAAGTTGGAATTATGGGGGAGAATGTTGGATAATTTCAATAAATTGAAGAGCAAGTTAACTCATTAAGAGGAAGTTTAGTGAGTTAAGGAAATAGGGAATATATCAAGAAGTGCTTATGTTTCCATATTGTTATTAGGAAAAAATATAGCTTCGTCCTATATGAAGAGTCCTCAACTGAGAGATGTTCCATATGACAATACATTGAGAGATTTAGCTTTGAAAAGTTTCTAAATCTAATAAGAAAGCTGTCTTATAATCTTTGTGTTATTATAACTTTAATCATCTACATGTTGCACAATGCTTACTACCTTAAAACTAAGTAACGTGATTATCATGGATGTTAATTCTCCAATTTCTCTCCCATCTCTCAAGAATCAAGTCTTAAATCCGTAAAGTATATATGGAGGGTGATGAATTTTTCAACAAGATTTTATCTGGTTGTCATGTTCTTGAAGACTTGGTTGTTGAGCAATGTGAAAATGAGAATATGACCACTATGGAGGCAATTTTATTCGTGTGCTCTTAGACTCCCCTAACTACGAGCTCTGAAACTTGAACATGTATATACAAACATGTATTTCCCCCTAATCATTTATTGTCATAAATTTGAAAAGGTTACATATAAATATTTGCACTGTAATTGTATTTGTTTATATAAGTGTCATACCCTTTGTTCTAATCAATACCCGCACGAATGCTGGAACACATGCTGGAACGAACGGAGTTGAGTTCCTGAATGTCTGTTATCAAGTCTTGCAGCTTTCAAATGGCACCTATTCAATCTCCTCTCTATGTGTTGACCGCCACAAGAAAACTGAGGTGATCAAAGAGTTGTTCCCGTCTTCGACACGTTCGCCGGCTTGTCAGCTGAAGGTATGAGTAAAGATTATCGTTATGATAACGATTAGCTCATTGAAATTGAAACCGTTTGGTTCGGTTGGAGCATAATGCTGTTAAGCTCAGTTGCTTATTGGATTCTTGAATTTGCTTTCATAAATGTTGGCTGTATATGATTTGTTTTCTATTATTTTGAGCTAAATTTTCTTTATTATTTCTTATTTTCTTATGCTTATTTAATCTAACCTTTTTTATAACACTGATTTATTATGATATTACAATTATGATATGAGATTACATAGATGATTCGACATTTGACAATACTACATGCCTTATGAGAATCTATGGCTAAACTGCATTACTTGAGCCGTCCTATGAAGATCCACGTTTGACCAGATTTACTTGCACCATGTTGAAGATTCCTTGTAAACCTTTATTCCGTAATATGCATAATTTTTTAATAAACTGCTTTCTCCGGGACTCGAAAACGTGATTTCCTATAATCTGCATGAAATTGTATAATCTATGGTTGTCTAAGATTCGAACTCCAGACCTGGATGTAGAAGCCTTTTAAACCTTAACCAGTAGGCTACAATACTTCCACATCTAACTTTTATTAGTATGGTGAATACAACCATTTTATTTATATACTAAAGAACAAACATATTCTCTTATTTTGTTAAAGAGAACAAACATTTTCATGATTATGGCTCGGCAAAAATGTGAAAAACATGGAAGACCATCTTTATATTTTTAACTGCAATATTTCTCCACAACCAAGTCTTCAAAATGTATTTTTATGAAATCTGATAAATTTAAGAGTGAATTTGGCCAAAATCCTAAAAGAATCAATTAATTAGCTAAATACCCAAGAACAAAATTGTGTGGGTATGATAGTGCAAGTAGGAAACGCGAATTGACAAAATTATCCTTATGTTGCATCGGAAACTATTTTACGGTAGGATGATTTTAGGGTAAAAGCTAGAAGGGTTAAAGATAAATGGTGGTATTGGTAATGATTAGTCTAGGGTTATGTAGTTGGGAATTGTCGATTTGTGGGATTAAAAAAGATGTGTCGTAATAGATAAGAACAAAAAAAAGAACACGTGTAAGGTTGGGAACCAACATCTAAACAGCAAGAAGTTCAATTCGTGGCCCAAAGATTTTTTATTGGGTGAATAAATTAGTGGCCCAATATGATAAAATGATAACCACTAGACTCATGAAACATTGATTTTACACTATAAATATGTAGAATCTGCATGACGGGAATGTAAATGTTGATTTTGTAGTAATTGTTCTAGCCGGCTAGAAATAAGATTATACAAATAAAAATGATGAAAATATGTAGAATTAGCCTATGGCGCATATAGTGTAAGGGTCTAGGTGATTGTTCTAGCCGGCTATAAATAATATTACGGTTTTTTTTCGGGCAGGGTGTTGGCGGGTTTTCAGTTTCTGTGTACGGTTACAACTTGTGTTAGCTGGGCTGTAGGCTTTTTAAATGGCTAAACGAGTAAGTTTCCGAACGTACGTGAAAGGTGTTGGGTCTCTAGTTATTTTCGCGGTGGTATGAAGACTTTTTAGCATGGGGGTTTGGTGTGTTTTTTTTTTGATCAAACAAGATTTTATAGATAACTAGTCTCCATTAGAGGAGAGATTGTTTACAAAGATGATAAAAAGCCATACTGGCTAACAACTTTGCTGCAACAAAAGGCAAGCAAAAACACAGAGATAGAAGCAATCATTATACATAAACAACTAACATTGGAGAGACGTCCTCCTCGTATCTCGACAACACTAGGCTTAAGTAGTGGAATGACGCCATGGGAAACAAAGAACACCATCAGTGATCGAATGCTTGTGATTGATACATCAACTAGTGCAGGAGTAACAATCTTAAAAGTGGTTACAATAGCAGAGGTGATGTGACACCAAGATGCTGAGCCTTTGAACAATACAGAGAGTGAATCATCTATTGAGCAATCTTCCAATCCAAAGGCTGACCGTGCAACACATGAGCAGCAACGATACAAAAACCATGGTAATAGGAATATTGAAGTTGGTTTCAATAGAGTGGTGATGATAAAGATCTGAAACCACCAACAAACTGAAAATCTGCACTTTAACATTAAGTATTCCACTCTAGAAGAAGTTAAACATATCTGAAACCAGAAAGTAATATGCAAACACTCTATAGCAGAGTAGAAGGAAATAGTAGGCAAACACTATATGGCAGAGTAGAGGATGGACTCAACTATCGTAATGGGAACAATAGTTGGATGGAAATTACCGCAAGACATCGAGATCTTGAGGGAAGGTGAAAACGAGACATAATGGTATGAACGAAGTGAAAATCCGGCTACGCACCGGTGAGATAACAAGGCTGGAGGAGATACGCTGGAGGAGGTGATGAGGAAACGAAGAAGAGCAGGTGCATCTGGAGGGTATGGTGGTTCCGGTGGCTCGATGGGAGAGAAAGATCCAAGCGGGGAAAACTTATACGGGGGTTCGGTGTGTTAAAAACACTTGTAACCGGTCATGTACTATATTATCCTTAATGTATTTTAATAATAAGTAGTTTAGCTAGTTTGTTTTTTGTATTGCTAGAATAAAAGCGCAGTCATGTACAAAAACCCATAGTGGTAAAGCTGATAATGTAATACAATGTTGTAATAACAATGACAATGGTAGATCTCTTACACAAATTACTAACAAGTAGTATAACTACTTTATTTTTGTAGTGGAACCTGGTATGGGGTTGGACTTTTGGAGTATGAAATGGTGATTGTCATTAGCATGATAACTTATGGTTTAGCGGAGTATCTCTCTCACTCCAGAGACTTAATTAACTCAAGGTTGAGTCTTTTGTTTACTTCAGATTTTGCGGTAAGTACCTCCGTAAGCTGTGCTACTGAGGCAGATTCTTCAGCAATACATTCCATTTTGCTCGACAGATCGTTGTTGGTTTCCTTCAGGATCTTTATTTCTTTGATCTAACGACGAATCTGGTCAAGAGACTCCAGCAAGCTTTTCTTTGCCACCCACCCGGCAGCTCCGAAGAATCCGTGAACTTCACATCTGAAAAACCTCCTTCCCGGTCCCGGATTCGCATTAGTCCATGCTTTGGTGACCGCGGTGGTGCATGAACAGTGACACGGCGGTCCTGCAACTCGCCTATCTTAGATTCACATTAGTCCATGCCTCGTCTTCGTCATCGTCAAGTGCGTTCAATATTTTACTGATTTGCCCACAGGTTCTTCGCCTAAGGCGAACATCCTAGGAGGAAAAGAAGGAAACGGAGTTGCTCGATCGCCAGGATCCATAAGAAACGGAAGGAGATTGAAGAGAGACATATTGAAATTCAAAAATTATTAAAAAAATTGCAACTTGTCTGATAAAATATGTTTCGTGTTGTTTTGGATTTTATCAGAAAGATTTGTTTGCAATATCTTCGCAGTAACCAATAGAAAGATAATAGGGGTGTATAATCGTCCTAAAATTATCGAACAAAGTGACGGAAATACTGAATAGGTATCTACCTAATTAAAGACATAAAGCTTGTGTGTAGAGTGCAATTACTCTAATTTTAATCTAACTGATCGAAAGTTATTTCTTTTGTTGAATACGGTTTTGCCGATTTCCTTTCTTTCTTCTCATCTCTTGAATTCTCCTCTCTCTTTTTTTTTGCCATCAATCTCCATTCTTTTCCTTTTCTCAGTTATCATTCCTCTTTCATTGTCCTTGACAACCACCATGAAATGCCTTGTATTTAAGTACATGTGTATAATTATGTAACTATAGATTTTTCACACGCTACTTAAATTAAAGAAATCACATCATATGCATTGAGTTTGTTATGTATACAACTCTATTTTCTTCATCTAGAACACTTTTAATATTTAAATATTAGGTTAATTCAGCGCCAAAATGTGGAAGTAAGTTATTTAACTTATTTTCATCTCTTTCGTCAAGACATAATAAGCAAACGAAAATGAAGATATCATCAACTGGTTGCATCTTTCTCCTTATCTTCGTCTCCATTACCATTGTTTTGAGTGCACCACCAGGGGGAGAAGTTGGTAAGCTATATAAATTGTTGTTTTATAATTTGTATTATCTCTAAATGCTAATATATCCACATTAGTTTCACGTTGGAAAGTTTAGTTTAAGATAAGATTACAAAATCCCTGCGTTTATAACTTATTGTACGTCTTCCATTTTTTTTTGACATCAAAATTCTATTGTCATTACATTTAACTGCTGACTTGCTTTGAATAAAATTCAATGAAACTTTACATATGTGCACCTTAGAAGACTTTTTTTTTAAAGACTTGTTGAATCAAAGTTAGGCTACAAGAAACATGTTTTACTGTATTTGCGTATAACAAAAATACAATTGAATGGGGTTCGAATAGAGGACGAAACGGAGTTTAACTACGAGGCAAAAGGACCCAAGGGGCCAGCGAAATGGGGGACACTAAAGGCAGAGTGGAAGTTGTGTGGAATTGGAAAAATGCAATCTCCGATTAATCTTACGGACGAAAATGTCAAAGTCACTACTAAACTTGGATCTCTCCGTAGCCGGTATTTACCTGCCAATGCCACTCTTAAGAACAGAGGGCATGATATCATGGTAAATCAACTATTGAAACACTTCTAATTTTT
Organism: Brassica nigra; assembly: GCA_016432835.1. Classification (NCBI taxonomy): domain Eukaryota; kingdom Viridiplantae; phylum Streptophyta; class Magnoliopsida; order Brassicales; family Brassicaceae; genus Brassica; species Brassica nigra. The sequence goes on from CM028242.1 coordinate 19,588,135, forward strand.
TTTAAAAAAATAATAAAATTAGAGTAGATCGTGGTTCTAACTCCTAGCTATTATTAAGACTATCTCTAATGTATTATTTTATTTTCTCTCTAAAATGTAATAACACCAAAATAGAGTTAACTTTTACTTGAACTATATTATTATATTCTGTAGTTAGAGAAGATTTACTCTAGAATAGAGTTTAAAGTGAAAAATAAGATATTTTCTTTCCAGATAAAATAAAATAGAGTTCATGGGAATGCTGAGTTTATATTGTTATTTTAAGCATATTTGCAGTGACTATACAACAGTCCAAAAATGGAAGGTTTATAGTCTGTGGGATTTCAGTCCATGGCTCTAATTAAACCCACCGAGGAATTCTTCATCGTTTAAACCACCACTCCATGGTCATTGCATTTTTGGTCATAATGATGTACTTTTTTGTTAATATGGCAGTTGGAATTTAAAGGAGGGAATAAAGGTATAGGTATCACTGTTCGTGGTATAAAATACAAACTTCAGCAGCTTCATTGGCATTCTCCTTCCGAACACTCAATCAATGGCAAAAGGTAATTTTATTCGTACATTTGTATTCTACTATATTTAATAACGTAAAGATTGCTATCTCACTGTTAAACAGAACATAAAACAGTCTAAGAAATGGCTACCCTAGCCTCCAACCCTCGCGACCAACAAGGTTTTAGTACATAAATATTCACGTACTGTCCATTGGCTATGTCTATCGGCTGGTCTTATACCGTCTAGGACAACGTGGTATTTTGGTATGCGGCTTGCAATATATTTTAGTTGGTATTTCTGAATGTTAAATGATGATTCCAATTTATATATATACACCGATCCAGTGTCTAATTGGAGGGTTACCAAGAGTTTTAAATCATCCACAAAGTCATAATGTTTATGTATTGTGCAAGACCAATGATTTTGAATGCAAGAGACCTGACAAAAAAAACTATTTTAGTTATGCTTGTATTTATTAATTAATACATATGGTATTTGACTAGAATGCAAAATGTGACATAATTAAATAGGTATGCTCTCGAGGAACACATAGTTCATCAGAGCAAAAGTGGACGTTTCGCTGTTGTCGCGTTCTTATACAATATTGGAGAACCTGATCCTTTACTTCTTTCGGTATTTCCATTCTCACCCTAATTCCTAACTCTATTTTTTTTCCATCAATCATCGCAAAAAATCAGACATTTTATTTTCGTTTGAATTAGTTGGAAGAACATTTGAACAAGATAACTGATTCACACGAGTCCGAGGTTTATGTCGGGATGATTGATCCCAAAAAACTCACTTTCGAGTTAAAACAATACTATAGATATCTTGGATCACTTACAACTCCTCCATGTTCTGAACCTGTTATTTGGTCAGTTTCCAGAAAGGTAATTTACTAATTATTTGCTTTTAAAAAACGATTTATTTCTAAAAGCTATAGCTTTCTGGATTTAATTGCAACTTTCTGATATTACCTTCTGCTTTTTAGTTTTTGGATTTTGATAACCAGCTTATTTTCGCTATTCGTAATGGTTCATGCCCATGGATGAGGACTGTGACTATAATTAATAGTAAAACAATTGTAGATGCTTTGCGTGACTGGCTATAATTTAGTATCTTTCTTCACTTCATCTTCTATCATGTTATTTTGCTTAGTAATGTCTTAGCATCGCAGTGTCGGTAACCTTGTTACTTTAATGGAAACCCTTCCACCAAAAATGTCCAATCCTGTGATACACTTTCAGATTAGGACCGTATCAAGTCAGCAAGTGGAGCTTCTCCGCGTGGCTGTACATGATGTAAGTTTTTCTCTTTTGTTTAGTTTTTTCATCAGTCATCAGATTCCCACTTATTATACAGACCACAGCATAGCTTCTTTAACATAATTTTAACTACCATATTATAAATTTATAATATACGTATTATTCATATCTGAATTGCTTAACTATCAACATAAAAACCATGTGTGAAAATATGATTACTTATTGTAAATATAAAATTCAAGGTAAGGTTAAAATGTTTATATATAATATGCAAGGTAAGACCAAAATGTTTTATCATCCAACTGATTCCATTTTCATTAATTTAAATGAATGTTTAAAATAATATTTAACAGGATTCGGATACAAATGCTAGGCCGCTTCAGCCAATCAATAAGCGCGTTGTGAAATTATACATACCACCAACGGAGAACAAATAAGTCTGTATTAATCTTTCGTTCTACTTCTTCATTAAACAGTATAACCTATATGACATTCGGTATCTTTCTCAAATAATATTAGAGGGGTATGACATTTTACATGTAGTTTATCGTTTTGCGTTAGTGTCGTCACTCGTCATTGGATCACTATCCAATTCAAACTCACAATGCATACTTAAATAATTCATTAGACACGTTTTCATAACAATTTGACAACTAATCATAATTATGTTCCACCAGATCGCGGTACGTATCAATATACTTTACAAAAAAATTTGATATGCTTTTGAGCCTGATCATCACACAAAAAAAGAAGAAGAGAATCATTAGAATTAAAAGTAAGAATAAGATCTTTATTAAAGATTTAACAGAAGGAGCTAATGAGATTAATTATGAAGTTATGGCGATCCTTGATTAATTCTGAGTGTTGGAAGATACTGAACCAAGTGGCCAAATACGTCTCTCTCTAGGTTAGCTTTCACATAGAGACCAAAGTCAGCAGATGAACTATCATAAACACAATCTTTTTATGTTGTGAAGACAAAAGGAACCTGGCTTCGCACAGTCGCAGAAATCATCATTAGCTTGGTGAATTTCTTTGATCCATCCTTACACTTTATATCAGAAGATGTTTTGTAAATTGTAATACTTGTCATCCACACATCTCGACTAAACGGTGCAGTTTTCACTAAAACCTGGTTTAGAACTTTCTTTGCATTTACATTTAAACAACGGGCCCATTAGCTCAGTTGGTTAGAGCGTCGTGCTAATAACGCGAAGGTCGCAGGTTCGAAACCTGCATGGGCCAAATTTTTTTGTGATGCAGTCCTTATTGAAACGTCGTCGGAGGTAGAGATGTCAATTGGCTCATTTTTTGACCATTTTTTGTTTGTCGTAATTAAAGGAAGCTCTAAGCAAAGACACGGTGAAACAAAGCTACAACTCATCTCCTGATTAATGGGCCTCATAACAGAATAAGCCCAGACCTAACAATTAAGTCGCTTTGTCGCGATTAAGATCTAGGGTTTACGAAGCCTTTCTTTATCTCTTCCCCACTGTATATATAATACTCATCTTCTTTCCTCTGTCACATATTCAATCAAACTGTTTCTTCTCCGTCGCATCTATTTTGGATTTATTTTAGGAATTTTTTTTTTGTGTTTTCTTTAATGTAATTTTGGAAAGAAAAGCCTAATTTGCAATTACTTGATTCATGTGGAATGGGTCAAGGAATCTATCGTTAGGCTAAAGAGATGTTGGATATGTTCTGTAATATCCGGTAAGCTTTACGTACCTCCGTAAGCTTGCTCTGCCTCTTACTCTCCGAAGCGTCTTTGTTTCTGTTACAAAGGATCTTTGGTGACTACGCAGATACATCTTTCAGTCTCCCAATTGATTTTTATTTTTTAAATTATTAGTTCGGTTAGTAGTATTGTGAAAATAAACGTTAATTGATTTGGTGATGGTGAGGGTGATGAAAAAAATCATTCGGATTCCCAATGATAAAAAAATGTGATTATTTTACCAGCTACTTTTGACTCATCCATCATCAATCAATTCTTTTTAATTTATAATTTGTTTTTGAATTTGGGCCAGTGATGCAATCAAAATATTTGCTACTCTTGATGAAGAAATTCATTTGATGATTCTTTAACCACCAAGATCTCTGAGGCCTATTTTTCTATCGATATTATATCTTTACATCAAAACGCCTTAGTCCAGTAACGATTTGTTTCATTTATCGATTAGTAGACGTCACATTTACAAAGATTAGTTATGAGATGATTAGCGGTATGTGGTGAATCTAAATGTATGTCTTACCAATCATAAAGTATAAGTTGGAGACGAAAATGGAACAGAAATTGTGTTGAGTAACACCATTATGTCAAGATAATTACTTTCTTTTGTTTGAGATTAATTGAATGTTTTGATAGATCGGTGCTTGAACAATTTTTATACTCAGTTTTTTCTTCTTTTGTTTGAGATTGATTGAATGTTTCTTGAACAATTTTATGTATGTATTTTGTATGCTTCGCCTAGCAAAATGGGAGTGCCAGGAGGTGGAAGTAGATTGGACAGCAACTATCTATTGGTACAGAATAAATTGTAGTTTGATTCTTTCAAACAGGTCTGAACAAGACGTCCGGACAGATGCCTGATATTTTTTTTTTGCTTTACTTGTTTGTCGACTATAAATAAATAAAGTTGCCGGCTTACTTGCTTCGGGAGAATGAGTAACATAACACAGAGACGATCATTGACTCTGGAAGAAAACAAAACTAAAGGAGAATGGCCTGGTTTCCGACTATAGAACTTTCCATTCGGACAAGCGTAGGTACCAAAGTCAGCAGATATACCAAAGCTCTGGTGATCATATTTGGATCCATCCTTACAGTTTATGTCAGCAGATGATTTGTATCCACGGTAACCAAACAAACCAAACTAGAAACAGCATCAAGGAGAAGTCCGAATTGTTGTATTATTGGCGAAGGTCTAGACTTACGTTGCGGAGAAACGGTTCGTTTGATGGAGAAGAGCTTGATGTAATGGATCGTTGCAAAAAAAATGGAGACACAGGAATAATGCTATTCTTCGAGATTGAAACAGATTTGGCCGCGGGGGAGTTTGACAAAACGAGACTGTTTGGACTCTACATTCTGACCGCATCTCGAACCTTACCTGATCAAACAAATTGACCCGCCTAAATGGGTCATTATTATTTTTTTGTTGCAGTCGTTTAAACAAATGTTGTCGGATCCGTCTAGCTTTCGAACCGTCTCCTGATTTACTTTATCTTAATGGGCTTGTTTGTGATGGGCTTATCACAGTATATCTAGTTACAAGGCTTTTCGTTGCGCTTTAAGAAGTAGGTTGTTGAGATCTCATATTCATCACTGTATATATATACTCAACTTCTCTGCTCTGGTCTGTCATATCAAATAGAAATTGTTTCTCACACGGCGCAAGTGTTTTATGGTTTTTTATATCTTTTTTCTTGTTTTTTTCACCTTCTTCATAATTCGATTTCGAAAGAAGAGTCTAATTTGCAATTACTTTATTCATGTGAACGGATCAAGGAATCTATTGTTAGTCTAAAGAGATTATGGATGTTTTATATCATGCATGCTTACGTACAGTAGTAAGCTTTCTCTGCATCTTTAACCTCCGAAGGTTCTTTGTTTTCTCTTTATAAAGAATCTTCGTTGAATACGCAGATACATCTACCACTTTCCCAATCGTTTTTTAATAATTGTCTTTTTCTAATTTTTTCGCTCATTTAATATCTTTTAAAACTTGTTAATTGTTTGGATGATGGTGAGGGTGATGGAAAAAATCATTCGGATTCCTAATGATTAAAAATGTGATTATTTACCAGCTACTTTTGACCCAGTTCATTCATCATCAAACAATCATTTTCTTTGTTTTGATTTATTAACCTTTTTTGTTTTTGGATTTTGGCCAGTGATGTTATAAATATATTTGCTACTTCTTGATGAAGAAATTCATTTGATTATTCTGTACCACCAAGATCTCTGAGGCCTCGTTGTTTTTCTTTCGGATATTACATCTTTTACAGACCTCGCATTTACAAGGTTTAGTTAATTACATGTAAACCAGAATAAAATGAAATTAAAGTCAGTAAATTATAAAATAAAAAAAAAATCAATAAAGAAACGAACAAAAATTGTTTCAACAGCCCCAGTCCGTCCAGACATTTATCTAAGTAATTTTTGGACAGGCTGGTGTTCTTGAAATGATTTTGGTTTCGTGTTTGTTTATGGAAAACGAAACGCTTGCGAAAATATATATAACAAAAATATGGTGAAACATCGCTATTATTTATGCCACGTACGTCATGGTGATGTTAGATTAAAATGTATACGTCGGACCTACGTGATTGTAAGACAGTCCCTTTTGCCGTCCAAAGGACGATTTTTGCAACATTGATGCGGAAGACATGATGTCATCGCTGAAACATTCTCGCTGAAACATTTTAACGATGTGTGTGGGTCTTTAGTGTTTCTATAGATCCTCAATAAAGAAAACATATTTTTAATACCAATATGATTCTGAAAAATCTCGAACTTAACTTTTGGACACTTGTTTCATATTTTTATCAAGATAATCATCAACTAAAAATTAGTCAAATAAAACTTGAAAATCATCCGATTGATTTGGTTCAAGTTCAAACTTCAATGAATACTTGATTTTAATTTTTTTTGATGAATTGATTTTGATTTTGATTTTAATTAATCCTTGATTGTTATAATTTTAACTGAGCAAACGGTGTAGGATTTTTGACATTTATTTTGCTTAGGAGAACTTAGATAAGTAAGGTTTAAAAATATACTTGCAATCTTTAGTACTAAAGAGCACTATTAACGTGAAAGTTTGTCTCGCAGTGAAAGGGATATTATATAATTAAATATTAAATAAAAGCAATTAAAACCAATCACTAAAACATTAATAGCTGGCTTCAGATTCTCTTTCCATTTCAGAAGCGTTTCTAACGACAAGCGAGCGTTTCTTTTGCTTTTTCAAATTACTCTGTTTCTCTTTCTTACTTTTCTGATTTTTTTTTTTAATTTTAATCATTAAATGTTGGGTGAAAAACTCATCACTAATTAATGATGCTCTAAAGAAACATTCAACACAAACTCAGTACACAGATCATGGGTGGCATATCTTAGCATCATATATTAACTTTTGTAACGAATGAACTTTGGTGGAAAAGCATTTTACATCCAACTAAGATCCAATGTTTTGAGGAGCTGAAGAACTAGCCGGGAAGTTAACATCCACAATTCATACACTCGGTAATTTTAAGTACCACGAAGAGTTCATTAAGTAAACAAGCTTTGAGGCAATCGGCTAGGCTCATCAAGTCATGATCAACATATTGAAACTTATGTGATTTTAGAGAGAATAGATTGGTATTGAGAGATTATAAAAGATTAAGAGAGATTTAGAAAGATTAGAAAGATTTAGGATGAGATTTAATGAAGAACCATGATGAACAATAGAGAGAATAAGAGACTAGAATTCTTAGATTAGATAATGAAAGTGATTACAATATATATAGAGGTAGAGACATTAGGGTTTTTAAAGTTAAAAGACAATCTTGCCCTCCTTCTTTCTCAACTCTTCACCTCATCTCAACACTCCCCCTCAAGCTTGACCATGTGAAACAAGTCAAGCTTGAAAAGTCATGAGATCTTCCTCATTAAAACCTCACCAAGGAAACCCGTTGGGACAAAACCTCGACGAGGGAAAAGAGTAAAGACCCCATGACTAAGGGGATCAGCTCTATGAGTAATATCAATGAGCCCAAGCCGAATGTGTATGGACTCCATTGTCTTCTGCCTAGCTGCCTTGGTGAATACATCAGCCAACTGGTCCTCACTTCTCGTGTAGCATGGCAAGATCACTCCCAAGACTATCATCCCTCACCTTATGGCAATCCACCTCAATGTGCTTTGTCCTCTCATGAAACACGAGTTTGTAGCAATGTGTATAGCTGCCTGGTTATCACAGTGCATTGTCATTGGTGTAGCTTGCTCAACCTCCAAATGCTTTAAGATCCCTTTGATCCACACCAGCTCATTAGTAAGCTTGAGCATAGCTCATACTCTGCCTCCGACTAGAACATGAGACCACTTTCTTCTTGCTTTTCCATGTCACCAAGTTGCCTCCAATGAATGTACAATAACCAGTTGTAGACTTTCTATCAGCTCTATCTCCAGCCCAATCCGCATCACAGTAGCCTACCACTTCAGTGCTTGCATTGCTCCCCATCCATACACCAAGACCACTTGAACCATTCAAGTAATGAAGAACTCTCTCCACCATGCCAATGATGTTCCTTTGGAGCTTGCATGTGCTGACTTACTTGATTCACAGCAAAGCATATGTCTGGCCTTGTGATAGTCAAGTAAATCAGCTTCCCACCAGCTTCCTATACAGCTTAGGATCATGGAAAGCCTTGCCTTCTTCTATATCCCCCTCACGTGGAACCTTGTATCCATCCTCCATAGGCATCTTGGCTGTCTTGCCTCCATAAACACCTGCATCTTTCAAAAGATCAAGTGTATATTTCCTTTGAGAAATGAACAAACCTTCCTTGGATCTACACAACTCAATTCCAAGAAAGTATTTCATTTCTCCCAAGTCTTTAATCTCAAACACACTTTTGAGAAAGTCCTTGGTAGCTTTGATACCATCTTTATCACTGCCAGTGATGATTATATCATCCACATACACAAGGATAGCAATGATACCTGAGCTTGTGGTGAGAGTGAAGAGGGTATGATCCAGTTCGCACTTCTTAAAGCCTCTTCCATTCAATGTTGTGCTTAACTTGTGGTACCAAGCTCTAGGAGATTGTTTGAGACCATAGATTGCCTTCTTTAATCTCAACACATTTCCTTTCTTTACCAAATGCTCAAGACCAGGAGGAGGGAACATGTAGACTTCATCTTCTAGCTCTCCTTGTAGAAAAGCATTCTTTACATCCATTTGCCATAACTCCCACTCAAGATTCACAGCAAGTGATAGCACAATTCTGATAGTATGAAGCTTGGCTACTGGTGCAAAGGTATCAACATAATCCTCTCCCAAGTTTGAGTGAATCCTCTTGCCACCAATCTGGTCTTTCGCCTATCTATCTTTCCATTTGGAAGATACTTGATAGTGAAGATCCATCTACTAGTGACTGCCTTCTTCCCTTTAGGCAATTCACTCTCATACCATGTGTCATTCTTTATCATAGCATCCGCTTCAGCCGCAACAGAATCTCTCCATTCTTGTACCAACATAGCTTCTTCATAGCTTCTTGGTACATAACTTTCATCTAGGCTCATCATGAAGCACTTATGCTCTTCTGAAACTCAAAGGAACACACAGCTTGGGTAGGATGCTCCACAGCTTGGGCATTGTAATACACTTTCGTGTTTACCCAGTTAGAAGGAAACCTTTGCCTTGTACTCCTCCTTAGAACTGGTGCTTGAACTGGTTCTGATTGCACCTCCTCTTGCTCTTCTTCTCTTGGAGCCTGACCTTCTTCTTCTTCAGGTTCATGACTCTCTTCTACATCTCCATCTTGATCATGTGCACCTGATCCTTGATCTCCTTGACCTCCAGCTTCAGGTTCAGGTTCATTACCCCCCTCATGATCGAGATGGGTTGGTTCTTCAGCTTCATAAGTAGGTGTAGGATCCGGGGACATGTTGAAACCAAGTCCTTCCATTACTCTCCTTAGGCTAGTAGCTCTATCAGATGGTCTTGCCAAATCTTCAAGTTCTGCCCAATTTTTCCCTTCATAGTAACCTTTCTCTTCTATAAACTTGACATCTCTTGATATAAGAACTCTTCTTGCATCTGGATCAAAGCATTTGTAACCCTTTTGTTCAGCAGAATATCCAATGAACATAGCTTTAGTGCTTCTTGCTTCAAGCTTGTTTCTCATCTCCTTTGGTACCAGAATATAGCACACGCAACCAAACACTCTCAAGTGGTCTAAGATAGGCTTGACCTTGTTAAGGACTTCAAATGGTGATTGATCCTTGAGGATCTTGGTTGGTGTCCTGTTGATTAGGTAGCAGGCGCTAGAACAGCATCACCCCAATATCTCTTTGGTACACTTGTTTGGAACATAAGAGCTCTTGCTGCTTCCATGAGATATCTGTTCTTCCTCTCAGCAACACCATTCTGCTGAGGTGTGTAAGGACAGCTAGTTTGATGCAAAATTCCATGTCTTGCAAGATGCTCCTTGAAAGAATGGCCTATGTACTCCCACCATTATCTGACCTGAAAGTCTTGATCTTGGCATTATACTGGTTAGTTACATAGCTTTGAAAGTTTTTAAAAGCATCAAGCACCCTATCTTTAGTTTTAATGAGAGTTAACCAGGTGTATTTTGATTTTTCATCTATGAAAGTTACATAATATCTATATCCTTCCCTAGATAAACATGGAGAGGTCCAAACATCAGAGTGAACTAAATCAAAGCAATTCTCATAGATAGTAGCAGATCTTTCAAAGACAGTCTTACATTGTTTTCCCAAAATACATGCTTCACATTCACTATTTTTAAACATAACACCTGGTAACATTAAACTTAAAGCTCTAAGATGAGGGTGACCTAGTCTAGCATGCCACAATGCATCATTATTAGAGGAAGAAACAGAATTAAAAGAGTAACTAGAACTAGAGATGGAATTGTCTTCAAGCAAATAAAGATCTCCTTTTGTAACTCCTTGCCCAATAAGCTTACTGCTCTCAATATCCTGAAACATGACTTGGTTAGGAGTGAAAATAACATTGCATTGAAGATCATTAGTGCACCTTTTTACTGATAAGAGATTTGAAGTAAAATCAGGCATGTAGAAAGCTCTAGAATCCTTATCAAACAGTTTCAGTTTACCAACACCTTTAATAGGAATTCTAGATCCATTCAATTACAACATTTCCTTGAGCAGGTTCAATATTTTCAATGAGACTCTTATCACTTATCATATGATGAGATGCACCAGAATCAACAATCAAAGGTTTTATCATGTTTTGAGCAATATGAGTTCTAGGATAATCAATTCCATTTCGCAATTTTTCTATGACTTCTAGCAACCTATCAGGCACATTCTTAGTCTTATCATCACTATAAGTGTTCTTACTCAATTCTAGCAACCTATCCGGAGTACTAGATAGAGTATGTGCACTATAAGAGATACCAAGAGTGTTTCCAAGTTTGTTACCAGACTCCTTGAGAGCTTTGATGAGGGATTCAATGTCTGATCTCCTTATGGCTTCATTGTCCAGGTTCTTTCCACCCAAGTGATGAGATGTCATGGCTCTACCTTCACTTTCACCCACTTGCACATTAGAACTAGCTCGGATGGACCAGCTCCACTTGTACCAGCAGAAAGGTGAGCCTTTGCTTCTCTATCCTTGTTGAACTTTGGTGGCTTGAGGTGTGGATGTAGGATCCAACACTGGTGCTTCTTATGGCCTATCTTCTTGCAGTGATCACACTCTCCTTCAAACCTCTCACCATACTTCTTGTTTCCACTTCTATACATAGCTTTGTTAGCTAGTATCTCCTCCACCATGTGAGCCATTGAAAGATCTTTCTTCCCTCCAAAGAGACCAATGGACCCTTCCTCCTTTTGTAGCTGTGCATACATCCTCCATGGAAGGTAAGGTTGGTGATCTCAAAATGTGAGAAATCACATCCTTGTAAGGTGGATCCAAGGTCATCATCAGCCCAAACACTTGGTCTTGCTCCCTTCTCTCAGCAAGGATTTCCGGATCATCAGTGTTGGGTCTTAAGCCTTCAAGCTCATTCCACAAAGCTCTAAACTTTGCTAGATGTGTGGTGAACCCTTCACCATCTTGCACAAGGGCATTGATAGCTCCTTTCAACTCAAACACACGACTTAGGTTAGATTTGTTACCATAAGTCTTTGCAAGCACTTCCCAAAGGTGCTTAGGAGTTGTGCAATAGCTGTAAGCATCCAGGAGAGGGATTTCAAGTGAGCCTTGAAGAATAGAGAGCACCATCAAGTCATCTTTCACCCATCTCTTGTACCCGGCTAAAGCTTGCTCCTTTTCCTTTGGATCTTCATCTTCTTTGGCTACTGGCTTTTTCCTAGTCTCATCTGTGATGTGACTCTCGAGCCCTAGCCTCCCAATGGCTGTTTTCACCAGCCTAGACCACAGCAAATAGTTGCTTCCTCCCTTGAGAGCAACCGGAACTGTCACCACCTTGTAGTTGTTGTTGTTATCTTCCATCACCAAGAACACCTCAAGAACACTTCTAGATCTTGAAATGAGCTGAAGAACACAACTAGATCTCAATACCAAAGCCAACCTGGCTCTGATACCATGTGATTTTAGAGAGAATAGATTGGTATTGAGAGATTATAAAAGATTAAGAGAGATTTAGAAAGATTAGAAAGATTTAGGATGAGATTTAATGAAGAACCATGATGAACAATAGAGAGAATAAGAGACTAGAATTCTTAGATTAGATAATGAAAGTGATTACAATATATATAGAGGTAGAGACATTAGGGTTTTTAAAGTTAAAAGACAATCTTGCCTTCCTTCTTTCTCAACTCTTCACCTCATCTCAACAACTTAGCCACGAAAACCTACTTCCACTACAAATATTATCCCAAAAAAATGGTACACTTCTCGCTGCATTGCCTACCAAACTTGAAATGCAAACTCTTTTAACACAAGAATTGTGCTTAATAGCAAAGATCTGTCAGCAAACCGCACAGAGCGTCCATGATCAGCATTCTTATCACAATCGATCTACTAAAGGTTAGACACTAACTAACTTCGAAAGATTCCGCCATCATTTTGACAAAAACTTGTGGTGAAGATTGTAAGGAAATGTGAAAGTATCCGCAGGAAGAAGAAATCACCAGGAAAGAAACGTCCTTTTGTCCATGAAACTCTCCGAAAAAGCAAGGCCCAGGCTGCAACTTTATAGCCAAGATATCCTTTCATTGGCCACGTCTTTTGATGCTTCAGCTATTCAGTTTAATCCCCATCTCGTTAAAAGTGTGGTTCTGTAATTGTGTTCCATGTTGGTTACGGTCCATTGTAATTTGTAGAGCCCATAAACCGTAGTTTTGGTGCATTTTTGATAAATTTTAAAAAATTTCGATTCAAAAACATTTTTAGAATGAATGCATCACTAATTCAAAAGTTAGTCAACTAGAAACTAGTAAATCAAAACTGAGATAACATAGTGGTCATCACATTCTTTTAGAAGCAAATCATACTGTCTCATTGCTTTCTAGTATCCTGCTTTCCGTAACATTGTTTGGCTTGTCGAGAAAAACTTCCATCAAAGCAGGGTTCAAACCTGCACGGGCGAAGCCCAACAGATTTCAAATCCGTCTCTTTAACCACCTGGACATATTGACTGTTGTATTATTGGTGTAACTAAATCTATGTCAAGCCAAAACGAAAAGAAGAAACTTCAGTTAAACTCAATGAATGTGGACTAATCATTCTAACTATGAAATATAGAGAAGACAAATGCGATAATTAAATAGAACAAATGGTTTAAGAGATGCAACAATTAAAACTGCTTCAGAATGAAATGGTTTCAGACATTCAGACAAACACAAGCTGACATGTAGTTGAACCTCTAGACAAAAGTGCCAATTCCGTGAGCATTCGATGTTTCTCCTCCAAACTGGTGGGTCGTGGCGAGATAGTCGCTGTCTTTAGACGCCTTGAATGTTTCAAGATAAACGTTGCGAGTTCTTTCTCCACCTGCCATCCTCTGTAAGTTGTCCACTCCAAAGTTTCAAGACTGATCATCAACGATTCAGGAATAGAACTTGGCTCATCCCAATGATCTATTCGTGCTCCAAAAATATCACCATGCCTCTGAATATACAATAAACCAACCGCTACTATATACTATGAGATGATATCGCCAAAAACCCACAAAGCTATATAAGGGTTAGTTTCTTTACCACGTTGAGTCTGAGAGCTCGCAGTTTCGGAGAATGTTTGAGAAAATACATAAGTAAATCCCACTCCGTCTCACACGTGCAAAACTCCAAGTCCACAAGCTGGTGGAAGATTTCACCAGTAGGAAATGGAGACTACAAATAACATCATAAACGACTATATAAAAAAGCTACGTAAATTGTTACACTTTTTTTTTAATTTCTACTTTCAAATAAAAGTAAGTTTCTACCTCTTCGGGTAAACAAAACGAGAGACGTTTGAGTGATGTGAAAGAACTGAGTATATTGTCGGTATTCCAATAGATAGCTTCAACATTTGCAGCCACGAGCTCAGGCATTTTCTCGACCATACATTCGTTACTGCAATCGTTGATCTCTAGGAACTTCAAAGAAGGAGCATTCATCACAAACTCAGAAACGCCGTCATGAGTAGCAAATCTTGCATTGTAGTCTAACTTTTGTAACGAAGGCACCATAATAGAAAATATTGTCACATTGTCATCCTTTACTCGGTGCACGACCAAGTCTTGAAGAATTTTGCAGCTTGATGTTGGAATGAAAAACTTTATAAGGATGGAGAAAGTGTTTAAGGTGTTTGAAGAGAAAGAAACTTTGTGAAGAAGAAAGCTTTTTATAACTTAGAAGAGAATTTCTTATTACTTAGATGTTTCTTACAAGCTTGGATTGATTCAAAATGAGAGAGGAGTGGAGGTATTTATAGCCTCCAACATACAAAATATCTCAAATATTTTAATCCTAATTCTAGATAATTCTACTAAAAATATCTAGATTATTTTATCCTAATTATCTAGATAATTCTATGAAATTATCTAGATTTTTATTCTTAAGGAGGTTAGAGATTTTTCTAGACACATTCTAGAAAGGGCTACATTTGGGCTAAGCATGATTAGTGAATTATTAGCCCAACTAATGTGGCCCAAATCAAGTTTAGTTTTCAACACCCCCTCTTAAACTTGATTTGGTTACTCCGAGTAAACTCCTCATCTTGATAAAGTCTTCCCTTGAGTGGTTTGGTGAAAATATCAGCTACTTGATCATTTGTCTTCACGTACTCCAATTGCACATCCATCTTGGTAACACATTCTCTTATGTAGTGATAGCGAGTATCGATGTGCTTACTACGATCATGGAAGACTGGATTCTTTGCCAATGCAATTGCCGACTTGTTATCCACAAAGATCTTTGTTGGCTCCTCTTGTGGTAGGTTCAACTCCTTTAGCAAGTTTCGTAACCAAATAGCATGGCAAACACATGAAGTAGCTGCCACATACTCCGCTTCACAAGTAGAAAGAGTGACAATCGGTTGCTTCTTTGACATCCATGTGAAAGCGGTTTCTCCAATGAAAAACACGAAGCCACTTGTGCTTTTCCGGTCATCTATGTCTCCACCCCAATCGCTATCGCTATATCCAACAAGCTTGTAATCGTCAGAAGTAGAGTAGTACAAGCCAAAGTTGATTGTACCTTTGATATAGCGTAGGATCCTCTTAGCTGCCTTGAAATGAGTTGTTGTTGGATGCTCCATATATCGACTCACAACTCCAACTGCATGTAGAATGTCGGGTCTTGTGCACGTTAGATAACGTAAGCTTCCAACCAGACTTTTGAAGAGTGTTGGATCCACACTCTCTCCTTCTTCTTCCTTTGACAGCTTGACTCCACATTCCATTGGCGTGCATACTGGATTTGAGTCATCCATCTTGAACTTCTTAAGCACCTCTTTAGCATAGCCTTCTTGAGTAATGAAGATTCCATTTTCTTCTTGCTTTACTTCGATGCCAAGGTAGTATGACATCAATCCAATATCCGTCATCTCAAACTCCTTTGTCATCTCCATCTTGAAATCTTCAAACATAACCGGATTGTTGCCAGTGAAAATCAAGTCATCCACATACAAGCATGCAATCAATATATCATTGTTTTGAGTTTTGATATAAAGTGCATGCTCATATGGACATTTGACGAATCCTTTCTCCTTGAAATACTTATCAATTCGAGTGTTCCATGCTCTTGGTGCTTGCTTCAATCCATAAAGCGCCTTCTTCAGCCTTAAGACTTTGTCTTCTTCTCCTTTAACTATATAGCCTTGTGGTTGCTCAATGTAAACTTCTTCTTCAAGGCTTCCATTTAGGAAGGCTGATTTGACATCCATTTGATGTATCTTCCAACTCTTTTGAGCTGCCAATGAAATGATTAGTCTAACTGTTTCTAAGCGAGCAACTGGAGCAAATACCTCATCATAGTCGATCCCGGCTCTTTGACTATAGCCTTTCGCCACCAATCTTGCCTTGTACCTTTCAACTTCTCCTTTAGAGTTCTTCTTTGCCTTGTACACCCACTTCACACCTATTGCTTTGTGTCCATTTGGAAGTGAAGCTAACTCCCATGTATCATTCTTTTGAATCGACTTGATTTCTTCATCCATTGCACTTTTCCATGACTTCTTTTCTTGAGCTTCTTCAAAGTTCATTGGCTCGCAATCCGCAAATAGACAAAATAAAGTAAGATTGTCTTGATTTTCGGTTACCTCGTAGATGTCTTGTAGACTTCTAAAACGTGGAGTCTTTTCACTTGAGCTTTCATCTCCTTGAGAACTTGTAGTTGGTGAAGTTGGTGGTGTAGCTGGATCTTCTCTTGGTTGCTCCAAATTCTCTTCTTCAAAAGATGGAAAGAAGTTGTATTCTTCATCATTTGTTCTCCAATCCCATTCTCCTTCTTCACAAAGATAACATTTCGCTGATGATTGTCTTCTTTGTTTCAGGATTGTAGAGCTTGTAGCCTTTGGAGTTAGCGTCATACCCAATAAAGATGAACTTCTCACTTTTATCATCTAGTTTGCTCCGCTTCTCGTCCGGAACATGAGCGTGAGCAATGCTTCCAAAGACTCTTAGGTGTGAGACACCGGGCTTCCTTCCGCTCCAAGCTTCTTGTGGTGTCTTTCCCAAAACACTTTTGTTGGAGATCGGTTTGATATATAAACCGCACACACTGCTTCTGCCCACAATTCCTTTGGTAGCTTCTTACTTTTGAGCATGCTTCTTGCCATCTCAAGTATTGTCCTATTCTTCCTTTCTGCTACTCCATTTTGTTGAGGGGTTCTTGGCACCGTCAATTGTCTTCGAATGCCATTATCTTCACAATACTTCAGAAATTCCTTGGACATGAACTCTCCTCCTCGATCAGATCTCATGGACTTGATCTTAAGACCACTTTCCTTCTCAACATGGGCTTTAAACTTTTTGAAATTTTCAAACACTTCTGATTTCTTTTTCAAAAAGTAAACCCATGTTTTTCTTGAAAATCATCAATGAAGAGAAGGAAGTAGTTACTCTTACCGAGTGAACTTGGTTTGATCGGGCCACATACATCTGTATGTATGAGTTCTAGTGGCTTTCTTGCTCTTGTCTCCGACTCCTTTGGAAAACTCATCTTGAATTGCTTTCCAAGTAAGCAACCTTCACACACTTGATTTGGATGATTTATGCAAGGTAGTCCTTTCACCATCTCTTTCTTGGAAAGTAGCTCTAAGCCTCCAAAGTTGAGATGCCCAAATCGAAGATGCCAAAGCCAAGATTCCTCCTTGTAGCACATCTTGAGACATCGTGCAATGTCATTTTGAATGTTTAGGACAAACATTCTATTGCTTGACATTGGCACCTTTGTGATGAGATTATTTGCATTATCTCTTAAAGAAAGGCTATTATCCTTTAGTCGAATGTCATAACCTTTCTCTAGAGTTGTCCTAGGCTCAAGATGTTGGTCTTCATGCTTGGAATGTAGTAAACATTGGAAATGAATTGATGATCTCCATTCTTCAAGCGGATGAGAATATTTCCTTTACCTTTCACCTCCATCTTCGATTCGTCTCCTAAAGCCACATTGGTCTTCACCGATTCATCAAGCTCCACAAACATGCTTTTATTCCCGACATGTGGTTGCTTGCACCACTATCAAGGTACCACTTGTGAACCTCATTTGGTGCATCCTTCTTGTAAGCCATCAGTAGCATATCTTCTTCTTTACTCCTTTCTTCAACATAGTTTGACTTCTCTTCAACTCTATTGTTGTTTGGAGTTTTGCATTCAGAAGCATAATGTCCAAACTTTCCGCAACTATAGCATTTGATGCTTGATTTATCGTACCTTGATCTTGGATTTCCTCTTCCACGACCTCTTGATGAATTCTCTCCTCTTTGGTTGAAGTTTTCTTCATATGGTCTCCAACCTCGTCCATTTACACCACGACCTCGTCCTCGGAAATGACCACCACCACGCCTTGGATGATTTCGCCAGCTTCTTCTTTTGATCAATTCTCATCTTGAGAACTTGCTCCACAATATCTTCTTTCTTCTTCCTCTTTTCTTCATAGGCTTGTAGTGATCCAAGAAGTTGCTCCATCGTCATGGTCTCCAAGTCTTTTGTCTCTTCAATCACGGTGACGATATGCTCAAATTTTGAATCCAAGGATCTAAGAACTTTCTCCATAATTCTCACCTCATCTAACTTCTCACCATTTCTCTTTAGGTTATTAGTAACCGTCAAGACTCTTGAGAAGTAATCTGAGATGAGTTCTCCTTCCTTCATTTGTAATGCTTCAAATTCTCCTCTTAGAGTTTGAAGACGTACCTTCTTTACTTGTTCCGCCCCTTGTAAGAGGTCCGAAGCTTCTCCCATGCTTCTTTGGATGTCTTTGCTCCAGCAACCTTCTCAAATGTATCTTCATCTAATCCTTGATAGATTAGGCAGAGAGCCTTCTTGTCTCTCTTCCTTGAATCTCTCAAACCGTCCTTTTGAGTTTGAGATAAACCACCATCATTCTCTGGTTCATTGAAGCCTTTCTCAACTATCTCCCACACATCATGTGCTCCTAAGATAGCTATCATCCTAAGGCTCCAATTATCATAGTTGCTCTTAGTGAGCAATGGAACTTGGAGAGGAACACCATTGTTTGCCATCTTCAAAAGGAACTTGTAGCTCTGATACCACTTTGTTGGAATGAAAAACTTTATAAGGATGGAGAAAGTGTTTAAGGTGTTTGAAGAGAAAGAAACTTTGTGAAGAAGAAAGCTTTTTATAACTTAGAAGAGAATTTCTTATTACTTAGATGTTTCTTACAAGCTTGGATTGATTCAAAATGAGAGAGGAGTGGAGGTATTTATAGCCTCCAACATACAAAATATCTCAAATATTTTAATCCTAATTCTAGATAATTCTACTAAAAATATCTAGATTATTTTATCCTAATTATCTAGATAATTCTATGAAATTATCTAGATTTTTATTCTTAAGGAGGTTAGAGATTTTTCTAGACACATTCTAGAAAGGGCTACATTTGGGCTAAGCATGATTAGTGAATTATTAGCCCAACTAATGTGGCCCAAATCAAGTTTAGTTTTCAACACTTGATAAAAGCTTCTGAGGAGTTTCATCGTCTAAGTAAATCACGCAGATAAGATGCAATGTCTTGAGGAGATGAAAACAAACCGGGAACGTAACATCCACAAGCGATACATTGTTGAGTATAAGTACCACGAGTGATCCACAAGCAAACAAACTCTGAGGCAATTTGCTAGGCTCATTAATAATAGTATTATGAGGCCAATAATCGAAACTGAGTTCACGCAAACCTCGTTCCACTGCAGTTCCAATCCAAAATCCGATATCTACGTCGCTGCATTTCCTACGGATATTGAACTGCAAACTCTCTAAGACAGGAGCTGTGCTTAACAGCAAAGATCTGTCCACAAACCTCACAAATCTCCCATCGTCAGCGTTCCTGTCGCAATGGGTGTACTCGAGTTTATGAACCAACTTCCAAAGATATCGCCATCGTTTAGACAAAACACTTGTGGTCAAGACATCTTTTGTAGGAAGCAGTGAAAGGATCTGCAAAAGGAAATCATCGGGCAAGAAACTGATCATGTCCATTTGAAAGACCCTAATTTTCTCAGTTTCACCCGTGAAAGCCCTAAGTAAACAAAGCTATCAATCTAAACAAAGCCACAAAAGATATATGGATTTCACTTTAAAGTTTAACCTCATCAACTTCTTTTTGATCAAATTGGGCCTCTCAATTAGGGCTAAACAAATGCTTCTAATGGACTTAAGTTTCGAATCAAAAATACTTTCACATGGTTGTGAATTGTGATAAACATGAATTAACCAATATAATAGCCCATACAATTCTTGTATAATATAAGAAAAAAGGATCCTTAAAATTCATATTCTTTACATATTAAAATAGACATCACAACTTTTCATGTGTGGTTTTTAATTTGACTGTTTTTTTTGATGAAATGTTAAATTTATTAATCATCAAAGAAAGGAATGTTTATGTACAAGTAACTTTAGAGTAAAATTGTGATTCTATAACCTAAGTATGTGCCTGATACCAAGCCTGCATTAGACCCCTCAATCGCGGTTTCTCCCAATACTTCGTAGCCATGATCCGGTTCCGGACTGTTTTGTCTATGATCTTTGCCAACTGTTTTAATTTGACTGTTCATTAAATATATTAAATATATTTTGTATTTACTTAATAATATTCTAACAATAATCCTCTAGACATTATTTGAGACATGACTTTTCATGTGTTATCACCACACTGTTTTTGAAAATAATAATAATGAAATATCTTAGTATAAAATATGACATGGCTCTCATATTATTATGATTTGCACACTTTCATTTATGAAATTTACATTTTTGCTAAAATAAGAATAACTTATGTGTATTATCGTGAGTAAAAAAAATTAATTAATAACATAACTAAAAATATAAAAAAGTTTCATATCAACTTTAGAATTTAATAAAAATATAAACATTTGTAGATAATTTTACTTCTAACATAAATAGTTAAATTTGTGTGTTGTATGTTAGTTAACTCGATGTAAAACAACTATTCATGTTTACAAATTATTAATGTTTTCTTGTATATAATTGCCATAAAATATGTCATTCAGTGAATGGTTATTCGATTCACTAATTAATTAGTAAATTAAACTTTATTACTTGAATGTGTTTAACTAAAATCAACTAATAAATAAATTTATTTTTAATAAAACTTAACTAAATCTGAAAATATAAATTATTTTTAACCAAATTAAAAATGAATTACAAATAATTATTCTAATTCTCCGTACTGATAAAAATAAATCTAGAAATATTACTAAAATATATATTAATTCAAATTTAATAAATAGCTATAAAAAAACTATTACCACTGCACATGGCGGCCTATGAAACCTCCTAGTTATATAGATTATAATTTGAATTTATTGAATTTATGAGAAGAATCTTCCAAAAAATCTTATTCCAATATTCTTAATATAACATTAAATTAAATAATCAATGGTAATTTAATATGTTAAATTTAATATTTAATATTTAATTCTGCATATTAAATTAGAAACCAGTAATAATTGTACCATAGGCTTAAAATTATAAATATAAAATAACCAAAACTGATTTTCACAACAAAAACAAAATTATGCAAACATATCACACATATAATATTCCAAATAAAAAATAATTTTGCAATTTTCTAAATTTCTCTTAACCAAATATAGAATTTTGAAAATAAATATTCCAAACTCAGAATGAAAATATTTCAAATTGTACAAAAGATTAAATCATAGAAGCTAAAGTATAATTTTTTGAAATGCAACACTTAAAAGATAAATTATGTTCTAAAAATCAAATGTAAATAATTATGAAAGTTGTATATTCAGTTATCTCGTTGCATACTTGTATAAAAATTATTTTGTTTCGAGTTTTTAGCATTATTGACCAACTGTGTAGGGTGTGAGACCATCTCAATAGATTTTTTTTAAGAAAATAAGAAATTTTATCATAGATATAATTTTGTTCTAATGCATATCTTTGTAATAGATTTTTTTTTTAATAATCTTTGTAATAGATAAATATTAAATACTTATAATGAAAGTAAAATTCATCTCCATGAAAAATTATTATTCGAAGAGAATTACGGAGATGAGTTGAAAACACTCCTAAGCAAACAAACTTTGACCGTTACAAAATATATAGAACAGAAAACGAGTATGATCACAAAGATATATAATAAAATTCTGGAAAATATCATATAGTTGTATATATTGATGTTTCATGTTTGTTGATTTCTTATTCGTTTATACTGAAAATATCATATAGTTGTAGATATTAATGTTTCCGGTTTGTTGATTTCTTTAGGGTACATCTGCATAAACGAATGTATCATGTTTACAAACGGAATATGTTTGAATGATAGGAAATCTACAATCAGTAATACGGGAGACAAATTTTCTCTCTGCTCTTTATTAGTTCTTATAATATAGTATTTATCTATAAAGCCATGCATGATCTCTTAAAGAATATCTCAGAAAGAACTACAAGACCTTCAGCACTCAGAAGCAAACAAGCAGGTATGTATTATAAAAGTAATGAACACAATAAATTATTCGAGAAAGGATGTTGCGAAGATACGGTCCATCAACTAAGCATCCATGAGTAGTTGAAAATTGAGTCTATCGTGATATTTATCCCACCAAAACCCAACAATATCGCCAGTCTTGAAATTTCTTTTTGCGAGGATGGAAGCCCAACCATAAAACTTGAAATTTCCATCACGTTCTCTTCTCAGGGTAAGAGTTGTTGTGATCTTCGAATGGAAATCGAACAGATCAATGAGCTCCACAAAGCTATGTCGTGACAATGCGTCACGACGATCTTTACTCCACCAAGGAAACAAGTTGGCTTCTACCAACTCTTTTGGCATCGTTATCGTAGCACTCGAGCCTGTGTCTGATCCTTTCAACGTTATCAGGATGTTCAATTGGTTGTTTGGATCAAACGGCTTGTCTGGACACACCACAGTTCTAGCCATGATTTTTTGTTCTTTATTCGTAAAGCTCTATGTAAGGTTTGTATTGATGAATTTGTTTATGGGTGTAGGGATATATATACTAATTTTCGTGGATGATTGTAATTAAGAATTTGTGACTTTAAAATGCTGTGATTTTCTTCCATTTATGTTATTCACATTTATTGAACATTTTCAATTTGAAGAACAATTTATATTTTTATATAATGTTTCAGTTAATGTTTTGACAGATACTAATGATATGTTTATAGATATTTTCTTATTCAATTGGGCCTAGCATGTGTAATAGTAAAGTATATTTTCTTTTTTTTTGAACACATTTAAAGTATATTTTGGTATATTATCATTTACATAGTATAATTACTAAGGTAAAATATATATAATACTTGATTCTTTCTACAATATCCAAGAAAATAGAAAAAAATCCAACTTTTGTTAGACATATTTTTGTGACTTATTTTATTGTATTAAAAATATTTATTAACTTGCTATATATAATTATAGAATATTAGAGTTTATATAATAATTATATACTTTATTGTAAAAAATATAAAATCGTTGAAAAAACTAATAACAAGACTTTATTTTTTAAAAAAGAATTTTCTCAATTCACTAAATCAAATCAAATGAAAGAAAAAGGATGTAGCTTTAAAGTTTATAGGTGATATGCTTTTTAATAAATTACTTGATGATGGCCTAAACCGTGTGCGGAATAATATATATCCAACTAATTCAATTTTAATATAACTTTTTAATCTCAATCTAAATTATTAATAAGTTTCAAATATTAATGAATCAGAAGATATAATCTATCTTTTATTATAAGGCAACATGGATAATTTTTGGCAAAACCTTTATTTATTCTATCATCAAACCAAACATGTAAAAAATATCATCGTCGTAAGAATCTAATATAACTGTATTAATATTTTAAAATAACATAAATATAAATTTATAAATTAAACCGTAATTACCAATTATCAGAAAAGCCTATGAAATTAAACCCTCTTCATCAAAGTCTTAATTACATTTTATTTGAATTTTCCTAGTCATCAGATTTTATAATGACATATATTAACAAAATATATAATAATCAAAACATATTTCTATTTAATTAAAATTTTCTAAACTAAAAGTAATAAATTATATATATCTAAAAAGCTAGATTTTTAAAATTATAATAGCAAATATTGTATTCTTGGGCTCATATTTTATTTATTGGGAAGATGATTTGGTAACATAAAAGATAATAAAGTTTATTTTATAAATAATAATTAAAAATATTAAACGATCTAATATTACTAAAGTAAACATAAGATGAACAAATATATAAAATTGTTGCTAAAATTTGATAATGCTCGTTAGAAATATTTATCCCTAAATATAATAAAAATATTTATTAAGTTATCACTAAAAATGTTTAAAATAACAATTCAAAAGTTATTTATTAAAACTAATGATTCAATCTAAATCATAGAATATAACAAATAAGCTTTTAACAATAATAAAATATATGAAAATAAATAAAATAACCTAAAATCATAGATAACACGACACTTAATCAAAACTGGAATTATTTTAGAATATGTCAAATAAATAAAATTACTAATTAAAATTATTAAAAATATAACAAATAAGCAAATTAGCTAAAATTATGGAAAATATGACAAATAAATAATAAATAATGACAAATCATCAAAATTAGCTAAAATCATGGAGAAACTGACACATAAGCCAAATCTCTTCATAAAAAATAGTATAGATTTTTGAAAACTGCAAGCAGTTAAAATAATTTTAGAAATTATAAGCTGCAAGCAGTTAAAAATAATATATATATATATATTATTTGTAGAATTTGATTCTCATAACCAATATACATCAAAAAATTATAACCCAAAAATTAAGTAAAACTTGTATGATCAATTACCAATCATATCAAATATATCTCTAATGTTTTTGAACACTTTAATTTCTTAAAAATGACTGTGAAGCAAAAATGAACAACCGATGGTCTTTCCACACCTAGAGACTAGTGAGGAAAAACATCGTTAGTGACACATTAGGGCATCCACATTCGTAAAGCTTCCATCTCGATTCCCAATGTATATTTTTGATTATTTTAATTTATTTTTTTTCGTTTGACTTTTTTTTTAAAAAAAAATAATAATAATAACCGAACCTATCGGGGGCTGCCACGTGTCGTGGGGCCCGCGGAACAGTGACGAATCGATATCACTACGGCGAACTTCTACGACCCGGGTTCACCTCCTTCTTATTATTATATTTTTTTTTTTTTGAAAAACGTGTGAACCCCCTTATAAACCTCTAATGCAGTTCTCTTAAGGCATGATTATTGCAAGTCTTTTAGGGAGAGTCTCTTAGCGAAAATAAGAGATAATCTTTTTTTTCGTTAAGAGACCCTCCCTAAGAGACGTGCAATAATCATGGCCTTACCGATCCAAATTGATCGTGTTTCAAAATAAAGTAGAATAGAAGTTCCTATTCCAACAATAACAGAGAGACTTCTAATATCTCTAAAGAAAACATGACAATAATTTTCTTCATGTTAATAGATCTTTTACTTCAGATGCTTATATCAATTTTGTCTGGAGTTGGCTTCAGTTAAGCCACCGTCGAACAAAATGAAATGCAAAGTATAAATCAAATAGATAGTTGGGATTGATGGATTCACATCCAGAATAACCATCGCAGAATCTTGAAAAGCAATGGAAGCAAACCAATCTCAAAGCCAAACTTGATTCACCTCCTCACAAAGAGAAGATTGAAGGACAAAACGACCGCAAAAAGCAAGGCCGCGACTATAACTCATCTGAGGGACGAAATCCAAAACAGAAACCTAAAGCCGATGCAAATGAACTCGTCATAAGAAACCCCGTTTTCTAAGAGAAAAATGCTACAACTAACACCGCTCCTCTGAACAGACTAACACTAAGTAACCAGACTACAAAAACTAACGAGACCAACTTAAGATTCGTCTTGAATCCCTTTATAAAAGCGACAAGAGCAAAGAAGGCGAGATGATTTGAGGTGCGCTCGGTGAGAAAACTCTCCCAGGCACGGAGTACGAAGCAAGGAACACTTTGAAACCGGTGGACAATAAGCTGAAAAGGACTATTCGTATTATTACCTTCTTAGGCAAGTATCTACTGGTCCATAGAAGAGTTCCGTTGGGAAGCCCTATTTCTTTACTAGAAGAAGCATCCTCCACGCTAGTTCTTCACCAAATTTCGATCTCCTTTCAACCAGATCTGAAACCAATTCGCTTCATAGCAATTGCAATTGCTGAAACTTACATCTCCTGTCAAATCTTTCTCTTAACATCCTGCATCCATCATCCAACACTTCCGGCCGCTTTGTCCATCATCCCCCTCCATTCACGCATCATACCATCATCCACCTCACGACCGTAAACAAGAACTCTTCACTCGGAGTCGACGAGTAACTCCTCCAGTGGAACCTCATGGCATCTCGGTACTCTGAAGCTGAGAAAGGGAAACACCATGTAACTGATGAAACAACACGGTCTATCAAGAGAATCAAGGCTCCAAGTCTCGACAACGCAGCTCTCATCAAAGCTAATGAGCTTACTCTGATAGGGCGACTGACGAACCCACAGATTCAGAAGATATGGGCTCTCATCCCATCCTTACCAAAGAAATGGCACCTACAAGGGAGAGCAGTGGGTTCAGATCTTGGAAACAACTGCTTCCAATTTCGTTTTGAGAGAGAAGATGACTTACAAAGGGTTCTTGACAACAGACCCTATCACTTTGCATACTGGATGATCATCCTGCAAAGGTGGGAACCTATCATCTCCCCGGCATTCCCATCGATGATTCCTTTTTGGATCAGAATCAAAGGGCTCCCACTCCATTACTGGCACGATGACATGGTCCGCCGTGTAGGCCAAGAACTAGGCAAGTTCGAAACACATGTGCTCACAAAGACATCAGCAAGAGTCAGAGTCCAAGTGGACGGCCTGAAGCCTTTGATAAAGGAATCTATTGTGGAATTCGACTCAGGAGAGGAATGTCCCATTACCTTAGAGTATGAAAGACTCGAGATGCACTGCATACTTTGCTACTCCTTACTCCACCAGCGGTTACACTGCCCCTCTAAGAGTGTAGAACCTCATCACAGGGAACCTTCACGCAGAATTTCAAATGAGGAAACTAAGATAGGGAGCTCCTACATGAAAGCTTCTGAAGAAGTCCCATCTAGAAAACCAAAAGAGTTCTATGAACCAAACTCCAAGTACACGAGTAAGGAAGCGGATAAGGAACCAGAACACAAGGTCTTAGCAGAGAAGTCTCAAGATCCATTCCAAGAGAGGGTGGACAGACATGGCGTACCTTTTGGACAAAGAGTGAGTACGAAACAGACACGCAACCCACCGCCGGAACCTCAGGCAGGCCGTGCAGAAACCCCTCGACTATCCTGGAGAGAAAAGACAACACAGG
Organism: Brassica nigra; assembly: GCA_016432835.1. NCBI lineage: Eukaryota > Viridiplantae > Streptophyta > Magnoliopsida > Brassicales > Brassicaceae > Brassica > Brassica nigra. The sequence continues at coordinate 19,615,206 of CM028242.1, forward strand.
AAGGGTCAAAAGATTACGCATCACCATCATATACGAAAATACGAGAACCCACCAAAGTTACCTCGGAACGGAGCAAGGATCTATTCCCCTCACGATCGACAGCCCAATGGAAACCCAAGCACACGTTAGCTCCTGCAGATACCTCAAAAAGAGTAAACAAACACCAAACAGCCGAAGAAGGAGAGGTTAACCCTATGGAGCAAGAACAGATAGGACCTATAAATAACCAGATCCCTACTATGGAAGCTGTTATGGAAGAGCTACATGAAGTCACGAGACAATATCTTAGCTGTCCGGATCCAGTGGAAGCTGCAGCGAGACGCCAGAGAGTGTTGTATAGCGACACTAACGGACAAATGGAGGAAACGGCAGCAGCAATAATACAAGCAGCCAAGGATAAACAGATAACGACTCTCCAGGCATCTACCTCTGATAGTAATCCAGTCACTCCTCCTCCCGCTCAAGGATACAAGGCTCAAGCAACCCACGTCTACGAAACAGCAATCTTGTATACACCTACTGATAGGGAAGAATGCCTCGTTGCTGATCCCCAGGTTGAAGAGGATCTGTATGCTACAAACCAAACAAATTACCGTTCTACAAAGCTCAAATCAGTCATAGTGAGTCCAACAACAAACGAGGAGGGGCTACAATTAACTCAGGAAACTACAGAGGAACAAGGGAATGAAGAAACCCTTATGGAGTTTCAAAACAACGTCAGGCGAAAAGCAAACTCGCCTAGATTTCGCTCACCACGCAGAGCACACGGTATCCTAATGGGGACAAGCCTAAAGAAAAGGAGAATGTCACAAATCCAAATCCAAAACTCACCTGGCAATGGCAAAATAATCTCCAAGGGCAGCTAGTCGAAAGGATCCACAAGACCTGAGAACTCAAAGAGAACGTCAGAAATCTCAAAGATACCCAAGAATCCCCCGATCCAGCTAATTCCAGCAAGGACCAAGAAGAAGGAGGATTTTCAGGTTCCTCCACCCCAGGCTCCTTAGCTGTACTGAGCTGGAACTGTTGGGGAACCCTGCAACAGTCCAGCGACTGAAGGAGATCCACAGACGGAATGCTCCAGACATCACTACAAGAAAACATGAGGTTAACTACCAACATTTACGACCACAGCAATGTAGTCGTAAATTACCTTCGAAATTACGTCTAGTGTACGACTAAAGTAGATGTAGTCGTACATTAGATGTAAATTTCGTTCGAAATTTTTTAGTCGTACATTGGTAGTTAGTTTACGACTAAGGTACGATACACTTACATGTAGTCGTATATTGGTAGTAAACTTACTACTTATGTACGACTTATATTTTCCATCTAATTAACGACCAATTTACGAGTAAATTTACGACTAAGTTACATCGAATTATTACCATCTAATTAATAACCAACTTACGAGTAATTTTACAATTAACAACCAACTTACGAGAAACGTAGTTGTACGTTCGTAGTTTATGAACAGTACCAAAATTAAAAATTCCCTATAAATATGATCTTCTCCCTCATTGTTAAGATGCACAAAAAAACGAATTAAGAGAGTAAAAAAATGTCTAGAAATATTTATGAGCTTCGGAGTTGGATGTATGCATATAGATTCAAGGGGGAGAGTAACAAACGAATTTCTCAACGGAGCAGAGATATTCATGTACCAGGCCGGACAAACATCTCTCACACAGGAAACGGGTAAAATGTTCTGTCCCTGTCGTAAATGCAACAATACCAAATTTGCTGCTAGTGAAACGGTTTGGAAACATATAGTAAATAGAGGATTTACTCCACATTACTATATCTGGTTTAACCACGGAGAGTGATAATAGGAATGAAGCTAGTAGTAGTAATCAGGTTGAAAATGTTCGTACCGGGATGAACCACATGATTTGCCTTCTGAAAGTTACGTTCAAGATCATATGGTAGATCATGATAGGATGCATGATATGGTTACAGATGCATTTCGTGAAACAAGATCAGTAATAGAGGAGGTAGAAAATGTAGATGGACCTAACTTGGATGCAAAAAGATTTTATGAAATGCTAGCAGCAGCTAATGAGCCAATTTATGAAGGTTGTAGAAGGTCTTTCTAAATTATCATTGGCAGCTAGGATGATGAATATCAAAACTGATCATAACTTACCTGAAGTTTGTATGGATGCATGGGCTGAGTTGTTTAAAGAGTATTTACCTGAAGATAATTTGTGTGCTGAATCTTATTATGAGATTGAGAAATTGGTTCATAGTCTTGGTTTACCTTCGGAGATGATTGATGCGTGTATAGACAACTGTATGATATACTGGGGAAAAGATGCAGAATTGTTAGAGTGTAAATTTTGCAAGAAGCCACGATATAAACCACAAGGACGTGGGCGGAATAGGGTGTCGTACCAGCGGATGTGGTATTTACCTATTAAGGATAGACTGAAGAGATTATATCAATCTGAAAAGACGGCAGCAGCGATGAGATGGCATGCAGATGCTTCCATACCCGAGGATCAGACAACATGGAATTGCTTTGTTAACCGCTATAAAAGTTACACCTCGGGGCCGAGTATTGACTGATGAACAACCACCTTTACAAGAAGATGCCGTAAATGAAGTAGAAGTACCTGAGCAAGCTACAGATGATATCTTACTTATTGATCCATAACCAGGGATATGAAGAACTTCCAGACGATGCAACCGGAAGGCAACAAAGATGAATTTGAAGAAAATGATGAGGTGGATGATGATGTTTCCGATGACGAGTGATCGAATTTGATTATGTTACATTGTTTATGTTTTATTCTATTGTTAAACTCATTGTATTGCATTACATCGTTTCTGTTTTATTCAATTGTTAAACTCATTAATGTCTTGCATTACAACGTTTCTGTGTTTATTCTATTGTTAAACCTATATATCATCATGTTTGCTTAATTGGGGTTTAGGGTATATTAGTCCCTGAGTGTATATATATAACTTATGAGGTTTGGGGTTTGAGTTTTAGGGTATAAACACAATTAGTTCCTAAGTAATCGTAATATTACATCTACCGTTAAATTCAAGTTTCTTCGGATGAATCCAAAACCCTCTGAGAAATCTCTTTCACAATTTTTTTGTTTTAAAAGGTAGTCCCTAGTTAGTCGTAACATGTTTTGGTCCCAGATTGGTCGTAATCTTACTTCCACTTTACGACCAATGGTCTCTAGTTGGTCGTAATACCCATTGGTAGTACATTGGTCGTAATGCCCATTGGTAGTACATTGGTTGTAATGCCCTTTGGTAGTACATTGGTCGTAATGCCTTTTGGTAGTACATTGGTCGTAAAATTACTTACACATTACGACCAATGGCCTCTAGTTGGTCGTAAGTCCTCGGTCCCTAGTTGGTCGTAACCCTTTTGGTAGTACATTGGTCGTAATTGTACTTCCAATGTACGACCAATAGTCCCTCATTGGTAGTACAATTACGACCAATGTACTACCAACACAAAAGTCTATATATACTTCATCTCATCGAAGCCATTTGGATGCTCAGCCCCTTCTCTCTAACAACGACTCCACTTCTCTCTCTAGGTATTTTTTTTTTAGTTTTAGGTGGTTTAGTTAGGTGATTAGTTTAGGTTTGAAATTAGTTTAGGATGGAAGTAGATTAGGTGATTATGATGGAATTAGAATAGGTTTAGATTATTTTATATAATAAATTTTATATGTTTTAATAACCATCTATTTTTTCAGATAGGTGATATTGCTATGGCTGGCGGTAGAAAGAGACTTAGAAACCTTGCGTCTAGAAACTCTTACGGGAGTACCTTGCGACGGGCGGATCAGCACAGTTCCGATTTCTTTGACGATATAAACCTTAATGTTTAGTTTCTTTTTAATTTTAATTAATTTGTATTTTGAATATTTTGGTATTATGGATATATTATTAATGTTTATGGATTACTAGATTTTTCTTTTAAATTTATCAAATTTTCAAATATCAAATTAAACTATTATAAATATTATGATTTTAATTAAAATAAAAATTGTAAATAAAAAATCAGACGTAAATAGGTCCTAAATTTACGACTAATGAACATCTACAGTGGATGTAATGTGGTTGTTAAACTACGTCTAATGTACCTCTACATTGGAAGTTAAATAGTCGTAAAATGTTAGTAGTACATTAGACGTAACTATGTTGGTAGTAAATTGGTCGTAAAGCAGTAGACTCTAATTGGTCGTAATATTACGACCAATTAAAGTCTAGTGCTTTACGACCACTTTACTACTAACATTTTTACGTCTAATGTACGACTAACTTTGGTAGTCGTAACATTATGACCACTTTACGTCTAATTCTCTTAGTCGTAATTTACGACCAATTTACCTCCAACTATGATTTACGACCAGCTGATAACAACCAATCGTGTTTCGAAGTTAATTGGTCGTAATAGGTGAATTACGACCACTTTACTACTAATAGTGTAGTAGTTAACCTCATGTTTTCTTGTAGTGCATCTTCTTCCTTATGGAAACGAAGAATAATCTCGAAGTTGTGAAGGAAAAACTCCAGTGGCACCCTCTCGATAATTATCACGAAGTTCCCCCCAATAGTCCTGGTAGTGGAGGCCTCTTTCTGATCTGGAAACAAGACATTCATCTTAGTGTGAAATCAAGTACCAAAAACTTCATTAACACTGTGATTGAATACAAAGGTCTTACCTTCCAGATAACTTTCGTGTATGGTGAGCCGGACCAAACAAAATGCTCCATGGTGTGGAATGAACTTACTACTCTCCAACCAATCCCGGGAAATCCCTGGTTCTTAACTGGTGATTTCAACGAAATCACAGATAACTCAGAAAAGTCGGGTGGACCTGAAAGAGCAGAAGGAACATTTGGGGTCTTTAGATCATTTCTCTCACAGAATGATCTATTTGATATCAAGCATTATGGTAACTTTCTCTCCTGGAGAGGAAAAAGAAGCTCATACCTCGTACAATGTCGCTTAGACAGGGCAATGAGCAATAACGAATGGATGAACATCTTCCTTTCTTGTCGAAGCCAGTACCTGAGGTTCGAAGGCTCCGATCATCGGCGACTACTAACCTTTCTTGATACAAGAAGAAAGAAAGGCATGAAAATCTTCAGATTTGACAGGAGATTAAAGGATAACCTCGAGTTAAAAAAGATAATCCACACAGTCTGGGACTCAACACCAGAACTGGACGTCGAAAATCGACTAGCCCTCTGTAGGAAAGCTATATGCAGATGGAGCAAAGAGTTTCAGGAGAACAGTAGAAAATCGATGGAGACACTCCGCTCTCAGCTTGATGCGGCTATGTCAAATCCTATTCCAGATGATAACCTGATCCACCAAATAAACGTGAAGTTACTACTGGCGTACAAACAGGAAGAGGAATACTGGAGACAACGAAGTAGACAACTGTGGTTGACTCTGGGAGATGCTAACACTAGCTATTTCTATGCCACCACGAAACAGAGGAAATCTAAGAACAGATTGACTGTGATAGAAGATGAGGAAGACGTACCGTGGTTTGAAGAGGATCAGATAGCTGGAGTCATCTGCAAGTATTATGATAAACTCTTCACGGCTACACAATACGATGGCTTACAAACGGTGGAGGAAGCACTAAAACCTTGTATCTCACGCGAAGTCAATGAAACGCTTATAAAGGTGCCAACTCCAGAAGAAATTAAGGAAGCAACCTTCGCAATTCACCCGGATAAAGCACCGGGACCCGATGGGTTTTCTGCTAGCTTCTTTCAGGCTAATTGGGAAGTTGTAGGCCCAGCTGTCATCAGAGAAGTCCAGCTCTTCTTCTCCACAGGAGTCCTCAGAGCCTCGCAAAATGTAACACATGTTAGACTGATTCCTAAAACAGGGGAGGCTAAAAGAGTTGCTGATTATCGGCCTATTGCCTTATGCAACGTTTTCTTCAAAATCATCTCGAAGCTACTTGCTCTACGCCTAAAACCAGTCCTACATACTATCATTTCGGAAAACCAATCAGCATTCGTTCCAGGGAGAGCCATATCGGATAATGTCTTAATTACGCATGAGGTACTGCAATTCTTGAAAACATCACAAGCAAAAGTGAGATGCACTATGGCGGTTAAGACTGACATGTCTAAGGCGTATGATAGAGTTGAATGGCTATTCATATCACAAGTCCTACAGAGGCTAGGCTTCCACGAGAAATGGGTTCAGCTAATAATGCAATGCGTGAGTACAGTGTCTTACTCCTACCTAATAAATGACTCAGTTCACGGATTGGTCATCCCTAAGAGAGGCATCCGGCAAGGGGACCCTCTATCACCCTATCTATTCATTCTCTGTGGACAAGTATTATCTGGCTTATGCAAGAATGCAGAGAGAAATGGTACCTTGCAAGGCATTAGAGTAGCACGCGGAAGTCCGAGTGTGAACCATCTGCTCTTTGCAGATGACACCATGTTCTTCTGTCAAACATCCACAGCTTGTTGCACAACACTGAAAAATATCCTGTGGGAGTATGAAAAGGCTTCAGGGCAGAAGATCAACAGCGAGAAGTCCTCGATCACCTTTTCTGTTAAAACCTCTGCAGAAATAAGAAAACAAGTTAAAGAAGCACTGGGAATTGAAAAGGATGGAGGGTCGGGGAAGTATCTGGGATTACCAGAACACTTCGGCAGAAGGAAAAAGGATCTCTTCACATCTCTGGTAGAGAGAATAAGACATCGAGCACAGAGCTGGTCCACACGACGGCTATCGAAAGCAGGCAAACTGACTATGCTAAAGGCAGTTCTCACAGCTATCCCCGCATACACAATGTCGTGTTTCGAGCTACCTGCAAGCTTATGTAAACGCATACAATCAGTTCTGTTAAGGTTCTGGTGGGATACATCAGATGGAATGAGGAAAATGAGTTGGGTAGCATGGGATAAACTCACCAAACCAAAGGCGGGAGGAGGACTAGGGCTCCGCAACATCCAGCTCTTCAATCAAGCACTTCTAGCAAAACAGGCATGGAGGATACTGACAAATCCCGAGTGTCTGCTAGCTCGAGTCCTTCTCGGGAAGTACTGCCACAACAAATCATTTATGGATGTCCAGTCTCCCTCATCCTGTTCACATGGTTGGAGGAGTATTTTACATGGGAGAGATCTATTAAAAGGAAGAGTAGGAAAAGCTATAGGTAATGGCCTAACGACAAGGGTCTGGAAAGATTCATGGATATCACTTGACAAGGATATCAGACCCTTCGGCCCACTACAAGAGAAGGTACTCGATATAACAGTTTCAGACCTCCTAACTACCGACATGAAATGGAACAAGAACAGGATAGAGGAAATCCTACCTCATGTAGCTGCTGAGATTCAGCTCCTACAGCCGAGCCTCTCAAGAGCGGATGACATCTTCATCTGGCAGCCACTCCAGTCTGGTACCTACACATCGAGATCAGGTTACTACACGGTAGCTATGCAGAACACCTCTCAGATAAACACTCCAGTGGGGACCTTCAACTGGATAAATCACATTTGGGCAGAGAAATACTCACCAAAATTGAAGATGTTCATGTGGTCGATTATCCAAAAAGCCATTCCCTTGGGCGAGGAACTATATAATCGGGGAATTCAATCAGATGTATCCTGTAAGAGATGCAAAGGAGTAGAAACGACAGCTCATACCTTCTTTGACTGTCCTTTCGCTCAGGAAGTCTGGAAATTGATCCCTCTGAAACAAAGAGTTCACCTAGCTACAGGAATTGATTTCAAGGAAGCTGTGGTAGCTTTCAAGCAGTCTTTTTATCTCCCACCATCGGGGATCACAACGAACATCCTCCCGTGGGTATGTTGGGCCCTCTGGTCTGCTAGGAACACTTTGCTGTTTGAGAATCGCTTGTTCACACCTACGGAAGTAGCAACGAAAGCAATAACGTTAGCACGAGAATGGGGTAATGCGCAAATCCAACATCAGGCAACAAACAAACCAGTACCTTGCACAGGAGGAAACCGCCGGATCTCGAGTACGCCCTCTCCGGTGACGACATGCAAAACAGATGCGGCCTTTGATAAGGGAACAAGGAGGGCAGGCTTCGCCTGGATCTTCACTGATCCATCAGGATCTTGCCTTTACCAAGGATCAGCTACACAAGATAGAATCTCTTCGCCTTTAATGGCGGAAGCACTCGCTCTCCGATCCGGGATCACCACCGCAGTAGAATTAGGGTTTCAAAAGCTCAACTTTCTATCTGACAATCTAACGCTCATCAGAGCTATAAACAACGACAATCAGGTAAAGGAAATCTTTGGGATTGTTAAAGATATCCAAAGACTTTCCTCTGATCCTGTCGTCTTCTCTTTCTCTCATATCTCTCGATCTTCAAACGTCGATGCCGATAGGTTGGCAAAACGATCTCTCTTTTCTTTGTTGTACTAAAGCCCATTTTGGGTTGACTTGGGCCTGAGGCCATTTTCTTAATTGCAAGTTTAAGTGTTACGAAAAAAAAAGCAAAGAAGGCGAGCCATCTACACAACCAGACGAGAGGAGAAGCAAAGACGGAACAAACAAGAAGAGAAAGGCAACACCGTTCAACACGAACAAAGTACTGCCAACGAAATCACTTCCAAAGACACTGAGATCTGAGAAAGAGGAACAATAGAACAAGCTAGAGAAAGAGAAGAGCCTCTCCGGCACCAGCGAAGAGCGCCATGCCCCCGGAGAGACGAGACTGCGACCTACATGAAGTTTGGGAGGCGGCTGAGAGGGTTACAGGCATATCTTTAATTATATGACCCACGTTCTATGTTCCCTTACTCGATTCACTAAATAATCTATTGGCCAAGAAAAGAAGTATAATGATCTTAAAACATCAATTTTGTTGAAGATGTATGATCTTTCTATATTTGTTTCTTTGATGGTTGAAGGTGACACAAAACCAACGCATCATCGGCCATAAATGTTACTATCAAATAAAGAGGTCGGAAACTACAAGGCCGCATGAGTCATGCTGCATGCATGACATCATGAAAAATTAAATAGAGCAGTTAGTTCTAAAGATAGTGAAGTCTCATTTCTTGATGGAAAGAGTTAGTTCTGAAGGTACAATAGTGTCTCATTTTCCCATCAAAACGAAGAAGGTCTGAGAATTTGAATTCTTCTGTATCTTCGAGATCTTCCTCAGGATATCGTCATAACCACAAGGTTTTCTTACAAAAGGAATTAGAATAGATATTAAGTCTAGCATTAAACTTGGAGACAAGGTCTTGTGTAGTGACTTGCTTCTTCTCCATAAGAACAGTGCGTATTTCATCTTCAGTTACAGCTCGGTTTCAGCTGAGGCTGTGGTAACTGGAGTTGGTTCAGCTTTCAAGACTTTTGTCCCAGTGTTGGATTTGGAAACCCAGCTACGTGTCTCATCCTTCACAAAAGACTTGGGTCACTCCTGCTTACAAATATTACAAAACACGTAAACACTTTAACTAAACCCTTATCAGTTAAATCTGATAATCATCTAAAAACCTCTTCACCTCAAGGAATGAATATTCTAAACATAGCATAAGCAGAAGCAAGTGTCTTATGGTTAAACATTAAAGTAAGGTTATTTCGAAATTCTAACTTTTTTATGGTTAAATTGTCAAATAAATCTTTGGGCCTAACTATCATTGCCAAAAAAAAAAAACTTGCACAAATATTCTTCTTGAGTACATAATTGTAGAGTATCGTCTCACTCCCCGTTTTCTCGTTCCCTCTGACTAGCTTTTCTTTTTTCCCCTTATTTTAATACTGAAAGACTCTTATAAATACTACCGATGATAGACATTAGGGATGATGATGCTCGTATGTATCTTTCTTTAAATAGGCAGAAAATAAAGCAAGAAACATAAGAAACTAGTAACCCTCAAATAATTTGGAAAAGAAAAACACCAAAAATTATAATAAGCATATCTGATGAGATTCAGATCAAAACCAACCAACAAGATGTATAGCTTCAGTCGAATGCAAGCTGACAGGTGGGTGAGCGCCTTTTGGACAAAGATAACTCCTTGAGCATCTCAAGTTTCTTGTCGGGGTCAGTGGTTCTCGAGGAGATAGCCACCTTCTTCAAACAGCTTCCATTTCTTAAAATGAACGCTGCTACTTCTTTCTCTTCTTCTGTTCCTTCATAATTTACCCATCTAAGAGTTTCAAGACTCGATATCAAACATTCAGGAACTGAGTTCGGTTCATTCCAGCAGGGGCGCGGTTGTTCATCCGATATGTCATGCCACTTGTATGAAATGACGGGACAGATGCAGTGCGTTACAGATCATAACAACAGATAAACCAATCAAGAAAAAATGAACGATTTGAGATGAAATACAAGTACCTGTCGGAGTTTGATGGCTCTTAAGTTAGGGGAATCTCTGAGCACACACATAAGTACATTCAACCATTCTGTCTCACATGTGCATATCCTTAACTGCACAAGACGGTTGAAGACACTACCATCAGAATATGCATCCTGCAATAAGAAAACAAGAATTAAAAAACATGCAATATTAATGTCAACATGTTTTCTCACAGGAACAATCTTTCTGATGATGGAAATACAGAATTTTTAGTCGTACTTAAAGAAGATATTACCTTTGAGTATGATAAACATAACTCGAGACGCTTCGCTGAAGTAATAGAACTCAGAATTTCCATAGAAGGGTAATGATTAACGATAACATCGGTGTTTACAATATTAGGCATATCATTCTCAATGATACAAAAACTGCCACTATAATCATAAACTTCCAACAGCTCCAAAGAAGGAGCATTTATCACAAACCCATCATCATCTTCTGTACATCTGTCTAATGGTTTATACAAAGATGCACTATTGAGTGAAGGAACCTTAACTGTAAAAATAGTAACATTGTCATCGGGACATTGGTACACATCCAAATCTTCAAGAACATGACAACTGGATAAAAGCGTCCTGACAAACTCATCACCGGGGTACTTTACATATAAAAGGCTCAAAGTTCTGAGGGTCGAAAAAGAAGACAAGGTAGAAGCATCCGTAAGAGTCACACTCTTTAATTTCAAGGTCACGAGCATTCCACAGCATGCGTATAAGCTCCTTGGGAGTATAACTGGAGTTGTACTGGAAGTACAGTCGATATTGATATTCAGGTAACGCACACGGCGTTGAATAGAAATGCAATCCAGAACCCGATATCAAGGACATCAAAAGTTTGAGTAAGCTTGAAATGCAACGTTTCAATCGGTGCCTTGTGCAGAGTCAAAGACCTGTCAACAAAGCGAGAAAACCTTCTAGTATCAATATTCTGATTGCGACCGTTGCCGAACACAAGTTTTGGCACTGACTTCCAAAGAGACTGCCAACGTTTTGACAAAACCATAGTCGCCACAACTTCATTAGCAGTAGGCAGTTTTGACAGTATTCTCAAGAGAGATCTTCAGGCAGTTGACTTATTCTATCCATGGTTTAGCTGTCAAGCTAGAGAAACAAGGAATGTTAAATCGTTAACAGGCAGTATGTGTGTTTCTCATGAAACTAACAAATAAGTCATAAGAAACAACACAAGGTCAGAGAAAAGGTCGAAGGTAACCCTAGCGTGGTACACAAACCACACAAAAGGTTAAAGAGAAGAAAACAAAACCAAACTTATCGACTGCTAAAAGCTTCAGATCATTGTTCACGATATGACTTCATTGAAATCGAACAAGTACTTGTACTTGGAATCAAAAGAGATTATTCATAGAATAGGCAAATACCTAGAAAGTGGATCAACCCCTCGGGTGACACCTTTTTGCTCTTGAAATATATATATATGAAACCAAATATTTTAATTTGATTTATTCAGATAAAAGTAAAATCGAAGACTCTTTAAAAATATAGGCTCAAATATTTAATTTGATTTAAATTTCCATTAAAAAAAAGGAAAATCGAAGACACTTTAAATATGGCAATTTCCCCTAGAGACTCTTTTAAGGATTTGATCTTCATATTTCCTTTAATTTGTATTTCTCAAAAAGCAGAAACAGTGGACCACTTAAAACACAAAGCAAACGAACCCAACCAAAAAGATTTTTATTTTAGACTATTGACTATGTCTTAATTTACCCTTAAGGACTTCTTCAGTCGAATGTAAGATGACAGGTACTTGAACACCTTGATAGAAATGACAACTCTTTGAGCATCTCAAGTTTCTTGATTGGATCCGTGGATGAAGAGGAGATAGTTGCCTTCTTTAGACATCTTGCGTTTCTAAAAATAAACGCTACTGCTTCTTTCTCTTCTTCTGTTCCTTCGTATTTTACCCATTCCACAGTTTCAAGACGCTTTAACACACATTCGGGAACTAAGCTCGGTTCATTCCAGCAGGGGCGCTGTTCACCAGTTCGAATGGGATGGTACTGAGATGTAGAAGAAGAACAACACATTATCTCATCATAATAGAAAATAACCTGATTAAAGAACCTGAATAGTTTGGCTTTATGATATACAAGTACCTGTTCAATTCCGAGACCTTGTAACTTAGGTGAACATTTGAGCACACACAAAAGTACATTCAACCACTCTGTCTCACATGTGCATATCGTTAAATGTACAAGATTGTGGAAGACAATACCAACAGGATATTTCTGCATAATATATACAAAAGCAATATAATTAATGCCAACAGATTGATTATGTCTAAAACAAACCCCACTCTTTGCAGAATGTAGTGAAGGAAAACTGAGATATGAGGATGGTAAAACGCATAGGTGACAGTAAATAACTAAATAAATATCGTTTTACCTTTGAGGATGTTAAACATAACTCGAGCTGCTTGACTGAAGAAAGAGAACTCAACATCTTCCAGTTCCAGGGATGACAATAATTAATGTCAATATTTACATACACAATCTCAGGCATATTACTTTCGACGATACAAAGCACACCGCAATGATTAACAATGTCAAAGCTCACCAAAGAAGGAGTATCTATCACAAAACCAGAAACTTTTTCTTCATCTATATCTGTTCGTTTGCGCAATGATAAAAATTTGAGAGATGGTATTTGAACAGCGATAACGGTCACGTTGTCACCACTACACTGTTCCACAGCCAAGTCCTCAAGAACAGGACAACTAGCAAAAACCTTGTTGATAAATTCCTCACTCGGGTACTTCATCTTTACAAGGCTCAGAATTTTAAGAGATGGGAAAGAAGCTGGCAAGGAAGAAGAAACGTCCAAAAGAGTCATGTTACTTAGTTTCAACGTCACAAGCGTTTTACAGCCTCCCGCATACAAGCTCCATGGAAGTGTGACCGGAGTCAAAATCCAAGGAGTATTAATGTCGATATCTAACTCACGCACAGAGCGTTTAACAGCAGCTCTAACGCATACCCCAATATCTACAGCAGTACCAGACTCCCGATCAAGTTTTAAACGCAAACATTCTAGAACTGGAGCCTCGTGTAACAGCAAAGAGCTGTAAACAAACCGCGAAAATCTACTTCCTTCAGCATCTTGATACGCAGCATGATCATATTCAAGTGTTGGCACGAACATCCATAGAAACTTCCATCGTTTAGACAAAACCATTGTGACTACCACATCTTTGGCAGGAAGTAACGACAGTATTCTCAAGAGTAACTCCTCAGGAAGTTGACTTATCCTATCTCTATGAGCCATTCTTCTCCAGATCCTAAATCTTTATGTTATAGAATTACTGAGCTGCTTTTGCTTCCGAATCTCTCTGTAATTTTCGCTGGAACCAACAAACATATAGTCGTAAGCAGCCGAGAATAACAAATAACACCGGAGGCAATCAAAAACCCTAACAAGTACATAAAGAAATGGAAACTCACAGTAGTGTAGAAATAACGGGCCGTTATTAACGGCCGGAGATGCTTAGTACGAAACAAATTATTTAAGAGGAACAGTCAGAAAACTGCACTGCTCTTTCGCTAGCTGTACAGCCAAAGAACGTCTTTATAACAAACCCTAAAACCCCAATGTTTTAAAAGCCGGACCGTCGCGGATTGGTATTGTTTCTAAGTGGCTGGTCAGACCGGTCTACCCATTCAACCGAATTTTCAATTTTATATATTTTCAATAATATGTTGCACAAAAAATATTTTTCAATAGTATATATATATATATATATATATATATATATATGTGAAAATATGATTATTTTGTCGGCTACGTGAAGATGCCCGTAACTTTTTTAATAGAAATTTTCTAGGATAACTGGATAACTCTTAAAATATTTTTATTACAAATATATAGCTTTTAGTTGACAAAATAAAATAGCTTTTAGAGGTTAAAATAAACAAAATATTTCATTAAAAAGATGAGTAGACATTTATATCTATATATAAGTTAACTAATTTGGAGTTAAAGTTTAGATTTGAATAGTCAGATTTTGAGGAGGATAAGGTTTCAGATTTTTAAAAATAAATAAATACTAAACTTTTAAAATAAAAATTTTGAAAATACATCCAAAAAAAAATTTGGATTAAAAATAATTTTGAAAAGCATTTGAAAAAGAAATTCGAAAAAGTTCAAAATTCTTCGAAAATAATAAAATAATATTTTATATTTTCTTATTATTTATTTAAATAATTATACAAATTTAAATATCTTTTAAATAAGGGTAGAAAGTTTTTTTTACCTTTTTAATAAATTCTCTTTTTATAATTTTCCTTTCTATGTACTTTTTAGGTGAAAAACATATTTTACGATCATCTGAAAAAACTGTTCTATTTTATTTTTCCATATATAACTACCAACAAAAAAATATTTGTGACGTACTTTCCTCTTGACCTTAATTGGATTTTAAGCTCGTTCCAGCGGCTGACTGGTGGATATTTAACTTCTTAAACAGTTAAAATTCTTTTCTTTTAATACTAGGTGATTTTCCCGTGCTTATGCACGTGTATAAATATTTATAAAGTAAATACATTATAATAATTTATTAATATTGTTTTTCCGTTTTAATTATTATGTTATTTATATTGTAATCAATATGCATCACTTATTTTAAATAACTTTATGTTATTTTAATTAGTTGATTATAAGTATAATTTTGGATATATAATATCATTGACTGTTTGATTATTATTTGGATATATTAGATAATATTTACTTTTTAGATTCAACTAAAATGTTTTTGTTACACACATTAAAATTTTGATTAATTTTGTTAATTTCATGTAGTTTGATTCTTTTCTTAGATTTGTAAATATATTTTAGTAAGAATATCTATAATTTAATATATATTTTTTGAAAATCAAATAGTAAAATACACTAAACTTTTGATCAATTCAAAGTTGCATAAGTAAATATAACAATGATAGTCTTTTGAAACCTCATGCATATATATATATAAATTATACAAAATACTTAATTGTAATAGTTGGTTAATATATCTCTAATATTATTTGAGAATTCATATTTAATTAGTAATATGTTGAGTCGGTCTATAATTTTATATATAAAAATATTATTATAAATAAATATATTATTTTTTTATCAAATGTTAGACTTTGTATAAAAAAAATTGGGTTGGTCTAGTTACTCATTTTGTGGGTATATTGTGTTACATATATTCCGTCTAATTCAAGTATAACTATTTCCAATCTAATTCATCCAAATCATTATTAACTATATTCATTGTATTAGTTTTGTTTTTATATAAATTATACAAAATACTTAATTGTAATAATTGGTTAATATATTTCTAATATTATTTGAGAATTTCATATTTAATTAGTAATATGTTGAGTCGGTCAATATTTTTTTATATATAAATATTATTATATAAAAGTATACTATTATTTTTATCAAATGTTTGACTTTCTAGTTACTCATTTTGTGGGTATATTATGTTACATATATTCCGTCTAATTCAATTATAACAATTTCTAATCTAATTCATTAGTCTAGTTTGTAAATATATTTTTGATTTCTCAGTAATTTAGTATATGTTAATTTTCAAAAATAAAATAATAAAATAAAATGATGATAGGTATTGCATAAAAATATAACCGATAAATTTTAAAAGGGAAGATTAATTTGTTACTTTAATATCAAGATTTTTTTCTAAACTTTCCTTTTATGAAATCACATTATATATATAAAAAATTCGTTTTAAGTTTGATAAATACTTTCTTTATCATATATGTTATTTGAAAATATAAAGGGAACTTAAATAAAAAGAAAGATTAAATTAAATTTTATTAATTAAATATATCTTAGTTTATTATTTAACTTATTTTGTAATAATTTGAGAAATAGATTGATTTAAATAAAATGCTTAATACTTTTCAAATATATCTTATGTTGTTTAAGATGATCTTTTAAAAGGGAAAATTATTTCGTTCCTTTAAAATCATGATTATTTTGTGAACTTTTCTTATTATGAATTACACTATTTATAAAAGATATTTTCGTTTTTAAATTTATAAAAAAATTTACTATATAGGTTATTTGAAAAAATAAGTAAAAGGAAACCTAGATAAAAAAAGGAAAAAATAATATAAGATAAATATTTAATGATGATAATTTTACATAATTGATTTATTAAGGGTATTATTGTAATCAACCACCGTGAGAATTAATGTGAGTGCGACACGTAGGAAACTGACTTCTCAAATAATATTATAGAGATAGACACACATATATATATATATATATATATATATATATATATTTTTTTTTTTTGTTATTCATATATCACTCTTTAAAGTAATCAAGACATCGGTATACTTTTAGATATACTCTTTCTGCTTCACTTAGTTGATGTTTTTTTGGTAAAAATGTAAAGATATTGTTACCAATTTTCGTTTTTGACAGAAATACAGAGGCAATCTGAAAAACAAAAACACTAAATACAGACTCGATGGAGATATTAAAGTAAGACAGACACGACAAACCACAACCGCAGTCCCGAGGCTTGACTAATCCGCACCAACAGCTTGCCGCAAAAAGATGAACCAAGTTCAACCGAGAGTCGGAACCCGGTAATTTTGGCCTCCCCGATGAATCCGCTCTTACAAATAATAGCCCACCGGAGAATAGCTTGCCGAGAGCTTCACTTAGTTGATGTTTAATCTTATCGTACATCGTTTGTAGAGTATAAGTTTTATACAATTTATTTTAGTTACATAACAAATATCAATAAATAAAATTAATTCAACCAATAAAAAAACTAATGTAATACTCCGTCTATCCCACTATAAGTGGATTTTAAGGTTTTTGCACATGAATTAAGAAAATATACATTTTTATGTAATTTATCTTGGTAACATAAAAATATCATTAAATGAAACTAGTTCAACCAATAAGAAAATGTTACAATATTTTTTAATTGGTCACAAAATTGAAATGATATTAAATTCTATCTAGATTTGTGAGAACATCATTTAAAATGAGACAAAAAAATCCTAAAACACCACTTAAAATGGGACAGAGTGAGTAAATAATAGGTCACATAAATGTCAATCTACATAAAATTTTATATAAAATGAAAAATTAAATTATTTTTGAAACCAAAAAAATCTTTAACTTTCAGTTGTTATGAAACCTTAGGAATAAGTCGAGTAACAGATTAATTGGAATAATGTAAAGTAATCAAGACATTTGTATACTTTTTGCACCGTGATTTAAGATTTTTCGATGCCCCGATTTCTGTTGTTGTTTAGTTTGCTAACTTTTTTTCAATTTATTTAGTTTGCTCAGAGGCTTTTTACTATGCTCACCAGCTTTGTCTCCTTAATTGAGACACTCCTATGCTCACCAGCTTTGTCTCCTTTTCTACATACACGTCACCTCGCAGCCTAGCCTTTCCCCAGAATTATATTTAAAAGAAATTAAATAACATATTTTTAAAATATATATTGCATTAATTGTATATAAATTCTTATTAAATTATTGATAGTTTCATTTTATTATTTAGAAAATAACCTACATTTGAAAAGATGCAAAATAAATAAACTTCATTTATGTTTTTTTTTTTTGGACAACAACTTCATTTATGTAAAGGTGTTGGAAACTTGATACATGGACGCGATTACAACTTTGGAACTAATAAGAGATGATTTATTCTAAAAAAAACTAGTAAGAGATGATACAATTTATATTATACACATAAAAATAGAAACTAAATGTCTTAAATTGTTATGTTTTCCATTTTTCATGAAAGAACTAAAAAAAAGTTGTTTTCCATAAGAAGTAAGAGTTAAGAATAGAAACGGGTCAGGCACAATTTATTCAGGGGGTCATTTAGAAAATTGATGTAGTTAATGAAGATATTAGCAATTTTTACTGGGGTCAGCTGACCCCGTAAGTTGTTAATAGTTCCGCACGCCCCTGTCTCCCCTTATCCTTAACTGGCAATTAGTCCATAAAGTCTCTCCATTATCCCTTCCAAACCAGAGAGCTCTTTCAACTTTCTTCTTAGCAAAGCAATGGCGTCTTCAGTCCTCTCATGTTTTCTTCCAAGGTATACCAAAAACTCTTATTTTTTTACTATAGTTTCATGATTCCTCTTAGGGTTTTGTTTGATTTACTTGGTGTTTCTTTCAAAACCACAAGCGTTCCACAAGTAAACAAGCACTTAGGCAATCTTATAGGCTCTTCAGCAGGACAATAACTGATATCCAGCTCACGCACGCTGCGGTCCATGGCAATCCTAACCCACAGTCTTACATCTGCGTTATGACACATGGAACCAAGCTTGAAGAAATGTTTTCATAAGTGATCTTGATATTTTATCTACCTTGAATGGCCCCCTTTGTGTTTTCAGGTCCGGGGTTTTAGGCCACAGAAGAAGTCTGTTCAGTGTCTCTACCACACCATTTGCTCAAGTGGGCATCTCCACTAAGACCACCAAGCGCAAAGAATCAAGGATAGGAAGGCAGCCAATCGCTGTACCGTCCAATGTAACCATTTCATTACAAGGTCAAGACTTGAAAGTGAAGGGTCCTTTGGGAGAACTCGCTTTAACTTACCCACCAGAAGTTGAGCTTACGAAAGAAGACTCCGGTTTCTTGAGGGTCAAACAAACCGTGGAAACTAGAAGAGCCAAAGAAATGCACGGCCTTTTCAGGTTACAAAACTCTAAGCCTTATGTCAATCAAGTACTTTTCACTTACGTGCTGAAACCCTTTTAAAATTTTAGGACACTTACTGATAACATGGTTGTGGGAGTATCAAAGGGATTTGAGAAGACGCTTGAGCTCAAAGGTGTTGGTTATCGTGCGGTGATCCAAGGAAAAGAACTGGTGCTGAATCTCGGGTTTTCTCACCCGGTTAAGATTGCGATACCAGATAGTCTCAAAGTGAAAGTGGATAAGAAGATTAAAATTTTTGATAAAGAAGAAGTTAAGATAACAATAGTCATAGTGAGTGGATACGACAAGTGTGAGATTGGGCAGTTTGCTGCTACGGTGAAGAAATGGAGGCCGGCAGAGCCATACAAGCGTATTGGAGTGTGCTATTCTGATGAGATTGTTCACAGGAAGAAAGGAAAAGATAGAAAACAGAAGTGATGTATCTTGATATTGTTATCTACTTCCTTCTATGTATGTTTGTCTCTTTATCACAATGTTAGTCCGGTATCTGAAAAATGTTAAGACTAAGAGAGTATATTTGTCTCTTTCTTTCAATGTCTGGAGATTTTTTTTTTCTATTTAAACGTTTCTTCTAAAGTTGTCGCCATGTAAAAGTAGAGATCATCTCTTCCTCCATGAGACTTGACTCCCAAGGCAAGAACATAGCTAAAGAATAAGAACAGAGTAGTGGAACAACGAACGTCAATCATTTATCCACACATGCAAACATATTATTAAAAAGACAGAACTGGATCATTCATTATATGAACTAGGGGTAGAGAATGTTATTCAGTCGAAATCAACTTGACATGTATTTGATCATGCTCTTGTTGCGAATGCTAACTTGTTACTCATCTCAAGTTGCTACTTCATGATTATCTGACTCAGTGAGGATTTTCACCATTTTCAAATGACAAAAATTCCTCAAGATATAAGTTAACAAGACTGGTTAACTTTGTAATGTCTCCACTCAAAATATTCAAGACTGGTTAACATGAAATCCGGGACAGAGCCAGATTTGTTCCAACACCCGCCGTTACGACAATCCTTATTTGTCTGAAATAAACATTTTGGTATTAGATCGTCAAACCAAGTCAAGGTAACATGAAAGATAATAAGTTAACAGAAACGGTTTACACCCGCTTAAGCTTGAGAAGTCGTAGCTTAGGAGTTGCTGTGAACAGACACACTAGTAGATTCCACCACTCTGCTTTGCATGTACATATCTCTAGATGAACAAGCTGTAGAAAGATAATAGTACCAATATTACATGGAGCCTGCATAAATCACATACAAACCGTCTTCTCTTTGTCTACTAGTACCAACTTCAACATTAGCTTCCACAAGCTCAGGCATATCTTCAGCCAAACAAAAGGAGCCCTGATAGTCTCTGATGTTTAAGTACTTCATAGAAGGAGCAACTCTTTGAGACTTTTCATCTGAGTACTTTACTGACATTAGGTGTAAGATTTTGAGAGATTGAAAACAAACCTAGGAAGAACTGGAAGAAACACCGACAGGATTTGCTTTTTTAAGCTTTAGGGCAAGGAGTGTTTGACAAGTATATAAGCTCCTAGATAGTCTGATAAGACCTTCGTTGGTGGTATATTAGACAAGTTCTAGCTCACTAACACCGTGACTAACCGCGGTTTTAATCCATATCCCTATGTCTATAGGATCAACTTTCAAAGAAAATATTACAAGAACTGGGGCTTTCTGCACTAGCAAAGGCCTCTAACTAACTCAGAGTCATTTCCACATTCAAGATGTAACTCAAGTTTAGGAACCAGCGTCCATGTTTTCATGTGTATGCTTTAAAAGTAGACATTGACTTTATCATGTGGAGATGGTGAAGAAGTTTGATCATTAGAATTTTCTAATACGTATAGTAATAAAGCAAGAACAATAATAAGTTCAAACCACTCAAATAATTGTATGAAAAAAAACATCAAAAATACTAAAAAGCATATCTGAGATTGGACTTGTAATCATGTCTGACCGTATACCTTCTGACGAATGCAAGCTGACAGGCAGATAGATGAACCCTTAAAGCATATCAAGTTTCTTGTTGGAGTCCGTGGTTTTCGAGGAGATATTCACCTTCTTTAAACATTTTCCACTTCTTAAGATGAATGCTACTACTTCTTTCTCTTCTTCGGTTCCTTCATAGTCAACCCATTCAAAAGTTTCAAGACTGGATACCAGACATTCAGGAACTGTACTCGGTTCATTCCAACAGGAGCGCTGTTCTTGATCCCGAGGGCAATAAAGCTGGAATGAATTGAAGGGACAGATACAGAGCATTATAGATCGTAATAGATATATACTAATCAATAACACTGAATATTTTGAGATTGAATGTGCATATATACCTCTAGTTTGAGGGATTTTAAACTAGGGGAATATCTGAGTACACTGATAGACTTTAGATCTATGATACACCTTGAAATACTCTGTAAATTTCCTTTATAGAATCAATGAAAGAAGTACAACTCTGAGTGTGATCGATCTTAAGCTCTCATGACGAACTCAAGCTCGAATCACCAGTCTCATAGCGACTGTGTAGGATAAACTCATGACGTCTAATCACAAACAACATCAAAGCATAAACCTCACACTCACCCTTAGCTCTCTATTTATACTACTATCTGTTACAGACTCTCACTTCTAACTGCCACTCTAACTGACACTCTGCCACGTCAGTCAACGCCTTCTATTTTGATCTTTTATTCTTGAGTAACAGACGCTTCCGCCACGTTACTTCCCCTGCCTCCACTTGCTACTTCCTTTCCACCCTTCCTTCTAAAGTAAGCTCTCTTGTACTTATCAATACTCCCCCCAATAAAACCAAGCTTGCCCTCAAGCTTGTATTGTGGAAACTGTGTCACAAAGTATTGATATGGTACCCACGAGTTCTCTGTATCAGACTTCCCAACCCACTTCACCAGAAGTTCCAATAACCCGCGTGGATCCTAACGTTTATCCAACACATCTGCCGGTTCTTCTTCAGGCTGATCAGGTCCCAAACAAGCCTTAGGTAGCTCCAAGATCTGTTCTTGTGGATTCACAGCAATCTTCAATTGAGAAACATGGAATACCGGGTGAATTTTTGAAGATTCCGGAAGCAATAACTTGTACGCCGCATTGCCCACACGCTGCAACACTCGGTAAGGCCCATAATATTTTACGGCCAATTTCTGACAGAATCGCTTCACCACCGACTGTTGTCTGTAAGGCCTGAGTTTAAGATACACCATATCACCCACTGAGAAGTTGACATCGCGACAATGCTTATCTGCTTGTGCCTTCATACTTTGCTGAGCTCGAACAAGAGTCAACTTCAAAGTATCCAACATCTCATCTCGAGCCAATAAAGACTGTTCTAATTCAAAGTTGTTGGTTGAGCCCGGTTCAAAAGGAGTTAATGATGGAGGATCACGACCATAGACTACGTTAAATGGAGTCGTTTGGAGAGCTGCATGGAATGTGGTATTGTACCATAGTTTTGACCATGAAAGATATCTTGACCAAGTACGCGGATGCTCTGATGCAAAACATCGTAAATACGTTTCAAGACAACGATTTAAGACCTCTGATTGTCCATCTGTTTGTCGGTGAAAAGCAGTGCTGTACCGAAGCTTTATTTCTGCTAAACGGAAGGTTTCAGTCCAGAAAGCACTCAGAAAGATTCTGTCACGATCTGAAGTGATGCTACGAGGAAACCCATGTAATTGAACTATCTCTCTTACAAATGCTTTGGCCACATCAATCGTTGTAAAAGGGTGATGAAGGCCGATGAAGTGTGCATACTTACTTAACCTGTCAATAACCACCAAAACCACATTCACTCCATACGATGTAGGCAATCCTTCAATAAAATCCATGTTAATGTCCTCCCAAATCTTATTCGGAATTGGCAACGGTTGCAACAAGCCAGCTGGTGACAGTGTCGAGTGTTTGTGTGTCTGACAGATTCCACAGTTTGCCACATATTCCTGCACTATCTTGTACATCTTAGTCCAGTAGAATGATTGCTGCCCCCTCTTTAGCGTTTTGAGAACGCCAGAATGTCCTCCTGCTTTACTGTCATGGCATTATGCTAAAATTAACGGTATGAACTGTGATGTCGCAGCAATCACTAACCTCTTCCTGGACCATAAGCGACCATCAATCACTCTCAACTTATCAGATTTTATAACTCTCTGTTGTAACTTCGCAATCATACTCTGAATCTCTGCATTCTGTGATATTTCCTTCTCCAAATCTTGACATTGTAGAGCTGTTGGAATAGTCAAAGCCATAAGTAAGGCTGATACTGACATACAGCGAGACAAGCCATCAGCAGCCTTGTTCTCACAACCTGGCTTATAAGTAATGTCAAAGTCAAATCCCAACAGTCGCGTTAACCATTTTTGGTACTCCAAATTAACTTCTTTTTGTTCCAATAAGAATTTCAAGCTCCTATGATCCGTACGTACTTCAAACTTGCGACCCATCAAATAATGTTTCCACTTACGGACTGCCATTACAATCGCCATCAACTCGCGTTCGTAAGCTGGTTTCAACTGTTCACGATCCGTTAGAGCATGACTGAAATACGCCACTGGTTTATTCTCCTGCATTAATACTGCACCCACTCCCACTCCTGAAGCATCTGATTCCAAAACAAATGTCTTACTGAAATCTGGTAAAGCCAGAACAGGTGCTGACACCATAGCTATCTTGAGCTTATCAAATGCTTGTTGAGCTAAGTCACTCCAGCAAAATTGATCTATCTTCAACAAGGACGTTAATGGTCTTGCTAACACTCCATAATCCTTGACAAATCGTCGATAATAGCCAGTTAGTCCCAAAAACCCACGTAACTGCTTGATAGTCTTCGGTATTGGCCATTGATTCATCGCCTCTGTTTTAACACTATCTGTCGCCACGCCTTGTTGAGAGATAATATTGCCCAGATAGTCTACTTGATGAGTGCCAAACGAACATTTTTTTCTGATTAGCGAACAATTTCTGAGCTCTCAGTACCTGAAAGACCAATCTCAAATGCTCCAAATGATCTGACATTGTCTTACTGAATATCAATATGTTGTCAAAGAAAATCAAGACGAAGTTTCTGAGGAATGGTCTAAAGATCTTGTTCATCAATGCTTGAAATGTCGCTGGAGCATTAGTTAAGCCAAACGGCATTACTAAGAACTCATAGTGTCCTTCCAATGTTCGAAAAGCAGTCTTCTTGATATCCTCTTCCACCATTCTTATTTGATGATATCCGGAACGGAGATCAAGCTTTGTGAAAACTGTTGCTCCATGTAATTCGTCAAGAAGCTGATCGATGACAGGAATTGGATACTTATCAGGCACCGTAACCCGGTTGAGTGCTCTATAGTCAATGCAGAAACGAAATGAACCATCCTTCTTCTTGACTAAGAGTACGGGACTAGAGAATGGACTAATGATCCGTCTGATAATACCCGCTGAGAGCATCTCTGTCACCATCTTTTCCATCTCTATCTTGCTTGCATGGGGATATCGATACGGTCTCACCGAAACCGCAGAGATTCCTGGTTGAAATGTGATCGAGTGTTCTTTGCCTCTCAATGGTGGTAAACCCGTTGGTAATGCAAAGATATCAACAAACTCGTCTAACAAAGGTGTCAGCGCTGAGCTAACAAAGCAAGACTCTGATGGATTATTCTCTGGTTTCATGGATGTAACGCTCGAGGAATACAACAATACTCCTTCTTCTTGATGTACTCCAGGATATATTGGAGTGAGTGACTTGAAAGAGAGTTTATCACAGTGCAGGGACTCATCACCGTACCAGGTGACTCGCTGTCCTTCATAAACAAATGACCATACTTGTTGCTTCCAATCAACCTCGCATACGCCAAGTGTTTCCAGCCACTGAACTCCAAGGATTACATCCACGTTTCCCAGTTCTAAAGAGATGAAGTCAGACGTGAAGTCAGTTGTATTGAGTCTGAATGTTACAGCTTTGCACACACCAAAGCCCTTAACTGTAACACCATTTACCAACAACACGTCAAGGTTGCGATCAGCACAAACTTTCAAGTGCAACTTGTTCACACTATTCGGAGAAATGAAATTGTGTGAAGCTCCGCTATCGAGCATGACTATCACCTCTTTGTTGTTAATACAACCCCGAAGCTTCGTTGTCTTTGGAGAATCTAAGCCCAAGAATGAACTTAATGACAACGTGTGTAACACTTTGCTTCGGTCTTCGTATAACTCCTCTGCCTCGTCGGAGTCATCCACTACTTCCAACTCCAGTCCGTTTAATGACTGTTAAGATACGAAGTTCTCTCTTTGGACACACTGCTTTGTGAGCCGGGGACCATGGGGCTTGACATTTGAAACACACCTTATCTTGCCGCATTTTATTGAGCTCCGTATCTGAGTACTGTTGTCTTGATCTTAATGTTTGAGTTCGTTGTGGGGGTACATTCTCTTTGTTGGTCCCCACTTCTACTCTTGGAGTATATCCGCCAGAACGAACTCCATTCGTCTGTCTGTTGTAATGTTTCTGAGTATCACCACCTGTTGCAGAACTGATCACTTTACAAAAGGTTGTACTCTGCATCTTTAATACTGCGAGTTTGTGCTCAGTTAACGTCAGTGGTTCCTTCAGACGAATGACCTCCTTCATGTCTGGTTTCAATCCATTAAAGAAAACCTTGATCAGATTATTCTCGTCAATCCCCGTGACTTGATTCCTCAACTCTTCAAACTCATTCACGTAATCTGCGATGTCTCCCTCTTGTTTGATAGAGAACAACCGTGCTGCTGGATCATTATCAATCGGACCCCCAAATCTGTCCAACATTCTCTTAGTAAACTGCTCCCAGCTCACAAAAGGATCACTGATTATCTCGCCGTTAAACCACTGCAGCACTGGACCTTCCAGACTTAGTGAAACCAAATGTAACTTCTCCACTTCATTGTAGTTACCAATCCTGAAAAATCTCTCAACACGCGATATCCAGTCGAATGGCAACGAACCAGAAAATACAGGCATATCAATCTTACGCAGCTTATTCTCACGATTCATAATGTTATCCTGAGTTCCCCGATAACCTAACGGTGTGTGAGATCGTTCCGGTTCAGAGATCGTTATCGGTACCTGATCCAGAGATTGTTGCGAGGCGGATGCAATTTCTTTCCCCGGTCATTGATTGAACACTGCTGCTTCCTCCAATCGAGTCAAGACGTTACTGATATTCGTCATCTGCTTCTCTAACGCCTCGAATCTTGCCGTGGAATCACTCGCAATCGATTCGATCTTCTTGTCCATCGTCTCTACTGTCGTCGCCACCGAATCGAGTTTCGCCTTCGTCGCTCGATCGTTCCGAGCTAATGAATCGTAGTTCAGCTTTGCTAGCTCCATCTCATCTTGAACCCGTTGTAACTCAATCGATTTCGTCGGATCTGCGTTCATCGTCTTCTCCCGATCACTTCCGTTTCGCGTTTCTACCATTTCGTCACTTCGCGTTGTTTCCGATCCAGTTTCACCGCACCAATGATAGACTTTAGATCTATGATACACCTTGAAATACTCTGTAAATTTCCTTTATAGATCAATGAAAGAAGTACAACTCTGAGTGTGATCGATCTTAAGCTCGAATCACCAGTCTCATAGCGACTATGTAGGATAGACTCATGACGTCTAATCACAAACAACATCAAAGCATAAACCTCACACTCATCCTTAGCTCTCTATTTATACTAATATCTGTTACAGACTCTCACTTCTAACTGCCACTCTAACTGACACTCTGCCACGTCAGTCAACGCCTTCTATTCTGATCTTTTATTCTTGAGTAACAGACGCTTCCGCCACGTCACTTCCCCTGCCTCCACTTGCTACTTCCTTTCCACACTTCCTTCTAAAGTAAGCTCTCTTGTACTTATCATACACACATAAGTAGATTGAACCATTCTATCTCAGATGTGCTTATTGTTAAACGCACAAGACGGTGGAAGACACTACCAACAGGATATACATCCTGCAATACAAAAAAAAAAATTAAGCAGACTTGTTCTCAACGAAGAAAGTTACATATTTTTAGTAGTAGTCTAGAAGATATTTCCTTTGAGTATGGTATACATAAATCGAGGCGCTTCACTGAAGTAATAGCACTCAGAATTCCCGAAGGACAGTGAGTAACGACAACTTTTGCTTTAACAATATTAGGCATATCATTCTCAATGGTACAAAACCTGCCTGAATTATTATAAACAACCAACAGCTCCAAAGAAGGAGCATCTATCACAAATCCATCTTCCTCATCAATATATCCGTCCGGTGATTTACACAAATATGCACTCTTCAGGGAAGCAACCTTAACTGTAAAAATGGTAACATTGTCATGGGGACATTGTTCCACATCCAAATATTCAAGAACAAGACACTTGGATAAAAGCCTCTTGACAAACTCCTCACCGGGGTACTTCACAAATAAAAGTTTCAGAGTTTTGAGGGTCGAGAAAGAAGGCAAGGAAGACGAATCCACAAGAGTCACACTCTTTAATTTCAATTTCACAAGCATTCCACAGCCTGCGTATAAGCTTCTTGGAAGTACAACTGGATTTGTACTGGAAATACAGTCAATATCGATACTCAGGTCACGCACACAGCGTTGAACAGCCATATCAATCCAGATCCCAATATCAGCGACAGTAGAAGATTGAGTAAGTTCGAAATGCAATGTTTCTATCGGTGCCTTGTGCAGAATCAAACACCTGTCAACAAAGCGGGAAAACCTTCCAGTATCAATATCTTCACAGTCATCGTCGTCGAACACAAGTTTTGGCACTGACTTCCACAGAGGAAGCCAATGTTTTGACAAAACCATAGTCGCCACGACATCTTCAGCGGTAGGCAGTTCAGACAGTATTCGCAATAGGAGAGTATCAGGCAACTGACTTATCTTATCCATGATTTAGCAAGAAGCCGCAAACGCAAACCACACACCAAGCCTACAAACATTAAAATATGAACAAGGGATGTGAAACGACAAAAGGTCGAAGCAAGCCCTGGCTGCGTGGTAGACAAACCACAAAGTTGAAAGACAAGGAAACGAAAACCAAACTCGTCTACCGCTTATTCAAGAAGCTACTTCTTTAAAATCAGAAATGATTCATAGAATAGGAAAATACCTGGAAAATAGAAACCTCTCCGGTGAAACTCGTTAATGGAGAAAGAAGAGTAAAGAGTCTTTGCTATGATGCCCTTGGGTTTTCAAGTTAATTACAAGGGAATGCCACTGCCTTTTCTTAAAAAAAACGAATTACGACCATTTATATCTGGACCAATCAGAAACAAGAGTAAGCTTGACCAATCAAATATCAGCTTCATTACCCCAATATTTTTTAGCCAATTTGGTGTGAAGTATAAGGACATCTCCATCCCCACTCCATATTTTACTCCATTTATAGAGTAAATGGAGTAAAGAACAAGAAATAAAAACATTACTCTATAAATGGAGTAATGCTTTTATTTTTTGTTCACTACTCCATTTTCCATTCTATTTACTCTAAAAATGGAGTAAAATATGGAGTGAGGATGGAGATGCTCTAATCCCACCTTATTAAGCCCATGAACCCTTCCTCTATAATAATAATAAACCCAATGCCAAGTTTCGAGGTTAAAACTCCGATGAAACCCTATACTCTAACACCAAAATTATGATATATAAAGATATCTCATATATAAATGCACTGTCCACTGAACTATAACGTATGATTCCAAATTTTTTTTTTTACCAATGTACTAATGAAAATGGAGTTCATTCCAAATGCATGTCCTATTTAAATTTTTCATTTATGAAGTTGACAGAATAAATTATTTACATTGTATTACCACTTTAATGATCCCAAAAATATAAATATTGAACAATCCCAAAAAATTATTTACATTGTATTTATTTTGATTAAATTACTCTCTCTGTTTCTAAAAGATCCATGTTTTAAAAAAAAAACTTTTATTTCAAAAAGATACATTTTTTACATTTTCAATACATTAATAATGAAAAATTGTACATTTCCAAAAATATAATTGTATTTACTAAAATCTTATTGGTTCAAAATTATGGGAAATTGCTAATTAAGAAAAACAATGCATTGGTAAATGAAATTTTATGTTTTACTTAATAAGTGTGAAAAATCTAAAACATGGATCTTTTAGAAACAGAGGGAGTAATATTTTTACTATCAAGTTATATATACAATTACATATAAAACTTTTGTCTTTATTTTTTATACATTTATGGCAAAATATTTCTTCTTTTATCTATTTAGGAAAATATGAAGTGTTGCACAAGTATAAAAGTTATCATTACCAACAATATTTAACATATTCAGAAATTATAAATTAATACATAATCTCATTTTGCAAACTATCAATCTTATTACGGTTAAGGTTTCACATAATTTTCTAACCAATCAAAACAAATAACTTTATACAAATCGCAAAACAAAAAATCAAAAAAATATACTCGTGCTGCTTTCAACTAATATGTCCAGAAAATATGGTCCTCAGCAAAATATATAATATTAATTTGTATGATAAAATTTATATCCAACTTTAAAACATTAAAACAATAAAACTCATTTTAAAATAATGGAGGACAAATCAAATAAACAAATTATACTATTTGATTTTCATATATGTATATTTATATAAAATTTTAGATAAATTTAAGAAATTAATAACACCAACAAATTATATATGTGAACATGATATATACCACTTATATAGGGATTGTGGGATCTACCGGTTCGACTACATGTCTGATTCATATATGAAAATGCTATTTAAAATTGAAATATTATAATAAAATAATTTTAAAATTATTTTCTTTTAATAAAAATCATAAATTCATGCAAATTTTTCAAAATCGTCAATAAGAAAAATTTCCGCGCTTTAAAAGCTTGGATCAAAATCTAGTTTCCTCTTATAATTAGTGTTTTTAAAACAGGATCGACTAGCAAACCGGAAATATTTTGGGCATTGTGGTTCGACTGGGTTCGAACCGGGATTGATCGGGTTTGATTGGATTAAACTAAATTGATGATATTTTAAATAATATGCATACTCTTACAAAGATAGATCGTATCAAAGAAAATGTTTCAATAGCCATAATGTTTAAAAAAACTTTAAAAAATAATTAAAATGTAACAAAAATAATAAAATTTAATAGTTCAAATCTAAAATCAATACGAAAAGCATATTTAAACTTTATTCTCCAGATCTTTATCACTCTAAATCTTCATCACATTTTAAAAAGTTTATATACATTAGTTAAAAATTTATATTTTGAAATAAAACAAGTGTTTTGTTATTTTATAAATTATACAAATTTTAAAGACGTAAATGTTTCAATTATTAAAGCCTTCAACAAAAGTGACCATGAAATAATATGTTTCGATCCTATTTTTAGTTTAAGGAAGAAAAGTTAATTATTTTATTAACAAAATTTTGGTTTATATACGAACCGGAGTTTGGCCGGTTCAATGGATAACCGGTTTCTATATTTTTAACGGTTCGATATACGTTTTTAGCTGGTTCAACTTTAGTTGGATTTTGACATTAATCCAACCCGGATTATTTTTGGTTCATGGTTCAACCCGGTCGGACCGTCGGTCCTGGTTTAAAAACACTGCTTATAATGTATAGAAACCCGAATTAATTTGAATGGTGCAACTTCCAAAAAAAAAAGAGAAGTTGCTCAAGTATTTTAGTTTGATTCAAGTTTCCATAAAAAAGAAATGAGAATCAACGACTCTTTAAAATGTGACATATTCCCCTAAAGGCCTTCCCCAGCTTCTCTTAGAGAAAAGAAAAAAAAACATTTAATTCTAGCGACCATTGGGAACACAAAGCATGCAAAACACAAAATCATTGTGTTTAAACTTTTAACTGCGTTGTTAATTCAAAAATTTATATTGATCCAACTGTCCAGAAGCTATTTCCTAACTGCGTGTTTTTTTATTATTTGTCAAAATTTTGAATCAAGGTTGCTCAATTCTAGCGAACCAGTATCAATCCAAAAGGCTGAACCGGAAACCAGAAGTTTCAGTTCAAACCAATTCTTTTAAAAAATTGGATGGGTAACCGAGCCTTAAAAGCTTATGGTATGGATCAATATGGTTCGATCAAATTCGATTGAGGTCAATTAGAAAATAAAAACTATAACTAAATCTATATGTTTCGTTATTTTAATTTATCTTTTCAAATCTTACAAAATATAGGCTATATAGCTAAGTTTAGATATTAATCATGAAATAAAATTTTAATATAAACCAAATCACATTTAAATATAAAAATTTAATATCTTGACTTCAATCATATATAGTTGTAAATTTTATATATTTAAGAGAACAAAAAATAATAATTAATTTTTTATTTGTGGCAGTGCTTTTATATATAAAATTTTTATTATCTTATTTTAAAAGAAGAAGAAATCATTAGAAAATTTGATTTATGGAAAAAATATTAACAAGCCTGGTTTTATCTGGTCTCCAGTTCTTTTTTCTTTAATTTGTGATTTATCAGTTTATTTTTGGATTTTGTTATCTACCCAATCCAGGTATGTTTTCACTTTTCAGTTTAATCAAGTTCGACCGCTAATTCGGTTTGTATTTAAAAATACTGGTTGAAACCAAACTAAAAATGTAAAAGTCTTTAAAACACCAACAGAAAACGCTTGAACTCAAAGGTGTTGGTTATTGTGCGAAAGTAGTCCAAGGAAAAGAATTGGTCTTGAATCTTGGGTTTTCTCCCCCGGTTAAGATTGAGATACCAGATAATCTCAAAGTGAAAGTGGATAAGAAGATTAAAATTTTAGATAAAGGTAAAGAAGTTAAGATAACAATTGTCATATATAGTGAGTAGATATGATTAGTGTTGAGATTGAGCAGTTTGCTGCTACGGTAAAGAAGTGGAGGCCGGCAGGGCCCTACAAGGGTAATGAAGTGTCCTATTCTGATGAGATTGTTCATAGGAAGAAAGGAAAAGATGGAAAAAGAAATAATCTTCGAGCTAGAGAATTTATAGTTTTGGAGAATCTTTGAGCACAAGAAAGTAGTTTTAACAAACAGAGTTTGTAGACTTGACTCACAAGAAATATCAGTGAGTTACCGAAGGAACTGATAACATTTTATTTGGACAAGGGGAAAAGTTTTCATTCGAAAACAATTTCACAAGTAGCTGAAGCTCGGGGAGAGAATGATAACTTCTTGAGCATCTCAAGTTGCTCTTCAGGATCATCTGACACGGTGCGGATTTTCGCCATTTTCAGATAACAAGAGTTCCTCAAGATATAGGTGGCCACATCTCTCTGATCTTTCGTTCCTTTGTATTTTCTCCACTCAAAAATTTCCAGACTGGTTAACAACCAATCCGGCACAGAACCGGGTTGGTTCCAACACCCACCTTGTCTACAGTCCTTATGTGTCTGAGATAAACACTCTGGTAATTAGTTCATCGAACCAGGGGGATAAAACAGGAGAACAACCAGTTTAAAGAAACATATATACCCGTTTAAGCTTGAGAACTCGTAGTTTAGGTGTAACTTTGAGCAGACACACCAGTAGGTTCTGCCATTCTGGTTCACACGTACATAGCTCTAGATAAACAAGTTTAAGAAAAAGAACTGTCTCAAATTTTAAGTATCAAAAACTAGAATATGTAATATTAGTTTCTATCCTGATGAGGGTCCCTTGATCATGTGATCTCTACCTATGATGCTTATCAATTAATGTGCTAAAAACACTTCAAAACATATTTTGATTAAAGAGAAAAGAAGATTACACTGGAATAGGTTGAACATACTGAAAGACGCTTGACGAAAGTGAGAGATCCCAAAAGTTTATCAAGTTTATCATAAACAATATCAAGATCTGCTTCCACAAGCTCAGGCATATCTTCAGTTAAACAAAAAGAGCCACGATAATCTCTGAGGTTAAGTACTTCAAAGATGGAGCATCGATCACAAACCCCAGACAGTTTATTAGAGAATTTTTTGATGAATTATCCAGAGATAGTCTCTCTAGGGACGAAACCTTAATGGTGAAAATTAATGTATTGTCATCAGGACAACATTTCACCACCAAATTTTTGAGACTAGAGCAACTGGATAAAAGGCTTTCAAAAGACTTGCCATCTGAGTACTTCACTGATAGAAGATGCAAGGTCTTTATAGATCGAAAACAAACCGAAGAAAAAGAAGAAAAATCGACGAGACTTGCGTTCGTAAGTTTTAGGACATTGAGTGTTTGACAAGTATAAAAGCTCCTAGGTAACCTAATAGGATCTTCACCGGAGGGATGTTCAATTTCTAGAGTATGCACTCTGCGCTCAACTGCTGTTCTAACCCAAATCCCAATATCTAAATGACTATAATGAAAATTATTAATCTTCAAACAAAAACTTTCCAGAACCGGAGCCTTATGCAGTAGCAAAAACCTGCTAACAAACCGTGAATCACTTCCATATTCAACATCATACTTAAGTTTAGGAACCAACATCCAGAGAGTCTCACATCGTTTCGACAGAACACTCGTGGATAAAAGATCTTTTGTCGGAACAAATGATAGTA
This sequence comes from Brassica nigra, assembly GCA_016432835.1. Taxonomy (NCBI): domain Eukaryota; kingdom Viridiplantae; phylum Streptophyta; class Magnoliopsida; order Brassicales; family Brassicaceae; genus Brassica; species Brassica nigra. Next base: position 19,648,907 of record CM028242.1, read on the forward strand.
TCTGCAAGAGCAAAGCATCAGGCAACTAGCTGATCCTATCCATCATCTATTTAAAAAAAAAAAATCAACAACACCATGATGGCTGTTAACACCAAGAAATCAGAAAAAAAAAGAGACAAATCAAACTTGAAAACAAACAAGTAATCATAGGTGATTAGTGAGAATTTGATTAGAAATTCAAATAGCTACTAAAAAATAGTTATAAACTCACATGATGGTAAAATCGAAACAGATTCGCAGACTTGATAAAGGGATCATGATCTAGTGATGAGGGTTTCTTTTATAGCTGGATGTTACGCTAGACTTCTTCATTTTTATGGGGCTACTTTTTAGAAATGATGAGGAAGCAGACACCTTTCGTGCTTATTTTAAGGTAGACTTAAAGACTACTAAGTGATTGATTGTGGAGTTGTTAGAAAGATTTTGATCAAGATAATGACAACTCTTTTTTTTTTGTAACTTTTTCGACTTTGTAGAAACCTCAAAGAAGTGAATGTTATCTTATGTTATCTTTTCTAAAGGTTTCTTCTATGTCAGCATGTAAAAGCCGATGTAAAAGTCTAGAGGATGGTTCTTATTGTTCAGAAATAATTTTATGATCTATGCTTTGCTGGCAAGTTAGATTTCCAAATTAAAACAAATTAGACTTTGACCCGCACATCCGTACGAGTAATTTTCCATTTTATAAATTTATAACTTTAATATAATATATCCTATAACTATAATTAAGATTTTGTTAGATTTTTCTCAATAGATTTTGATAATATAAATAATTAAATAGATATAATTGATAAAATAGACTTACTATAACTTTCTTATGGTAAATAAATGGTGTTTCTGTTTTAATATAGAAGATTGATGATAACTGGATTGACTAGGGCTGGGCAAATAAACCGAACCCAAAAATCCGAACCGAATCCGATCCGATAAAACTGAACCCGAACCGATCCGAACCCGACATAAATACCGAATGGATCTAATTTTACGGTATTTCGGGTTATGGGTATTATCCGAACCGAACCCGAGCTTAAATGGATATCCGATAGAACCCGAAATATTCAAAATTTCAATACTTGTACCAAACATGATCTTTAATATACATCCAAAATATATTAAGATATTACTAAACATCTAAAATAATTATCTATCACATGAAGGTTAGTGATTATATTATACGAAGGTTGATGGTTAAAGATGACCGTTGAAGCTTGAAGTTTTTAGATTTTAGTTTTTTTTCAATAGAATAATGTTTCTCATTTCATGAGAATTTAGTTTTCGTTTTAAACTTTTATTTATTTGATTTTTTTTCTATAAATAACTATGTTTACTTTTCGTTTGATTTTGAATGATCATGTTTGATGTTCTTTTCTTATTTTTGAATCGATTTTACTTATGTTTTGGTTATAAAATAGGTAAATCAGGTACTTTTAAACCGAAAAACCCGATTTTAGTCATATTTTGGTTACAGAGTAGGTACAAATCAGGTATTTTAAAACCGAAAAACCGATTGGGACCCGAACCCGAAAGTACATCGGGTTGTACCGATTCTTTGAAGATTTACTAACCCCGACCCGAACCCGATAGAATCCGAACCGGTCCCGAACCGAATTTTCATATAATCCGAATGGGGCTGATTTTTTCAAACCCGAAAAACCGAAACCCGATTGGATAAAACCGAAACCCGATTGGGACCCCGAATGCCCAGGCCTAGGATTGACCATAACCCTTTAAATACTAATTAAAATGCTTTTAAATTCGTGACGTGGGATAATTTATTTCTAATATTTAAGTAACCAAGAACTGAAGAATAGTGTCATAGTATCATAGTGACATGCACGAACATAGCTAAAGGATAAAAACAAAGTAATGGAACAAATCCCTATAGAGTGAGAATCTTTAATCTTTATGAATCACTATGTTGTGGTATAGACTTACTATAAACAAGGAACATCAGTCATTTATCACACATACTATAAAATGACTGAACCGGATCGTTCACTCGATGGAGAATGTTTATCAGTCGAAATCAACTTGACAAGTATTTGATGCTCTAGGTGAGAATGCTAACTTCTTGATCATCTCAAGTTGCTCTTCATGATCATCTGTCTCAGTGAGGATTTTCACCATTTTCAAATGACAAGAATTCCTCAGGATATAAGTCACAAGATCACTCTGATCTTTGGTTCCTTTGTAACGTCTCCACTCAAAATATTCAAGACTGGTTAACAAGCAATCCGGGACAGAGCTCGGTTCGTTCCAACACCCTCCTTTACTACAATCCTTATGTATCTGAAATAAACACTTTGATATCAGATCATCGAACCAAGTCAAGGAAACATGTGAACAAAAGGTTTACAGAAACGTGTTTACCCGTTTAAGCTTGAGAACTCGTAGTTTAGGAGTTGCTGTGAGCAGACACACTAGTAGATTCCACCAGTCTAGTTTACATGTACATATCTCTAGATGTACAAGCTGTTGAAAGGTTGTACCAATAGGACATGGAGCCTGCGTAAACCACAAATAAACTGCCTCATCTCTTTGTCTGGTTACAGAAAACAAAATATAACGTTTTAAAGAGACGAGAGTAGATTACACTGGATTTGGTTGAACATATCGAAAGACGCTTGACAGAAGTGAGAGATCCGAGAAGCTCATCAATTTTATCATAACCAACTTCAACATTAGCTTCCACAAGCTCAGGCATATCTTCAACCAAACAAAAAGAGCCACGGTAATCTCTGATGTTCAAGTACTTCAATAAAGGAGCATTAATCACAAACCCAAGACAGTTTTTTCTATAATATTTTGCTGATCTATTCAGAGACAAACTCTGTAGTGAAGGAACATTAATAGTGAAAATGAAAACATTGTCATTAGGACAACACTCTACCACCAGATCTTTGAGACTAGAGCAACTGGATAAAATGGTTTCAAGAGACTTCTCATCTGAGTATGCCACCGATAGAAGGTGTAAGATCTCGAGAGATTGGAAACAAACAGAGGAAGAGTTGGAAGGAAAACCGACAAGACTTGCATTTTTAAGCTTTAGGACAACGAGTGTTTGACAAGCATAAAAGCTCCTAGGTAACCTGATAGGATCTTCACTGGCTGTGTAGTCTAGTTTTAGCTCACGAACACCGTGGTCAACCGCGGTTCTAATCCATAACCCGATGTCTAGAGGATTAATCTGAAACGTATCAACTTTCAAAGAAAAGTTTTCAATAACCGGAGCTCTATGCAGTAGCAAAGATCTGTTAACAAACTCCGAGTCACTTCCACTTTCAAGATGGAAGTCAAGTTTAGGAACAAGCCTCCAGAGAGTCTCCCATCGTTTTGAGAGAAGACTTGTGGCAACACGATCTTTGGTCTTGACGAAAGACAGTATCTGCAAGAGCAAAGCATCAGGCAACCCGCTGATCCTATCCATCATCTATAAAGTTCAACCGAAAAAAAAAGTCAAACTCTGCATTAGTTTGCTTGAATCAGACGGTGGAAATAAAAAACTAGTAGATGAGAATAGCAACTGAATATTTTACAAAAACAAACAAATAACCATAGGTGAAATTTGGATTAAGGATTTACAGAAACAAAACCAATCTTAAACTCACATGATCCTAAACTTGAATCCAATCTTAACAGAACTGAAAAAATAAATAAAACAAAACTTAACTCAATAACTCGTATGATAAACCGATCTTGATAGATTTGCAGACTTGATCTATGAATCTTGATATTGATGATGTCTTTCTTTATAGGTAAACTATATGTTAGTCTTTTATTATTATTATTTTCATATTTTATTAAATAAAGAGAATATTAGAAGTAGACTCTGACTTTGTCATGTGGGGATGGTGAAGAAGATTTGAATCGGTACAAACTGAAAAACATTTTGTTTATAGTAATGGATTTTTCTTTTTTTAACTCATCGTCAACTTTATATTAACCAAGACTGGAAATACATGATTTCACCACAAAGATTTAACCATTTTTACAGATAAAGAATTATAGTATCACTTAGCATCACTAGATTGGATCATACTCTACCTGAACTCAGTCTTTGCTGTAATTTTAATCCATGAAAACAAACTCTTCCTAAGACCCAGAAAAAGCTGTCTCTTAACCACACCTACAATGACCATAATAAAACTAAAGCAATGAAATTGAGATACTTAAACCTAATCATAAATCTAATCAGAGCTCAAGTTTTTATCTCCAAAAATTAGAGTTCAGCACACAGACAAAAACATCGACACCATATGGTTAATTTTGTGACTAGCTCAAGCTTCATCGGAACCACTGCCTCGCTCCTATAGCCTGAAAGACAGAATGATTCCATACTGAAAAAGTCGGACTTTGGCGATGATAACATGACCGGAACAGCAACTCATGACGTCTGAGGGTGTGACTCATACCACCGGAGAGATGATCGCCGGCGATGGGATGTAGAGCCTCACTGCATACCAAAGCAAAGCGCACATCACCGGTTGAAAAGTCCGAGGACATGGAGCCTTACGAATGTTCCATGTCCTTTAACAGTTAGGAATGAATGTTCTTTAACAGTTGAAAGATCGTAATGGATCTTAACTTAGGAATGTTCTTTAACACAATTAACAGTTATAGAGTTTCTCTTACAAGGGCAATGGTAATTGTCATTTTTTGATATGTAGCTTCGTTCTTTTATTAACATAAGCACCACATGAGGATAAAACCAAGATGCAGAGCAGAAGCTTTTAGAGGTTCTAACATTCAGATCAATGAAGGCAAACAATCCACACGATGTTAAGTAAACACATACTAACAAAGGTTTCTCAAGACAGATTTTAAGTTCATTTCTTCTTTTCTTATTTCAGTCGAACAAGAGCTGGCATGTACTAGAACCGCGCGGAGCAGATGACAACTCCTTGAGCATCTCATGTTTCTCCAGCAGACTACTGCTTGGCTTGGGAGAAATAATCACCTTCTTCAACCGAGTTGCGTGTTGTAAGATGAATTTCGCCACTTCCTTCTGCTTTTGTGTTCCTTCGTATAGCTCCCACTTGAAGGTCTCAAGAGACAACCCCTTGGGAAGTGAAGCAGGTTGCTTCCAGCTGGCACGGGGACTAGAGGTACGTCGAATATGTTTCTGATATACAAAAGCGAAATAAATAAACAACTCCAATCAGAAACTGAAACTGTGTTTGTGTTATTTTATGTACCTGGCGGAGTTTAAGAACTCGTAGTTTAGGTGAATCTTCAATCACTCGGGTGAGTAAATCCCACCAACGTGGCGCACATGTGCATAGCTCTAGATGAACAAGCTGAGAGAAGACAGTACCAGCGGGATAAGCAGCCTGCATTTCAAGAAGAACATCAACTACAAATAAATCAAATCACCAAGAAACCAAGTAAATAGACAGAGAGATTAGATTACATCTGAAGTCATCAGACACAGTGCAACACGCTTAACCGAGGTGAGAGATCCAAGAATCCTCTCGGTGTTTTTATAAATAACATCAACATTTGCTTCAACAACCTCAGGCATGTTCTCAATATAACAAAACCCACCCCAATAGTCCTCAATGTCAAGCCGCTTCAGCTTAGGCGCAGCTATCAAGAACCCATCGTCATCTCCTTCAAAAGCCTGCGACGATTTATGCAGAGTGAGAGTCTTCAAGCACACGGCATTCACAGAGACGATCTTAACATTGTCTCCAGGGCATCTCTGCACAACCAAATCCTCGAGAACAGAGCATGAGGACAGAAGATGAGGAAGCGACTGGTCATCAAAGTACTTCACATCAAGAAGATGCAAAGTCTTGAGCGACTTGAAGCAAACGTAGGAAGAAGCATCGACAAGGCTCATGTTCTCGAGTTTCAGAACCACAAGGGTCGTGCAAGGGAACAAGCACTTAGGCAATCTTATAGGCTCCTCAGCAGGACAGTAACTGATATCCAGCTCACGCACGCCGCGGTCCACGGCGATTCTAACCCACACCCCAACATCAACATCTGCTGTATGACACATAGAACCGATCTTGAGACGCAAACTCTCTAGAGTGGGGGCCTTGTGTAGCAGCAACGACCTGTCCACAAACTTTGTGAACTTTGGACACGTGTTGTCGTGAAGCCTGAGGTCGAAGTTGAGCTTAGGGACTAATGTCCAGAGAAACCGCCATCGTTTGGACAAGAGACTCATCGCCACGACGTCCTTTGTCGGAAGACGTGAGAGAATCTGTAAGAGGAAGTCATCTGGTAACCGACTGATCCTATCCCTGTAATCATCCATTTTTTTTTAAGAATCACCTGCAAAAGAGACACAAAATGGGTACGAAGGGAATTGAATTTTTGGGTATTTTTGATTACATCGAGAGCTTAAAGAAGAAACCTTTTTCAAAGATTCAACCTTTGAGACAGTGTCGACAAGTTTGTAAACAGATAAAGGTACGATTTTTTGTCAATTTAATCACTAGGGGCCTGATTCGTTCGAAGCAATTAACCTAGAGGAAACCTATACATAGCAACGAGAAGATTTTCGAGAAAAAAGGAAGGATTTTGATTCGAAACCCCACACGGATGCGAAGAAAATAGCGAAAAAATGAAAACTTACGATTTACAGTAAGATCGTTGTTTCAGTGAATGAATGTATTGGTTCCTACAAGATTGTGTAGACAGTCTCTCTCTATCTCTTTCCTTTTTATCTCTGTGTAGGGAGTTTTCCTCTCTGGCGTTAAAAAAAAAAAAGGAGTTTTCCTCTCTGTCTCAAAGTTGTAGCCATAAAAAAGTAAAAGAGGCAATAGTGACAACCGGTTTTGATTTTGCATGAGGCCGGTTTGGTTTTGGATCCATTTTATAAATCATATGATTGGACGGTCCATAAACCAAGCCCGGTCCATAACCAAGTCCGGTCCATAACCGGCCCATGAAGAAGGAATGAGGCGTTCAGTCCATTAGGAGGTTGACGGTCAGCTTTACTTTCCTTATACTTATCTAATTTGTATTTTTCCATATTTGTATTTATCATTGTCTTAAATAGACTAGAAATTGATATGTTTCTATTTATTTATGATGGTCTATTTATGATGGTCTAAATACTTGTATATATATGAGCCTTTGACTATGGAATAAAATAAACTTTCACAGCATCTTATTTACAACACGTTATCAGCACGAACTTGTTCTAAACCCTAGCTAAATCCGACCACCACAAAAACCCTAAACACAAAGAAATCTGCCTCGAAACTTCAAAGAGGTCGTTCTCTCAAACCGTGAGGACCCATAAAACGATCAAGATATCCAATCGAAGCCCTCGCTGAGACAAATCCGACAGTTTAATTTTCTGTAATTTTCAATTTTCAACAATTTTTAACCAATAGTAATCCAATAAAACCAATTAATTTTCTTAAAGTTTGCAATTTTTTCAAAGAAAACATAAAATATACATCTTTTTGAAACAAAATATTTTTCCAAAACATGAATCTTTTAGGAACGGAGGGAGTAATATTTTAGGAATGAATATCCAATCCAGTCTGTTATGTACATATATATACATATATTTACAGAATTATTTATATAAGTTATACTCCCTCTGTTTCAAAAAGATACATGTTTTAGGAAAAAAAATTGTTTCAGAAAGATGTATTTTTCACATTTTCAATGTACTTTTTGTCAACTAATAATGAAAAATTGTGTGTTTCAAAAACATTAATTGCATTTTTTCAAATCTTATTGGCTTAAAAATATAGGAAATATAAAATTACAAAAAACTATGCACTAATAATTAAGCTTTAATGTGTTTTATTAATAAATGTGAAAATCTTAGAATATGTATCATTTTGAAACAGAGGGAGTATAAATATTACTCTGTCTGTTTCAAAATGATATATTTTAGAAAAAAATTATTTCAAAAAGATCAATTTTTACTTTTTCAATGCAGATAATAATGATAAATAGTAGATTTTAAAAAAATAATTGTGTTGATTGAATTTTGATTGGATAACACTTATTGGAAATATTTAAATACAAAAAATAATACACTTATAATCAAAATTTAAGATATTTTCTTAATATATGTGAAAACGTTAAAATATTTATCTTATTGAAACGGAGGGAGTATATTTTATATAAGTTTTACATAATTTTAATTTAATAAATTTATTAGATTTTAAAAGTAAGAAGTTTTCTTTTGTAATAAAATATAATTCTTTTATATTATTTTGGATTTTATTTTCTAATTTTTATTTATTTTTAGGAATCGAATCGGATATCCGATCAAAAATCTAAAATTTTCCGAATATCCTAAACCCAAATATATAAATGTCTACGGATCGGATAATTGATTATTCGTACGAAATAGATCAGTTTACGAATACCTCCAAAACTCCAAATATTCAATTCATGAACACCCTTATTCTCAGTCATAATTTAGTTATCATGTTCCCTTAATTTCTATATATGCTCATAAGCTGATATGATTCATTTTCACCAAAAAAACATACAAAAATGACTAAAAATGTTTTATTAAAGAGCCAAAAAACATTTGTATCCTTACTATATATATATATATATATATATAAATAACTATTTAAATAAATATAAAAATAATCTTCTCTTCCTCACACTTGGATTCATTAGGGGGTATTTTCACCAACCTGAAACACACTGAATGCTCCAGGACGTCATACATTCTGAACTAGTGCCCGCCAAGTCCCACCGATCCAAAGGACTCATCCACTAGTTAGAATGTTTCTAAGACCAGAGTGAAAAGGAAAGGCATTATATTAATTGGATCAGTGAGAACCAAAACAAAGAGAAACATAAAATTAGACCAAAGTAGGGGAATCTGCATTACATTGAAAAGCTTGAGAACTCGTAGTTTATGGGAACATTCGAGCATGTGTGAAAGTAACCCACTTGTAGATGTGCATAGCTCCAAGTGTACAAGCTGACATAAGATACTAGGGATAAAGATGCATGGGTTTCAAACGTGTACACACTATGATCAAAACATTTAAAGTTAGAACCGTTCGTCATAGTCAGACAACGACCAAAAAAAAAAATTAAATGTTCATTAGAATTCTGAAAACAGAGTTTGCGCTCAAAACTTGTAAAACTATGATCAAAACAAACTAAGTACTAATAATGCTCCAAAGAATAAAAACGAATATAACTCCATATTTTGTTAAAACTCCTTCGTGCATGCTCTACGCTTTTCAGAGTTCTCTTTCAAATACTTCACCTCAAAATCAAACATTCAGGAACAGAACTCGGTCGCTCCCACTGACTCTGGACATCATCTCCGGAGCTGCTGTAACATTTATGAAGATCATTTATGCATGGAGATCGAAGCGAAATTGCTTGACCTTGGAATCTGAGAACTCGCAGTTTAGGGGCACGTCTGAGTATAAGACGATACCACTCTAAAGAGCATGTACAACAGACTTTAAGAGACACGAGCTGACTGAAGTCGCCTATTGGATGCGAATCCTGCAAATAGCATCATATAAATGAGTGCTATTGTAATGACAAACAAATAAAATAAACTATAGATTATTACCATTGTGTTTTTTACGCATAACGATAGGTGTTTGGCTGAGGTAACACATCCGAGAAGATTCTTAGAATCTCCATGCTGAAGCTTTATGTTAGCCGTCACCAGGTAGGGCATTTTCACTAGCGAATGGAACCAACCAAACTGGCTGGTAATCGCTAACGACTTTAAACAAGGAGCTTTGATCACAAACCCAGCATCAGGTCCTGGAACTGGATTACCATTTGTAAAAACATCATCGACTGTTAATCTTTGCAACGAAGGAACCATGATTTTGAAAGTTTTCACTTTGTCATGGGCCCATCGAACCACTTTAAGGTCTTCGAGGACACAGCAACCCGATAGAAGCCGATGAACGATATCATCATCGCTAAGGAAGTCCACACATGCAAGATTCAAACTCTTGAGTGAGGGGAAGCAAATATTCAAAGGAACATCAACTATGAAGGCATTTAGTAGCTTTAAAGTCACAAGGGTTTCACATGTATACATGCTCCTAGGCAACCGTATGGGCTGGTACCAGATTCCACTATATTGGTGAAAGATAAGATCGCGCACACCGCGAGAAACTGCAACACCAACCCATGTTTCAATATCTATAGGAGGACAGGTTTGACTAACATATAGATGCATAGTTTCTAGGGCATGAGCGTTGTCTCGTAGTAGCAAAAACTTGTCGATAAAACGTGAAGCTCTCCAGTACTCACTGTAAATATATGGATCGGCATACACAAGATTTGGGACGTGTTTCCAAAGTGAGCACCAACGTTTTGACAAAAGGCTTGTGATCACTGCACCTTTCGATGGAACAAAAGAGAGTATCTTAAAGATCAAGTCATCTGGCAATAGACTCAACCTATCCATTGCTAGACCTAACCCCTCCAATAAGTTTTCGCTCATTTTGTTGCGGATGCTGAAAAAAGGTTAAGGCTTCTTGCTTTTCTCTAGGTAGAAAACCCTAGTAATGATGAGAACGCACAATCAGGCTAAACTTAACTGATGTTTTCCCCATTATTCTTTACAAGAGATAATTACTGAAAATATAATAAAGCTATAACCGTCTCCGTATACCACGGAGTTTTTTACTGAATTTTTGCATGGAGTTTATAACTTAACACAAACTTAGGATCTGCACAACGTTGATCCAAAAAATACCCATATCATTTTTAAAATTTCATTATAAATACCCAAAGAAAGAAAAACATGGAAATAGCGAGCAGTATACTGTGACCCGGAACCATCGTCTCAATCTTACATTGCTTCGCGGGGTCCATCTTGGCTCCATCACTTGTTAAGTAAAGAAGCTGGTGCTTGACGGTTTTGCTGCTTTATTACTTCTTGGTCGCAGTTAATCAATTTTGCTGATTTCGACCTCTCAGCTTATTCGTGCAACTTTCATTATGGTTTGCTCTTTTGAGGTTTTTATACCACGTACAGGTGGGTTGTTTGTAGAACACCCCGAGAAACGATTTGTACTTGTCCTTTTGAATCTGAAGTTTTCAGTGTTAAAAGAATTTTTTTTCATGATTTTCTTATCATGACTAAAAGAAGGATTATCACCCTATCTGAAAGAATATCCTCCTCATACATTTGTGCTTTGCGGGTGATCTTATATATAGTTTTTTTGCTGACGGCCAAAAAAAAAAAATCATTCTAGGAAGGTCAACTTTGTACATGGCTGGCCTATCACAAGCTAACTGAGAGAAAATTCTATCACAATTGGCATCTGATTTAGGAAAACTTCTCTCTTAATAAAGCGGATGATTGTAAACCGATTATAAGCCGTTATTTGGAGAAGATCAAAGCGAATTGGCACATACTAGTTGATAGCGTCGGTTATCATGAGCATATTAACAAATTAGTACTAACTGATGAGACACTATTTGAGCAAGAAGTGAACGTGGCCATCTCCATGAAAACCAGGGCCGGCTCAAAGTTTGTATGGGCCCTGTGCAATATACTAAAATAAATCTGTAATTTTTTTTTTAAATAATGAAAAATCCTAAACCAATTGTTAAGAAAGTTTTCCATATTGCTTTTTATTTAGTTGGATTATGTTTCCTTTAGGCCTCGGACTTATTATCCGGGATTCGGTTTCGATCCGAGATCCGCTCCGAATCCGCTCCGAAAATAGGATATCCGGGGCGTCCGGATCCGAATCCGGATAATAAAATCAAAAATTCGTCAAAACCGAATCCGGATCCGGATATCTTAATTTTTAGGTACGGATATCCAAATCTGGATCCGTACTTTTAAAATATATTAATTTTTTAATTTTATTTAGTTATATTTGATATATTAATATTTATTTATAAAACTAGTTTTATAATAATATATTTTAATTTTTAAATATTATATTCATATTTATATTTATAAATATTTTATAAATATTTAATTTATGTATTATTTTAGAATTTTAATTTTTTAAAATTTTTATTTTATTTTTACGAATCCGAATCCGGAATCCGGATATCCGGAAGCCTCGAATCCGGATCCGGATACTAAATCCACGGATCCGGCGAAATCGAATCCGGATCCTGGATAGCTCAAATTTCTCGGATATCCGGATCCGTTCCACCTCTAGATTCTCTCTAGATTCTTTAACTGAGGATGTGTGTTGCTGCTTACCCCAAGTTTCACTAGTACTATTCTTTAGTTTTGTATTTAAGCATGAGTTGGGAAGAGAATGAATATGAATAAAAAATTGCAGTAACTTGATTTGTGCTCCAGCACAAAGCAAAAAAAAAACAGCCAGGCAGTTTCATTAAGAGATCTCACACTCGTTTTGCATCACATAATAAGGACTACTGTTCTAATAATTGCAGTGGATCAGCCCTGTTGGGGTCCATAAGCAACATATACTCTGAATCTCATCTGGGAGTTGTCTTGATACTTACTGACTAACAGCAGAAAGCTTGCAGCATTAACCGTGTAAAAAGGCGAACCTTCCCACTCTGTCTTGGTCAGGCACAAAGTGACTACATTCTTTTATCTAAAGAACTAGAGTAGTTCAAAGTTCTTTGACACTCTTTGAACCGTTGTTATCTTATCCATAGTGAAAACTCAGATTGATAACATAAGAAAAAAAAATGCAAACTTTGGCTCACAATCAATGCTCAAAATAGACTTGTTCTTTTTGTTTCCTCCTCATACACACAAAGAATATAGCAAGAATAAAAAGAATCAAGACAGCATAGTGATTCAGCCAAATCCTAAAATCTTATTATCACCTAAATCTTTCTCTCTACATGTTGTCTCCTTGTTAACGTGTACTAGTGTCTAGTATCAAAACAAATAAAACAATTCTTCCCCTGACTTCTAACTTGGATTCATAAGGCCATTACCTCTTAGATTCCTCTACAATTCAAGAACTTCTTCACTTCATCATACAAAAACCAAGATTGCAGCCCAACCAATACTCCTAAACATATTCGAAAGCGCTCCAAAGTAAAAAGAAACCAACCCTTCACTCCTATATATCTTCTTTCAGCAATCCACCGTGCTACTGTACATATGATGCTCAAATCCCAGACTGCATCATGATCCGTCTCCGAACCGTATCCAACGGGTAAGAAGCCAAACCAGCAAAAGTAGTCACCCCCTGAGCCAAAACCCATCTCTTCCACAACACCAACTCCTTACCCTCAGACAAAACATCCTTAACCGTACGTATCAAACCCACCAAAGTACAAGTGTACAACCAACGGTGAACAACCACACAAAGCTTCGTCCATGATCGCGACGTTGCTCTCTTGGGTTTGGAGGAGAAGCTTGGCTCTTTCGATTGGAGCCACGATGGTGTGGAGGACGCCGCCCATTGCGGCTCCGGCGAGTAAGCCTCTGTGGAAATGTTTCAGAGTCTGTGGGAGAGCTAATGGATCTTCATTGCCCATCACGGTTCAACTTCAAAGTCTCGATCTTTTTTAACTAAGGATTAGGAAAAATCGAAACTTTTGTGAAATTCCGACGTGGGTCGGTTTCGGTTATCTTCGATCTGGCATCGTCTCTGGAAACAACAACACGTCGGAGATGCCCTGAAGAACTCCTCCGTCCATGAAGAGAAAAGTGAGGAAGGGAATCGAAAACCCGAGCTACGGTTTAGAATCAGAGAGGGAAAAAGAATACGATTGATTCGGGTCTCTTGCGTGACTTCGAACTCGAGATAAGAGGGAAACGTAACAGTGAAGGTTGCATTGCAGGAGATGAGAAAAGAAAAGAAAAGAAAATGGAGATAATGGGCCTAAGCTCAACGTCAAACGGCCCAAAAAGATATGACTACTTAGACACACTTTGGATAATGAGTTTTTGTCTGATGCAATATTTTAAGTTTATTCTCAATCTGGATTAGAGGTTTCTACACTTTTATTTATGTTGGATGTTGTTGCTGCTGCTGAGGATAATAAGGTTTTGTATGTTGGGAGAATCAGTCTTTGGTGCCTGAATCATGGCCCCTTTTCGTCAAAACCTTATGTTCATATCAACCTTCTAACATTAACTTCCTTGATTAATGCGTAGGATTGACGCAAGAAATTGAGAAATGATCACCTAGAATGATGGGGAATGTCGATGGTTATCCTTGCCATGTTAGTACACATCTCTACACTAAGTCTTCCAGAAGTATAAAATAAAAATAAAGTAATAGTTTGGTTTTAGAAGTCTTATATATTGTCTTTAGTCAAATATTATAAGATTTACTAGCAGGCCTGTTTACCAGAAATACATATATTTGTGTTTCAGGTATCTGTGCCGCAAAGCCTTCTAGAAAGGAGCTCCATGTTAAACTTAACATTTCTCCTATTAGAAAGAAAAAAAAAAAAGAGAAAAAGAGGAATCACAGAGATATGGTGCAAGCTTGCTATAGTTTACTAAATTTATGTATAGGTACGGTTCAGTTGATACTTGGTTGACTGCATTTTCACCTAGGAAGATTCTTAGATTTGGTTCATTATTTTCAGTAATAACATTAACCTGTGACGATGCACGTATAGTAATCATAAATCATTAAAACATTATCATAATAACCCTCTCTGTTCTCATATAATCCTCTTAATATATGAGAACATGTAAATCGTAAGATGGGATCATGCAAGTTGAGTCATTAATGTGTCGTGCTCGAAGAAAATTTTGGTTGGTCTACAATTAAGAAATTTAAATACTGATATGATTTTAAGAACTAAAAAGTAAGATATACATAAGTTTTTTGGATGTATTTTTATTTTAGTATATATAAGTTGTTGTACTTCGACACAAACTTTAAACGAAACTTATGTTCCAATAGTTAGATGCGATAGATTATAGATACCTTTAAGATATAGGATACTGAACAAAATTAATTATAACATGGAAGACAGTGGATAATAAGATAACATAATATAATATTTATACGACTGTGTTATCGTCTATCAAATTAACAAGGTATAAATTGTGGAATCGTATTTATATACAAAGTTTATCAGCGAGCAAATGAGCAATATATATGCTTTTACGTATGTAGAGTTACTTTTTATTATTATTGTGTTCTACCGAATTTTAAACCAGGTCGGGATGATGTCACTGAAAGACTAATAAGTAACACTCGTACAAACAGTGAGCCACTAAGTTATGTAACCACTACTAAATATCTTTTTCTTTTTGTGTAACTTAACCACCAAATATCTTTCAGTTTTAAATTTATGTGCTTAATAAGTGATTATACACATATGGGATATGGGTTTTTGGTCCTAACTTGCGTTCCGTCATTGAAATAATGTAAACAAATAGTTTTCCTTTTACTAAAAGAGAGTAAGACAGTTATTTTTTAGCAATATCTTAAGGGGACTTCTTACCCTGGAAATATATAGAAAGGATAAAAGAACAAGTGGGTGTGGAATGAAATATACATATAGCAAATTTCCATCCATGAATCAAAGAACTTCGATTTCTTCTGTAACCAAAAGAACTCAGAAATTTGATATTAGTTGGAAAACAAGAAATTTCAAGCCTAACTTTAAACGAACAAGCAAAAAAAAGCATAAATGATATTCCTACCTAACACCTGGAGGAGATAAATAAAAGGAACCCACATAAACAAACTAGGGAAACTAATGGGTGTTGAATTATATCACTTGTTGAAGCAACTTTCTACCACTTATTATTACATATAGACACACAATCACACCTGGTCTATTTTGCATTCACACACATTTGGTTTCTTGCATTTCACACACATTTGGTTTCTTGCATTTCAGTGAGTAAACATTGAACAATATATGAATTAATGTATGATCATAACTTCAGCTTCAATCGTTCAAAGCTGAAGGTATGATTTGGTTAGAACCTTGTTTTAAATGTCTAGTAATAGACTTCTCAAGTTTTTTTTTGTTTATAAAACTCTGCTTATGGAAGGAAATGATTATGGGATGTGACAGACTTTCTTCTTAAAATAGTTATATATTAACGATAAACACAGTATTTACGATGTCAAAAAAACACAGTATTTACTTGGGGTATACAGGTAAACAAGTTTAGTTTACAAAAATCATCACATGCAAATAAGTTATTAGATAATTATATAGTGAGGAAGACAAAAAAGCATAGTCATACAACAGAATTAACCAAAACAATTTACCGTTTTGATGGAACCAGACAAAATTTAAACTTATAGACCATATAAAGCTGAGATAACTAGGAAAAAAAATCACACGTCTAGAACAGCTAACTACAATTCTTTCTTCCTTTTTTGGATTATGGATTTCGTGTTACTATAATAACATAAAACTTTACTTCTAAGATAGAATTTTCCACAAATTTCTATACTAGTCTAGTCTAACAATAATCAAGAGATATAAAGGTTAAATGTGCGTGATGATATGTAAAGAAGAACTCTTATATTCATATTGGCAGCTTTTAATTTGAGTGGAACATTAATCTTGTGCGTTTGTATATCTGAAAAGAAAATAAGTGTGTATAATAATAGTATGTTAGGTAAGGTGTCTATGAGATTTCTTCATCTAATTATATTAGTTGATATGCTGAGAAACTATTCAAATTAAATTTATCCACTAGTTTCTTTTCCAGTCCTACAAGGTAGTAATTTTTTTTTTGAGATAACATTAATTGACAAGAATTAACATACTATCTTTGTATAAAATCAGTCGGAGACAAATATATGTTTTTTTTTTTTTTTTAATTTGAGAAAGCCTAACGCAAAATAAGTTTTTCTTTTTGTCTTAAGAAGTTCAAATATCAGCAACTACGGAAAAAGATTTAACAACCAATTCTTATTTTTGGTCAATGGAAATTATAAATCTCGGTCCAGAACTTCTTACAATAAAAAAAAAAGCAAAATAAGTTTTCCTTTAATAACAGATTTTGAATGTTCTTATTATTTGTTTTAGTCTTTGAGGTAAATTGGCCAGTCGACAGCTCTCCTTGTGCACAATGACTAACAATGACCACACCTGTTTTTTTGTAAATTAAACTCCCGAGATAAGCTGTGGAATATTCGATAAAATGAAATAAATGTGAAGTGACGCCAAAAAAAGAAAAGAAGTGTGGACACACAAACTTTGCCGATAACAAAATAGTTAATTAGAAAGCAAAGGCAAAAGCAAATGCCCACGCTTTAGAGTCTTAGACAAAGAGAAAGTGATCAAGAGAAAAAGAATACAATAGGCCCGGGACTTTATACCGGAACCGAAAAACCGGACCGGAATCGAAAAACCGGACCGGAACCGACCCGATTCTGTCCGGTTCGATACGATTTCAGTACTGCCAAAAGTAACCAATGGATAATAATATAAAAATCTATGGGTAACGGGTCGGATCCGGGTTTTACCCGAGCTATATCGGATATCCGATATAACCACTCTTAAAGTCCCCGACATACCCGTTACACGCGTGTGTAAGCATGTGTATCAGCTCGAGAAAAACCCCAATTCCCAAAATACAAACCCTAGCTTTTCGATTCATCTTCTCCATTATAGCAATCGAGAATTGTGAAGGTTTATATACAAATAGAGCAACCGGTGTTATCAAAAAATTTCAAGCTGGAAACATTAGTCGATTGTCTTCTCTCTCCACCGTCTGCATCTTCGAGAATTCATTCGGATGTGAGCAACGATTTCGATTGTTTGATACTTTGATCACTTATTTATGTTATCGATTAATCTATATCAGTTGTTAACTTGTTCTTGTATGTACTATGTAGATGGATTCTTCTCCAACTCATGATCAAGACAAAGTCAACCATCAACTAAGGGATGGAGAATTTTCTTCGGATGAAGATGTACAAACACGGGTTGGAAAAAGGAGAGAGAGAAGAAGATGGTGGTTCTAGGTCAAAGAAAAGCGAGGTCTGATGTGCAGGAACATTACAGCAGGCTGCCAACCAACTCGACGGATGCAAATGCATTATTGTAAGAAAGAGTTTAGCTGTCCAACCAAGTCGGGACCTCTCGAGGAAGCATAAGAGCGGTTGTAGGGCATACATGGCATGGAAGGCTGCAAATAAGTCCGAGACCAGTCACGAGATAAATTGTGGGAACCGAAATTCACACCGTCAATTTCGATAAGTAAGATTGCGGAGAAAGCCAAGTAAACCCGACTTTCCTTGAAGGTCAGTTCTCTGCGTTGCCACGAAATCGATAAAGTAAGCGAAGGCAAAAATGGGAATTGAAATATTTGCCGAAGGCGTTTTATTAGATAAGGAAGCGAGTACAAGAATTCTCCGAAGACGAAAGATTTGCGATTTAAAGAAAAGATAGAGTTGCAGGCAGCCAAGCGTCGTAAGCCTTGCTCATTAGTCTAACCACAAACCTAGTTCTTAAGATAGCGGGATGCTCTAAGTCAATTCGGATTTTGGGATGCTCTTCTCCTCTGCTCTTGCTCTCTTATATACCCACTCTAGGTCGGTTTGCCTTAGGATGATGGGCCTCGCCTTTGGGCCCAAGCTTATCTCTTCGGAAATGTTCCTTTTCGTCGGTGCGTAATCATCCTCGAGTTTTCGCTATCTTTCGGTGACTTGATGTTTATCCGGCGTTTGAAATCGGATAAACCATCATAGCCTGACTGGTCCTGAATTCTGAAAAATCGTAAGTAAGTCCGTGGACTTCTCTTAAGTCGTTAAACGTTTCATACGATTCCTCGGAAGAGCGATCTTTCGGAGAATAAACCGTATAGCTTAAAGGATCGATGTTCAATTTAATCGATCTTTGTTTTATCTGATATCTTCTACGAGAATCAATCCCTCTAGTTTATCGTAAAACATCGAGGATGATTCCAACCGAATCGAAAGATGCTTATTCCGTAGCCTTGATTGTACCAAACTCACGAGGATTGATACGAACAGGCCAAGATGGGATCAGACCGAGCACGATGGGACGAGACCAGGGCGAGGGCCGTGGACGATGCCAGGCCAAGGTGCGCGGAGGCCGGCCAGCGTCCAGCGTGCCGCCAGAGCGGCCAGCGTGGCAGTGCCACCGGCGCCAGGCGGCCAGCGTCAGGCCGGCGGCACCGTCCGCAGCGTACCGCCAGCGCCAGCGAATGCCGCGGCCAGCCGGCCAGCGTGGTGGCCGGCGCCAGGCGAGTGCGCCGGCTAAGCGGCCAGCGTCCAGCGTGCGCCCGGCGCCCGCCAGCGTGGCGAGTGCCGCGGCATAGGCGAGTGCCGCCCGGCAGGCGGTCGCGTCCAGCGTGCGCCCGGCGCCAGCCGTCTTGCCGTCCGTGGGTTTTCCGTTGCCGATCTTTCCCAGTAGTCTTTTGCGGAAATCTTTGAGTTTGGAAAGATCTTTAGCCGTAGATTTCGAGATAACCGTTTTGACCCCAACGGTTAGCCCCATTTCGTAAGATCGGAGATGATTTTCGCGGCGAGTGATTTGAATTTTTTGAAAATCGAAATTTTCGGCTAAGGATTTTCCGCAGAAAACCTGTGTCATCACCCCTTTTCTTATTAATAGCCAGCCTTCCCTTCTCATTCTTCACATCTTTTCAAATTCTCTCTTCTTCTCTCTCAAGGAAGAAAATGTCTTCATCCCAAGTTGAAAAGAATGATTCTGATGTTGAGATGGGTGAGGCCGGCCAAGCTCCGTCGGTTCCGGCCAGTCAAGCTCTGGCCGTTCAGGCCATTCAGGAGGCTACTCCGTCCCTGATTGATGGGTTTGATTCTTTCAAGGCTAAGCTATCGGCGTAGTGCTGCGAAAGGCTCAAAGCGGGCGAGGACTGAGACGCCCGATGTTCCTTCCGCGGCTCCTTTTCCTGCTCCTTCAGTTCCCAGCCCCGAAGTCCCATCCGATGCCCTCCCGTCTACAGAAGGGGTTATTGTTCCCGAACGGACTCTTGATGTTCAGATCCATCCATCGGGTTCTTCGACTGCTCGATCGTGATCTCGGAAGAAAGCGATAGAATCTGCACCTCTTCCCGGCGAAGAGGAACTTCGACTTGGGACTGTCAGCGGCTGGTGCTGCGCCGTTGCCCAAGGGAAGGGCAAGGGCTGGCGGCGTCGGGCGAAAGCGAGTGCGAAGAGGCGAGCGAACTCTCAGAGCCGTTGGAGAGTCATCGTTCCAAGGTTCGATTTTAATTTATGCAATTCGCACCGTTTTTACGATGATACTTACTCCTTCCTTTTGCGGGCAGTTTGTGTAGCTGATTGGCGGAATGCTTGGTGAGTGCGGGTCGGAAGTCATTCGTCTATCGAAGAACTGGAGTCGTCGCGAGGCGCTGAAGCGTACTAAGGCTGCATTGCGGTGTCGAGGACACCATGCTGTCGGACATCAACGAGGTTCGTATCAGCGATCTTGGCGACAGGAAGACGCGAGTTAGTTACTCAAGGTGAAGAAGAGAGAGTAAATCCTCGAAGTCTGCGTCTTCGGAGAAGATTCAGGCTCACGAGGAGATGGGCGTCCGTAGATCCTCGGAGATTGCCGATGCCAGCGGCGACTTTTGGTCGTCGGCGAGGATAGCCATCCTGTTTGAGTCCTTGATAGCCATCCATGAGGAATTGGCTTTAGCGGGGATCGAGGGAGTTTGAATGAGCTCGAGTTGCTTGAGGGCGAGGCCCGTCTTTGGACTTGAAGGAAGCCAGATTATCGTCTTGTAAAGGAGGTGGGCGCCACCGAGGAGATTCGATTCAATCCTTGCCGGCCTGCAAGCCGAATGCACCCTTGCTCCGACCTCGAAGACTCAGAAGATCAGGGCGCGAGAGAGAAGATTGCGAGGTTGGCGGACGAAGTAGTGGCGATCTCGTGAGGGAGCGGCGGCGGTATCCTGTCGCGAGTGAGGATGAAGATGGCGCTCAGGGCGTCTAGGTTTATCAATCCCTTCTGGGATTTTGTTTTATGTGTTTGGCCGTTAAGAGGCCATGATGTATTACGGGACTGGCGTTGGTGGCTTGAATCCTGCCCTTTTGGTGTTTTGTTTAAACTTTTGCGTCTCAATCTATGAAGCGGCTTTTCGATTATTATGAACTTCAGTTTCTTGAATTATGAGAAAGAGGGTGTGAGTTGTCGTCTCATTCCTAGTTCCCGATGATCACCGCTTTTATTGTTTGCATAAAGCGAGATTTTCAGCGGTTTACCGATTTACTCGAAAACTTCGTGAAGCGAATAGGCTTAAGTGAAGAGACAAATTTTGGATCTCGTATACCATACTATGTCTGTGAGATGTCAAGATCCATCGTGTAATGCGGGTTTAGGGCAAGACCTAGGTTTACTCTCGGTTGAGGCTTTGCGATGACAAATCGGCTTCGTTTTGCCTTTTGCGATTTTAACCTGACTTCGTACCGTTTAAAATCTGCGAATTGTTGTCGGCTTATATGATTTGTTCAGGCGTGAGTCGAGCTACTTCCTTCGAAGAGCTAGACCAAAATTTTGGATTTCTTGTATAGCGCTATGTTTATCCTTGTCGGATGTAAGAGCTACCCTTGAAGGCTATTTGTCATTTAGGGCGTTAGAGTTCGTTTGTTGTGATCAGCAACAACAAAATGATACCGTTTTGAGGTGCATTTGTATGTTGAGAGGCGAAGATTTCGTCTGCAATGTTTAAGCGGAAAAGAATGTCCTTGGCGTTAGCGGCGTCTATCTTGAAGGTCGATTTTTCCTTATGCATCGTGTTTAAGCGGCTTGCGGGCTTTAGGGATGTCTTTGCGGATGTTAGCAGCCAGAAAACCGTTGTTTCCGTTTGGATCGCGGGACCAAAGTCAGCGTAAGTTTGACCCAGGGGCGTCTACGTTCCGCGCGTGAAGTGTTGGCCATCGGGATTTGTTTTGGATGTGATAATGCTCAGTGGATACTAGATCTGTTGTTGTGGCGTTTTGGCTGATTTTGAAAAATTGAAAAGTTTGAAAATTTTAGAGTCTTGAAATTTGTGGGAGTATCACAGTATCGTACCCTCCCCTTTTAAAAATTGGGGGATAGCTGAATCCGCCAGTTGGCGAGTTACCCTCGATACCCTTGTCTAGGGATCAAGCCATCTCGTAGTTCTTTTGTACCACGTTTTATCGTTTAGTGGTAGTATTTTTTGAGGTGCATCGCATTCAAGTTCGGGATTTTGGCGTCTTGCATGTTTGCGATTTGGTATGAGCCTGGTCGGACTACTTTTATGACTTTATGCGGTCCTTCCGGTTTGCTCCAGTTTTCCTGCATTTCGTTTGGCGGTGTTTTGGAAGACTTTGCGTAACTAAATCGCCTTCTTTGAACCTCGCGATGGCGTGCGTTTGAGTTGTAGTACCTTGCGGCGGCGTGCTGGTAATTTTGGATTGAATGAGTGCCTGGTGGCGTTCATTGATGAGATCGAGATTGTCCAGCATCATAGCGTCGTTTAAATCCTCTCTTCGGGGAGGAATCTTCTCCGTACTCGGGAATTCTACTTCAGCGGGATTATACATTCTATTCGTAAGCGAGGCGAATGGAGTTTCACCCGTGCTTCGTCTTGGGGTTGTGCGATCGACCAAAGAACTCCTTCGAGCTCCTCGCCCATCGCCCTTCTTGGCGTCTAAGTCTCTTGAGTCCGTCGGGGCGGTTTATTGATGGTTTCTGCCTGTCCGTTGCATTGCGGATATTTGGGAGTTGACTTTGTAAGTCGTATTTTCCATTTTAGCAGAATGCTTCAAACCGAGTAGAGATAAATTGAGATCCATTATCTGTTACGATTTAGTCACGGGACCCCATGTCGGTTATGATATGTTTCAGGCGAAGTTCTCGACTTGTGTGTCTTTGATACTTGCGTAGGATTCGCTTCTACCCATTTGGAAAAGAAATCCGTAAGGACTAGGAGGAAGCGCTTTTGTTTTGATGGGTGCATAGGTCCGGCGATGTCCATGGACCATCGCATGAAAGGATAGGGGAGGAGATTGAGGAGAGGATCTCTGCGGGTTGATGGATCGTTGGAGCATGCCTTTGGCATTTTAGCACTTCGGGCGAATTTCTGCATGATCTTTACCATGGTTGGCCAATAATAACGTGGCGTTTGATTTTGACCGCGAGATCTTCGCCAGAATGATTTCCGCATGATCCCGAATGGACCTCTTCCATGATTCTTCGCCCTTTCCCCTTCTGCATGCCATGAGAGGACGGAGAAACACCACTTATAAACTTCTCCCTCTATCGTGGCGTACCCGTGCGCTTGGTTTCACTTCTGAGCCGCCCATTTTTGGGTAAGGTTCCATTCACGATATAGGCTTGGATTGGTTCTAACCAAGGGCTGTCGCCATACCGGTTGGGTTCACATCCGCTTCGGTTGATCCTCGACTTCTTCCATCTTCAATCTCGTCCGGATTAGATTGGCGACCACTGGTGGTCGATGCTTGGATGCTTTCGATGAATTCCACGGGATTACTCTTTGGAGCCCGGATCTGAGCTTGGCGAGGGCAGCCAAAGCGTCGGCCTGGACATTTTCGGCGAGGAATTCTGAGTGAACTGGTCGAAATTCGAGCCAGTTCTTGGGCGAGTTTTAGATATCGTCCATCCTTTCGTCTCTTGCCTCATATTCTCCGCTGTATTGATTGGCGACTAGCGAGAATCACGATAAGCGAATATTACGGATTTTAACCCATGGGCCAGCCGAAGCTGCGGCGAGTGCTTCGTATTCGCCTCATTGTTTGAAGCATGAAAAGCCAATCGGAAGACTGTTCAGGATTTCCCGTTAGGAAGGTGAGTCGTATTCGATTCGGATCCTTGTTTGGGCGAAGATCCGTCGGCGTGGAGGATCAAGTTGAGTTTGGTTCCTCGCTAGTCATGCTTCTAGTGGGTAACTCTACCAAGAAATCCGCAAGTACTTGGGACTTTGCACATGTCCTTAGGCGATATTGACGTCGTATTCACTCATTCGATTGCCCATTTTGCGAGCCTACTGGATTGATTTCGGACTATGCAGGATTATCCATGGCGGGGCGTGGTGAGAACCACTATAGTATGAGACTGGAAATATGGTCTTAGTTTTCTTGCGAGGTTATGATGGCGAAGGCTAATTTTCCATTAGCGGGTGTCGAGTTTCGCATCCAGTAGCGTCTTGCTTCGTAAAGATTGGCTTTTAGCGCGTTCTTCGTATCAAGGCGCCACTGACTGCGTTCGCGGAAACTGCGATATAGAGGAAAGAGTTCACCTTCCACGGTTTTGCGAGGACTGGTGGAGTGGCCAGGTAATGTTTCAATTGTTGGAAAGCTTTTCACATTGCTCGGACCATTCGAACTTCTTGTTTCCCGATGTTTAGTAAAGCGGTAGGCCTGTTGGGGTCAAAAGCGGTTATCTCGAAATCTGACTAAAGACTTTCCCGAAACTCAAAAGATTTCCATAAGCGGCCCGCGAGGAAAGATCGAACAACGAAAAAATCCACCCGAGGACGGCTGGCGCCCGGCGGCAGCGGGGACGGACTGGCCTGGCGCCCGGCACCGGCCTGGCGCCCGGCACCGTCCTCAGGGCGACCTGGCGCCCGGTACAGGGCAGGGGCTGGCTGGCGCCAGCCTCCGTCCGCGGGCGGCCTGGCGCCAGCGGCATCAACTGGCGCCCGGCGGCATGCGAGGGCGGCTGGCCTGGCGCCCGGCGACGACAGCGGGGCAACCTGGCCTGGCGCGGAACGAGCTGGCCACGCGCCCGGCGGGGCGATGCTGGCCTGGCCAGCGGCACCGCCCGGCGCCCGGCGGCAGCGAGCTGGCTGGCGCCAGCGGCACCGGCCTGGCCGGCGGCATCCATCAGCGAATTGATCTGGCGTCGGTCAGCGGCCCTCGTCGTCGGTCCTATCTTGCCAGTTCATTCCGCCTTAGCTTGTTTGGATCAGCCCTCGTGAGTTTGGTCCAATCAGGTATAGCGGTTACCAGTCACGAGACATCGGATAAACATCAAGTCATCGAAAGATAGCGGAAAACTTCGGAGATAATTACAAAGACCTACGAAAATGGAACATTTCGGAAGAGATAAGCTTGGGCCCAAAGGCGAGGCCCATCACCCTAAAGGCAAACCGACTAGAGGTGGGTATATAAGGAGAGCAAGGCAGAAGAAAGGCATCGAAAATCCGAGAATTAGACTTAGAGCATCCTGCTGGCTTAGAAAAACTAGGGTTTAGGTAGTTAGACTAGCGAACAAGGCTTAGGACGTTTGGCTGCCTGCGACTCTATCTTTTCTTTAAATCGCAACTCTCTTTGTCTTTGAGAATCCTTGTACTCGTTTCCCTTATCTAATAAAGCGCCGGGCAAATAATTCAATTTCTATTTTGTCTTGTTTTACTTTGTCGATTTAGTGTGGCAGCGCAGAGAATCCGGACCTTCGGGGAAAGTCGGGTTCACTTGGCTCTCCTCCATAATCTTATTTATCGAAAATTGGCGGTGTGAATTTGGTTCCCACAGTTTGGCTAGAAGGAGGGGCGGTTCTCTAACTTCGAAAACCATCGATTGATCAAAGTTCAGTATGACTTCTTCGTCAGCCCGCAACATCATATCTTCGAGGATCGAGCAATGGCCCACGGTCAAACCTCACAGCGATCTCCTCGTAATAGAACTCACGATCCAGGACATTGGCGTAGCGAGGGTATTGAGTGCGACACGGTGCTTTCGGCCATATTATCTAAAAAGCACCCTTGAGAGGATGAAGCGTCGACCTGGGCATCCTTCACGGATGATCCCAGCCCGATTGGACTCGGAAATTATGACCCTGGCTCAACTAACCTCCTAGTCAAAGCGGGGCGTCGCCAAAAACGGAATTCACGGTGATCGACGGTCCAACATCCTACAATCGCGATAGTTGGAACTCCTGGCTAAACTCCATGAGAGCAATCCCATCAACATTCCACATGCCTCAAGTTCCCAATGCCTTTGAGTCGAGACAATACATGGTAATCACGGGCAGCGCAGATCTACCTCGCTTACCGAACTAAAGCGGAAAAATTCTGAAATCGAAACCTCGGAAAAAGCAAGCGATTCACAACTTCGCGGAAACCGGCAGTCCCAAAGCTGAGGCCTGGAAGGCGTGAACCAACCTGCGAGCGGTGGTCTCAATCTGTCTCGGCGAATCTTTCCGGAGCGGTGTGTGAGATCGGGCTAACCTCCAGCGAAACAATGGCGAGCTCATCGCATGCCTCAAAAGAACCTCGATGCGTTCGCGTGGGCTGCGGAGGATATGCCGGGAATCGACATTAGCGTAACATGTCCGCGAACTTAACATCGACCCAACTCACAAACCCGTAAAACAAAAGGCGAAAGTTGGGACCTGGCGTGCCACGATCAATGAGGAAGTCGAAAGACTCCTCAAAGTAAAGTTCGATAACAGAAGTCAGGTATCAGACTGGCTCGCCAACCCGTCGTGGTAAAAAGAAAAAGCGGCAAATGGCGGGTCTGTATCGATTTCCGCGGATCTGAATAAAGCCTGTCAAAGGATTGCTTCGCTCCACACATTGATCGACTGGTCGAAGCAACTGCGGGAAACAAGCTACGTCATTCATGGGCGCTTTTAGGATACAATCAGATCATGATGAATCCGGCGACGCGAAAAACTGCGTTCATCACGGACCGCGAGCGTATTGCTATAAGGTAATGCCTTTCGGTCTTAAAAGCGCGGTGCAACATATCAGCGACTTCGTCAACAAAATGTTTGCCGAACAACTTCGGCAAAACTATGGAAGTATACATCGATGATATGCTCGTAAAATCTCTTGGCGAACACGATCACATAGCCCACAGAGGAATGTTTTGCGACTCAACCAGCATAACATGAAACTCAACCCGGAAAAATGTAGATTCGCGAGTGGCATCGGGGAGTTCCTCGGATACCTCGTAGCGTGTCGCGGAATCGAGGCCAACCCAAAACAAATCGGCGCTGATAGAAATGGTCTCCCGAGAACCAAGCGAAAGTCGAGGAGGCTAACCGGAAGAGTCGGCGTTGAACCGTTTCATCTCACGCTCCGCGGATAAGTGCCTACCGTTTCTGAGACATTGAAGGGAAACAAGAAGTTCGAATGGTCGAGCAATGTGAAAAAAGCTTTCCAGCAATTGAAACATTACCTGGCCACTCCACCAGTCCGCAAAACCGGTGGAAGGTGAACCTCTTTTCTCTATATCGCGGTTTCATAGCGGTCGGTGGTGTCTTGATCGAGAGAAGAGCGGCGAACAAAACCAATCTTTACGTAAGCAAGGCGTTACTGGATCGCGAGCTTCGATACCCTCTAATGGAAAAATTAGCATTAGCTGTCATAACCTCGGCAAGAAAACTAAGACCATATTTCCAGTCTCACGCTATAGTGGTTCTCACTACGTTCCCTTCTACGGATAATCCTGCATAGTCCAGTCAATCCGGGAGGCTCGCAAAATGGGCAATCGAAGTGAATCGGCGTCGAATACCGCCCGGGGCGTCGCAAAGTCCCAAGTACTGGCGGATTTCTTGGTAGAATTACCCACTAGAGACATGATTAACGAGGAACCAAACTCAACTTGGGTCCTCCGTCGACGGATCTTCATCAAACAAGGATCGAATCGAATCGACTCACCTCTCTAGCGGGGAAATCCTAGAACAGTCTTTCCGATTGGCTTTTCAGCTTCAAACAATGAGGCAGAATCTGAAGCACTCGTCGCGGGATTGCGGCTGGCCCATGGGTTAAAATCCGTAATATTCACGCTTATGCGATTCTCAGTTAATTAAGCCAATCAATACAGCGGGAGAATATGAAGCGAGAGCGAAAGGATGGGCGCATATCTAAAACTTCGTCCAAGAACTGGCTCGAAATTTCGACCAGTTGCCCTGACCAAATTCCTCGCTCGGAAAGCGTCAGGCCGGCCTTGGCTGCCCTCGCCTCAAGCTCAGATCCGGGGCTCAAAGAGTAATCCCGGTCGAATTCATCGAGCATCGAGCATCGGACCACCAGTGGTCGTCAATCTAATCAGGACGAGATTGAAGATCGCGGAAGAAGTCGAGGATCAGCGGAAGCGGATGTGAATCCGACCGAGTATGGCTGCGACAGCCCTTGGTTAGAACCGATCGAGCCTATATCGTGAATGGAACCTTACCGCCCGAAAAATGGGCGGCTCGTAAAGTAAAACCAAAGCGGCGCGGTATGTCGATAGAGGAGAAATTTATAAGTGGTGTTTCTCTGGTCCTCTCATGGCATAAGGGAAAAAGCAAGAAGAATCATGAAGGAGGTCCATTCGGATCATCGCGAAATCATTCGGCGGAAGATCTCTGCGGTTAAAATCAAAGCATACGGTTATTATTGGCCAACCATGGTAAAGACTGCGAGAAATTAGCGGAATCACGAAAATGCCAAAGGCATGCTCAACAATCCATCGACCAGCGGAGATCCTCTCCTCAATCTCATCCCCTATCCTTTCATGCGATGGTCCATGGACATCGTCGGACCTATCACCCATCAAAACAAAGCGCTTCCTCCTAGTCCTTACGGTTTCTTTTCCAAATGGGTAGAAGCGGAATCCTACGCAAGTATCAAGGACACCAAGTCGAGAACCGTGGAAACATATCATAACTAGACATGGGGTCCGTCACGAAATCGTAACAGATAATGGATCTCAATTTATCTCTACCGATTTGAAGCATTCTGCGAAAAATGGAAAATCGACTTACAAAGTCAACTCCGGATATCCATGATGCAATGGACAGGCAGAAACCATCAACAAAACCTTCCTTGGCCGGACTCGAAAGCGCTGAAGCGCCAAGAAGGCGATGGGCGGAGGAGCTCGAAGGAGTTCTTTGGTCGCATCGTACAACCCAAGGCAGACCCGGGTGAAACTCCATTAAGCCCTCGTTAATGCGGAGCGGAATGTATGATCCCAGCGAAGTAGAATTCCCGAGTGCGGAGAAGATTCCTCCCGAAAGAGGATTTAAACAACGCTATGATGCTGGACAATCTCGACCTCATCAATGGCGCGCGACCAGGCACTCATTTGAATCAGAATTACCAGCGCTGCGCAAGGTACTACAACTCAAGCGTCACGCCATGAGTTCAAAGAAGGCGATTTAGTCTTCACGCAAAGGCTTCCAAAACTGCGAGCGAAGCAGGAAGCAGGGAAAGCTGGGAAGGACCGTACAAAGTCATAAAAGTAGTCCGACCAGGTTCATACCAAATCGCAAACATGCAAGGCGTCAAAATCCGAGAACTTGGAATCGATGCACCTCAAAAATACTACCACTAAGCGATAAAGCGTGGTACAAAGAACTACTGATGATGCGATCCACTGACAAAGTGCGTAGGCAACTTCATAATCGGCGATTCAGCTATCCCCAATTTAAAAGTGGAGTGCGATATACTCGTATACTCCCACAAATTTGAAACTTTTCGACTTTTCAAAATCAGCCTTCGTACAACAGCGGATCTAGTGTCCACTAGCGATTATCACATCAAAAACAAATCCCGGATGGCCAACACTTCCGAGGCATTGTGAATCGGGGCGCTTCTCCCGGGTCAAACTTACGCGACCCCTTGGTCAGCGTCCAAAAGCGAAGCGACAGTTTTCTGGCTGCGAACATTAGCAAAAACATCCCAAAGCCATAAGCGTTTCAACACGAGGCGGCGGCAAAGAAAATCAACCTTCAGCGCAAGGCGTCGCTAGCGCAAGGACATTCTTTTCTGCAAAACATCACAGGCGAAATCTTCGTCTCTAAACATACAGCACCTCAAAGCGGTATCATTTCGTTGTTGCTGATCACAACAAGCGAACTCTAGCGTCTAAGCGGACAAATAGCAGCCGCCGGTAGGCTCTCTTACATCCGACAAGGATAAACATAGCGCTATACAAGAAATCAAAATTTTGGTCTAGCTCTTACGTAAAGGAAGTAGCTCGACTCCGCCAAAACAAATCATATAAGCCGACAACAATTGGCGGTTTTTAAGCGGTGCGAGTCAGGTTAAAATCGCAAGCAGGCAAAAGCGAAAGCCGATTTGTCATCGCCAGAAGCCTCAGTCGAGAGTAAACCTAGGTCTTGCCTAAACCCAGCCGCGCTGGATCTTGACATCTCACAGACATAGTATGGTATCACGAGATCAAAATTTGTCTCTTCACTTAAGCTATTCGTTTCACGAGTTTTTAGCGTAAATCGGTAAACGGGAAATCTCGCTTTATGCAGACAATAGATACGGTGATCATCGGGGAACTAGGAATGAGGCGACAACTCACACCCTCTTTCTTATACTTGAAAAACTGAAGTTCGTAAATAATCGAAAGCGTTTTATAGATTGAGACTGCTGAAATTCAAACAAAACCCCAAAAAAGGGGCAGGGATTCGAAGCCACCAACGGCCAGTCCCGGTAAATACATCATGGCCTCTTAAACGGCCGAAACACATAAAAACGAAATCCCAGAAGGGATTGATAAACCTAGGCGCTCCCAGGAGCGTCATCTTCATCCTCACTCGCGACGGGGACAGCCTCGCCGTCGCCTCCCTCGGTCGCATCGCCACTACCCGCCTCGTCCGCGCCAACCTCGCAATCTTCTCCCAGCGCTCCCGATCTTCTGAGTTTTCGGAGGTCGGAGCTAGGGTGCATTCAGCTTGCAGACCGGCGAGGATCGAATCGAAATCTCCCTCGGTGGCCGCCCACTCTCCTTTACAGGACGATAATCTGGCTTCCTCCAAGTCCAAAGACGGGGCCTCATTACCTCGGAGCAGCTCGAGCTCATTCAGACTCCCCTCGATCCCGCTAAAGCCAAATCCCTCTTGCGGACAGCTATCAAGGACTCAAACAGGATGGCCATCCTCGTCGGGGCGACCATAGAAGTCGTCGCTGGCATCGGCAACCTCCGAGGATCTGGGAGCTCATCTCCTCGTGAGCCTGAACCTTCTCCTGAAGACGGCGGACTTCCGAGGATTTACTCCTCTTCTCTTTCTTCACCTTGAGTAACGAGCTCGCGGTCTTCCCAAGGTCGCGCTCAAGATCGCTGATACGAACCTCAAGCTGGGACGTCTGGGCGGCATGGGTGTCCTCGACAGTCTGCAATGCGGCCTTAATGCGCTTCAGCG
The DNA here is from genome assembly GCA_016432835.1 of Brassica nigra. Taxonomy (NCBI): domain Eukaryota; kingdom Viridiplantae; phylum Streptophyta; class Magnoliopsida; order Brassicales; family Brassicaceae; genus Brassica; species Brassica nigra. The sequence continues at coordinate 19,679,852 of CM028242.1, forward strand.
GCTTCTGCGGCGACTCCAGTTCCTTCGATAGCGAATGACTTCCGATCCGCTTTTCGCCAAGCATTCCATCGATCAGAGACACAAACTGTCCGCAAAGGAAGGAGTAAGTATCATCGCAAAAAAATAATAATAATAATAATAATATAAAAAAAGCGGTGCAAAATTACGGACAAAATCGAACCTTGGAGCGATGGCCAGCAGCTCTGAGAATCGCTTTCCTCGCTCTTCGCACCCGCTTCTTCGCTCCGGACACAGCGCCGGCTCTTGCCCTTCCCTTGGGCAGCGGCGGCGCTGGCAGTCCCAAGCGAGTTCCCTCTTCACGGGGAAGAGTGCAGATTCTATCGCGTCATCTCTTCCGGAGATCCGCGATCGGGGCAGTCGAAGAACCCGATGGATGGATCTGAACATCGAGTCTGTTCAGGAACAATAACCCCTTCTGTAGGCGGGGAGGGCATCGGATGGGACTTGAACTAGGAACCAAAGGGCGAGGCAAAGGAGTTGGAGCAGCGGAAGGAACATCGAGCGTCTCAGTCCTCGCCAGCTTTAAGCCTTCGCCTCACGCGGGATAGCTTAGCCTTGAAAGAATCAAACCCATCAGCCAGGGACGGAATGGCCTCTTGAGCGGACCTGAGACGGCGGAGCTTGACTGGCGGAACCGGCAGACTTGGCGGCCTCGCCCATCTCAACATCGAGCCACTCTTTTCAACTTGGGATGAAGACATTTTCTTTCTTGAGAGAGAAGAAAGGAAAATGTGAAGAATGAGAAGGGAGGGTTGGCTACTTATAAGAAAAAGGAGGAACCACAGGTTCTCTGGAAAAAATCCTTAGCCAAAGATTTCGATTTTCAAAAAATTCAGATCACTCGCCCATAAATCGTCTCCGACCTTACGGGCTGGGGCTAACTGTTGGGGTCAAAAGCGGTTATCTCGAAATCTGACTAAAGACCTTCGAAACTCAAAAGATTTCCATAAGCGGCGAGAGGCGATCGAACGAAAACCCGGACGGCGAGGCGGCCTGGCGCCGGCGGCAGCGGGGTATGGGCTGAGCAGCGCCGGCGACGCCCAACCTGGCGCCAGCGGCACCGGCCTGGCGGGCGGCACCGTCCGCGGCCGGCCTGGCACAGCGGCACCCGACCTGGCGCCCGGCAGCGGGGCGCAGGCTAACTGGCCAGCGGCAGACCCGACTGGCGCCCGGCACCGACTGGCGCCGCGGCACCGTCAGCGGGCGGCCTGGCGCCGGCGGCATCCAACCGGCGCCCGGCGCCAGCGGGGCGGGACCTGGCAAGCCGGCCAGGCAGCGGCCTGGCATGGCGCCCGGCGGCAGCGGGGTAGCGGGCTGGCCTACGCCAGCGGCTTACGCTGGCCTGGCGCCCTGGCGCCACCACCGGGGCGGGCCTGGCCCCGGCGGCACCCGACCTGGCGCCCGGCGGCAGCGGGGCAGGCTGGCCTCGCGCCGGCGGCACCGAGGCGGCCTGGCCAGCCGGCGGCACCGACCTGGCGCCCGGCGGCATCCATCGCGATTCGGTCTGGCGTCGGTCCAGCGGCCCTCGTCGGTCGGTCCTATCGTGCCGGTTCATTCCATATAGCTTGTTTGGATCAGCCCTCGTGAGTTTGGTCCAATCAGGCTATAGCGGTTGCATTCTGAGACATCGGATAAACATCAAGTCATCAAAGATAGCGGAAAGCTTCGGAGATAATTACAAAGACCTCACGAAAATGGAACATTTCGGAAGAGATAAGCTTGGGCCCAAAGGCGAGGCCCATCACCCTAAGGCAAACCGACCTAGAGGTGGGTATATAAGGAGAGCAAGGCGAAGAAAGGCATCCGAAAATCCGAAATTAGACTTAGAGCATCCTGCTGGCTTAAAAACTAGGGTTTAGGTAGTTAGACTAGGCGAACAGGCTTAGGACGTTGGCTGCCTGCGACTCTATCTTTTCTTTAAATCGCAACTCTCTTTGTCTTTCGAGAATCCTTGTACTCGTTTCCCTTATCTAATAAAAGCGCCGCAAATAATTCAATTTCTATTTTTGTCTTGTTTTACTTTGTCGATTTCGTGGCCAGAGAATCCGGACCGAGGGAAAGTCGGGTTCACTTGGCTCTCCTCCGCAATCTTATTTATCGAAAATTGGCGGTGTGAATTCCGGTTCCACGGCACTTATCCGTGGAGGATATGAAACAGTTCAAAGCGACTCTTCGGTTAGTCTCTGGACTTCGCTTGGTTCTCGGGGAGGCCATCTCTATCAGTCGTCGATTTGTTTAAGGTTGGCCTCGATTCGCGATACGTTACGAGGTATCAGGAATTCTCCCGATGCCGCGAATCTACATTCGCCGGGTTGAGTTTCATGTTATGCTGGTTGAGTCGTGCAAAACATTCCTCTAGGTGGGCTATATATGATCGTGTTACGTCGAGATTTTCTGAGCATATCATCGGCGATATACTTCCATAGTTTTTCAGTTGCTTTCGGCAAACATTTGTTGGCGAGTCGCTGATATATTGCACCAGCGTTTTAAGACCGAAGGCATTACCTTGTAGCAATACGTTCCAGCGGTCTGTGATGAATGCAATTTTTAGCGGTCGTTGGGATTCATCATGATCTGATTGTATCGGAAAAAGCGTCCATGAATGACAAAGCTTGTTTCCAGCGGTTGCTTGACCGATCGGTCGATGTGTGGGGCGGGAAGCAATCCTTTGGACAGGCTTTATTCAGATCCGTGAAATCGACACGGACTCACCACTTGCCGTTCTTCTTTTACCACGACAGGATTGGCAAGCCAGTCCGGATACGACTTCGTTATCGACCTACTTTGAGGAGTCTTTTGACTTCCTCGTTGAGCTGCGGTGTACGCTCGAGGTCCCAACTTTCGTCTCTTTTGTTTTACGGGTTTGTGAGTCGGGTCGATGTTAAGTTCGTGACATGTTACGCTAATGTCAATTCCGGGCATGTCCTCCGCAGCCCAAGCGAACGTACTGAGGTTCTTTTTGAGGCATGCGATGAGCTCTGCTTTTATCGGTTCGTGGAGGTTGGCTCGATTTGCGAACCGTTCCGGGAAGGAATCGTCGAGGCAGATTGAGACCACCGGTTCGCAGGTTGGTTCACGCTTCCCTTCCAGGGCCTCAGCTCTTTGGGACTGCCAGAAAGTTTCCGGCGAATCGTGAATCGTTTGCTTTTCGAGGGTCGATTTCGGAGTTTTTCCGTTTAGTTCGGTAGCGAGGTAGATTTGCGCTGCTCTGTGACTACCATGTATTGTTTCAACCCCGAAAGGTGTCGGGAACTTGAGGCATAGGTGGAATGTCGATGGGATCGCTCTCATGGAGTTTAGCCAGGGTGTTCCAACTATCGCGTTGTATGATGTTGGACCATCGATCACCAGGAATTCCACGGTTTTGGCGACGCTCCCGGCTCTGACTGAGAGGTTAGTCGAACCGAGGGTCATAACTTCCCCTGAGAGTCCGAATACTGGGCTGGGGTCATCTGTAAGGATGCTTAGATCGACTCCCATCCTCTCGAGGGTGCTTTTATATATAATATTAGCCGAGCACCGGTGTCACTAATACCCTCTTCGCGTCGATATCTGGATCGTAAGTTACATTACGAGGAGATTGTTGAGGTTTGGCTATACTAGCCGTTGCTCGATCCTCGAAGATACGATGTTGCGGACTAGCGAAGTAGCCATACTGAACCCGATGATTGGTGGTTCGAGTTAGAGAATCCGTCCCCCTCCTTACAGCGCCGGGAACGAAATTCCCACCGTCAATTTCTGATAAGTAAGATTGCGGAGGAAAGCCAAGTAAACCGACTTTCCTTGAAGGTCCGGATTCTCTGCGTTGCCACCGAAATCGATAAAGTAAGCGAAGGCAAAAATGGGAATTGAAATATTTGCCCGAAGGCGTTTTATTAGATAAGGGAAAGGAGTACAAGAATTCTCCGAAGACAAAGAGATTTGCGATTTAAAGAAAAGATAGAGTTGCAGGCAAAAGCGTCGTAAGCCTTGCTCCGCTAGTCTAACCACCTAAACCCTAGTTCTTCTAAGCTAGCAGGATGCTCTAAGTCTAATTCTCGGATTTTCGGGATGCTCTTCTCCTCTGCTCTTGCTCTCCTTATATACCCACTCCTAGGTCGGTTTTCCTTAGGATGATGGGCCGCCTTTGGGCCCAGCTTATCTCTTCAGAAATGTTCCTTTTTCGTGGAATTTGCGTAATCATCCTCGAGTTTTCCGCTATCTTCGGTGACTTGATGTTTATCCGACGTTTCGGGAAATCGGATAAACCATCATAGCCTGACTGGTCCTGAATTCTGAAAAATCGTAAGTAAGTCCGTGGACTTCTCTTAAGTCGTTAAGCGTTTCATCACGATTCCTCGGAAGAGCGATCTTTCGGAGAATAAACCGTATAGCTTAAAGGATCGATGTTCAATTTAATCGATCTTTGTTTTATCGATATCTTCTACGAAATCCAATCCTCAGTTTCTATCGTAAAACATCGAGGATGATTCCAGAATCGAAGATGCTTATTCCGTAGCCTTGATTGTACCAAACTCACGAGGATTGATGAGCAGGCCAAGATGGGATCGGACCGAGCACGATGGGACCGAGACCGGGGCGAGGCCGTGGACGGTGCCAGGCCAAGGTGCGCCGGCGTGAGCCGGCCGGCGTGGCAGTGCCACCGGCGCCAGGCGAGGTGCCGCCGGCGGCCCGTCCAGCGTGCAGGCGCTAGGCCGGCCAGCGGACGGTGCCCGGCAAGGCGGCCAGCGTGGTAGTGCCGCCCGGCGAGGCGAATGCAGCAGCCAGGCGCCAGCGTAGTGCGCGGCAGGGCGAGTGCTGCCGGCGCCAGGCCAGCCAGCGTGACGAGTGCCGCCCGGCGCCAGGCCGCCAGCGTGATGGGTGCCGCCGGCGCCAGGCGAGAGTGCCGCCGGCCAGGCGGAAGTCGCCGGCGCCAGGCGAGGTGGCCCGGCGCCGAGCGGTCCGCGTCCAGCGTCGCCCGGCGGCCAGGCCTGCCGTCCGTGGGTTTTCCGTTGCCCGATCTCCCCACTAGTCTTTTGTGGGAAATCTTTGAGTTGGAAAGATCTTTAGCCGTAGATTTGAGATAACCGTTTTGACCCCAACATAAATTCCGATGGAGAAGGTAACATGAGTCTCTCTAAGGTGTCTGAGAAAGTGTTAAAAGAAGCTACCAATGAGATGATAGTCTTAGGCGAGTTACCGTTAGCCTTTGTGGAGAGCTTAGCGTGGAAGAACTTCTGCAAGAAAGCTCTGTTTGATCCGCCGGTATGTAGGAAGACTTGCACAAAGGAGATTGTGGCAATGTATATGGCAGAGATGACGAAGGTTCTTGGACAGACCAAGCAAAGACTCTCTCTCACAACCGATATTTGGACTGCTCCCTACACTGCGGTTAGTTACATGGTGATTACTGCTCACTTCATTGATTCAAGTTGGAAGCTTAGAAAAATGATAATTGGGTTCAAGAATGTTGCGATCATAAAGGGTCTACCATTGCAAGAGTCCTTGTAGAATGTTTAGCGAGTGGGATATAAAGAGAGTCTTATGCATCACAGTTGACAATGCCACAGCTAACACGTCGGCCATGAAGAAGTTCAAGGAAGAATTCATGAACCATGGTGAAGATGCACTGGTTCTAAAGGGTGAGTTCTTGCATGTTAGGTGTCAACACATATTCTGAATCTGATTGTGAAGGAAGGGTTAAATGAGGTGGATGATTGCTTGACTGCCATTCGACGGGTGCGAGTATGTGAGGTCTTCAACCAATAGACTCAAGTCTTTCGAATTTTGGGTTGACAGTGGAAAGATGACTAGAGGAAGCCTTCCATTAGACGTCAAGACAAGATGGAACTCGACCTATCTCATGCTAGACCAAGCGATCAAATTCAAGGCAGCATTGAGAAGATGTTGGCTGAAGACAAACCGTACAATGACTACTTCATGGAGCTTGAAAATGGAAAAAGAGGATTGGACCAGCGACTACAAGAGATTGGGAAGAAGCTGAGAGGTTGGTACACTTTCTTGTCATCTTTTACAATTCAACTTTGATGCTCTCTGCTACAAAGGGCATTACGTCGCACAAGATCTACAATGAGATTGTCACCATCACTATGAATGTCAGCAAGATAAGCTCTGCGCCTGGTCCTGATGAAACACTGCGGTTCAAAGCTTTGGCCATGATTGGGAAAATAAGGAGGTATGGAATCAATTTATAGAAGAATCGAGTCGAGAGGCAGTAAGTCTAAAAGCTGTAAGATGAATAAGCTTTTGATTGTTCTACTGTCTTTGACCAAGAAGAAGATGAACTTTGCTAAACTCTGCTTTGAGAAGCTCTATGGAAAAGAAAGCATCGAGTATACTCGCTTTGAATCAATTATGGACATCTGGCGCTTATATGAAGAGTACACTCTTGGATACAGCCAAGTGGTGGAGGATCAGGTGGTTCCACGGTCATAAGGAGGATCATCTTCTCAAACCCAAACTCAAGACAGTGGTGCAGTTTTCCAGAGTCAAATCATAGGCCGTGGTATCGGATATGAAAGAATGGATAATCTCTACGAGGAGCTTGTACAAAAACAGTACACAAGATTCAAGTAATGAGTTAGAAATTTATTTGAGAGAGTAGAGGTTACAAAGGTGGTCTGGACTTGGAATCGAGTATGATGTTTTATCGTGGTGGAGAAGAAGCGTGTGAAGTTCGATCTTGTCTCAGATAGCTGCTGATATTCTTGCGGTTCAAGCATCATCTGTAGCATCAGAGAGTGCATTTAGCACTAGTGGGAGAGTCTTAGACCCATACAGGAGCTGCTTAACATACTTTATGGTCGAAGTGTTGGTGTGCACAGAATAATGGTTGAAATCCGAGATTCATATCAATGAGAAAGGCATTCATACAATAGAGCAGTTACTTTCAGATGTGGAGCAACAAGATGATCTTATGAGAGGTATGATTCACTTCTTCTAAACTCTTTACAATATAACTTTGAATCTTGAAGTTTAGAACACTTATAGGTTTCTGTTTTTGTTTTCCTAGAGTTTGAAGCTGGATGCAATTTAGAATAAGGAGTGGCTATGGACTGTAGGCGGTAGTAGCAGTGTCATTTGGTGTTATGACCTAAGAAGACATATGTTGTGATTTGCTTTATTTCATTTTTTTTTCCTTGTCTAAGACATCAACTTCTTTATGTTTCTGTTGTGAACTTGTGATTTGCTTTATTTCAGTTCTTGTTCATGTGTCAGACATCAAAGTCGGTTTTTTCGGTTACTAATTTGTTTTCTGTACGGTTTTAACCGAAACGTTTTGTACCCAATTGGTTCGGATATAAAATCGGATATTTTTAAACCGAAACATTGGGTACCCAATTTTTTCGGATTAAATATAGGTTACTTTTATCAAAAAAACCGAACCGACCCGGAACTGGTCGGACCCGATCCAAAACCGAACCTAAGTGTTTCAAGTACTCATTGGATACACTTTTCAAATACCCGAAAACCCGGACCCGAACGGTTCTTATCCGGAACCGACCCGAATACCCGAAATCCCGGCCTAGAATACAAAGAGTTTACAAAAAAAAAAAAGAATACAAAAAGAGTTGTGGACTGAAAATGAGCATCGTCATATTCATAGTCATACATGCGCACTATTAAACAAATAAAAACATCCCACGAATAAATAAAACAATGAATGGTTCTTGCTTTAGTTTCTTGACTTTCTGTTTTGATTTGTCAGTGGAATAAAGAATAGAAAATGGGCCCATCTTTGCCATTGGCAACGACCTCTTCCTCTTCAACCTCATACCTCTGTGCCCATCATTGCCACGAAGAATCTCTCTCTCTCTCTCTCTCTCTCTCTCTCTCTCTCTCTCTCTCTCTCTCTCTCTCTCTCTCTCTCTCTCTCTCTCTCTCTCTCTCTCTCTCTCTCTCTCTCTCTCTCTCTCTCTCTACCTTTTTGGTTCTTTGAAAAAAGAAAAGAAAGAAATAAAGAAAACGCAGAAGAGGAGATATATATTCCAAGAACAGAAACGGGGAGCTAGGTTTTTCTTTATGTGCATGCATTTGTAACGTACAAGTGATAATAAAGTTGTGTTGTTTTTTTCATTTCTCATTACATATAATCTTTTTTTATTTTTGTTTTGTGTGCGAGTGTGTGTGTTGTTCACTTGTTTGAGAATAATGGGTAACTGTTGGTGTAGTTTTGAGCCTTTTAATCACAAAGTTTCTGCAAACGCTAAATCAGGTTTCTTTCTTTATCTCTTCTTCTTTCTTATTTTGGTGTTTTGTTTTCTGGAAAATTATACGTTACTGCTATGGAAATAAAATTTAACTATTTTTGGCCTAAAATTACGAGATTTACTAATGGATTTTATTCGAAAAAAGGTTGAGGAATCTACGTAGTATATGTCGGTTAATTCAAAATTTATTCACTGGACTGTTCTTTTACTTTCCAGGTTTACTCTATTATGCTCTGTTAATATCCCCTTTTCTGGGTTTTCTAGATTAAAGGTTTTTATATTCCTCATGTCTCATATTCTCTAAGTTTGGACTTATTTGTATATATTTGGACCAAGTTTAATCTGTGGTATTCTTTGTTCTATAGCCTCCTTCCATTTCATCTCTCTCTTCTTGATCAGAGAGATTGGTCCCGTCAAAAGTCACGTTTTTAATTATATATTCTTTTGACCAAAAAAAAAATTTATATATTCTATGTTTTGGATTTCGTTTGGAACCCTAGAAAATATTTCCAATATTAATCAATTCCACAACATTTTCAAGTAGAATCTTCAACTATATCCACATAATCGAAACAATGGATTTTTTTTTTACAGAATCACCTAAAGACCAGAGTCCAACACAAGAAGAGACGTATATTAAAGAAGTTCAAAAGCTGCCATCAAACCCTAAAGAAGTTGAAGATCTAAGACGTGATTCAGCTGCGAATCCTCTGATAGCTTTCACATACGATGAGCTTAAGAACATTACAAGTAACTTCAGACTAGACCGAGTTCTCGGTGGTGGTGGATTTGGAAGTGTCTACAAAGGTTTTATTAAAGAGGATTTGGGTGATGATCAAAAAGTTCCTCAACCACTCCCTGTAGCAGTAAAAGTCCACGACGGTGATAATAGCTATCAGGGTCACAGAGAATGGCTGGTTAGTAGTTTCTCTGTATTTTGCTTGTATCCCAAGTTTCAGATAATGGACTGAGATTCTTATCTACTGTGTTGATGTTGTATAGGCAGAGGTGATATTCTTGGGGCAGCTTTCACATCAAACTTAGTGAAATTGGTCGGTTATTGCTGTGAGGATAATCACAGGGTGCTAATCTACGAGTACATGGCTCGTGGTAGCGTGGAGAATAATCTTTTCTCAAGTGAGTTTTAGAGTACTTACACTTATATGTCTATATTGCTGGAGACCGCTCTTGAGTAGATTGTAATCCTTGGTAGGAGTGTTGCTTCCTCTTTCATGGGCCATTAGAATGAAGATTGCATTCGGTGCAGCCAAGGACTAGCATTCCTCCACGAAGCAAAGAAGCCAGTCATTTATCGTGATTTCAAAACCTCCAACATTCTTCTAGACATGGTTAGTACAAGTAGTACTACTACTAGTAGTAGTATAACATATAGCAGCTCCTCTTGTATATTGCGCAAATACAGTTGTGGAGGTTTCATATTAGCGTTGTAACAGGAATACAATGCGAAGTTATCGGACTTTGGACTCGCTAAAGACGGTCCTGTAGGAGACAAATCTCACGTTTCCACACGTATAATGGGAACTTACGGTTATGCAGCTCCTGAATACATCATGACTGGTAAGTTTATAAGAGATACCATTTTAGTATTTGTGATATCTTAACTTTATGATCATATATGTGACAACTTTCTTGGTGCACAGGTCATTTGACACCAGGGAGTGATGTGTACAGCTTCGGTGTAGTTCTTCTAGAGCTTCTCACAGGGAGAAAATCATTAGAAAAGTCAAGGCCTACACGTGAGCAAAACCTCATAGATTGGGCTCTGCCACTGCTGAAGGAGAAGAAGAAAGTGTTGAACATTGTAGACCCGAGAATGAACTGTGAATACCCTGTTAAGTCTGTTCAAAGGCTGCAATGTTAGCTTACCATTGCCTTAACCGGAACCCAAAGGCTCGGCCTTTGATGCGGGACATTGTGGATTCTTTGGAGCCTCTTCAGGCCACAGTAGAGGAGGCCTTACTTGTCCCCACTGTTCAGAAAGCAGTTATCACCATTATAGACGATATGCCTAAGAATGGTTTAGAAAGTTGAAGAACTGAAGAAGCTTGGAGAGTTAAAGAAGGTTGACGAGGTGAAGAAGCAAGAAGGTCATTGAAGAGGATGATAAGTCACTTAGTATTTGATCACTTGGTTTCTTTTATTTTCTTAACATACAGTTTCAAACGTAAAAACTAGATTGTGTTTGTGTGTAACTTGACCGAATACAGACTAAGAGCGCATTTAACCTAAGTGTGTACTGTTCTCTTCTCACTTCTAAGAGCACACGCAACGCTAGGTTGGTAGGAGTCCTTAGCAATGTTTTTAGGAGAAAAATATTATAATATTCTGTTTTTAAGGTTTATGTGCAGATCCTAAATAGGGACTAATTTATGCGAAAGTTCGTTACTGTTCGCGGGTCCTACTATACGTGGCGGCCCGCGATTGGTCAATTTTATTTAAAAAAAAAAATAATTTTTTTTTAATTGAAAAAAATAATAAAATATTCCAAAAGTTGTTTCTTGGTTATCGAGCCGTCGGTTCTGGTTTGTGGGTGCTCTAAGTCCAAGGTTGTTGTGGAGTAAAAGTTGTTTGCCATTTATAGCATCCAGCTCAGGTTTCATGTACAGTCTGTTATTTCGCATGGCTCAATCGAAGGTGGGCCTCAAATAGGTTCGTCAATGCAACTTAGTTTGAACAAAAATTGTAACCATCTTATTCAGATTGGTCAAACATATTAATTCCAAAATTACAGGCCAGTTTGACTCGCTCTAGCTAAATGAATGAATATTTTGAGAACTAATAATTTAATTTGTTTACTATACCTGTTTTGGTTTAGGAATCAATATAAATCCAATTTTACTAGATCAAAGTTCGTAATTGTTGGAGGCAGATTTCACTGACTCCAAATTCGGTCCAAGAATCCGATCCAGTATCGCTAAGGTCCATGAAAGATGATGGGCCAGCGAAGATCAAAGGTCTATCTCAAACTGACTTAGCAATCTATACCGAGTTAACATGATCAAACCAAAACGTAAAGAAAATCAAAGAATTTAAGACGACCATAAAAACATCAAACACTCACCAGAAATCGTGTCATCTAAGGGTGGTCATTTTATCCGTTTAATTTAATTTGATTCGTTATTCTTTTCGATTCGATCCGAAAATCGAATATCCATAAGTCTTGAAGCAAAGCAAATATTAAAATTCAATATCCGTTAAAAACGAAGCAAATCACAAATACTAAAATTTTTAAAGGCGAATATCGATCCACTCGGTTTTATACAAATAAATATCTACAATTAAATATGTATAAATTTTACTTTAACATATATTTGTGTTATTTATAAAAATGTATAATGTATTAAATTAAGGAAAGAATATAAAATCTTTCTAAAACTAAAATTTTCTAAAATTATATGTTTTATCAAAAAGATTATTTTATTATAAAAAGTATGGAACATATAATTCCACTAATTTTCACTTTTGGTTTAATATTATGTAAGAATATTTTTTTTAAAAAAAACATGTATAATTTTGTTAAATTTATGTATAAAATATGGTGTATGAGATATCCGTAAATATTCGCAAATATTCGCAAATATTTAAAAAGTTCTGAATATCAGAAAACCGAATATCCGTATTTCTCGAGAAACAAAGCAAATCGAAAATCAGATATTCGTGAATCTGAAACAAACCGCAAATACCAAAAATATGGTACTATCCGATCCGTGTCCACCCTTAGTGTCATCGTTGTGATTCACACTTATTAAAAAGAACCACCAAGAAGAAGAAAATAATCAAAACTATAGTCTTATAAATTTACAATCTCTTGTTAATTAATACCTGTTAGCTTTCTCCAGTTGTATTTACATTTTCACTAGTAAATAGATGCTATTTTTATATCTATACCTTTATATGAACCTTATGTTAGTGTGTTTGGTTTGCGAAAATAACAATCAATACTGATGGATCTCAAAATTCACTTAGAATAGGATACAAAATTTTGATAACATGTATAAGAAATAATTCATCTTATCAGAATTCACACTGCCAATATTTGTGTTTCTGAATTTAGATGAAACGAATACAAACGTTAACGGATTCCCCGACCCTAAAGAGCAAGGAGCTCCAGAACCCAACATCGACGCTACTTATTAGGGCTGGAATTATTATCGAGATCCGGATCCGATCGGATTCGATCGGATCCGCTCCGAAAATAGGATATCCGGACGCGGATCCGGATCCGATAGTAAAATCTCGGATCCGTCGAATCCGGATCCGAATCCGGATATCTAAAATTTTAGGTCCGGATATCGGATCCGATCCGCTTTTTTAAATATATATAAATTTAAATTTTTATTAATAATTATAGTTGATTTATTAATATTTATACATAAAATTAGTCTTATAATATTAAATTTTAATTTTAATAATATTATATTCATAAATACATTTATAAATTTTGTAAAATATTTAATTTATATAATATTTATAGATTTTTTGTATTTTAAAAATATTTTTATTATTTTTAATTATTTTGGCG